>CM046303.1:17909235-19150068 GCA_025267735.1 Mactra quadrangularis | reverse complement strand
TGAACTTCTTATAACTGTTTGTTATGTATGTACAAATCTATTTGATCCACCGGGCTAGCTCAGTTGGTAGCACGCAAGTCTACTGATCGAGGGGTCGTGGATTCGATTCCCGGGGGGGGGACATACATTCGTGGAGCTTGGTCATAAAATTATTTTGTACGGCCATTCTCCCTCCTACCAATGATTTTGTAATTATGTAGGGCAGTTGTCAGTTACTGACGGAAGTATGCGCTCAGTAGTTGGTTAACAGCTAAATCCAGAGATTTAGCCTTTCCAGGAGCAGTGAGTAGGTTGACTGACCACCGTTAGATGACTTATTCAATGTGTTGTTACGGCGTTAAACCAAACAAAACAAACAAATATATTTGCATATATTTAACATACATGTAGACAGCATATACAGCATGTGGAACAGGAACTACTTAATGCATTCGTTTATGTGTAATCGAAAATTCAGTTGGTTGTAAAATGTTCTAAGTCGCTTAATACAAAGGATCGTTACTGCCACATTGAGTTTTTACAATATTTAGAAAACTTTGTACGTAAACGCAGCTGGGGACACGATAAGAAACTTGGGAGACAACAATACCCTTAATCGTGAATTTCTATGTATTTTATAGAATTATGTATTAACAGACATGCTATGTCCATATTAGGGCTGCTGCGAGTATCCGAGTACTCGGATATTCGCGATCCTGACCAGAAAATCGAGTACGAATATTTGTCACGTCCGAAATCGTCGGATAGCGATCTACTTTTTTTTAAAGATTGCAAGAACATTTTAGCTTAATTACCCGGTAACTGAAAACGAGTTGCTCTGGTAATGAAAACTTAAATTTATGTAGGGACCGAATAATCTTGTGTCGAAATTTCGATTGATACACATTTAAACAAAAATGTTATCACTGAAAATGACCATAAAACGTCTGGTAATAAAAATGTTTGGAGTACATGGATTTCCATATAGAAAAAAACTTCTATAGTTATTCACTTGTTTATTTTATTACATGAATTATGTAGGCCTAAGCTTCTCAATTTACAAGTGATTCGCGGTTCCATTTGTGAATCGCTACACATGAATCGTGGTTCGGACCGCCACTTGCTCAACGATCCACAGCCCTAGTCCATATTGGCTCAAGCAGAATCTACTAACATAGTATACCAGAAGGAATGTCACAAGTAAAGTAGTTTAATAAACAGACTGAATACATACAGTACAGACAAAACTAATGTGATTATTTGAAATTGTAACAAACCGTATTTAAACAGACATCATATTATCATTATTTGGTATGAATAAACATACACATCCAGACTGGCTAATATTGAGTGTTAAAGTCGATCAAAACAAAACCATTACTTAAAACATAAACATGAAAATGACGATTGTTTTCGATAGTAATTAAAGTCTTAATCTCCAGTATGACTTTTTTCTTTTTAATTATCCATGCTGTTCTTCATTGGGAAAGTAATTTTCCACCTATTTATCAATTCAGATAATATTTAAGCATTGTAACTCACGGATGGACATATCTTCCTCTTAATAGAATGAACAGAAAAAGCTGTACACAAATCATGTGCAATCATATGCCATTGTTATAACACCTTTTGCATCATTGTCTAGTCATACTTACCTCTTACTACAATAATACTCATTTAGAATTTCCGATTTGCCATCTTCTACTTTTGGTAGTTTTTTCTTCCATCTTTTGGAATAGGCTTGTTTATCGAACAGGCCGAGAAGAAATCTAAGATGGCAGCTGTCATACGTTATTTGTTGGAGTCCTTGCTTGACGACGACTTAGTTTAACGTTTTGAGAGCGGGACACATTCAAGAGTTGCATTACTATTAACCTCGTAGGTACTTCCTATCCTAATAAAAATACTAATTTTGGTGGCCTTCTCAATCATTTTCGTTCATTTTCATGTAATTGTAGCAATTTGCTTTCCACTGGCCGCCTTGATTGTTAAACAAATGTCACGTGAGTCTTCCAAGCTATGCCAAATATCGAGCGGAATGCTCAGAAGATCTACTAAGATCTTCTAAAAACGGAAAGTCTTCTAATCGAACGGACAGAGTAGAGTATTCCAAATTTAGCAGACATTCAGTTGTGCAAATCGAAAAGCCTAATTGACACGAGTAGATTTACCATGTGTTGTATACATTGTACGTATATTTATACATTGTAATTTTCGATGATGTCCAGAATACTGTAACCTATACTTGACTGTTGCATACACTTAATCTACCATATGTCGATGGTCACAGAACATTTGCTGTAGGTTGCTTCATTCCAAGCACAAACAACATAAAACGAATACAAATACATCAAATTATAGAGAACTAATGAGTAAAGACGAACAATAACAACGACTAATTGACCACGATAATAAATATATATGATATAAAAATTTATGTAAATACTCCAGGGGCATGTTTTAACAACAATATGCCACATTGTGTAGTCACGGAGTCCTATGACAATACGAGTATTTATCTAGTAGACAACTTTTTACTTTTGGGAGGATTTTTTATAAGACTGGAAACCAAATATTGTTACTGTACCATAATGTTGGAACACGCAGTCCTTTTAAGATAACTGAATAAACGACTCTAATTAAACTACCAAATCGGTTTTAATTGTGTATTAGAAACCATAGCAATACTCAAAACAAATCAGTACTGGATATGTTGGCTTTAACTGAATTTGTGATTTGAAATCAAAGTGTGATTTGAACACAAGCACTTTTATGATAAATTGTCTGAAGATGTCAACCATTTAATACATGTATAATATTACTTTACACTGTTTGTGTGTCTACTGCACACAACTTAAATCATAACAAAAGTTTGAATGTAACAAGCTTATTCCAAGTCTTGATCAATGACTAAACATGTTGTTTTTGTTTTGTACAGGTAATTTTAACTTATCAGAATCGGAGGCGATGTACATTTGTGTGTTTCTTGGCGCGATTTTTACATAAACGATGTACACCAGCATGTCTCACGTAGATCTATTATATATAGATAATTTTAACAGATGAAAAAACTGCAAATAGCATGACATGTATACATTGTATTGTCCAAGGAGTCATAGAGTCTGAAAGGATGGATAAAGTTCACATCAATATGTGATCTTCACATAGATATGTACTGATTTATGGTCGGTTATACAATATTCATTATATTACAGTAAAAAAACAATCTCCCATTACGTTCATTATAAAAAATATCATTTTCACAAACAGATCAGGTTTTTATAGTTTGCTTTATTTGCCAATAATGTTGTAATTATCATGCACTAATAGTACAGCATGTATTAAATGGAATAAAGTCATGTTATGTGAAACCGAACGTTTTTAATGAATATTGTTGAGGCAAGTTTTTTAAATTATTGACAAGCTACTTGTATTGTAATTGGCTGATGTTGTTACTTGATTATAGAAATAATATTTTATGTTATACGATGTTAGATGCATCAGATATAAAAACATCAGTGAATACGAGAGAAATCTCTTTACACTAATTAGTATCCAATTTTAAGATAAATAATTCATGAAACTATGACAAACCTTCATAAACCATTTAAAGAAAATTAAAATTTCCATAAGGCAAAAATGCATTTATTTTTATTAATTTCAATTTTGATATAAGTCATGATAAAAGAATTGCAAACGCAAAAATCAAGAATGTTCAAGGGCAAAAAACCCCAGATTATACATTCAGTAATATATTTCCTAGCATATTCTGTGTGTATATTTTACAGTTCTCAATTTTAAACCGTGTTTAAAATTACTTGGTTATTTTCTTGTTATCTCCCTTGCATCATTTCTGTGATATACTGTATATCATTCATGGAATGTTGAACTCGTAGAGATACACATTTTCATTACTGTAAGTCATTTTAAGAGAAAAATAGTGGCAAAAAAATACTGCCAAAATGCACAAAAAACACTGAGTAACTGCAGATAAAAAAGTTACAATTTACCATAACAACGTAATAAGTTAAAATTAAATCTGTCACTTTTCTGCATACCTGTTTGTTACAACGGCGCCTGATGAACATCTCTACCATAACAAATGCGTCAACACAAGGGAATACATTATGACATTTGTGGCGAGCACGAAACCATGTCGGACCGTTAGGCTTTAAACACTGGTGTTTAGCTGTTTTACAATAATCCAATATTACAACGTTGATGTGTGTGCAGTTTACATAAATCTCGAAGGACATGACAACTTATTAAAAACTAAACCAAAATTACTTTTCTAATTAGATTTTAATCAGATAACATGTTTCAGAAAGGATTCATTAGGGACATGTAAAATTTAATGTGAATCATTGGATGATATCAGTTAACTGTATTAATAAAGTAATATTGATATGAAACATATTTCAATCATGATAAAAATGACAATATGTGAGGCATTAGATCAAAGGCAATCATCACTGGACTTGATAAAGCGTACACGATTAGACCACCAATGCAACGCGCTTATTATTGAAAGTACGCTATTAAACAATATTGAATCCGATCAATAAAATACATGCAAATATTAGAACAATTAGTCGTATATTTATTTCTTATTAAACATGAAGAGGTATGTTTGAATATTTTTTAATATAACATCAGTTCGCACTGGTTAAGAAATAAGAGAAGTATTTACTATTTATTAAGTGTTAAGCACACATTATATTATAAATTTAATGGTTTTTTGGAATAATACTCGAAAAGTAGAGCAATTACATTGTCTTAAGACATACAAGCAACTAATTAGGTAAATTATTTTTTTTGAGTTTGAGTTTATTACACTTTATCTATACTTTATTAATGAGCAATAATTCTCTAATTTCTAGTTAAATTGTTAAGCAGAATAAGCAGCTGTCACTTATCATAATCTGCAATTAAATAACGCAATAAATGCAGTACATGATTCTATAAAAACATCATGACCGTTACATAATTAACACGTGGTTGACAGAAGTTGCATTATTTATGAATTGATATTAATAATATTCCAGTTTGGGGTTTAATCCCATGAGTCCGGAGTACTCGGTGACACTATTACGTCAATATGATAACCTTATCAAATTTGCATGATAAAGCGTATACCATCATAAATGTTATAACCCATAATGCAACTGCATCAATTATTTTTTAAAAAAACCTGTTGGTAACACCAGAGTAATCTGAATGTCTCTGAGATGTAATTACCTTCATTGAGCTTTAACGTTTTCGTACACTTCAGTAATAAGCAGTATCCATTGATCACTTTATCGCGAAAAAGAATGACATTTCCGCCAGCTTTGTGAAGTTCAACTTCTAAGAAAGTTTTTATATACTTCTCTTTTAACCTTAAACTTTAGATTTAAAACGCCATCTTTTCAAGTCTACTAAAATGTACTGATGCCAAAGTTAATTTATTCAAGAATCCTTAAAAAAAGATTTCTCGTGAAAATGTACCAAAGTCATATATGTTTAATATTAAAGAATAAATAGAATGATAGTTTAAGTATTTAATTTAGTAAAAGACTTACCAAGTTCTAAGGAATTGAATTAAACCATAAATATATTAATAAAATGCAAAGGACAAATTGATGATAATCGATGTAACTAAATTGCAATCTAATATTCATTTTGTTATTATTGCCATAATAATCTTGTTATTGATAATTGTGTCTGGACCAATGCCAGAAAACGTTTCAGTTAAAGATAGCAACTGTTAGCCAATTAGGATTTAATTATCTAATATCTATTTCAATCTAACATGTATTTGAGAGCATAGTGTACATTATAGCAAGTTGCAACTATTATTTTTAGGAATAAGAAAAGGTATTTAATTGTATTTGTAAGAGCAATGATTCAAGATTTAGATTTATTTTTAGTTTTAACATTAAAAATGTCAAAACAACTAGTAATATATAAAATGGATTACAGATGTGATAAAACAGCCAAACTATTTCTATTAGCTATTTCAATTGTTTTTTGTCTACAGATTTAATTAATTGTGCTTCAGCATACATACACTTGCATTAAAGCAGAGAAAATGATTATATTTATTTTTTAATATTGTATTGAAATTTTGCAAATTAATTAAACAGCTACTAAATATTAATCAATAGACATATTTTAACGTTTCATTTACTAGAAAATATCTATATATATCAAAGTAATACACGATGTTAACACATTTCATTGAAAGTGATTCTGTCCGAAATATCTAATAATGTTCCTTTTTATATCAAAATGTTATTCTAATCTTGAATATTTTACTCCTTACTTTCTGTGTTTTTTTGCTGCGTTTCCTGATTTTTCTTTTCAAACTCCAATTTTCATTAATATAATATTAATAAATATTCCAAAATTAAATCTTTCTTCATTATACAATTACTTTAAGAAACGTTCAGATTTGTATTTATTAGATTTTTGAAGGAAATTAAATACGACAATCAAAAAAGTATTGTATGCTTACTGAAAAGTTTTGAGATATTTTAGTAAAAAACTAGATATTTTTTACTTCAAATTTAAGGGCTACAGTCCAAAAAACGAAATGAAGACAACTTCATTACATAGTTAAATTTACCTTTTAACACACTAAATTCATTTTGTACTGTACTAAAACCATCCTAAAGTTGATCAATATAGTCATCATGAAGACATATCCTGGTCGAATAGTCAGTAAAAATAAGATATCTCTAGTCATATGACAGTATATTCTTTGTTCAATTTCAATAAATTTTAATCTCTTTAGTACTCCATTCAAATGATTGATAAAGAAATACAAGGTAGTGTATTTTGTGGTCAACAATTTTAGTGATAGTGGTTAACCTTGCCCTGAAAACAAGTTTGGTATATGTAATAATGGCATTTTCATCATTTCATTTTTTGTATCTAAAGAAGTAATATTTATTAAGATGTTTAAAAAAAACGAGAGAAAATATGTCATTTACGCTTCGTGTTTACAAACCGTTTGATACTTCTTCAGAATATTGTAGTCATAGATAGTCATAGCTCAAGCTATATAACTCACCTTGGAAAGGTCATCATTATTTGTATTTGTACTCACAGGATTAAACACTCTTCTCGGAAAGAGTCTAATACAGGCTGCTTTTCCAAACAAAGCTAACACCTTTTCTCCAGTTAAGTCCTCGTCGAAACTCCCCAATCTTATTTAAAAATCCCCATAGAAAGTTGAACCATAATTTACGTAGACGATAGAAAGGGAAAAATAGTTGAGATTTCTTCACAACTCAGTCTATGTTTTACTAGATAATTTACTGTATTACCTTATTGATTTTGACTCTTAATAATTTTAAAAAGAAATATTCATATTAACTGGCAATGAAGGGGGCCCATTCCCACCCCCCAAAAAAAGAAAAACGCGCTACTTTTCCCATAAAAATGGCCAAGGCCCCTTCTCCAAAAATAGTGTTTTGGCCCTGACTCACCTGTTCTACATGTGATTTGTCTATTACTTACAGAGTTAATCAATTTCTCGATATCCACGACTCCCTTCAAGTATATTTTGCAACTTAAGCACCATCTTTAGGTGACATTTTCAATAGTTGTACCTGCATATGGTCAAAATGTTCAGTTTATTTAAATGATCGACACTCTTGTGTGGTTTATTTAAAGGTATGAACTGTTCTTCGGTATAAACAAAAAATCCAGTTTTTTTATAAAATTGATGTATTTTTGCGTCATAAGGATCGACTACATTATTATATACATGGCACCCTTGAAGAAAAAATAAAAACCAACCCTGAAATTGCGAAATGCGCAGTTAGCACTTACTGTGATAGTGTTAAAACATGTATACATTTTATGTCCTTCGATCATGGTTGTAAATATTCGCCTTTGGAAAGGTTTCAATGGGACATTTAGTGTTCAATCATTGTTTCCGCATGCAATAGCTAAAATATGTTTTTTTATCTTCCACCACTAATTGACTTGCAATAAACTTGTATTAATTTGCCAAATGAAATTAAGGAGAATTATATCCTATTTCATTACATTCATTAACTTACTCGAGACCTTAATGAGCTTTGTGATACATAAAAACATGTATATATTACTGCTCTTACTTTAAAAAATAAATTAATTTATAAATAGAAAGTATTTGAAACGGAGTTTGAACAAAATGTAACAACTATTAATGAAAGGATAACATAAAATATCATAAATCCGTACAGTTTTGTTTATTCATATTTAAACGTATTTTCAACCGTTGTGTTGTCATATTCAGACATACCATTTATCTAACCTGCGTCCTTAGACTATAGTTATAAAGAATTACTTATCTCTTCAAAGCCATTTTGTCGAAAATGTCAAGAAAAACTTAAGCCTATTACGACAAGGTTCAGACCCTCCTAGCGGTATAGAAGTCAAAACATTTTAACCACAAGGACACGGTTGTTTTATGCAAATAAAAACATTTATGTGTTATATGCAGAAATGTAGTTTTCTCCGCAAGCAATCTTTTAGTCTTCAGCCGAGAAGTGGAAATTTCTGCCCGCAGTATTATTCTACATTTATTATTATTATCATACCTCATTTGTAAGCCCATATCACACTTTTCGTTTAGAAAACATGCTCAAAACACATGTAGAAACTAAAAAAGTGACACGCTTTCTATACTTCATGGTACAAGGTTAGGTATTTGAAAGCAAACAATCTTACCAGTAAAATATCTTCAATGCTCAACTATTTCAAGCATAGTTTATACATTCATTTCTGGCACATCGCCATTTTTATTAATTTGAACACATGATAACATCATAAGTACACAGAAACAAGTAACAGTCGTACTTCATCAAATTTATTACATCAACTGAACGTGTTATATTGTTTGACACGAAACCATGGCAACCAACGATATTTTACTGCTTGTCATTAGTCAGAAAAATCGTTTGTATTTGAATTTAGGATTCCTGTAATAAGCTACAGTAAAATGAAAACATTAAAGTTAAAATCGGTGACTGAAATGACCTCGTCCGGATTCTGTTCCAGTATCAAGTATAACCGAAAAAAAGCGCTCACATGAACGGCTTTAAAACATTTTAATGACACTCAAACTGATCAACTGAAAATCTATACTATATTTTAAACCAGGTCTGATAATTCAAGCAGTTTTGGAAAGAATACCTAACAACATATATATCCAACAGTGAATGCTTCATTACATATTCTGAAAATAATCCTTACACATGCATGCATGCCTGACGTCAGATAGCTGTCACGTTCACATAAAACAATCGCTTGAAATAAATCCACTCCATGATACACACAAACTTTACTGCCGACCTAGTTTTTTAGGCTTCAAAAATACCATTTCCGCAAATTGACATACGCTCCGCCCCCTGAGACAAAATGTTAATGTAAGAGCCAATCGCGTAGCTTGACATGTAAACATTCGTCAAAGAACATGTCATTAATTGATATATAAAACGAATAACGCTCAACACGCTCCCTTGAGCTTCTGCAAGATAACAGATGTGAAGAAACAGCCATTGACATTAATACGGAGAAAAGCTGCCAAGGTATATCATTTTAAATTTTTGTATAATCAAGGAGTTAAGATGCAGATATAAAAAGTACATAAGGAGAAGAATATCTTATGTTGTAACCAGACTGTTATGTTCGCTGACCGTACCCGCTGTGCAATTATCAGTTAGAAGATATTTGCATAAGTCTAAAAACTGAAAAGCCAACTTAATGTTATACAATAGATTTTGCTCCAAGTTCAAAATCGAAGGCCTAGTTGTACGTATTTACACGCCTCATGCAGCGCCGTCATTTTAAATTTTCTACATAAGCCAAATTAGTACACGTAATGCAACAAGCAAACTAAAATCCAATCACTAAATCAGGAAGTCACTAGTTCTTACTTCAGAGATCAAATGTTATCCCGTCAAAAATTACATGGGACCATTAAACACTAGCATGCAATGGAACAGAAACACGTGCATTTCCCAATAAATGTATTATTCTTCACGTCTAAAGTGGCATAAAAGCTCAAATAATTTGTGCTAATAAATTTTCCCCAACATGTCGTTGAATAAATCCATTCTTAATCAGCAAAACCAAATGGTTTGGTTGCTCGGAGAGATACACGCATACAACTGTAAAAGTTAGTGTCATAAATCTCATCGAAAATTGTTCGTTGCTGAAGAAAATCGATACAAATGACCTTAAGGTTTTCATTAATCAACGTTATCAAACGGCGCATGCAAACCCAGTCATTCACTGGCTTGAAGCAGATTAATTGGACAGAAGACGTGGGAACAGTACGCCGACGTTTGATACTACTTTCCCCTAAGGGAAAAGCCCGTAAACACATGTAACGAACCCCTATCCCAATCGTAATTAGCCATTCGTGGACGTGAAGACTAGGACAATCAGTCAATCTGTCGAAGGGTGGGATTACCATTGAAGATAGTCAATGGAAAATCGATTAATGCCTGAGATGTATTGTCAAATAATTGAGGTCCAAAAAGGAAAATTGCTAAATCTATTATCTGGGGATAAAACCTGAACATCTAATATATTTTCCAAGGAGAATACGACCAGGTCAACTTACAGGAAGAAATAATAGTGAACAGATATAAAATGAGTTCAGTTTGTTGCTAAGATTACAAAACATAGTCTGAGGCCCGCGTTAGTAAGACAACTATGTTTGCAAGTCATAGTACTTCAAGACTTTACTTCTATCTTTTGTTGAAGTTTATAAAATTTAGATTGTATTTGACGATTTTGAATGTATTATAATTGACAAACATGTCACACTCAAATGTTATATATAAGAATACAAATGAACAATAGCGCCTGTATTAAATTTTTAGAACATTTTAACATTATCTTCCATTGACGCTCCTGTATTTCTTTTGCTTATTTAGCAAAACTTTCCTTATATGCGTTTTGATATACCGTTAGTTGCAGTCATAGTAGTTTTTCTCTGCTTTCATATGTGCATGTAGTAATTTCAATTCCTGGTCATTAAAGTAAAAAATGTCATCAATAACACCTCGAAAATGTAAATCGAAGTTACCTTTTTTAATGTAGCGAACTACTTACTGATTAATCGTGCAGTTTAATGGCATTTTATACCATTTCACGGTAATAAAAATAATATTTCACAGCAAAAAGAATAATACATTTATTACTGTTTTGGTATTTTTAAAATGGTACACAGGCGAAAAAAACTGGCAAAACACAAATGAAATTACTGTATATTATTTGACAACATTAAACGTGCACTTCATTAGTTTCCGTATCGATTTACGGATTAGTTCGTATACGTTCGTCAAGTTTCGTTGTTTAAATGAGTGACAATACAAGGTATAAATAAAAATGTAACGATTGTATTATATCAAACTGTTTGTGGTGCAGAGGTAAAGTACTGACTTGTCGATCAAAATACCCGGGTTCGATTCCCGCACAGGTTGATTTTTTTCTGAATTTTGCAAGCACAAGTAACATAGTAGCAACACTATGACTTACTTATTACTTCAACTTATTGACTGAATATTAATTATGTATCATTTAATGACATTTGTTTTCTCTTTATTATCATACTTTTTTCTTTATTCATATTTTTATAATAATTTTGTGACATGGTAAAGACTGAAGGACTTTCATAAATGAAAACGCCCGTTATGCGTAACACACTTTCGCTCAGGTCTTTTTTAAAAAAACAACAACATGGAATCAGTGCGCCGTCGTGTTAACAATTATTTGTAAATGCATGTACCAATTATGTTTAAATTGCAAAAAAATAAGGTTTTATATGGGATCGAACCCGTAGGCTCTTGATTGTGAGGTGGTACGTTTTACCACTACACCAAGTTCTTATATGCCTCTTTGTGTCCTAATTCTAAACCTTAAAGTAATATAGTCGTGAATTTACGGAGATTTCATACGAAAATTCACGACTATGTATACAGTGCATGTTTAATGTTGCCAAATAATACTTCATCGGTCAATCACGGATAGTGTAAGTCGCAGTAAATAAATTATACATTACACAACTATAGATGATTAAAATAAATATAAACAATTATTTTATTCTAAATTTAACTTCAAAAACTGTAATAAATTATTGAAGAATTTGAGCAATTATGTGATAATGAAATTCCATTGAAGTCAAAATACCATGGCACTAACATTAACAATCACGAAGGAATAATGAGTTTGAAAGTTACTGTGTTCTAAACTCTAGATGTTGGCATGCGAGATCGAAAATTAAGAGATTCGTTTTGATTTTATGGGACTCAATTGTTATTTCATTAGCCATGCTGTATACATATACCATGTATGTAGAAATACAATCAATATGTCAATCTAATTGTTGTCGTCAATCGAAAAAAGTGAATACATGTAAATCAGAGAGTAAAAGAAACTATCTGCTGCATAAATATAAATTGTTAAATTATATCATTAAATGATGTTGCTACTAAAACAGCATAACTCAGAAAATTTTAAACAATGATTGCCTTTCATGAATATTATACAATTAGCTCCTAAGACGAAACAATGAAGGAAACTAACAAACGTCAGAACAGGTGAAAGGGTATAAATATGACAGTCTAAATTAACATGAATTCTGCATTTGACATATTTTATACCTAAAAGTAATTATGACAATAATCAAACATGCATTTTATGCACACATTAACTGAAAAAGTCATGAACTACACATAGAAAAAGAATGTTTTAAAAAGAAACGACTGTTCTTTTTTAAAAGTGAACACTTCAATTTATTCATTCAAACAACCAAATGGACGTTAACACTTTCAGGTTCTAGAGAATCTTTGAGCTTAGAAATAATAATTCTAACTGTAGCATGATCTTGTCACTTAGATTGATCCATTGTTTTTTAAATAAAAGCCAAGTCATGCACGGAAGTAATGTATGATATCAACTATTTATAAGCCAAAGAAAATGTTGCTGTAAATTAGTTCAACAGCTGAAACTGACGTGCAAGTCAGATACAAAAAAAAACTAAACATGGTTCAAATATTTAGTGTATGATTTAGTACAAACTAAGTAATAAGGTGACTGGCGTGATTCCACTTTGGTTAAATTGACATCTTTGTTCAAACCTTTTGGTTAACAAGCAATATTGTGATTGATAATTCATCTTAAATCGAAGACAATCATTGCAAAAAATAGGCACTTTTTAAGTTTAACAACTGAATATTCAAAGACAGGCAGACACAGATTGATCCACAATGTTTCTGGGTTTTTTTTGCAAATAAACAATGAAACAATCTTGCCATAAATAAAAGTTGGTCATCATAGTGAATCTCTTAATCCCTTCCAATAGATGATTGTTGTAAGTCAATAATAATCATTTGTAATTTATCATTATAGGTTGATATCATTAATTAAGGTTAATGAAATACCAGCAGGGTCCTACCATCTCATTAATCATGTTCTGATAATTGAAAGACCACGATTCCAATCATGGACAAATCACATAGTCTCTGTATACTAGCTAATACACTGAATAGCATATTCAGTGAACTTGTCGCATGGCTTTCATTAAAATTGTTCTCGAACCTTTTTAGTAGAGCTTACATGTACCATTACTAAATACTTAAAACAAAACAAAACAAGAATAAAATATTTTTAGCCTTTTAATCAATTCATTGTATGCTTTGATGTATTATCTATATCTACATACTTAATTAAATCTACTTAATGATTTTGTGCATTCTCTGAAAAAACAATGGCAAGGTTTAAGTTTTATAATAGAAGTCAAGAATAAGCAATAGAAAATATCATGTAATATTATGCTATTCTCTATAAAATATTTTCCCCATGTCATTGTAATTGTAACGTGTCACAGAATGCACGGTATACTTCATTTTGAATTCCATTTAAATGAAGAATTATGCCTTTATATCTACTTATATATTTATATTGTATAATATTTCAATATTATGTACACACAAAACCTCTATAAATAATCTGTATGTATACATGTAAATGGAATTTTATACTAAATTAAATTATGAACATCTTCATAGAAACCTAAGATGCAGCAAGGCAAATATAGCATATATTTAAAGTAGGAACATCATGAAATTCTATGGAACATATTTCAATATTACGTATATCTATATTCAAATATTAAATTTTTACGCGGTAGCAAGAAATGGAATGTGCAGAACTTATACAATCATACAAATACTATTCATAGCATCTAGTGGATAAGTTTATGCTAGTTTAAGCTTGTTTTCAAACACTTCTTCTTTATAGTAGATGTATCATTACGTCATTAACGTTTTGTATTTAATCATTTTAATCATATGTATTGTTTTAGCATGTATGCAACTATTTTACTAAATGTATTAGTAAATGCAAGCAAATTGTTTTGCTTTTATCAAATCTTAGAATGTATTATGGTAAATCAAAACACCCTGTTAAGTTTCTTTAAAAAGCATCTTTTAAAACTCGACATTTCTGAGTTCTTATAAAACAACATGAGCAAGTAAGAATTAGAAGAATACTTATACAAACAATTTAAAATGTTGCGCATGTAAACGAAATACAAGAAACAAATAAATTGCTTAAAACAAGTTGTAAAAGCTGAGTTTTTGCGAAATTTCAAATTTTCATATGAAATCAATATTAAAATAAAAATACAAGTACGCTAACAGTAAACCAAATGTTTTAGGATTAAATCGAAAATGGTTGAAATTCTAGATACATGCATGGTTTTAATAAGCATTCATAAATTTACTATGCCAGTCATGAGGGACATCAACAAGAATTAAGCTCACTACATTAACAAAACACCAACCCAACATTTTGGAGTAATTGAATCTTTATTTCCCTAAAATTCTGTAAATGCTAATACTTTAAGTATTGCTCAGCTCTAACACTAAATCAAAAACTCGGATTGTGTCAAATAGAAAAAAATACTTAATATTATTGTAAAAAGTCAATATCTCATTAAGCCATTAGAACTCTACTGGGCATACATATCCACAATCAATTTAACATAATATATAATATTCTCATACTTTAATTTCTTAAATATGGATTTTCAAGAAAAAAGAATGGTAACTAACGCATTTTTATTCGCCATAATAAATTTTACGATTGAACAATTAACAAGAATCTGCGTGTACACGTATTATATACACATTTATATACTAAATACAACTATAACATAGTTTCACAAAAGTTAGGGCCATATACATTTACATAAGTCTATTTATTTGACCTGATATAACTAAATGGTAAAGGATGTATAGTAAGTAAGTAAATTAAGTGTTTCAAACACATATGAAATGCAATGGAAAAAAACAATCATGAAACTTGAGTGTATATAAATATAAATTAAACAATAAATATTAGCTATTGATTCTTATATGAAAAAGTGGAATCAGAAATTTAAGTATTAACGATTAATATACTGACATACTCTTTTTGTGAAATTATTCAAGAATATAATTTTAGGCGTTATCATATCGTTGTTGAAATCTAAGATTAACCTCAAAAGTCACATTTTAATTTATAAGTAAATAATTCTTTTATAGCAAAGACTGAACTCAAAACTTCATATATTCAATTAATAATGAACACTTGAACCATATTTGAAAAATGTAAAAAAAAACCAAAAAAGCAAAATGTTCTTTTATAACTACTTTTCTGTATCATTCCATTTCCGAATGATTTTTGTATCTTTCTTTTGTAATCAAAATTTGTTTGAGCACGCCAAAAGCAGACTTAACTCTTTCTGCAAAACATTATATATTCTTCCAAGCAAATAACGTAAAAAGGTAACAAATTATTTGCACAACAATAGCCATGATAACCAAAACATTGCTTTTTGTTTCAACATGTTTCCATACATAGATAGTCGGCGTCTTAGTGCGCTTGTTTGAATTAATTTTACTCGACACTATGTCTAAATGTATGTAATTCAAACCTAACAATTATTTTAAATATTCAATGTTTGGCTGATATACTTGTATTTCATGTCAATTTACAAAATGTTTAATGTATACTTAACAAGCTTAAATGGTAAATTTGAATGTTATATTCACCAATCAAAATTAGCTGAAGCATAATTCACATTTTCGAAGTCAGTAATGTAATTAATCAACTTAATTTTGATTTGTTAAGAGTCATTTCAATGTATCCACACCATTAAAATTTCATTCCGAAATAACAGTAGGCATGGTGAATGCGATATTTGAAATTCACGCAAAACAAATATTCAGTGAACACCAAATCTTAAGTCAAAATAAAATAAGTTTTAGCAAGTAAAATAAAATTCGAAAATTTAAAAATAAGGTCTGAGAATGACAGAATATCTCATATTGCAGTATATGCCATAAAGTGAAAGGCAACGAGAATGTTCAACTTCCATGGTAAAATCTTGATGATATCTTTATCGAATAAATTAATAATTTACGAAATATCAATACTTGTTATGTCTGTCTACTTGAAGATTCCTGGTCAGTAGGTCACAGTGAACTCCAGAACATCACTATTTTCGAAAATGCCCTCTCTATGTTTTGTCTAAGGTTCCTTATGACGTGACCATCGTCCTTATGATGCACTAGATTAAACTCCCATAATTGGTAGCAGCAGATAACTTGCATACCCTTAGTCAAAAGCTAAGCTTGACAGCAGACTCTTAATCAGTGAGCATTTGCACTGATTTAAGTCAAAGGTTTGATGTCAAAGACCTTAGCTATTCGACCAAAGGGGAGGCAAAAAAATAAATAGATGTAAGCAAATGTGCTTTATAATGTTTACAGATATTTGTCTTCCAGTAATAGGAAAATATTCATCTCATTTTGAAATATTGTAACAAAATAATGTTTTCCGCAGGTTTATCAATTCAAAATCAAAATAAAGAAACGTATATTTAATATATTATTCTTTTATTTTTTAGTCATAGTTTTTGCATTAACAAATATTTGTTGAAATAGAGCATAGATGTACAACAATATATATACGTTAATATGCACAAAGAAATGTAAAATTTCATTTTAAAATAGAACTTGAAAGTAAAACTCAATATCAACAAATACATAAAATAAACACTGAATATAAAGTAATATTAAAAAAGAAAAACTAACAGTAGTAAATTATATTGAATGACAGATGGACTAAAAAGAAAATGAAAATCGTTCGATAATTTTTTTTAAACAAAATTTTTAATAATTATTAAAATCATTTAAGCAAAACATGGATATAGAAAAAATATAGTTCATTTTTCCAGTAAAAATAACATTGAATAATACTGAATCGAATGCAAATATATAAACTTCATTCTGGTCATAACTTCAATAGAGCAATATGCAATAGAAACTTACTGCGTAGTTAGAAATTGTTTTTACAGAAAAAACACGACCACTCCTCTGGTTCAATTCATTATCAAGACAGAAAGAGGTTGATCAATAAATCTCCCTATGGAATATACATCACGAATATACATGAAGACCAACAGAACTGAAAGATTACTTTGTACCAAAGAAGAAATAACAAGAAAGATTTTTGTAGCAGATGAAAGTGACACTGCAGAATAGTATATATTCAGGGTTATTATTATTTATTCATATTAAAAATCGTTTGTAACTATTAAAATTAAAGAGACATATAATATATAAAATATAACTAAATTTACAAGAAACTCACCTTTACACCTGAAACTCCAAAAGGGAATATATAGCAAAAATGAAAATACTAAATTGGCAACGACAAGAAATATCACATAGTTCCATGCACAATACGTTTTTGAGAACTGCGACTGTTCGTTCCAATGCAGAACCCCTTTGGTTTCTTTTTTCCATTATTTGTTTGTATTAGTCTCTTATAACTAACATATTAAAAATCTAAAAATACCTCCCTCTTTGCTTTTTGACTGTGTGGGAGGTCTGTTGTTTTAATGTTGCAGTTCCTGATATTTTTTCATGTATCTTTCATACATTTCCAGAACACGCAAGGCAATAACAAGCGGAAAACAAAACATTTAGAAATTAAACTCACATTTAACACCAATGGTTAGACAAATTAATGGCAAATGTATTGTTATATCAACATTATTTAAAAATATAAAACAAAATATAAATATTAAAGCCAAAAGGTCAACTGTTTTTCTTTAAGCAAAAAATGTCATATTCAAATAATTACATAATTAACTTAAAACAAGAAAATTATTCACTTTATGCAAAGGTCGAAAACATAAAATGAGGAAACAACTTTTGTTAAGAAAAAATCATAATAATTTTCTACTTGTCTTGTCTGAAAAAATTGACGGATGGTAAAAGCAAAAATTCGCTTCTAATCATCCTGTTAGTATATACATTAAAAATAATTATGAACGATTTCCTAAAGTAAGAACGGCATAGAGCTTTGGATTTAAAACCTTTCCAGGAATCATATTTCAAGTCTTAGTTTCTGAGCATTACATATATTTGTATACATACACTATCCAAATTAATATTGACAACCTATCATAAATTAAGATTTGCGTGTCAACTGATGATATGGATTATGTTTTGACCAAATTATGCAAATAATAGCATGCATAATCAATAAAACAAAAATACCAAATAAATGCCGATACAGCAAATAGGATCGGCGATATATATACGTTTTGGTGAATTTAAACTAACACCGGACACAAAGCGTCTCGACATCGCAATGCAAAAATAATTATATCTTAACTTTTATTATAGATATCTTCATTTTGTCAGTTTTGCCATGGACAACAAACGCATATTTTAAAACGGGAACGAACAATAAAAATGAATGTTCAATGTGTCTTTTGTAATTAAATCCAAAATTTCGCCAGAGTTCGAATCATAACCACAGTATCAAATATAAAAACCAACACAATAAAAATAATATACTGGGTCAATATTTTTCACATAAAGGAGACCTTGTGGTTACCAATCTTACAATGTTTTTTTTTGCTGATATATGATAAAAAATAACAATTTTGAAATATTTCACTTGCGTCAGCAGAGTCTGGCTATGCAATGTTTTAAGCTGAACGTATTTGAATTTAAAGACTGGCGTGAATGATTGAAAACCATGATCACCAAAAGATTCAAAAATAGAATTATAATACATCAATTATTTCTGACATTTCGCAGACTGACTGATAAGACAGATAGTTTGGCATGATGCCAATTCTACGTTCTATTATTTTGGAAATTATCAATCATTTTAATAAGTTAATCTGATTTTTGAAATGTCGCCACGGCTACAAACAAACATGGATTGTCATGTTAAAAATTGTTTTTCGATACGTAAAGCCAATTGCCTAACTATTTTTAATTATGTCCTTGCAATTAAGCAATTACGATTGTGACTTAATAAGTTGCATTTTTAATCCATTTAATAACATTTTCAGTAAAGTTGGCAATTTTCTCCTATAAATGAGGTACATACGTTATCTAATTTGCTACGATTTTCCTTCGAATGCAAAAATACACTTTCTTTCAGATATACTTTTATTTAATTGGTATGGTGTTTAATTCTATTTTTTTTAAATATTGTATTAATACTCGAAATGAAAAAAATGACGCCTGATAAAAATACATTATTATAATTATGTGATTCTTGTATCTTTTCTTTGCTGTTAGTTTATAGAAGATTCAATACGCCAAAGACAAACCTTGTGTTTCTAAAGAATACGTATTTATGTGATAATTAGTAAGAAGCGTTTTAGTTAAGAAAGGAAACAATCTTTACAATACATGTAAAATATTACTGACTTAAAAATGAATTAATTTAGTTAATATTAATACCAAGATATTCAGAAGGTGAAAAGTTATTATTGTTACATAACCATATATACTTTAAAAATGTGTTTTAAATCAATAATAAAATACATAAGGTTGCAGATAATATTTCTGGCAGTATTATACTTAATATAATTTCAAACAAATAATAAAAAACGTGTATTCTTAAAAGCCAAGGAACTTTTACTTAAACTTTCCTAAAATACGCGTTTGTACAAATCTGAACAATCTAATATATTTTTTAATTTAATCTCGAATTTTTCTAATAAAATTAAAATTTAAAATAGAACGGAATAAAAACGACAGAACATTGCGCATTAAATATTGATAAAGAATTAAAATTGATCACTTATATAGAAATAACTATACATTGACAATATTTTTATGTGCATCTATAAAGTCTTTTTAATGTCAGTTGTTTGTTTTGGTTTTTATTTCAATTCTATTGGAATAATTTATCATACATGAATTGCATGAGAACTGTTTTATTAAATAACATAGAAAGAAATAAAACATAATTTGATTTAAAAATGTATTTTTACATAAATTTTCACAAACCTTATCCAGAAAAAATCCAAGATATTGTGCATCTGAAGATGAACGATTTGATATTGTAAATGCCTAAAAAGTATAAATTAGTAAACACATTTTGATAAAGAAATTTGGAAAGTGGTCAAGGATTTTTTTTACACTAGTAATAATATCCAAATAGAAAAGTAAAGTTTAATTATTACCACTTTTGTTTGTAATTAGTAGAAAACGGTATATAAAAATAGTTCTACATTAGTCCTGTACTCTTATTTTTCCGTTATTTTCCTGATAAAAAATACAACAATAAAGATTTAAAGAATCCTTT
Source organism: Mactra quadrangularis (assembly GCA_025267735.1). Classification (NCBI taxonomy): domain Eukaryota; kingdom Metazoa; phylum Mollusca; class Bivalvia; order Venerida; family Mactridae; genus Mactra; species Mactra quadrangularis. The sequence continues at coordinate 19,129,434 of CM046303.1, read as the reverse complement.
TTACATTCATTCGAAAAAATATCATAATAGTGTTTTACTCATACTTAATATTTACTAACCTGTGCAAAAATTGGTGTTATTTGTTTGTAAATTTTGATAATGACCTGAAAATATCAATCTTTATCCTTGGAGTAACAGGGAAGATTTTTCCAAATTTTGAAAAAAATAAAAACATAAAATAATTACAACTACATTGTATCTTAATTTAGTGAACTTAAGCGGCTGACAATTTTAAACAAAAATGTAAAAGCAAAATATAAAGCGTTGTGACACATTTCTGAACGAAATGAATTAAGCTTATGGCTTACGATGAAAATAACTGATTAAGTTAACTTAACTCGATTTCAATTGACTAAGTAACTGCATTTAATTAACCGAAAAGCGTATCTTCACTCCTTGCAGGAATATTCATTAAAAGTAAGGAATCTAGATCGATAATGTTATGTATAGGTATTGCCGCTCTAAACAAAACAACCGCCACACGCATATTGATCTTAACGCTAGATATACGATCGATGGTAAGAATTACTTTGAGACGGCCCCCACATTCTGCTGGTAATGGAAAATCGATGAACTGTATAAAACTAACTTGCGTCAAGTAATTTACACTACAGCTTACTGAGCGAAAATGAATTATGTGCCGAGTGTAGCCTACCTATGAATTATAACTACGCGTTTTTTGGTTTCATTTAGTGCATCACGATGTACAAGCTTATGTAAGCATACATACTTTATTTAAATATAGAATTGTTAAAATACAAAAAATACATTGATTCAGCCATGTAAGTGTCGAGTATAAAGTCATTGCCAAGTCTAAGGTTATGTCCAGTAAGAAGTTAAACTTGAATAAGTCACCAATAATGAAGTTTTACTAGTTGAATTGTTCAGGGTTAGTCGATATCTAAATCATTGTAAGCGACATTATGAGGTCAGCAGTATATACCGTTCTCCATTATCTATGTGTGTACGAGTGACCTAGTTTAACAAATCCGATCCATTACACGTTTCTACTCCATTGTACTTCATAGATTAAATTTGCACAAATAAACTCCCTATCTGATACATTTCACTTTATAATCCAAAGTAGAATCGCAAAAAGAATAATTAAACCGCTCGCATGAAATAACTATCCACTATTGAATGATTTAATCACAGTAATAATATGCTGAGTAGAGCTGTGCTCGCTTCACTGCGTTCGTGATACACTCCTAACCACGATCGCTTTTAACATTTTGTTTACTTTGGGAATCTAGAAACTGTTCGAGATAAACATGTCCTCGAGGGGGTTTAAAAATTCAACCAATCAGATGGCGTTATTCGTTCGCTCTGATAGACGGCATTGTAATAACAATAATTCATGTGTATTGCGGTATGAGTTTCATGATAAAACCGTGTAAAGATACCGGGCTCGGCATATTACGAACGGATTGTACACACGAAGGAATACGAATATTTTGCGCACAAAGTTGAAATTATAAAGTCAATTTAGCTTGGATACTCTTAAATGTTTCCTTATTTTGTTATTTTTGTGTTAATGTGAATTTATATAAAACCGAAACTCAAATGTTTTACGCGTGTGTGTTTTATTATGATATTAGATACATTTTCAAAAATAAAATTGAGGATTAAAATTTTATTTTCAAAAATCATTTAGTGACAGTTAGTGGATGTGATTGTATAATATTTAAAGTGTCTGTAAAAATTATGTTTACATTTTTTTGTGAAAAAATAATGGTTTTGTGATCGGATTTATTTTGGACAATTATATGTGGATTATCGCACCGGTATGTTATTTTGAACATTTTGGAATCAACTTTTTATATCTTATATATTAAATAAAAAATGCGTATGATAATATTCTTTTATGGATTCATTCTGAAAAGACAGTAATTCCCATTTTTCTGTTATTTTCTGTGTTTTATTGAATTTATCGCAATTTTTAACATATTTTTCTTTTTCATAAAATACTCCGTTTTTTAGGTGTTTTTTTTAATGAAGTTATGACACCAAATTCACCCGATTTTTCGCTGCGGTGTTTATTTGGTATATTAAACTTTAAAGATCTAATTTTGTATTTAACTTATTTTTCAACCACGTTTTGTTTTATTGTTTAGGCAGCGCTTTATTAATTAATTATTCGATAACTTAAAATGGTATATTTATTAGTCATATTTTCATGACGTTTTGATATGAGTATTTATGTTCCTGTAATCCAAAAATCGGATATGGTTTGTGGGAAGTTTTGTTAGAGTCAGACAGGTTTTGATACAAATTCTAGGTTTCTGGGATCTTCAGAAGCAAATTGACCGTCAGGAATTTATTTCAAAATCATACAAACAACACCGTGTTTTTTTATTCTATAATTATTTACCATTATTTTTTTTTGTGTTACTAGTCTCGGAAAAAAATACATTTTTTTTATTTTATAAAAGCTTATCATGGTTATAAAATGTCCTCAAATGAATGTTAAATTTATGAACACTAGTTTAACCTACCGCATGTTCAAACTGGCGCCATTGCAACGGTTATCATCGTACATATTTGAATAAAATCGACAAAAACAACTCGCTTTAAATGATTTCACGTCTTAAAGTTTGGGTGAATCTTCTTGCATTACGACTTCACTGTGCATCGGCTGTCCTCACTTCAGTGGTTATTACGGTTATTTTTTCCTCATTCAAATTTTCACCACAAAATTTCGCTGCAGTTGTAATCATATGCTTGAATGTGAACAGGATGTAGCGGCTTAAATTTTTAACCCTGTCCTTCTTAGAATTTTATTAATGAATTAAATAACCAATCATTTTCGATGTTTGGAGCTGTAATTTAGGATACCTTGCCAAGAATTTAATTGCCCCTTCTTTGAAAAATATGTTAGATTTTGTCTTGTTGAATGTTTTCCGTTCTTTCGGGTCGGTTGATTTGTAGTTCTCTCGTTTTTTGGCATAGAGACATTTCAAATACGGTATAAGTCTTATTTTGAATAAAGTGTATAATTTTTAGTAGGAAGTTTTCCTGAAATTTGTAAAATTTAATGGAACACGATTTTTTTATTTATTCAATACTTGACTCTAGTTTTCTCCTGAAAAATTGAATCAGCCTTAAAACATGGCGTTGTTTTATTTTTGGTCTGTTCAAATTCATTAATTCATTAAAATTAAAGATATACACATGGTTATTGGACAGAGTAAAAATATGATTTAAAATTGAAATAGTTACATTTAGTCTGCCCCTTTTCATGCTATGATAATATATTCGTATGATTCAATCATCTCACATTTAATTCTAGAACACACGACCCTGGTCAGCGCATGAACTAAGAGAAATAGAAAAATTAAAAAAAAACGTCGAAAGTAAAACAGACTCATTGTAATACGCATGTTATAAGAAAAATGATGTAGAAACTCAATTGGTTATTTTACTATATTTTCACAAATTTATTATACATGTACTGTTTGTTTACTAAAATACTCCAATATTTCTCATGCCAATTAATGTTGATTTGACCGATATACTGACCAGTCGGAAGTGACTCATGCTGGTCGTAACATTTACTCCGTATTTACATGGTAAACATTGGCACCGCGGTTATATGGTTATTATTTTACGAATATATTTCGTGTCAATTTTAACGTGAATAATGATCAACAGTAAATATTTTATTGCCTGAATTTTCTTGAGTTAAATTATAGATGTCATAGTTTTGTCAGTGTTGGGGTATATTGCCCAATAACTATTTTTATTACATTGTAAAATTCAAAATCAATTATTTACGCATTACATAAAAATCTCTGAGCGGGACTAGAGACTGACCTTTATTGAGAAAGCTATCTATGAAGGTCATTTAGATATTTCAAAATATCGGCTCTATACGTAAAAGGGATTTGGCCCTTCAGTCATTCTGATTCATGGGATTAAACATTTTTAGGGCGTTGCTTGTTTGTATCATTCAATGTTAAAGCTTGAAGCATTATTATGAATATTTAGAACATTACAAGTAAAGTGTATGAATGTATTGATTAACCATTGAATGTTCAACATTTCACAAGAGAATAGCGTTCTCTAATGTGCTTAATTTGAAATTTATTTCATTTTATATGAAATAAAATGAGGTTTAATGTATTAGATAGCTAAAAATATATATAACATATAAATGTTATGTATGCCCTGATTCTTTAATGGTAAGAGAACGAATTAAAAATCGATGAAATTAAAGTTTTAGGTAATGACAACACAGTCATACAAATAAGAGAAAGACTAACTCATACTTCTATTCGAGGGTCGCCGTAAGACTGTAGTAACTTGCTCAATAATGCAATGCACTTACTACAGTCTCGCAGGCAACCCTCGTATTGTATGTTTTCTACATATTTTGTACAATCAAAAAATATAACATTTATTAAAATAATTAAGATTCTGTTCGTTATAAAATATAACTCATCGACTTTTATTGAAACTTGATAAAACGCCGATTCCTAAAATATCAAATAAGTGACAAAATTTGTATTTTTTTCCATAGTAAATGTTTTCTGTGATTCTTACTGTTGCTGTTTTCAATCTCCCAGTTTGAGTGTATACACTTTGTTTTCGTTAAAAAAATAATCAATTGAAAAACTCGCAGATCTATAAAACCTGTTTAAACCAATGTACTGTATTGTATCAACACGTAAATTCTAAGGGTTCCAAAACGATGGGCTATAGACCTTAATAGTATACATTTAGTTACTGGTTGTTTTCGTCATGTTTACTAAACTAGTCTGTAAACAGCAGTGATGACACATACATGGATGATTGCTATATCTTAAGATGTATTCAATATGTTTGTTAATTACTATTTAATGATACTGACTCAATGATCAATTTAGATGATTAATAATGTTCCTTGATTCAATTTGAAGATAATGTATCAACGGTATATAGTGACGTCTATTGTAGAATAAGGGAGAGTTCCAACATTAAGTGGTCACTATTTGGCCTGAACTGAATAAACATTTTGACCATAAAACTCATTCTTAGCTTTCAGTAATCAAACAATACACGAATACTATAATATAGAAAAAGAATATTACAAGGTGTAAGCAAAAATATCTGGAACATTAACAGCAGATCTTTTTTTCCTTATATAACAGGGGCCGTTTATAGGCACCTTCCCCTCTTGAAATTTATTTAAAATTATGCAGTTTCCCCAAAATTTGAAGTTTACCTTGGATTTTTTGTTCCCCTAACTATGGAATTGCGATAGATTTCCCCAAATGTTCTACATAGGTCTACCCAGGTCCCTTCCCCAAGTACTGAAAAAAAGCCCTGAACAGTATAAATCACAGACATACCATACAGCCTAAAGTCGAAGAGGGAGATTTGTTATAGCTTTTTTAGATATTTTCATTTTAAAAATCTTCCTACTGAAAATATCTTCATTTATGAAGATCATAATATATGTAAAGTAAAATATATATTGCATGTAATGTATAACACTGACATTATCATTTGTAAAAAAAAATGTTTAACAGTTTACCTTCAATATTATAGTTCTTATTTCATCTTAAATGCGTCTCTTACTGGGCTACGTTCATACTTAAAATTGAAATTGTACTTTTTATTCCTTCATTTCTGTAGAACGTGACTAATGTGTATTACAAGTATAATACACAAATATAAGATAATTTTATTTCGTCTAATTTGTAAAAATGTTAATCAGTAACTGTCTGTATATAATGTTACTTTTTTATGATTTTATTGTATGTTATTGAAAGTTGGTAATATACAAGTCGTAATATACAAGTGTTTGGCCACGTGTCTCAAATATAATATTTTTGTTTCATTTTATAAATGACTAAGTTATATAAAAATGATGGACACGTGGTCAATGATTTCGAAATAAAATAATATAAAAAATATATCAGTCATAATATGACTTTAATGTCGTTTGAGGGACATTGCAGATTCCTGTGAAGTGAAGGTCAAGAGATTGAAGTCTCATCAGAAACGGTCAGTAGAACACCAGACCGACGTAACATCACTGAAAATTGTCGAAAGGCAGATTTAAGCTCATAAATGTCGTAACATCAATATTTCGACTTATTATATTGTTGCGGGAACATCTTACCGATTTTATTTTAAACAAATACAATGTGAAATTTTCTGAAAATGGCATTTTTTCTCTTCTTTTCATGATTCCTTTTTCATTATATTACTTTCGTTGGGATTGCAATAGACATACATGCAAATACATTACGTGTCAAAGTACGTATTTTTAAGATATATTAATAAAAAGGATGTTTCCTAACTAGACCTTCATGGGTATGGTTAGCTAAATATTAAACATGTGCTAAGATAAACTGTTTCTTGTGAGAAAAATTAATTTGTATAAATCCGTCCAAAAGATACACGGACATTATAACATCTTCTCGGAATGTTAGAAAGATAAGAAGCGATTAATGGAAATGACTGAGGTCAAAAAGTATAATCATGACAAAACCTATAAATAGTTTTCCGTCATAATCCAAATTTTTTATTGTACAGAACAGAACATATATTTTTCTTACCAGCGTGTTTTAATTTGTTTTGTTTTGTGAAGTAAGTGACCAATGGTCATTGGCAGATGATTCAATGTACACTCAACAAGGTTTTAACAAAAAAAACCCTACATACATTGATTTTGGCTTAATCATTTGCAGAACGGAACAGAACATATGTCATAATGTGTGTGTATTCCTTAAACCTTGTTACAATAATTTGTGATTATGTTGAAGTGTTACAGAACCTTCGTTCAGTATAACATTCTGTTCATGAAAACCTTAGTATGATTTGTCTATTGTATTTCATGATAAAATACACATACATAAATATACATAAATGCTGAAAAGTGGACAAAATCAATTTCCTACACGCGTTGTTAGCATGGTTTCGATACCTATAAATAATGATGTATATGTTTACATGTATATGAATGTATACGTAATAAAATATGTATGGTTCTTCTTTTGAATGAGAATTGATTATAAATTAAACTTAATGTTGAATGGCTCTTACTTTGAAAGCGCTTCAGACGTAAAACCTATCGATCAGATCGTGGAGACCTCCTAGGTATATTTCTAAATCGAGGACATAATAGTGAATTAAGGTGATTTTTTTTTTCAAATTTGACTTTTTATTATATTAGGGTTCAGTCTTCGAATTTAGCCAATAGACCGAGGACCGAGTCCACCGAGATCACAACCAGTTCTGTGACTTTTAGCATATAAGTGTTCCGACGGTCCACCAACTTCTTACACCCACCATTCTCCATATTCAACCAAAAAAATTGTTTTTGTTGTATTTTCTATTTAATTTTAGGCAACATTACGCAAACTCATTAAAATTGGTTGCATATTTCAACACATTGCGAAGATTCTTTTTGGTCCAGTAAATTTTCATTCGGTTTAATAAAAATCCAATTTGCTGGACCGAATGTCTGTGCTGATTAAAGTTAGTCGGGAAGACAGATTTAGGTTTAGAAATAGCAAATACATGTTACTGACAAATATGATCAACCCACGTGTTTCCAGTATATTTCACATTCATATTTATCTGCGCAGTGCAAATATGTAGTAGCTATGAGGAAAAATATACCTTTTTTTGCTTCTGAAAAAGTGAAAAATTAAATTGCGACACAAGTTCTGGAAAATGAGAGAATTACAAGTTACACCAAAGTTACGATTGAAGTATCAGATAGAGAGTCATGTATATTATAGTACAGTTACTATCATGCGATGTATATTACATGTATAATGTATAAATTATGTGTATTCATCGTACATGTACGTAAATTATAATGATTTTATCCTGATCCCGGTTTTAACTGTCGCTGATTTCTTAGTATGATCCCTTTGTAGTCGATTGTAGTATAAGGACATTGTAAGTGGTCCACTTTCGTCAATTAAATTCAAGTTTCTTAATTTGCAAATATATTAAGAGACTTTAGAGTATTTAGTCCGTCAACTTGTACATGAATAATACTTCATACTTGTATTTAATATGATAACAGTAATACAAACACATCTATGCTTATCTAAAGGACACGTACGAGTTTTGAGAATATAATTTTATGACGTGTACTCATTTTACAAACGTTATATTTCTGTTTATGCATGTATTAGTGCGATGTATATAAATTGCAAAATTATTTTTATCAATGTTATGTTGAAACCAGCTGGTTGGGTACCGCAGTTGGAAGATCGCCGGAATTTCAAATCTAGTTTCCCGAATGGGGTGTGTATTCTAATCACAAACGCGTGATTATACCCTTTCAATAAAATTTGAAAACGATGTCAAATTTCCTCTATTAATAGTGTATGGAGAAGTTTCCGGCCTTGTGGAAGGGTAAGTGAGCAATGCTTAGGCTAGTCTAGAGGTGCTGGTCCCCGTAAATTAACCTTTATTTGATTTGACATGGCGTTCAATCCAGAATAAAAACACCGAAAATGCATTTTATGCTATACTAGTTTCTGAGAAATTTGAATAACATGGGTTATATTCATTAATGGTTTGCTTACAAAATATAATATTCCAATATTAGCAATTAGAGATTGGATTATGTTATAAAACAAAATACATAATTGTTATCATCTATTAAAGGAATGTATTGTGTATGTAGCTTAGTTAGGACAACATTTATTTATCCTAATACATCATTCGGTTTACAAACTGTAATAGAATGGCATGGGACAGAAAGAAGGATTCAGACTCCTAAACATACAGAATAAACATACTCAATACATACAGAAACATATTGTATTATATAAATTGATAATACATATTTTCATATTGTTGTAAAGTGATTAAAATGTAGCTTGGGACTTTCATTAAATGATGTCACAAACAATATCGCGTAGAAAAAATTCATTAAAAAAAATACGTTGTAAATTTCACTGTATAACACTGCATTATCATTTTGTCTGTTTTCGCCGCGGAAGAATACATTTGTTCCCTCGTCGGCATTTGCTTTATGGTAATCTTCGCGGATGAATCTTGTTTGTTTTCTTGCATGCAATGTCTACCCACCTAGAGCATTTCCACAGAAACATGTCACAGACCATGTGATCTTAATCTCCGAATTTCTTTTGGACTTAAGATCATTTTTTCCAAAGTTTGCCCACTGGCTTACACTTAAGTATACGCTTGTCTAGGAACCAACAGACGTTGTATATTACACTGTAGCATTATTACTGTGTATGGACGTCTTGCAGACAATCTTCCTGGGTGCTTTCATCTCAAACATTATGTGATAGAAAATTATTTCCATGCATATTTTATATATTGAACTCTGCAATGAGGGTGCACATGGAACGTTTGTAAGAGAAGGGCATCTAGTTTTCGTATGTTATTTTTCATTGTGTAGATAATAACATTTCTATGTCAACCAATGTCAAGAGCCCAGTGCTAATAACCTTTCAATATCAATCAATGTCAAGTGCCCAGTGCTAATAACCTTTGAATATCAACCAATGTCAGGTACCCAGTGCTAATAACATTCGAATGTCATGTAGTGATCTACTTGTTTCAGCAGTGACTTAGAACAGAGCATGTACTCTCAAAGAATACTAAGTTCAGTATAAAAACACCTCACCAATGTGATTAAAAAGGCAGTGCAGTTAATAGTTTTTAAGTATTCTCTTTAGTTATTTTTTTACTTTGGTAAGGTTTTCATTTTTTATGGTTATATCAAACAATAGATGAGGTCGGTTTTATGAAGAGAAGTGCCAAGTACATACAAAGTACATATTCATGAACAGTTTCGATTTTAATCAATTAAGTATGTGCTTCGTAAAATGAATTATGTATGAAAGTTTAGGTCTTAATCCTATTTTGACTGAACCTGTATACATTATAAGAATACCGATATGAATTGTAATTTAAAATAAAGTCGAAACTCTGCATTTAGAATGATGCATGTGCGCTCGCCCTTTCTATCACTCGTATACGTGGCTGATTTTTACGAAATAGCTATTGCCATTGCTTGCTTTGAATTGGCAAAAAATCCTGATGTAATATTCAAGCACACGGTACATCAATTTCCGATGAATAACTACAAAATTTGAACATTTCATTTCTACCATGATCATTAAAACTCTTATCAAAGTTGTTCATCCGTGCAGTTAAAAGTATTCAAAATTGTTTGACTTCTTTATATTTTATACTAAAAATGAAAATTACATGATAAAGACGTTGCTTTAGTTTCCATGTGAACTTGGCAGAGTTTGAGTTTTTATGAAAATGTGTTATGTTCTTGCATGGTTTATCATAACAAAATGGTAATCTTGAGTAAAATTTCGGATCTGAATGGCGATAATATAAGTTTTGGTTCAAACTAAGAAAAAGGAATACTGAAGAACTTAGGACTAGAATGACAATATTGTATAATATATTGCTTTAAAACTTAGAGAGAAATGAAAAAAATGAATGACTATGTATGTTTCGGATAAACTTACAAAAAATGTATAAAAGGTAGGAAAATTTAGAAATTAAACGCCAGTATAATATAGTTTCTTGCAATAAACTTTGGGAATAAATGAACATAAGAAAACGTTTGAGTTGAATGTCAATGTAGCAAATTGTTCTTATTCTATAACTCATTTATCGCGATATAAAATCAACACGAAAATACCGGCAGACTTTATGCAGGTTTCAGAAGTTTTCAGAAAGATGGTAAAGTTCTAATCTACTAATGAGTATGCTTTATGTATCTATTAATGTTATTATCCAAATAAAAAACTGTTAAAAAGTATTTTAAATTAGGATTTTATTTGTTTCCTTCACAGAAGAGGCATATATACTGGAAACATGATAGTAAGAGTATGGCGTTTAATAGAACCAGTACATTCACCCATTATGAATATGTAAATAAGTGCCACTACAGGTATTGTACAAGGTCACTATCTATATCGAAACAAACCACGCCTATTAATATGCTGTTTAGAAATTATACTCTATACATAATATCTACATCGACGATCATAACTTTAGAAGTGTGCTTTAAAGGTACTAGATCGCAGATTTGGTTAAGCTTTTTTAATATTTTTAAAATACCATTCAGTGTCTGTAATTGTGTCAAAAACTTAAGTCTTAATATTTTAGGACAAACTGACCTATAGATTGCAAGAAATATACAATACAATAAAAAGTCACAAAAATGCACTAAAATTGTCCATACCGTGACATACAGGGTAGATTTTTACTGCCCGAAACACCATCATTTGTACTTGTATGTCAATTTGCACTAAAACATTTATTATCAAATCACTAATTTCTGATTAAAAATGTTTCCAAACAATTTTGATAGTTTCAGAAAAATTTGATTTGTAAGTCGAAATCTGTGAATGAGTATACCTTTAAACATTAAAACTACAGCAGGACAAAACTTTAATATAATTTATAATGTTTTCCTATGATAAATTGTTTAAATGCTACAGTATATACAGTAAAGTTACGCTATATAGAACACCTTGATTATTTCAAAATCATGCGGGTTTTTACAATTGTAAGTTCAAAATGCTTAATTTGAGAAGAAAATGTCGTCCAATATTTCTCCTATTGAAAAATGAAGTGACGATAATATATTGGTAAACTGTATTAAGAATTGCATCTGATATACATAACCATATCCATAAAACATAAGTAAAAATTCGAAATTCACCTAAAACAATAAGGCTAAAATAATTCAACATTTTTCAAACTACACCCGAAATTTCACATAACTGTGGTAAATTTTGTCTACGTTTTAACGATGAGAATTTCAAAATTTTTGCCTTGTGTATTATCTACTAAAAATTCAGGTGGGTCAAAACCTCAATTTTATATTCATTTTATAGTTCTTAACTAAATCTGTAGTAAAATGAAAATACACTATCTGATTGTGTTATATTTTATTTCCAAATTGTTAAACCAATAAATATTAATTTAAAGGTTGTTAACTAGTTCGATTGAGAATTCTGTTGTGATTTAGTTGCTAATTTTATTTCAAATGTCCATAATATTAATAATACATCCCCGCATATAGAAAAACCGCGTCCGTAAATTAAACCACGCAATATTTTATTAATCACCGCTATATTGACATTTAAAGTGTCAGAACCAATTAATACAACACATAATTAATGCAGCTCACTATTAAGATAAACATGTATTTCACATAATGATCCCTAATTTCTATATTCTACGCTCCACTCAATGTAATATCGGTAAACCTCATGTATTCGTCCGTATTTTAGACTCCACGTTTACACCAAATAGAATTTAAAATTAAAATAAATCTTCCGCATGGTGACAATTATAAACGAAAATTATTTATTAGGCTAACACTTATTTCAACTACACATATATATATTAATATACACTTAAACATACGCTAGTTTATACGCTGTTAAAACCATCCATTCAGTTTACAGTATATACTTAGTCTTACTTGTACATGTATATGTAGTGTACATAATGTAGTTCAGTATGTATACCAGTTTTGTATTGTCATAAAGAACTCCACCTGTCTACTTTTTGTTGATAAATGTATATTGGTCTAAACGCTCAGTTTACATTCATTCTTTACATCTTTCTTTCCAATTTTCCATACCTAGCTAACAACAAATTACAGAATAACCTAAGTATGTTAGTCTATATATGCGTTTCACAAAATAACCAAACCAGGAATAAAACACATTAATGTTTATCTAAACTCATGATATTTGAAGTTAATGTATATACTTCAGGCTGCCGGCATGAAAGACTCCCTAGCGAAAAAAAATTAAATAAGCCTATTCATATATGTAATTTAATAAAATTTTACCAGCTTTTCTGATCAGAAATAGTCAACTATACAACGAATAGTTCGGTTGAATTTTGTTAAGAATGTATCATATCATATTTCAAACCTACAACAATGTATTACTTATCGCGGGTTTAGTGCAAAACAGTCGTAACTCACTCTTTTCTTATATTGAGTTACGATCGTTTTCCGTTAAACCCGCAATATGTGCGTTCATATACATTCGAAGTATCAACTAAAGTACATTTATGTATATTGCAGGGTCAACGACAATTTAACTGTCTTATTGTATAGTTTTGCTCGTAAGTTGGTTTGACTCAATCTAGAATGTTCACAATTCATTTATATTTAACATTTCTTTCCCGCCCCTCTTGACCGATGTACCAAACATAGAGAACCAAAGCACATGCACATGTAGAGAATATTAGGTACAAAATAGAAGTTTTCTCCCCCTTGTAGGGAGTCAAAATTTGTGATTGGGTTTGTGCCTTTTACTTGAGCAGTACTCATTGTCATGTGTTCACAACATACAATAGCAAATGTAATGGGAAACACTGTACTCAACATTTTCATGCAACGATCATGATGAACTCGATGAATTTAGTTCAGTACGCATTCGGTGAGATTTATGACTCCTAATACACAGGGGTTTATACATAAAGTATTGTACTGTACTCATTGTCTGAGGTCATTGTGTTTTTTATGTTTATACTAATTTATTTAGCTTAGTTGTGAAACAAGCTATTTCAACTTATATTAATCACTTTCGAGTCCGCGTCCTGCCCCCACCCCAGTACTGAGCTGGTAGGATAAAATTTCTTGCTCAAGGAAACAAGGGTTGTAGGTTTTGGATGGGATTCGAACCAACGCGGAGCTGACTATCCAATGATTTCCAGTCCAACGAATATATATACCAGGCCATTGTAAAAAATCTACATGTGCATTACTTTGTGCAGTATATACTTGTACATGTATAGTGCAAAATACAATATACTACAATGTGTCTACATGTACTTACATACAAACATACGTATACAAAGTAAATAAGTTAATAACGCAATGCATATATGATATATATGTTAAGACATATATCTACTAACTCATGAATTCTCACAACTCACAGCCATAGTTTAAAGTCAATTAATCATTATATGTATCTTTCCGACAGCCAGCTGTATAATTTGTTACTTGTGCTGTACATACTGATCTACTTTGACCTTTCTAGCCAGGTCATGCAGAACCTTGGATACATATAAAATAGATGGTGAATGTATAAAATATTGTAAAATATGTATTATGTTACTGATACCATGACCGAGGATAGTAGTGCTTGATAGCAACATGTAGATAGTTGATTTATGGCTTTTCTGATTTCACATTTTTTAGAGAATAATATACACTTGATCCGAGCTTTGGTGACCGGCATGGTTCCGATCATTCATAAACACTATGTACATTTATTTCACTGCAACAAACATGTTATTAAATTGTATTGCCGACCGCCTACGTATATACAGTGTATAGTGTTTTCTATATATCTGTATATGTATAGACATATATACGTAAGTAATTGTATTAAAATTTGTAATGATTATTGTGACTATGTAAATAAGATTATGTACTTATCTGAAATAAATTATCTGTTCTGTTCTGTTCTGTTTACTCGAAACCATACAGACCGCTTATGGTTCAACGTATTGAACTGGGTCATTGTTCGATTGGAAAGCACCTTTATTATGAAAATAGTATTGTTATTGTTCAATTGATACGCCTTGCTATATAATATTGCCTTGATGTATTGTCACCAATATAGTTATGTATATTACATTGTTAATGGTGGTACTGCTTTGAAGAACAAGATCAATGGTTCAATATGCATGTACAATGTACTTGGTTCTTTAAACGTGAGCTCTATAACACGATGCGAGAACTAGCGCAAAAATACGATAGCACGATACCAAGTTATTAATGTTTCTTTCCCTCGATATTTTTAATTCATGTAATACATTGTTAGTACTCAATACCTATACTTATTTACCCTATGTCAAAGTAACTTCATCTTAGTATTATAAAAAACAAACATTCTACACATTGGAGTATTATGCACAATCTGAAAATTTAAGTAAATCTAAAAACTAGGTCACTGTTACGTATTTACTCTGATATTGTTGATTATAAATATTAGTAAAGTGACATAGACTTAAAAAATAAAAGCACTTATATTTTTTTTATTAAAAATCAAATTATCTTTAAAAAGTTATGCTACTTGCTTAGACAGGACAGTAAAATTCCACTGTTTGGACCATCAAAATCTATGGTTAACAATGAAGGAAGCTTTCAGTTTAAATCAAGCATATAGAATTAAATAAATCCTCAAAATATCGCACGATATTGCAATTACTAAGGAGGTTTAATAACAGATCCTTACTGTACTAAAGAAAAAAGTTAGCATGACCTTCAAAGGTACTAGTTCACAGATTTGGTTTATTTTTTATAATTTCAAAATATACCATTTAGTGTCTGTAAATGTGTAAACAAATTAATTCTTATTATTTTAAAACAAACTGATTAATATGTTGCAAGAAATATACAATGAAAGTCACAAAATGCACTAAAATTGTCCATACCGTGACTTACGGGGTAGATATTACATGAAACATTATCATTTGTACAATGTAGTTGTATGTCAATTTGCATTAAAATTGTCATTATCAGAATACTACTTTCCTGCTTTTAAAAATATTTCCTTACATTTTTGATTGTTTAAATGATATTTAAGTTGAAATTTGTGAATGAGTACCGTTAAACTATGAATTGACTTTAAGTGTATTACTTTGACCTATTTTGTACAGTTGAAACATTAATGGCATTATTTATATCAATGATTTTTTATAGTCCGATAATTGTAAAATTTCATTTCAATGCAAATTTTACCAAGCATGTTTTATTGAAAATATTTGAATAATTAACAAGTATGTAATACCTATATACTTCCTTTCCATGGTCAAGATTTACAACATAGTTTATATATTCATGTATGTACATAAACTGTGAATAAATAATAGATACATACATCTAGAAGCATCAAATTCCACTGTGAGACAGTATTACTTAACAAATTAAAATGTAAGGGTAGTTTGCATTGTGTTGTAAAAGTTTGTTTGTTTTGTTTGGTTTAACGCCGTAGCAACACATTGTATAGATCATATAACGGCGGTCAGTCAACCTACTCACTCCTTCTGGAAAGTCTAAATCTCAGGATTTAGGTGTTGTATAAGAAAATCAGAATGGAGAATCCGAATGAATCAAGTCAGTAGGTTTCTGAACAATCAGGTTACTAAGTATTGAATGCTGACTTTTTTATAGCTTTTTATTATACCTCTTCTACAAGAACGGAACAGGCTAAATATACATTTATTTCGCGTCTAGTGCCATAAATGTCACACACCTAATATTAACTTATTCTTATAAATTAGCGATTTTCTACAGTTCTTGTTGCAGTCACGAAAATCGGATTAATTTGTCGATCGCGGACTGTATTGAATTTTTATACAAAAACTGTTGACGTCACGAGCTGTTTGGGATTTAGAATGGCGAACAACGATAGATCGATGATACCGTATTAGTACTTCAATCTGAGCGCTTGTGACATGATTTAATATGAATTTCGATTATTTTTAATATTATGAGGACTATTTTTGTGTATGACAGTCAAATCGTCACGTTTGTCGTTGATAGAAAATTTTGTATCGATATATCGAAAGGCAACTATCGGTGATATATCGAGTCAGACAAAGAGTGTAATAGAAGCCTCTAGAACTCCAATATTTATATACTATACATTGCTCTCATGATGCTATGCATGATGTTAAAAATTACCTCAGACATAAAACAAACTGTATTTTCTTGTTTTTAATTCTTAACAGAAAACGTAATTACTCAGAAATATAAAAAGATAAATACAACACAGGGATGTTAAATTTAACGTCATCTTCGTTTAGTTTATAGCTCTAGATACAAGATTGTATCGATAAATTGCGAATCGATATCGGATCGTCAGTCAAGAATCGGTGATACATCGATATCGCAATTTCCGATGACATCCCTACAAATCGTTGTATATTATATCCCTAGTCCTAAATATATCTCTTGTCATATGTCACTGCTACATTACTGTTGATATACTTCAGGTCGGAGAACATCAGTGCATCCTCGGCAACCAAGGGTCTTTTTTTCAACTATGCATAAGGTATGAGTTGGGTTAGGGTTGAGTCGGGTTTCCGACGATGATACAAACACGTGATAATTTGAAGAAAGTCAAACCTTTGAGCTTCAGAATTTATTTTACGCGCATTTTAATTTGTCAAAACAATTCCTACTAACGGTTTTAAAGTAAGTTGATATCATAGGTGATCAACACGGTTCCGATCGACCAATGATACTAAATATATCCGTTCATACATATATAGATATAGTGTCTCAGATGGATCGAAGTACCAGTGAAGACCGCCTTAAGTAGGTTTCCTGCTCAAAGACTTGATGCAACTATTTTACATTTCATTAGTCTTATCTAATAAAACAAACATGTTACAGATCTCAGTTTTGCAATCCTCAGGCAGCTTTTGGTTATGACTTTGACCTCGCATAAGTAGGCATTCTAGAAACACTTGCGGTGACATTTTTGTGGCTTTTTGGTTCCTGGCGTATTTTGTAAATCTTCATTGAAACTTTAGATTCTTTTAGCAATGGTTTGATGTTTTCTATTATATCCGCTTCAATCTTTTGATATATTAGTGGATACTGTTTCTTTGATAAGAAGCCAAACTGTTCAAAATAATTTCTGAAATGGACTTCCCGTTCCTGTAGGTTTAGCTTCGTTAGAAACATGGCTTTGTCGTCCAAAAAAGCCAGCTTTAATGGTTCGTCTGCAACTTTTGATGTCTGTGTACGTCAAATTTGTTTGTAAAGATGACAGACTGATTATTTAAGTTGGTTAAAGACCACCTGAGCTATCAAATGGAATTAATATAGTTAATTTATATTTTAATTGTCAATTTTATATCATATGTTTTATGTCTGTGGTTTTCATCGGCTGAACAGTGATCTAGCAGATGATATGTTCTGAGGTACAAAAGGGGTTTAAATTTTGATTAAGTTTTATGTTGCCCTTGTGCCACTTTTTGACAATTTCTTCTTATTACTGTGGTCACATTCGGAATATCTCTTTTTGCGCAGAAAATTCCCCGAGATTTTCCGAACGCAGCAGTCAGTCAACTTACTATGTCTCTAGAGAGTCTTAGGCTTATGGATCCAATTTTAAGCATAATTAAGCATAGGCCATTGCCATTTCCTGACAACCGACTTACTTACAGCTGAAATCGGATGATCAATCTAAGTTTGTCTTTTATTACCAAACTCTTTGGAAATATGTAGGAATTGAACCAAAACACCTTGATCCGTAATCAGACGCGCTTTTGAGTGAGCTCACTTAGTTTCATTTTCATTCTTTATATTTAGTTACAGACAAAATCGCAGCTGACTTCATTAAAAACGCTTATGAAATATTTTAAAGAAATAAAATCGACAAATAAAACTAATTAAGAAAAATAAAATGCAAATTCTCTCTACAATTACAAAAAACAATTATTAATTTAACTAATCAGTTATACAAATATTGTTAAATGTTTCTTCTTTCGTACGATAATCATTCCAGGCGCCAAGTTTGTTCTAACATAACTTTTACTTCAACCCTACTCCTTAGAACAAATATAAATTTAATGGCGTAGATTCAAGGACTTCTATTCAGCAGAATTTAATAGCATTCGCATATTTTCCTTTAGCAGAATTTCACGAGTATTGACCGAGGCATCATTACAACTAGAAATTGTTTAAGTATCCAATTTACATGTAAATCCTGCATGACGATATTGAACTTTCCAAGTAAAGTTCGATTACTGTGTCTAGTTTTTTTGTTCTGAATATGAATAGAGCATCCTCAAATGCACCCAGAACGTCATAAACGATTAACACATTTTACGTTTTTGCTTTCAAACTTTCGCCGATGTGACTTCACATAAGAAGTTAATACATGTAGTTAATGTACTGAATAAATATTATGACAGTGGTACATTGAAATTGAAAGTATAAATATGGTCATGTACTTATGCACACTCTAGTTTAGCTTACTTCTTGCCTTGGATAGGCACATTTTGACACTTCTAGTTAGGACTGAGTGTTCTGGGAGATTAGAGAATACATGTGTACCAAAGCAGAATTATGCACTTATCGAATCGAAAATGCTCGTACACCAAAGCAAAAGATGTTCTTACACCCAAATGAGAAAGGTTCGTACTCCCCATTCGCAAAGCCTCAACCATTCCTTGAATGAATAATCTCGTGAAGATTGAAAGATTGGGGTCCAGCAAGAATACAAGAATTGCTTCATGCGCGAGGCGAAGCGCGTAACGGATATGCAAAATAGTTCTGTAGAATACATACAAGACTTTGTTAAAACATATCTTATGTCATATATTTGACTATATATTGTTCAGCGATTTCATTTTACTGAGTTATTTCAAATTATAGACTAAAAACAAAACATTAGGCCTAATCATCGTTGATTTACTAACTTCAACACCGGTCCAAGCATTTTGTTTGGGCATGTGATGTAAAGGCAGTTCCAAAATGGCATCTAAATATGTCCGAGGTTATTTGTAGTGACCGAGGTATTCCGAATGCGTACATCCATCAGAAAATACTTGGACACGCAATCAGAAATCTTGTTTAACTCTAATATTCCAGCAATCTCCGTAAACAGATATCCTGTAGAGCGTTGTGGTACTAAATTAGCGAGTTGGCGAACGGAACATTTTAGATCGGGTTTTAATCAGATTGTTGTTCCAGTGGCATAAATATATATGAATAGAACTTGTCTTATTTTTATTGCGATAGTTTATATTTTTGACAATGTGTTCAGAATATGATAAAGTCAAACCTTAACGTAAAGTGCACTCGCTAGTTAATTTCTATGATGTCTTTAAAATGATTTCTTATTATAATTATAAACGTGCTATTAAGCAGCATTTTTATTTCATTTTACCAACAATAAATGTTTTATATTTTATGAAGTATACTTTATACAAAAGGATTCAAATTTTAATTTAAAAATATAAAGAAGAAGTTATGTATACCTTTGATGTCCCGTGTGTTGTTGCCGAAAACAAACAATTTACTAAGTCTCTAAAGGAAAGTACAAAGACGAGCGTTCTTTTAAATGTGTAACAACTGAACAATGAATAATGTCATTTAATGTATAAGGACGATACTGTGATACACAACTTGTTCTGTTTTATATACGGAATGTCGAGTTCAGAGCTTTCAAGTTCTTCAGTGTCGACTTTAATGCTTATGTTTGTACATTCCACATTTTTCCCTCTACAGTAAAGTTTGTTGATAACTGGACGGCCAGATGACGTTTTTATTATTTTGTCAATGATCAATGGATTTTTAAAGTATTGTGTTCAACATCACGTACTATTTATATGTTTAAAGGCGTATGAATATGTCCTAACTTCTGGTATTATTTTTTATCATTTGAAGAGTTTAAACTGAGTTCACAATCAGTCACTGTCCGTTTGTATCAACTATTGTATCATTGTTTTTATACAATAACCGTCATCTCCGACCGGATGCCACAGATGAATCAAAACATCTCCTTAAACTTCGAGTATTATCGTATAGTCCGTTAAACGTCTAGGATTACAGTTGTAGCCTGTTCAATTACCTTGAACGTTCCAAAACGTTCCGTAACGTTAGGATCGGAACAACTCAACCCAAAGACAACTCAACCCGAGACAACTCAATCCCCAACCACCGGGTTGAGTTGTCCTAACTTTGAGTTGAAATATCCACGGGTTTAGTTGTCTACAGGTTGAGTTATCACGAACGTTCGCTAACATTCGTTACTGAACACGCTGCTGATGTGCCCAGATTGGTAAACTGTTAGCTAATTAACACGTGTTCAGCTTAATAATAATTGACAGGAGATGCCTCGTGAACAGAACAGAACGGAACAGAACAGTAAATTTATTCAGTCAAGTAAACAGTTCAATAATAAAAGCTTAAAAGTATTATAACAGACATAGAACAGAACAGAACATACACTTTGTTTAATCCAGGTTATGTACAGCATAGGATTATTCACAAAACATCATAATTATCACAATATTAGTGTACAGAAAATGGAAAACAGACAGACAGATTACTTATTGTACAGGATGGTCAGTTAGTTTTGAAAAATAATGATAGAAGTTGACAAAGAGCTAGGTATAAATATAAATAATGACAAGAACATGAACCTGATTACATGTCGGTTTAAATATAGCTACTCTAAATAGTAACACACCTTGTCAGAGTAAAAAACGATGCTACTTGAATGTTATGATCTAAAACAATCAGAAAATCAGAAAAAAACTTGTCATCTATCGATTGTTTGCGATATTAGCCGAAATATTCCGAATAACATCACAATGAACATGTTACGGAAAAATCCGAAGTTGAACGATTAACAGTTGAACTGATTTTCGTGAAAATAAAATCAATGTACATTAACGGAAATGATTGTCATCGCTAATACATGTTGACTATGCTGTCATGTTTATGGTGGGAGCGTTCTCACCGTTATGTATTGGTAACAATGTCACGTGACCTTATGACCTCTCTATTTAACCTTGTGAACTTTTACATGCGGTGAATATTATGAGAAACCTTGGTAACGTGTAGTAAACAAGTTTGTGAATACAGTAATCGCGATCTACGATGGTTATGAGGGATGATTTCACTTACTAAAAATAGCTTTACAGAGTTGTTTTTTTTTCTTTAGAAAATATTTCTTTGGAGAGCAGTTTAGTTTCCAAGCAAACGAGCTCATAACCATGCATTTTCATGCGGAATTTAGAACGCAGTTATTGGCGCAATTTTAGTTATCTGTATAACTCGTTCATTCTAACCTACACTTTGAATAAAATTTAAAGCTGAGAGAACGTTTTTTTTATCTCCGCGCTCTGAAGAGTACAAAAAAGATCTTCATGTAATCATATTCCTTCTCTTTATAAAACCTTCAAATTAGTTCAACCTTACAAACTTATATTAGAAGTTCAAATTCTAAGTACATTGTTTTTGGTTTATACCAAATTTGTATAGCGCTCTTTTCATATTGAATATAATTTATGTTGAAAATTGCTTCACAATCATATGCATACTTAGGAAACAATTGAATGAAGATGTAAATGAAATTGAAAATGGTTAAGAGATGATAAAATATAAAATGATAAAATGAAGACTAATATAAAACTAAAAATTAGTGGTCAATAAAGTGCTCATAGTAGCTACTAAGAAACAAGTGGGTTATTTAACTGTAAAAGATAGTGAAATGAGTAATAAACGATTATTGGTAGAAAGACAGCCAAATGGTCGATGGGGAATCTGGCTAGATGCCCTGAAAATCCATGATTGCAAGGTGCAGAGTTGGATTCTAATCCAAGGCTCCCATCCGAACATCCATCAGTGTCAGTGCTAAGACATCCCACCAACCATCATGCATTTTACAGTGGTCAGAAAGAGTACAAGTGATAAAAGTAATGATTAGATTTTTTATAATAAAGGCAGCCACCTGCCAATGGGAATCAGGCAAGATGCCTTGAAAAATCCATGATTGCAAGGTGCAACCATGTTAACTTTTCAACTTGTTCACTTTAATTCAGCTGTCAGTGGCGCATATATTATTAATATTAATTGTGCTTTATTATCGATCACGAGTTCAATGAACTGTTGTCCATATTCAAATTAGTGGGCTTTTTTTGCCTATAAATTAGGATTAAGCAAATTTATCAAAATTACACAAACGTGTATTTAAATAATATGGTCACACATATTTGTTAAGAATCATGCCTTATTAACTTACACAAAAGTTCCTACAATAGTTTTCATCGGACAGTTTTCTATTATTTCCAAGTATGCTAAACTTACGCTAAATAATAATAATAATCATGATGCAAATAACTATATTACAACGATACTAGTTTTCTAGATTTCCTCGCTGCTTAGACTGCGCTAGGTCTGATAAAATTAATGTCATTTACCTTGTCCTTTTCATCTAAATTTGTTGATCTGGTCGTCATTTTTCCGTGTTAAGGACCATATAAGTCACGTGATTCCCCACACTGTTTATCTGTGGACTGATTAGCAAAATGTTTTTAAGTATGTGGGACCTTTCTCTTCTCAAATTAGGCACTTGGGACTTAAAAAATTAAAAAATCATATTTTTTAGAATAATCAAGGTGGTCATAACAGCGAATTTAACCATAATATCAAACATGATTTAATCATTTCCATTAAACCCACATTGAGGAAAAACCACGTGCTTACTGTAAAGAACGACCTCGTGATCAAGAAGTAGCACACTTGCACACAAAGACACTTCTGTCCTCGTCAAATGATTGACTAAAACCATTTCTATAGAAAAATATGATATTTTAGAATCAATTCTTCTATAAGGTTTTAAAAATTCATTGTATGTACAGTTAGTGAGCTCGTCTTTTGAAGTGTGGGGCAAAAATGGAAGTTTTAGTTAAAGTTTAATTAGGTAACACAATTTGACTCAGATCATTTTTGTCTATTTGCCCATGTATGTACATCCCACATATACGTTTCTATTTATTGCAACACGATTGATATACTTCAGATATATAAGTTTAGTCTCGGGCTTTAGTACTTAACTACAGATATTGAGTATAAGGACTTATATGACTTGTGTTGCCATGGCGTTAAACCCAACAAAAAACAAACAAACTTAACTGGAGATATTGAAAATAAGGAACATTTTGTATGTACATATTACATTAATAATGCGTCGGTTACAAACTGAACACTCATAGCAAACTCAACTTTTTCCTGAGGATCCATTCGAAGAGTTTGCATTCTCTTTGATGTTCTTGGGACCTTTAATGTATTTTCTTTCTGGAGTGAAGCAATCGCAAGTTAATTGCTTACTCGAGGAAATAAGCAGTTCCTCTGATGGGGTTCCTAAGCGCATCCTACTGCTGGATTAATGCCCCTACATAAAGACATGATGCATAACTCACAACCTTAAAATTTAAGACAAAATGTGAACAGAAAATATTTAATTAGTGAACAGAATAAATTACTTAGACTTCAATGCGTTAGAATGTGTGTAAACTGCTTTATTAAAATCATTAGTAGCTTCAAATCGTTTGACACTGAACAACTAAAAGTCACCACCTTATTTCAGACCTCATTGACTCATGTAAACGGTGCTTAAATTATTTCACTAATATTTGTTTAATGTAAAACTTGGCGGAAATGATTGTCAGCCTTATTTGTTTACATTAGGTAGAAAATGACATTGTAATTATGATGTCAAGTCTGTTATTATATTTAAGAAATGTTTTCGTTTCTATGCATTGACAATAGTCCTTTAAAGCATGACTTTATCACGTGACCCGAGACTTGTTCTGTGTTTTTAATTTGCCTACCTGAGTACCGCGTGCATTTTTTGTTTAATTCCTGAAATCTTCCTTTTAAAACACTTGCGATCTAAGGGTTATTTACTGTGTTTGGCATAAGTAATAAACAAGGTAAATACGTTAAGGCGGATCTAGCGGGGGGTCAGGGGGTCCCTGAAATTTCCAAATGTGACCGTCCATGAGTGTACTTTTTTAAGTACAAGCCATTTTTAATAAGCATGTAGCATTTTTTCCCAGGCTTTCTTCGCTCGCTTTTGTGCTTAACATAGATCTAATGATTGTCTACAAAATTTATTATTAATATCTGCGTTATTTGGCTGACAGTGTATAATGTTCGAAAGTTCGGACAGCCCCTAGAAAATGTGTGGACACCCTCCCCTAGAAAAAAATCCTGAGTCCGCCCCTGACTGATAAGTATTTACAAAACCCATGTGTATTTAAAATTCAATATTTAAGGGGATAATAAGCATTTGAAGTCATTATTATTCAATTAGTCGTGGTCATCGTCCCAGGAAATGTATCACTGTTTCTGAAATTGTAATTCCTTTCTTAGGTCAATGTGTATCAGCTGTTTCAAATATGTTTTTCAAAACTGGAAGTCTTCTACTATATTTAAAGTGCATCTGTGCTTAATATACATCAAGTGATTAATTATATCGTGTTTTGCTGTAATAAACATTCAATCACGAAATAGGTTAAATCAAGTTTCCGGTTTGTAAGATTTTTTTGAATTGAACAAATTTGAAATATTGAACGCATTTCATTCAGGATATATTTCATTAAATCTTAATAAATTGAATGACTTGATCCTTTTTGTACTACATCAGGAACTGAGGACAATCTATGTTCTTAATTTAGTATGTAAAGTAGGTAGATTAGTAGGAGCAGAGCTCCAGTGGTAGGACGCGCGCTTAGGGATCGGGAGGTCTCGTGTTCGATCCCCACTAAAGGCAATGCTAATTTCCTTGAGCAAGAAATTAACCTTCAATTGTTCCACTCCACCCAGGTGTAAAAAAGATCGCCTGCCTGAGAGTGATATCAATGATCAGAAGTTATCGTACACGATTGTAAAGTCGGCTGAACATGTATATGGAAGCTGACTTTAAACTGCACTTTTTTAACTAAGTTAAAGCCAGCTAGCTTGTGAGATCCGTGTCAGTTTGTTGCCTTCATTTTTAACTGACTGGTATAATTGCGTTTTACCCCTCAAAATGAATTTTGGGGGTATATAGGAGTTAGCTTGGTCGGTCGTTCTGAAGCTTTTACTTGTCCGCTCAATTTCTCAGCAACTGTTATGCGGATTTGATTCAAACTTAACACATATACCAGATATCAGACAGACATGTGCATGTTCAATTTTTGTTACGGCCCAATGGTTTTCACCGAGTTATGGCCCTTCGATGAAAAATCCTGTCCGCTCATTTTCTCAGCATCCAATTTTTTCACAAACACTCGTATGGGAGTATTTTACATGTCACATTCAGTGATAGATCTAGTAAATTACGTCTGAAGGTACTTAGTGTCTTTAAAGTCATTTATGTATTAAACAATACAAATGATGAACTTAATTAATTTGGCTCTTCATTTTTTCCATGCACTGAATGTAACCCTACAGGCAGCGTACAGCTTGCTTGCTCAGTAATAACAATTGAGATCAAAAGTGAAATGACTTCTAGCAAAGAACTTCTTTTTGCTATATAAATTTACTAAATTTGGTCAACTCAAAGGTTCAGCTGCTTTATAGTCACAAAGTGGAAACAACTATAAAAAGGCAGTACGGTCAGAAAATGATCTTTAATTCGTTACTACTCGTTACATTTTTTTTAAAAAGCAAACGCCAATTGTCTTTTGACACAGCTATTGATAACAAAGTATCTTTGCAAGTATTTTAGCAGCAACCAAACTGCTATCGATGCTAATTTATGAACTAACATACGTTAAATTTCCAGAAAAAATTCTGAACAAAACAGAATAGATAGTTCATTAATGATTTGTACAAAGTACATCGCCAATATACAAATGAAACCAATGCAATACAAGTAACTTTACAAATAATGTTATAGTCACATAGTCAGGGTTTGAAAATACAGATAAGTTTAGCATGTAGGAAACACTAGAAGTTAGGCTTGGCCATATCGATTGTTTCAAACATGTTTACTAACACACGACGCCTCTACCCAAGCAACTATCGACATCTACTGTCTTATACATTCGGTATTTCGAACGATTTGAGAGGTTTATGTTACCTTTTGGAAAATCCATTCCCTTATCATAAGTCTATATTTGTTTGTCCTCGGCTCTTTTCCTTACTCATTATTTCTGTCAGTAGCGTGTTCAATTACACTAAACGTTACAGAACGTTACATAACGATACATTCAGAACTCCTCGGTCATTCGCTGCGAATAATCTAATCTGATACACAAATATGCGATCGTTGAGGCGATGAGTGATGTTTCAAAATTTACGGACCAAAAACGAAACATCACTCAATGCCTAAACGATCATATATTTGTTTACTTTAACACCGGTAGTTTCAAAATGTCCGAGATTAATCGCAACGAATGGCCGAGGAGTTCCGAATGTATCGTTACGGAACGTTTTGTAACGTTCGCGGTAACTGAACGCAGGGCAGATATCTTTGACTCGGTTATTTATATAAAGAGTTATGCAGTCAGCTCTTGTAAAGTATTCGGTGCGATCTATTTCTAGGTACTGTACGTAATACGTAGTACTTTGAAAACATGCTGAAAAACATATGGTACACTAGTGAATGAAGCGGAGGTCGTAGGTTTGATCAAACACCCCTTGATTTACAAGGAGTTAGCTTTATATGCCGTTCTTGGAAGTTATACAAAATCTATACTTTGGAGACACGTGTGTCCATATTTTGTCTTAAAAATACAAGAATTGCTGTTATAAGGTTAATTACTGTCATGTTTTGTCACAATTGTGGCAAACTATACAGGAAATCATTTGCATAAACTGTCATAATAGAACTGTGATACTTTCTTTGATCCACTTGTTGGAAAAACTTCGTGAGTATCTTCTCATACTTTACACCAAGCCTTGCAGAGAAGCATGTGTACTCGGGTCGGTAGCACGCCTCGATTTTGAATCTAGTGTCCCGAATGGGTTGCGGGTTCGAATCCCACCGGGGAGGCTATACCCTTCTACGAGAATTTGACAATTATGTCAATTTTCCTCCATTAATAGGTAAAGAGGTAAATAGAGAAGTTTCCAGCCTTGTGGAAGGGTAGGTGAGTACTGGTTATACCCAAGGGTCCAGGAAAGTTAGGTCAGGTGCGCTGGACGCGGTTATATAACCTATACAATGTGTTGCTAACAAAATAAAGAAAGTAAGAAACATAAGTATATTTGGACAAATACGACCAGGAAATGAATTCTACGACGGGTTACATTTTAAAACAATATTCAAGATATCAACCCCTACTTTTAAAATTAGATTAGATCCGCCCCTGTTGCAGCAGGTCAAAGACTTATAGAGAATGTGACAATTCATAATATTATTCTCAGAAAAGTACTTCAATGACGTGGTACTTGCGTTCTAGTACGAGCATTACTTGGTTTCAGCTATGACGAAAGCTACACTCCCCTACATTAAAAACGATACATTTGCTTATTGCGGTATAATCAAGAGTATTTCAGAACGGGTTGTAATCGATTTTGGTGGAATTAACTAAACACAGCATAATTTGTGGAAATATACATTTCAAATAATAATAAGAAAAAAGCAACTCTTTATCAATAGAAAATTATCCGAATCTTATATATTTGTGTTACCATTTTCTGTAATTACTTTTGTTTGCTGTCATTCACTATATTTGAAGATAAGTGGAAATAAATTTTCTTCTAGATATGTTTTATATATTATATTATACTTAAGGTTAAATCAAGTCAAACCGTCAAAATGTTGAATAGTTGTTACATATAGGCACGTGCCTCCAAGTAATGTTCAACTACTTAGCATGAAAAAAAATTTTTGTAGCAGAATCAAAGATATAATTATTGAACTACTCTTGTTCCACTATGCCTTAGAAAATAGCTTTAGCGGTAATTTTTAGCTACGACGTAAAGGTCATATAAAAACATATAAGTATACAAAGTAAGTGTTGCGTTATTTATGGTGATGAGTATAGAACTAGTTATATTAAGCGCTAAGTAGTATTATTGCTCGCTATTTTCGTTGAGTTTGATTATTATCTAAACAGAATGGCTTGATAATGTTGTTATTTATACATTGAAAATGCAGATTTAATGTATGATAATGAAAATATGATAACTCGGATACTTATTTGATAAGTAAATTTGTAAATAATTACAAGCCACGTACAATATGCTGTAAAGTTGGCCCGGATGTTCAAAATGGATACATTGATTATGTTGAACATTGCATCTTTCAAGTTGTGAACATTTAAAATACATTTTTATGTAAGCCATGTTTTATAGAATGATTGTATGATTACTGTTTTAGACTACATGTTGTTGGCGCCGCCCAGTGAATCGGTTATGTCTATTTTATGAATGTTAATATAAATAATCGACGAGTGTACAGAGATGGTTGTTTTGAAATTGCGATTTAATCCATTTACATGTTGATACATAGATAATCGGTTTATTACAGTGACATTTGTGCAATTTAAAATACATAAGTTATAGTAAAAAGAAACAACACCAATACACGAACAACCGGTTCAATGAGCCTAAAAGTTACTTTAGGAGTTAACTTACACAAATAATTATGAACTTGTGATGATCAACACTTGAAAAACAAATAGAAGGTAAATAATCAACTAAAACTTTAGGTCATATTCACAAATTGTGTCGCGCGAAAGTCTCATGTTAACGTTTAAAATCAGTACATGTTGGACAAGCACTCACACATGCGACCGGCATGGTCCCGAATCAAAACATTAGACATGTATACAATAATACATATGCATATGTACTATATTGTTTTAGATTCTGGACAGTGCCAGCACTCTCATGGCACAACTTGTTAGATTTTTCCAATATAAGCATATCCCCATGAACGACTACCTTCCATTTCTAACTTATTTACACTTAACCACGTGACCTGATGTAACCAATGACGTCATAGCACACCCACGTGGTTAAACAAGAGAACCAAATAATTGACACTGTGATCTCGTGACATAATGGCAGAAGACAACAATGTCATTTCCCTTTGATTTTTGTTTATATTGAATTAGTAGAATAATTTAACCTTATAATTACGAAGTTAGAAGTTCTAGTTTCTTCCTGTATTTTATTTCTTATGATATTTTATTTTTATCAGCGTTAGGTGATTACATTTTATGGTAGATTATTCAAATTACCTCAACATTTTTTTTGTAAACGGACAGGAACAAAAACTAAGTATATTTACAGAGAACTTAGTCCTTTTATTTCCTCGTTTCCAACAGACTGAAATCTAAGGCCATGGAAAATCTAACTTATGTTTAGTGTTCACGTGCGAGTTGGGTTTGTGCTAAACAAAATAAAACCAGCAGAATACCCACAACTTGCATCATGAAAATTCGTTGACCGAATGATATGATTCAATCGTTGTTCAAATCATACTAAGATTTTTTGATTGAATTTAATGAGGGTCCGTCCGCTCCATAAGGATGCATCATGTACTGATCCCAGGATGTGACTATTCATCCCTTAAAAGATTGATTTTTTAGCCTAAATTGAGTCAAATTTTGAGAAGCATTCATGATATAAGTCTTTCTGGTTAGTTTTCTTAATTGCCAAAATGTGTTTTGTTATTGCCTATGGTAAGTTATCTCCTCATTGCTAAGTTAGCACGATAAAATTTCCCAATAAGTTATGTTTTTACTCTGTACTTTTGTTGCATTAATGAAATAAAGTTCAGTTTTATAACTTAAATATCAACTTTTTCTAGAATTATCAAAATTGTATGGAAATATTTTTGGAAGCAGGAAAGTTGTGTTCTGACAATGACAATTTTAGTGCAAATTGACATACAACTACAAATGATGATGTTTCATGTAGTAAATATCTACCCCGTTTGTAACGGTATATAGACACTTGTAGTGCATTTTTGTGACTTTCATTGTGTAAATCTTGCAACATATAGGTCAGTTTGTATTAAAATAATGAGAGTTATTTTTGTTGACACAACTACAGACACTGTATGGTATTTTGAAATTATAGCAAAAATAAACCGAATCTGTGAACTAGTACCTTTAAATTAATCTTAGACTACAGCATGCAATCACTTTTATATATGTGTACATTTCATAACGCCGCTCTTCTGACTATTTGTATGAAGAAAACATCAACCATTGTACAAAATATACGATTTGATCATCTAATTTCATGAAATGTTTTAATTATAGTTTGGACTGTAGATATCACGTGTCCTTGTATTGTATTTCTTAGAAAAAAATATTCTTTATACTCGTTTGAAGATATTGATCGAAGCCTTTGAAGACAACGACAAAACATCGGAATCAGTAACTTCAAATGTAAAATATAAATATGCCAGTCTTTGATTTTCTTATTTGATGTTAATTTTATTCATATTACAGTTTTGTTAATTCGCCTACTTTACCATGTCATTAAATAACAAATAAAAAACTATAGTTATTATGAACATGTAACTGTGCATTTTTTAATCTGTTTATAGCTTATATGTAAAATAGATTATGCATTATGTACATATCTAATATAACGTGTCTGTTAAATTTATATTAGTATCATTTTGTTACAGCGCGATTAACAAACGAAGACAAAAATAAACTGCAAATACTGAGTTTAATATATTCTTGCATAAAGGTCAAGCTCGGGTTAATATTGTCGGACTTTAATAAGCATTAAGACTGGTAAATATTGGATAGCCAGCTACACGTTGGTTCGAATTCCATCCAAAACCTACCCCGTTGTTTCCTTGACCAAGAAACTTTTATCCTACTTGTTTAGTACTGGGGTCCAAGTGAACTCGAAAGTGATTAATCTAAGTTGCAAGAACTTGTTTCACAATCGAGGTAAAATAAATTAGTACGGTATAAGAGGTTTTTTAACTGTAACTCAAAAATGCGTAGTAATATTTTCCTAGAGTTTATTATCAAGAACGTTTCATCTAGTTATTTAATTACGCAGGCACGCAATCTTTTAAATGCTAATTGATTTACATATTTCGTATGTTTGCATAATGTGTATATATTAACTATGAAATAAATTTAAATAATCAGAGGGCTGCCTTTGATCTGAGTTTGGTTGGGAAATATAAGCCGTGCTCATCGTATAAACAGCTAATGATGCATACTTACTTAGTTATTTTTATCGAAACTAATTATAACTTTACTAAACAAAAGAAATTGTTATGTTTCGTAATTATGTTCGAGGAATTACTTTGTTGGTGTTGTTCGCTCCCTGACGGGTAAACTTTACACTAAGACGTTTGTCAATGTGAGACCGTCAGATCAAATGACGATAGTGTATAGCCGCCCGGCTAGCTCAGTTGGTAGCACGAACGTTTACTGATTGAGAGGTCGTGGGTTCGATTCCCGGGCGGGACATACTTTTGTGGAGATTGGTCATGAAATTATTTCTAAGGCCATTCTCCCTCCTACCAATGATTCTAAATCATGTAAGGCAGTAGTCAGTCACTGACGAAAATGTGCGCTTAGTAGTTGGTTAACAGCTAAATCCAGCGATTTAGTCTTACCATGCAGGAGGAGTGAGTGGGTTGACTGACCTATACAATGTGTTGCTACGGCGTTAAACCCTACAAACAACCAACGATAGTGTATAAAAGATATGACATCATTGGTTATTCCATGATACATTAATCCGCTATGCTGCGTTATGTATCGTGGGCCATTTGGTTTGGAAAATCTCATAATTATGAATAATTAATGAGACCGTTTCATTGGTTCCGCAAGGACACCACTTCGGAAATCTAGCCAATGAATTTATGTTTTATAGTTAAGATTTAGTTTACCATTCATAATGGCGACCTCCATTAATGATTTTCTTAAGCGGGTGAAGAAAATCCCAGTATGACGTCATTGTTATTTAAGAGTCTTTTATTGAAACATGCGTTTTCATTGAAAGAAGTCTGGTCTCCCCAGCCTCATGCATTTCCATGAAAACGAAATTTCGCCAGTCAAATTGCCCACGGTACGTTGGAGTGTTACGGAAAAAAGTACTATGGTTGACGACGATGAAGATGAATGATAAATAATAGTGATTAAAAAAAATCTAAATGCCAATAATTGTACCTCTTTCTGAGCAATGACCATTTGTTCAGCTTGTACGGGAAGATCAAATATTAGTGTCGAACTTGTCTTCATTATTCATATTTTTCATAACTCAGTTTGATATCTCTTTTGATTTCATATTATTGATTTCATATGATCGATTTCAGCTATGGCCTTTTTATCAAACTTTGACCTATTATTCTTAATTTAAAAACAGATTTACATGAAAACACAGCTGTTCTCTAGATTGAAAATAAATCAGTTAATAAAGTCCCCTAAATAATCACTACCCAGTTAATAATAACGATGATATTATGGACCAGCTAAAATACATAATTCGTTTGAATATTTTCCATTGTATATTTAAGCTTTAAAACAAACGTAAATCATGTGAAATACAATTCGTTTCAACTAAAGATAAGTTGGCTAGAGTCTTAGGATTGAGACTAGCCCAGGTGTTTCTAATGACCAAGATGTTCTCATATCATGATAATAGGAAATACTTGCAGAAATACCACTAAGTTCTAGATTTCTGTGAATATTCGTGGGTATTCTTGTTTAGCGCGCTTATGTCGCTGCATTGCTCACACGTGTAACCAACTTGTTTAGTGCTAGGTAACTGTGAGATAATACTATTTACAAACATTCTGTATTGTTGTGCTGTACACTTAAGCGTTCTACAGGTCGTCTTCTAGGTCATGCGTGTTTTTGTACTTTAAATTACTTTAAATTGCTCACTAAATAGGTGAATAATCTGATGCATGATCAGCATTTTACTGATTTAAACATACCATTTTGATAGTGAACATTTATTTTAAATAGTGTATTTGCATATTATAAACTATATATTATAATATGTTCATAAAATAAGAGAAAACTAAGTTACTATAAAATTGTAAAAATAGTTCACCCCTAAATATTGGTGTGTAATGAAACTGGCCGTGTTAACATACGCAATGTTTACGTGGACGATCTGTACATGTAACAATAAACTGAGGTTTGTAAAAGTTAATGTTGAATGCCAGTTTACGGTCATTAATGTATTTGAAATTTTTGAAAAATATTATAAATGGTTACAAAACACAAACATTTATTTTATTATAACATGTTAGTAACAAGGGACCTTAGTCAGTTATTTCCCTTTGTATACTCTTCAAATAGGTAGGTCCAATCAGTTGAATTACTCGGATTTTCCCCTTTATTTTTCAATGTCAATTTGCCACAATAAATCTGAAATAACGATTTGTAAATCTTTAATTTGTTTGAAAATCAAGCTAAGTAATTTTAGGGTAAGCTGTCTTCTGTTAATATCTTAATTAACACGAAATATATTAGATGAACTATTCAATTATCCTTAAATAAGACTTCAATGATAAAATCCGAGGATTCCAACTGATAGGACCTACTTTCCATTTGGAATGCTTCAGATTTTATCAAGGAAAGATAACTGACAAAAGTTCCTCATCGTGCGTGTGTAAGATTTATAAGACAACATTCTTTGCAAAAATTATTCACGATTTTATAATTTATTTTTCCTCCTATACTGATGAGCATGAGCTATTATCTCCCTTTGATATGAAAATAGCGTAGGCTTTAACTTACGCGGTAACAAATAATATAAATTAAACATTTGACTTAGTGACAATACATGTATTAAAATACAATGTACATTTAGATAGATTTTTTCTGAGGAAATCTCTGGTTACGTTTAAAAGGAAGTCTTCCTTAAGCGTATACATGTAGTACAAAAATCTTTCTGCATGTTTAGAATAAACGTGTTAGTGACATTATAATAGGTCCACTTTTACAAACAGATGAAATGGGACCAGTTGTCCTCTCCTGTCCAACTGAGATGGTACCAGTTGTCCACCCTGTCAAATTGACATGGGACCAGTTGTCCACCCCTGTCAAATTGACATGGTACCAGTTGTCCAGGGTGGCAAAACTTTATGGTACCAGTTGTCCACCCCTGTCAAAAATGGCATGGTACCAGTTGTCCATGGGACCAGTTGTCCGGCTCATCTTAATAGGCTTTATGTAATTCTATCTTCCATCGTTCTATGAACATTGTGAAATGCACATAGAAGCGAGGACATGCTGCATGTTACACCTAATAGCGACTGGCGAAATCAACAATAATGTAGTCTTGTCCGATTATATGAATCTATTGACTCTCTAAGTATTTAGTTTATATTTATTTATTTGAGCTCGATTTATTTTGAAACAAGTTCTTACAACTTAATTAATAGCTTTCGAACTCGCTTCCTGGTCCATTAGTTCTGAGCTAGTTGGATAAAGTCTTCACGATCATTTTTCAACCTAATTTATAGTAGCTCAATTGCGAAACAAGTTCGTACACCTTAGATTAATTACTTTCAAATGCCGCTTCCTGGTTCCCCAGTAATGAAGTAGTTTGAAAATATTTAGCGAATGTACTTATTCGAATATCCACCAGTTTTCTCTTGCTGTCGATAAACGTTGAATACATTATGTACAATTCGTATTCTAAAAATTCAATACATTCGATCATCTTTTTGTACATGTGAGATAAATGTATATTTGAATTTCACACCGCCTTTGTACAATATCCACTATAGACTTTCAACTATCTGCTGGTCAATACTTGAAGTAGTTAACTGAACAAACGTTCTTAGGTTTCGATATTCGAGTAGATAGGCCTGACTGGTAAATTAAACATGGTATTGTGTTACATAGAAGCTATATAGAGACCGTCATATATAATATACGTAAACAGGATTTTAATGACCATTGCTTTAAGGAAAGATAGTAGAATGGCGTCAGGGTAAAAACGCATTAACAGGGAAATATGGATAAACAAGCCAGTTGTGTACAGTGATAAATTATCTCGAAAGAAAGGTCTTTTGAATGAACAGTCCGAAATTAACATGTAATGTACTCTTGTTCATATAATTAACTTTAATGTTTATTACTTACAAATAAATAATTTTATAGTATGAGAAATGATGTCTAAAATATGTACACTGTTATATGTATTTATTTGGTGAAGAAAAAAATAACATAGGACCGTATGTTTCACTCTGACGAAACTACGTTCAAATTTCTTTGCTTATAGAGGACTGGGAGAAATTACGCTTACAATGTTTGCTTGGTAGATTTTCTAAACAAATTAAAAATAATATACATAAAAATTATTACGTTGGCACTTATTCAGTCTACACAATAAACAAAACACTGTTACTTTAGTATGAAGTCATCACGGTATTGTTGGTGCAATTTTTATCATTTTTCCTCTTATATCATACCATTCCTTCATGCTATTCGATTTCGTGTGTTATGTTGCTAAAATGATAGTAGGCTTTGTGTAATGATTCATAAAAACAACACCCTGTTGCAAAATTGCAACTGGTATTAAACTGACAATAAAATCCGAAGTAACGCCCAAACTTGGTGACATTGTTTTAGTTAAATTCCAACATAACGCTTTTAATAACGCCTATATTATTACTAATACTTAAGGGTTGACCGCTAAGAAACTTTCACTGAAACTAGTACGGATTTTGTTTTGTAAAAACGCTACGATTTACGTAAAATGCTACACTTTTACGTTTAAAAGCTATTATGTAAGTTAAAACATTGCGGGTTTACTTTTAAACGCTACGGTTTAACTTTAAAACGCTGCACCGTTACGTTAATTACTACAAATTTTCAATAAAACGCAACGGTTTAACATTACGATTTTACGTCAAAACAATACGAATTTGCGTTTAAGCGCTTCGAATTTACATTGAGTGTCATGAAATTTATATAGTCTGAGCGTATAAAAGAAGTATTACAATGTTATATGCTTAATATTATATTTTGTTATATCTAAACGATTTAAGTTGAAAGTATCATCACTATTCTATAAATTTTAACAATGGATAGCGTGCTAGCAGTCTCTTTTCCTATAACTGGATAGCAAATGCTTTGTTTTCCATTGTTGATTTGAATAATTGTTGTTCGAAGATTTTTTGTTGTTAAATGAGTTATTACTTGTAGTCGTTTTTTGTCCACAAATATGACTGAGTTCAGTGTGTCATTAGTGTTGTTTTTGAGTTGTTAGATTTGTGTCCTTAATGGAAATTACCATTTCTTCAGCGCGGTATAGTGTTAAAATTGTTCATTTAGTCATTTTGGGGACAACATCATTATTACAACGTTGGTGGTCTTCTGTTGTTCATTGATTTCTTTTCACATTTGTCATTTTACAAATAAGCACGAGTGTCCTTCTATCTATAGGATTTTACTGACTGCAAAAAATGGCATTTTTTCATAATGATACATTCTTTCATTTTTTAGACTCAAAAATTAAGCTTTAGGCTGTGGAGCTCTGGTGGCACGCTGAAAACACTCGTGAATGTAATGTGTACGACAGTACGTGTAAACTGAACATTAACTTTTTTGATTGATTTTGAAACAAATGTCGCAACAGGTATTAAAATAATCTTAATTGTCAATGTATGGTCTGATGTAGAACTTTAAGTGCTTTGTTTAATGTAATAGCGGTAGTTAATGCGTTTTGAATATGTATGCAATCAAAAAATAAACAGTTGACGTTAAAACCCAAGCCAATCCGTCTTATTTCACATCCTGTTTTCTGTCGTCTTTATATACACCTGTCAGTCACGTGAGGTCGTGTCACAAGTGGCAACCACTCATAAGTTCAGCGTATTATCTTTTTTTTCCTGTTCGGATTTATTCATTCATATTATGATCGTATTTTATTGTCTGTGAATATTTACTTGATCTTTTTACGTTCAACATTGTCACCAGCATATCACAGGCTTAGCGCAAAACGATTGTAACGATATTAAAAAAGAGTAAGTTACGAAGGTTTTGCACTAAGCCAACGATATGCTGGACTCAGTTTTTTCACCAGTTTGTCCAAATCTAGATTAAAGTACAAAATGTACATGCCATGTGTATATCAATGCCTCATTGTTTACCAAGATTGAAACCTCAAATCGAGGGTTGCCCGCAAGGCTGTAGTAAGTGCATTGTGTTAAAGAGCGAGTTTCTACAGTCTTGCGGGCAACCCTCGAAATAGTTTATATCTTTATATCTGATTATAAACGATTTCACTAAATAAGTATGCATATAGTGATAAGAACAATGTCAAAATAAAAACGTATGAAGAGTAAAGTTTTTCAATGGACCAAACTTGAGATGAACATGATTTAGTACGCGCCTTGTGCTCCGACAAACATTCTAAACGTTTAGCATATCCTATATCATTCTATACATACAATGTACATGTACATAACAATATTTTAACCAATAATTTATTATTGTCATACAGTCAACTGTGTATATCAATTTTTTTCTAAACTTTTTGAATTTTTAAACTTTTAACATTTTACTAAATTTCTTCAGTCTGTGGTCCATAGAATGTTTGACTATTTTTTTCAGACTGTGGTCAATAGAATTTGTGACCAATAAATATTTAAATTCTGAAAATTTTTGTGACATAACCCATCAGTTATATATTTATACCCATTTTATGTTAAAATTAATCTTATGTCAATAGCACTACATTATGATTTTGATGGAAATTTATGATGAAAAAGTTCATCATTACGTTTTGTAAATATACATGT
Organism: Mactra quadrangularis; assembly: GCA_025267735.1. NCBI lineage: Eukaryota > Metazoa > Mollusca > Bivalvia > Venerida > Mactridae > Mactra > Mactra quadrangularis. The sequence continues at coordinate 19,091,224 of CM046303.1, read as the reverse complement.
ATAATAATCGTATATTGACAATTAGGCCACGAGAAAAACAATGTTTGTTTTTTCTTTTAAAATTGGGTTTGATTGGTAGTTTTGAAATCTTGTAGAACAAATATATGGGTTTGGGTGGGCTTTGAAAGAGAAAAGACTTCATTATATTTTCACTCTACAAAAGTTATTATATGTATATTCTAAGTTGTTCATTTCTTTATTGCAGGATATCCAGGTCAAAGATACGACGTTACTAAGTGTTAAAAAGTAACTTGCCTACAAAGTAAGTACTTGTTGTTGTTTTTCTTTTTACTTTTTATATTAACACACATAATAACTGTCAGTACTAAAATATGACCGACATTTTACAGCAACAAAACTTACGATTTTGCTTAAATATTCTTGTATTATTTTCAATTGTTTCTTATTTATTTATTTACTTCTATTTAATGCACTTACATTGTACGTGTGGAATGTTTAAGATTTCATAATGCATCGATAGAAATATAAATCAAAGACTATATTCAATATAACAGAGGTCTGCATTAACTGTAGAAAAGGGCTGAACAATGTTCAAGTAAAACATTCCAGGAACGTTCTCTCAGAAGGCTGAACGTTACTCGAGTAAAACATTCCAGGAACGTTCTCTCAGAAGGCTGAACGTTACTCGAGTAAAACATTCCAGGAACATTCTCTCAGAAGGCTGAACGTTACTCGAGTAAAACATTCCAGGAACGTTCTCTCAGAAGGCTGAACGTTATTCGAGTAAAACATTCTAGGAACGTTCTCTCAGAAGTGTAATTCCACTCTTTGAATTCCCTGAAGGTGATGAGTTGTTTGTCACTGAATTTAATTATAAAAAAAACTTTAAGACATCTTCACGTCAAAAACTCCTAGCTATGATTAGAAAATGACATTACTCAAAAGTACATCCGACGTTTGCATGTTTTTGCAGCTTTTGCCTAGAACTATTTGTTTTTGTCGATATAATCATAATATATTCATTGTATATGCTTTTAGGCGTTTAATTTTGTTGCTCAACCAATACGTACTTTTACTTACTATTCCCTCATTTATGTAGTCACACACTTTCCATCATCGAAGAATTATACCAAACAATCTCCAACTTTCACATGTTTTCTGGAGAAGTTAACATTTCTTTGTTAAATTACTAAAAATTATTAGGCTGATATGTGTATTTGCCCAGGTATACAAACTGGACCCACTACAAAAAGGGTACCAAAAAATCAAGAAAAGCACCAGACAAAAAACACAAAACGGCATCAAGGTCAAAGGCAACGAGGAAAATATTCTTAGATTTATAAAAAATAAGACTGACTACTAAAGTGTTAGTTAAGAAGTGTGGCTCATGTCTATGCTAGCAATCTGGCTGTAAATGTACAAGTCAATGTATATAATGATATATTTTGTTGTTACTAAAGTCACGTTCTCTTGTGATAAGAATCTTGCATAAGAAAATAAATAATGCACGTGCTCGTGTAAGTTATGTTGATTAAGATGACGTTATCTCTAAGTAGAGTGAGTTTTATTTAGTTTGGACTGAATCTATGGTATAAGTTTGTCTAAACAAGCCACGGCATTCTTTTATATATTTTTGAAGTATCATATGACAATTTGAAACACAGGACTCTTAATAGTATTTATTGTCCAAAACTGAAAACGTTTGAAGTTGTTGTGTATGCTTCGTTCAAACATTTGTTTGTTAAAATATTGGTATAATTTTACTGTGTATTTATATAATGTTTTCCGATCATATTGGTTGTGCTTGGTCGCAAACTTTTCTCGCACGTGTCGAACGCCACGCATGCGCAGTCATTGTTAATGGCGGATATTAGAGTTTTTATTCAACAATTTCTATGACATGTTCGGTGTGGTGTGTGGGCTATCCATTCTCTGTCATTACTATCATTCCATCTCCTTTTATCGCTGATATTTTCATTAAAGTTGCATGTATTCTGTAATGTATTCCTTTGCGATTTCAATCTCTGTATCATTGCAAAAAAACATCTTTGTGTTCTATTGTTCTAGTCAGCCCGTTGTGTCAGTCAGTCAGTCAGTCAGTCAGTCAGTCAGTCAGTCAGTCAGTCAGTCAGTCAGTCAGTCAGTCAGTCAGTCAGTCAGTCAGTCAGTCAGTCAGTCAGTCAGTCAGTCCGTCCGTCCGTCCGTCCGTCCGTCCGTCCGTCCGTCCGTCCGTCCGTCCGTCCGTCCGTTTTTCCTGTTTTACGTATTTGCTTGAGGTTAGAAGTATTGGTATGTATTGGTCCGTCCGTCGCTGTTATAATTCTAAATTATGTATACATAAAGCATACTTAACTTGATTTGGTTTTTGTCATTGCCTGCAATTTTGTTTTCTCGAGTGGAATAATTGATTGTCAATGAATGTTTATCATGGCTCCAAGGCTTTCTTTGAGCTACCTTCGCTAAACAGAATTAATGGAATGACTTTCGTGTGAATGAATAAATTTTCTTCCAAGCTAGCGCCTCCCCCCTCCGCAAAATGTTCCCTCGTGTGCTATGTTTTATACCAATATACATTATGTTGACGGTTGATAGTTGAAAGCAATTATTTCTGATATATATTCGAGTGCAATGAGTACATTAATTGTCTGCGACATGTTCGAAAATAATTATATTTGCTAAGATAGTATAAGGTATTTACGCAGTGTTTGTATCGAATTACCAAAAGTGGAGCGGTTTTTTTGTCGTACGCGTTAAATCACAAAAAAATGTTTTATACATAAGTGTAGGCGAGTTCTTAGACATATTGTCATGTTTCAGGGTTCATAGAGTCACAAAATAATGATTGAGTTACCTACAATTATAACAGATATCTTGCGTGCGTTTAGAATTCAAATAATATCAAATGATATATACTTACAATAACAAATTATCTAAATTATTTAAAAATGTACGGCGTGATTTGACGAGAGAATTCTATACCTCCGTATTAACAGAGTCTTTCGAAACATAAAGTCACATATTTTGCAAGAAAATGCATGCAAATCACGAAGTAACATTTTCTGTCTTGATCTTATTCAGACTGTGATTCTGTAATTTGACTTGTCTTTTCTTCGGTTATGGCTAATCCATATCTCAATTGGCACGGAATGAATGCTACAAGCATGTTATCCTCTTACAGAATATTGCATGCATGCCTTCAAGTCTTCAACTAGGATTGATAGGTTCTGATAGCATGTAAAGTTTCTCAACAGTCAATTCACTGACTTCTTACCAAACGTTGAAATGCTGTTCTCTGCGTGCGTCAGATCTTGAATGCAGTCAATTTATAGTTCTACGACGTTCTTCAGAGAAATTCTTCTCAGATGTCCACACTCTTGTTCTTACATATCCTGAAATGTCACTCTCTGCGTGCGTCAAATCTTACTTTCAATAGCTCTACTTTTTGGAGTATTTCATCATTACATTTCGAAAATCTTTCGAAATGACCTTTATATAGGTGTAATATTAAGATACTAGAATTCAGTAATAAAAGTATCGATTGATTGATGGAATTATCGATTATATGATTTGATACAGATTATTTGAGTCTATCAATTTTAATGAACATACATAACATAACATAACATAACATAACATAACATAACATAACATAACATAACATAACATAACATAACATAACATAACATAACATAACATAACATAACATAACATAACATAACATAACATAACATAACATAACATAACATAACATAACATAACATAACATAACATAACATAACATAACATAACATAACATAACATAACATAACATAACATAACATAACATAACATAACATAACATAACATAACATAACATAACATAACATAACATAACATAACATAACATAACATAACATAACATAACATAACATAACATAACATAACATAACATAACATAACATAACATAACATAACATAACATAACATAACATAACATAACATAACATAACATAACATAACATAACATAACATAACATAACATAACATAACATAACATAACATAACATAACATAACATAACATAACATAACATAACATAACATAACATAACATAACATAACATAACATAACATAACATATGTTATGTTAAATTTTAATGTACATGTATTTCATAATAGTTCTTTTCCATTTAAAATAGTCTCATTAAATATAAATTTGAGACTGGATTATATTGGTGTCATTCATACAGCAATATAAAAATAAACAACAATTATGATATGACTGATTTTTTTACAAATACACTGCCCTCCAAAAGTTCCTTTACACATTCACAATTTATATTGCTTTAAATTGAATTTAAAAAGTTGTAAAAACAGTATTATATTTTTAAGTTATTTTCAGTTTTGCTTTTTTAATCAGTACATTTGTCTTACGTATATAAAATAACAAAATGTCTCAAACTTGATATTGGTTCATTGAGATACAGTGACCATAGTTTCGGAGGTTGATAGATAACTTTTGCTGCAATTAAAAAAAGGACCAATAGAAATTCCATTACCGTTTCATGAGTAATGAATAAAATAAACAATGCTCTAATCGGAACAATTGCATTAATTTTACCGTTAAGAAACTTTTGGAGGGTAGTGTATGATTAAATAAGATCTAAAACTAAACATAAGTACATGTAATGTCATAAATAATGTTAAGTGTAATGAAGGAGGGCGATGTCATCACATGTCTGAATTTAATCAAGTAATGACAATCTAAATCGAACTTAACAAACAATTGCAAGTCAAATTGTATCATTGTTTTGAATTTGTGTTTAATTCAATAAAAAATATATGAAATATACTGATCGAGGGGTCGTGGGTTCGATTCCCGGGCGGGGCATACTTTCGTGGAGCATACTTTCGTGTTTTATATATGTTACTATATTTCAAGAACTATACGTGTTGTTGTTGCTTTATAGTCATTTTGTTTAATTCATTATAATTTCTATTTAGAGTTTTGATTTCTATCTTGTTCTATTTATAGAATTATATATGTTTCTAATTATAGAATTTCTATCTTGTTCTATTTATAGAATTATATATGTTTCTAATTATAGAATTTCTATCTTGTTCTATTTATAGAATTATATATGTTTCTAATTATAGAATTTTTGTAATATAACATGTCCAATGTGTCTCACTTTTGAACTATAGACTTTATTTCTAACTTATATGTTTCATCACTTTGTATAACTTATCATATTTGTGTATTTACGTCTCCAGAAAATGGAGGTTGAATAAATGAATAAATTAATAAATAAAGAATGCACTAATTTACTTACACTAAACTGTGATAGTGATCAAAGAAACACAAGTTTTGTTGTTGTTTTTGTAGAAGATCGCTTTTAATGTCCAGTCATCCGCGAGTTTAATTATGGTTAAAAAGATACTGTATATAAATTATTTATTTGTTAAGATTGAATGCTCTGGTGGCTAGTTAATGTTTCTTTTCTCCTCATGTGAAGTCATGGATGTGATAATTTCACTACTATATAGTTTAATGACACAACATATCACCACTGTATATTCAAGAAATATTATGTTTTGAACGTATTATTTTTGTTTGTTTGTTGGGTTTAACGCCGTAGCAACACATTGCATAGGTCATATAACGGCGGTCAGTCAACCTACTCACTCCTCCTGGAAAGGCTAAATCTCTGGATTTAGCTGTTAACCAACTACTAAGCGCATACTTTCGTCAGTGACTGACAACTGCCCTACATAATTAAAAATCATTGGTAGGAGGGAAAAATGGCCGTAGAAATAATTTCATGACCAAGCTCTACGAAAGTATGCCCCGCCCGGGAATCGAACCCACGACCCCTCGATCAGTAGACTTGCGTGCTACCAACTGAGCTTGTCGGGCGGCTACGTATTATTTTACCTTTGGTTTCATCGTACTAAAATTTGTCAATATAGAACATTTATGATAACACGAGACAAATCTACACGTTATTCAATGTGAACAGTATCTCATGTTGTCCTATAAACAAGCTATAATAAGAAAGATTGCAATAATCAGGGTGGTTGTTCGTGGTTTTAGTGAATCAACTTTCATTGTCTTTTCACAAAGCTTAGAAAAATAAATTATTATTATACAACTAAGATTCTACAACGTTCCTCAACATTTTGTTTTCGTTATTTAGTATGATTGGCTTTCCTGACTAAACTTTCCTGGACTGAGATCGCTTTTTCTTCCACAAGAAACTGACAACTACTCGCTATGCCTAGAAAATTCGGTATTATTATCGAATTTTATTCAGTAATGAATGGGGCATGACTTGCTTTGGTCGGTAATCAAATTGAACGAAGCTTCAGATTCAAAGTCATGTTTGCTTACCTTTGCACTACTGCCAGGGGCTATACAATCATATGTAATGAAGAATATTAGGTGACATGACATATCACATGCTATTTGACTAGCTTCAGATCTATGATTTATTGAACATTACTGTTCCTTATATCTGGTTTAAATTTCACTTATTACTGACTGTGGTTTGACTCTAGGGCATAAATTTTTAAGTGTTTTTTTTTTCTCAAATAGGAACATTCATAAATAACTACTCATAAAGTCATTTTGTAATTTGCTACTTTTAGGATAGAAATTAAAGGCGGAGTTTGCAATCGGAGCATTTATCTCTGTACAATCCATTGGAGCATGCAATGCTTAGACATGATCTTTAATTGATTTTTTGTAAGGTTTAACGCACTAGCAACACATTGTATAGGTTATATCACGGCGGTCAGTTCACCTATTCACTGTTCCTGGAAATGCTAAATCTCTCGATTTAGCTTTTAACCAGCTACTAGGCGCATACTTCCGTCAGTGACTGACTAATGTCCTACATGATTTAGAATAAGTGGTAGGAGGGAGAACGACCGTAGAAAATTATTTTATGACATTCGCTGTTCAGTTAAACCACCAGGAGCGTACTACGACGAATGTATTATCAATTAACATAGTGAGTCACCCGTGATACTCAAAGTAAATAGTCAGAAACTACTGTTCGTGCTACGCACCTACTTATCACAAATAACCAAAGGTACTATAACTGTTATCCATTTATCTATGACGGAAGTGAATTTCATTGAACAAACAGGTGTGGTAGAGCAAATTGTATTGGTTAAAAACCGTTTGCGAAATGTCGAAAATGAATATTTCTTTTTAGGGAAGTTACGTCCGTTCGTCCACTGTGTGTTTCAGATAGTGAAGTTGATTAGCATGTCTCTTCTATCATGAAAGAAATTGATAATGTGTAAATTGACATTTTCTGTGGAAATTTTTATTGTTGTTGATATTATTCAAACATCACATGTCTTTTTGGGTGATATCACGTAATTTAGACCCCATAGTTGATATTTATGAGCGGTTACTCTAGATTTTTTGTGATATTCCATTTATACATGAGCTTGACATTCTGTATCCTTTGAAAATTTCCCTATATTCTTATAATAAAACTACAATGTTGTTTTTATTATAAGAAGGATGGAATTTTCAAACTACGATACAGAATGTCAAGCTCTTGTGATTTATTTTAACGAACAAAACAATAACATTGAACTATATACACATATTAAACAAAAGTGCACATAACAAACAAAGTAAACTTAACAACAAATAACTTAATAATTGCGATAGTTACCACCTGTTTTCTCCATTATTATGGATATAGCGTCTTTTCTGACATATGTATGATGGTATGTATAAGAATATATTTGATGGATCGGGACGGTGCCAACCGCTTTTGGTCCTGACGCTTGTTAGCGGACTAAAACAAGGGCCCGGGGAGGTTATACCCTTCCATGAAAATTTGACAATAATGTCGATTTTCCTCCATTGATTAGATAATATGGAGAAGTGTCCGGCCTTGTGAAAAGGTTTGGTGCGCTGGACGTCGTAAAATGACCTAAATTGTGTTGACACGGCGTTAACTCCAATAAGTAAATAAAATAAAAATAAAAAACAAGGGTTTCCGATTGGGCCAATAACCGTATATATACGAGGGGGTTATCCAAAAACGTGTGGACTTTTTAAGTATCTTTTGAACGTATATTTTGTATATTCGAATATACATTGCTCGAGGGAATTTCCATAAGATTATAATTAAGTATTACCGTTTAAAAGTGGATGTCAATTTCAAGAAACGTTTTATTCAGCTATCAATTTAAACAATAAAATGTTTGAATCTCATAATAATGTTAATGAACGTATTTTCTGTTACATTCATTTAATAGTTTATTTAGTGTTTACTTCATAATTAGATAATATGGTCTGGTGAACAATTACACACATGTTTGTATGTTTGTCTGTATGTTAAAAGGCTTGAAGGCTTGATGTTTTCTTGAATCGATGTAAGGTATAAAATATGAGCTAGTTTGTATTAGAATTGATTCTGATGTAGTGATGGGCGTTTGGCAATTGCCAATTGCTCCGTTGTGTTTTATTGGGGGCGGGTGGTCGTAACTTACCACCGCTAGCCACAAGTTTGCAATTTAAGCCAAATTCTGCTCGCCCTCCAGGTCACAACAGATTTATACTTCTAGATCGACAGGCTAAACAAGCTTCTCACAACTTGGACGTTAGGGTAAAAGCTTAAAACCACCGGAACGCCTTGTTACAAAATATTTAAGCCTATAGAAAACCTGGTCACGAAACTTTAAGCCGCTAGGTAGCCAGGTCACAAAACGTCTGCACCGTTAGGCAGCCATACTGCTCGTCATCTTCTTTATAGAGATTCCCTAGAAAGCTTATTCTTGCTTGCTTGATACTTAAACAATGCCACATCGCTATGCCATAAATGTTTTAGACCTTCTTTCTTTAAGATGTCATGAATGATCTTGCATTTACTTATGCTCAAAGAGCAAATAAATGTTCGACGTTGACCACTACTAAACTGTGGTAATTTATACACTTAGTCTAGAATGTTCTAAATTTCCTGTTGTACTTCGATTGTTTCTTCTTCTTAGATAATATCATTTATCACCATAATCTGATCGATGTAGATTTTGTCAATTCTACTTCTGATGGTCAAAATGAACGCTCTGACCAGCTATATTACTTCGATCGTGTTAACACGTGACTGGTCAATGTCTGGATTTTACTGGTGCTGATTATTCTACAGAATTGCTATAGAAATAAACGTAATGGTCGCCCTGTTATCTGGCTGACCATTTATTGCAATATCGATTCATTTTCTAGGTCCAGACAAGTCGTGGTTTATTTTAAATGATGATGAGAAGGTTTCTGTGTACACGCTGTTTGGTGTCTTAATTATTTGTCCAGTAACTAACACACTGGTCATTTTTACGCTTGTCGCTTTATTATCTTCCACTTCAAATTCCATGGTCAATCCTCTAGGCATTGCGTGTTAAAAGAAGTAAGTACTAATGCTATATTAAGCGTTTGTAGTTCTTTGTTTAGCAATGGTGTTGCTTTATATAGCGTTGGTGATGCTTTGTTTATCGTTAGTGTTGCGAAGAATAGCGACCCTACCACTTGCTGACTTTTTCTTACGTTCTTTACAACTCAGTTCGTGGTTCTGATCAGCTTTTTCAAAGAGTATGTTTCTACATAGACAACCGCTTGTTTTTCGCTATAACTTTAGTTCCCCTGCCCATTATTTTGATGTGATAGTTGAAGTAATTTAACAGCTTTTGCTTAGTGTCATAATGACTTTTAGACTGAATATCAATCATTTTAGCCCTCTAACAATAGTCTGGCATCGTCAATTATTAAATTATGTAACTATAATCCACTTGGTAGTGTAAAAATGTATGGTAATATCACATTTATGAAAGATATAAGTTAGTATAAGTTACCTGTCACAAACTGGTCTTATTGTCATCCTAACAATGTAGTTACTACGTAGTTTTCTGAAGATGAATAATCTTGAATGATGTCTGTAATTCATACAGTTTAAATTAACGGACAAAATTCACTTTCAGTATTAGTTTACTTGTTTCATATCTTTTTAAAAAAGCAAACGTCTCAGCCTTTAAACGCCAAGTAATTACTATAGTTTTATAGATTATGTCTCGGTGTTTTGGGTCTATGCTGACCACCATTGGTATTGATTTCCTATGTAATGGCTCTAACAATTAACTGCTTGTACGAGAACGCGTGCGCGCGTCTTTATTTACAGCATAGAGGCGTACTTGTTATAAAAGGGATCATGGTTCAAGAAAGTATGGCCGAAGCTAGACTAGCTACTAGTCTGATAATTAGTTTGCTTTGTCTTTTTATTTATATTTAAAACATCATAACATACTTATATTGTAGCCAGTCTATTTTCTATCATACTGCATTGAGAGAGATGTCTGAATTATCAGATGAAGTTCAGACAGTGGTGTAGACTGGCTCAAATTTATTAGTTGGAGAATTATTAAAAATAAAATACTTCATCGCCTGGAATCCAGGCTAGGCCGAAGCATTGATTTTAATTTAAGTTTAAAGTATGATAATTCACTGTAATGTGCTTTACGCCGCATTTAACATGTATTCAGTTTAATCGATCGCGGCTGTCGGTCGTCGTACGGGATTCGAATTCACGACTCAAAGTATTAGATTCGCAGCTAGACTCACTACCGTCTGAGCTAAATGGACGGACCATTCCACCATTAATTTAATATAAAATAATATTAATATATAATATCATGTAATATTGATTAATTTATCTTATACTTACTCTGAATACGTCATTTAATTAACCCGTTACCATAGTTACCATGTAAATATTGAATATAAAAATATACATTACTAAAGTATATGTGCCAATTACCAACATTTTTCCATATATACAATATGTACTTATGTAAGTTGTTTTATTTAAATGTTTTGTGAATTTGAATTTAACGCGTAGCTCTTTAAATATTTCATTATACTTTTCAATGTAAACGTTTTCCCTAAATATACAATAAGAGACAAATAAATTTACATCTTTTGGTAAATCAACGGTAAATGCTTTAGTACTATTAGTCAACGAAACTAGAATATGAAAGTGGTTGCCCGAACAGGTCGATTTTGCATCAAGCACCATCTCATGTTTGGTTGCCCGAACTAAACAGTGGTTGTCCCAGGCAACCGGGCACCCACTAATTTCGTAGACTGACTATTAAATTTATTTTTAACTGCCCGGGTCTGTATAGCCGTTTAAACATACAATGTATATAATAGTATCAACCCACAAAGTCTAAAGTTAAGACAGTGAAGTACGAGTATAAGTATATACATTTTTATTCAAAGTGTAAATGTTCTGTTTTATGCACCAAGCATACAAATCATGTGTATATGTAATTTAATACGATGATCATGACAGATATGTTTTATTCAAATTCCATACATTTTACTAAATTTTGCTGAAATGTATGTATCAGACAAAGTTGATATATCTGTATTTATATATACGCGTTGGAAATGTAACATTTGAATACGTTTAGGTTATAATAGTGAATATTCTATTCTAAAGCAGAATTGCAAAGCGCTGCATCCTGCCTACTTTTCTCTATCGGCATAACTATGATTTTTTTGGTAAAAACGGCATTACTTATTTCTTTGAACATTTACAATATTCATGACAAAAACCTCACTTTCATACAAATACAATATTTAATATTACGAACATGCATATCGATATTGTAATAAAACAATAAATGAATACTAGCTGACAAAACAGATACGAAATTTTCAAATAGATTTTCTTCATGAAAAGTGATTCTTTTATAGAATATGGAATGTAAACATTTGTACTTCTAATATTATCATTTACTGAATCGTTGGCAACCACAGTACTGTCTCCCGTTACACTCCATACGCACCGTGGGCAATTTGACTGGCGAAATCTTGTTTTCATAAGTATGCATTAGGCAGGGGAGACCAATCTTCTTCCAATGAAATAGAATGTTACAATTCAATACTCTTCAATAACAATGACGTCATACTGGGTTTTTCTTCACAATGTTTAGAAAAATCACTCACGGAGGCCGCCGTTGTGAATGGTAAACCAAACCTTAGATATAAAACGTGATTTCATTGGATAGATTTCCGCAGTGGTTTCCTTGCGGAACCAATGAAACTGCCTCATTAATTATTCATAATTACGAGATTTTCCTAATCAAATGGCCCACTGTCTCATGCAGTCGATCTGTGTCATTATTGCCTTAATACTCTTCCTGGGGGTTACAAACATTACCGTATAGTCTGATTCAGTATTGAGACAAAATGAACCGTTACAATACAGGTTGTAGTCATGCTACAACATATCTATTATAATTCAATGATGCTGTCACAAAGACGCCGAGCAGTGGTTCCAAAATCATTTTTAAGTGGATATCGCCAGTTTGTCATAAAAAACGACAGTATTCTAGTCGTCTCTTGCACAATGAACACCGATTTTATCTTTACATATTCTTTATTTCTTTCTGTATTACAATCGTCTATACAATGTATTTGTTTTGCTTGGTTTCGTTGCAGCCAAATATTTTCCATAGTTGCCTATGGCAATGTTGTTTGCTTAGCGAAGTGTTGTTTTTTTCTCAACATAATCGTTATCTTGGTCATTTTGTATTCCCTGGCGTAGACAAGGCAAAACCTGACCAGGAAAACCTCTAGACATTGAATTATTGTTGAAGAAATAGGAGGCAGCTTATACTTTACGCCACGATGAAATCAATGGTGTACACAACCTGACCTGATACTGATTGTCTCCGATTTGTTATAAGCTAGCCTATTACAGATGTTACGGTTAACCGATATATCGGTTAATATTGCATTATGAATTGTATCGTTTTTACCCTGTCCGTTTTTTCCAGAACCGATTTGTGTAGTTATGTGCCGTACTGATTGTTTTAACGGGTTATGAAATTTGAATGTTTGAATTTATAAATGTAAAAATGTGCTGAAAACTTCAAATAACCTTATAATTCTATAATGTGTTAAAAAATTAGTTAAAAGACAGAATAGTGCTTTCGAAAGTCCTTTTCAAGTATGCATTTTCTGACATACAGTCTATTTTACAGAAATAATTCAAACATTTGTGTAAGAAATTATTTTAAAATACATACATGTATATGTGTGTTATGTTGATACCATTAGGGCAATGGCGCGATTATGTGCATAAATTTCTGCTTGGCATGTCAATGCAAAAAGCAATACATATTGCAATATATTGCAATACGGGTTTCGAGTACTGCAATATATTGCAATACAGTTTTTACCGTATTGTTACACCCTTATCAGCTACATGTATATATTACGTAGGCTCTAATAACTAGAGCTATACTGCCTTATATCTCAGAATTTGGTATGTTATTGACATGGTTAAAACTTTTGACTGGTAATTTGTCACTTGTCTAACGCTTAACAAGTACTTGGGGCTCATTCTGAAGATATGGTTAAATTTTCTTTCTATGGAAAAATTAGACTGGAGTTTCCATTACGGTGTTTGAAAAAAGCTTCAAACATTGCACGAAACATTCCATATATTGAAGCATGGACCTGTCCCATGAAGATGTTTGTTATTACTAGGAACATTGAGCTTTGAATCATGGATCCGTTGTCTTAACACGGTTTATGCCACATTTTAATGGTCATATTATAGAGGCCAGTCGTCATACTCATCGTTACTGGTTAGGTCTAAGTCTCTTGACCCAAACATTGAACCTAGTACTAACCACACACTATTACTCTAGCCAGTGTCTGACATTTTAGTATATTTGATACAGATCTAGGTCAGAGAATGGTGGTAGAATTATTTCATGACTATACTCCACGAAGATATTTTGTTATTGGCTTATAGAGGTCACTGTGATTATTTGATTGTTCAAAAGCCTGGAGACATTTTCTTTTTGTCGGCCTACTGAATAGCTTTTAGCTAAAACTTGGTAACTGTTACTTTGGAGATGCTTTTTATTGTTGATTTATTTTTTGGTTATCATTATACTTATAGCTATGACTACAAAATAGCATAATAGCTATTTTATGGGAAATAATTACAATAAACATGGTTTTGGAGGCTTTAGGATATCAGATTCTGAATCTTATAAATGCACTGCATTCATCAAATTTGTTTTCATTGTATCACAAAGCATAATAAAATATGTTAAAAATGATGATTCTAAGGAAGTAACTATCACAATTCAAACGTTGTGGTAAAGTTCTTTTGTTTCCAAACTTTTGGTTGGCACTGTATAATATTGGTTATTGCCCTCCAGTATTTGGCCCTTGTTGTACTTATAAATTTTGCTGTATCATTGTTAAATATATTTATGGTAGGCGTTCTTCATCCCTTTTATGATTGAGAGAAAACTATTTTACTTATAGCTGTATGTAACAGATTAAATAAAATAAGCGTTTGTACACCGGTGTATTGTTATTTGTTAAGGGGCTCAGTATGTTATCTTTCTAACACATCTATTTTAAATCAGAAAAGCGAAGCAGTGTTTCTAATTGGTTTTTTTGCTGTAAGAAATGATTAGCTTGAGCACGGAAAATATACATTTAATACTGTATGCAAAAATAACGAATAGTATTACCACGCAACTTTGCCTTTCAATTATGAAAGCTAGATTAAAGGGAATGTTGGGGGAACAACAAATAATCACGACATAAAAACTACTACTGGGCTCTTGGTTCCTCTTAATTTAACGCTTAAAGCAGATCATTTGCATATTTAACGATTTTGTTATTTGTTATTGGTTGGGTAGATTGCAGTGCAATGCATACTAGCTTAGACGCGAAGAAAGTTAACTCTTAAAACGATCAAGTTTAGAATAATGTAAAGATAAAAATCAAAGTTTACTGGGACCTCCCGTATAATGAACAAAAATGTTGGGTTTTCGCTGACGATATTAGTATTGTGTAATACATTAAACGTCTACATGAAGGAACGGTGACATTGATTAATGGATGAAGAATATTTCGGGAAGGTAGAATTGCTGCAAGTTCAATGGAGCTCATGTATACGTAACTACAGCGTTTGTAAGTTCACTACTAAATAAACGGCTTTCCTGCTGCGAGTTTTTTGTCTATGGGATTTCCATATGCCAAACTTAGCTTGAGGGAATAGTTTACGAAATTTTTGCTTTGGATTATTGGAGTAAGTTTTGAAAATATTCCTGTTGTGTGAGTTCTTGGGAACACTTCTTACATTTTTAACGTTAATATTTCACTGTCTTTCCGGCGGCTGATTGTATGTACATGCAGTGAAAAAAAAACTCAGGGAAAATATTACTGTAATTTTAAAGGTATTTTTACAGAATATTTGCGATAAACTGCTGTGTGGAATACGGTTATTATCAAAAGCTGCGCCGAAGTTTTGAATTTTTGTATAAACTATTTTTGGTTGTTTTATTAGCATTGCATTGCCTATACAAGTTGGTTAAAACATTTTTGGTATTAAGTTTTAGTATCTCGAAAAAGATATATTGATAAATTGGTTCTTTTTTCACGACATGTAAAAGCAATACTGTTATCAATTTTATAAATGATATATTTGTTTAAAGATCAAAAACATGCTCATTAAGTAAATGTATTTTTCTATTGAGATAATTAAATATTAAACTTTTCATGTTTGATGTTGGCAAATAAGTTCTTGATAAGTGCATTTATTGATTTATTTGAAGGCTATTTTTGTCAAGCAGGTCAATGTTGATTTTAATTATGACAACTATCATGGTATATTTTATTTCTGTTTTGTTTTCATGTTATTTGTGCCAACAATGTATAATGTGTACCTCAAAGTTATGTAAAAATAACAAAAATATGTGTTTCTAAAAACACTTCAGGTGATAATAATTATTTTTAAATATTTCGGAAATTATATTGTTGGTTTCCGAAATATTTAAAAATAATAATTATCATCTGAAATGTTTTTAGAAACATATATTTTTGTTATTTTCACTTCACTTTGAGGTACACATTGTGATAATTATATTACGTTTAACCACCCCTCAACAGCTTGACTGAGTGAATAAAGTCACTGCCGTCAAATAACTTAAACTCTCACTGATGTTGGGTTGTTGGTTTGATCTCTGATGTGCACCATGACTTTTTATTTAAGAAAGTAAATACTTCATAATGGTGTTTTAACAGTTTTAGCTTACAAAGGATCGGAGTCTTATACTTATGTATCCTATAAATTAATTATTAGATTAAATTGCCACCTATTACATGGCTCAACCCGGTTCGGTAGCACAGTTAGTAGCGTGCCTGGATTTCGAATCTAGTGTCCCGAAGGGGATACGCGTTCGATCCCACCCGGGGAGGTTATACCCTTCTTTGAAAATTTAATAATAGTGTCCATTTTCCTTCATAAATAAGATATATGGAGAAGTTTACGGCCTTGTGGAAGGGTAGGTGAGTACTGGTTATAGACAAGGGCCCAGGAAAGCTAAGTGAGGTGCGCTGGACGCCGTTATATAACCTATACAATGTGTTGCTACGGCGTTATAACCAACAAATTAAATATAACATGACTCTGGCTTGAAATTTGATGTCGAACTAGATACCCCATATTTAATCATTATACATTTTTCTAATAATATGAATACATGTCATAACAAAATTATTGTTATTATTATTTATATAATATATTAATGATAAGTTTTCAATTCAACTCATTCACGCACACCATATGTTGCCTTAGTACTAGAGGGAAATATATCCGTTAGACTGAATATTATTTTAGTCATTCATTTATTTTTGGCAGTGAGAAATGGTTTATATTATAAATGTTTAAATATAGTACATAAAACGTGTACATGTATTTATATTGATTGTTAGTAGCTTGCCTATTGCATGTACATTTCCAACCATTTCTAAATTACATGTTTTCATAATGAACGTGTGGAATTCAATACATAGCTTCATATGATAAATGTTTGAGTATTCAAACGATAGTGTTAATTTAGTATTGATATTTGTCACAAGTCACGCATCTGGGTGTGTGGTGTACATGCGGTGAACAAGAGCTGGAAACAAACTTTTGATTCTTACTTGGATTTTGTTTTATTGTTTATTGGACACTTCTAATTCTCACTAGGAAAATTGTTTTGTTAAATTGTCAAGGGAAATTAATACGTTGATTACGTAAGTTTAATAATTTTATGTAACTTTTTTGAAAAGTCCCTACATCGTGACTAATTTTGTCCGTGATGTGCGAATAAATAGACATTTATTTGATACAAATTCGTTTTATATCACCTTAAGTACTTCTAATGAAAACGAACATTTTTAGATAGATTATAATCTTCGCTTACGTATGTTTATGCTTATTTTATTGCATTTCAAAGTGAAAGTACACGTAGATCGAAACCGAAAGGAGAATTTGGTTTTCATGTCCTAACAATAGTTTTGATTACAAAATGTTTAAGGTGAAGTCTTGTGAAATGAAAACACTTCCGAATTACGTAATTAAGCTCTAAAACAATTTGTAATCGTATACATTCAACGTTACCAAAAAAAACCGAATATGCATGTATGGCGCTCTTAAAAAGGACTCCGATTTATGAGAAATAGGTATTTTGTCAAACTAAAACATAGAAAGCAAATTGATTTGATGTGTTTATTGTGTCTCTAATACATGTTACATTTTAATAACTTCATGGTTTTAAAACAGTTAACATGTCTGCTGTATATGAATTATATCTTCGTATAGTGGCTATAAATACATGTATATTTGTATATCTTATAATAAAACGCGCTGTCATTCTCATGTACGCTATAAATTTTATTTTGATATTTTCGACGTTTTGAGATCATCGAGCGTTCATTGACAATATGTAGTCAATGTGAAATATTAACTTTGTCATAAATTGTAATGTCAAAATGAAAATAGAATTTATTGTTCAAATGTACCTTTACATTCTTATTTTACGTCCTTTATCAAATCTTATTCATGTATTTGTTAATTAATTCGGTTGATCAACCTAGCAAGCTTGTCTGAATCTGTTTCTTTCTCTTCCACAGCGAGCTAACAGATGTATTTTCTCCCTATAGATAAAACTTCGCTAGAAATGTAACTACATGTATATCTGTATCTGTTGCCAAGGAACATACAGTAAAATAAACCATTGGATTTATTAAGTACAAATGTAATGTATATAAAATACTTCATGTCGCATTTAATTGTATATGTATGTATATTGTATTTATATGGGTGATGAGTATAGCTCAAACCCTAGAACAAACTATCTGTTCTGTTCTGTTCTGTTCTGTTCTGTTCTGTTCTGTTCTGTTCTGTTCTGTTCTGTTCTGTTCTGTTCTGTTCTGTTCTGTTCTGTTCTGTTCTGTTCTGTTCTGTTCTGTTCTGTTCTGTTCTGTTCTGTTCTGTTCTGTTCTGTTCTGTTCTGTTCTGTTCTGTTCTGTTCTGTTCTGTTCTGTTCTGTTCTGTTCTGTTCTGTTCTGTTCTGTTCTGTTCTGTTCTGTTCTGTTCTGTTCTGTTCTGTTCTGTTCTGTTCTGTTCTGTTCTGTTCTGTATACATACAATACAATACATTTACAATATAATACATGTATTGTATCGTGTCACAAACAAACATACATGTATAAATATTCTGTCTCGCGAAGTGTGACAACAATAAAAAACTTCAGCACTTACTGACATAGACGGTTTGATGGGAAAATATCTACATTTTGTTTTATTGTAGTGTAAACTGCTAATTGTTTACCTAGTAGAACAGTCTATTGTTGATGACAGTTGATAAAGAAATGAAATTCTTGCTGTTAGTTTTCAATTTTAGTCGATGCAATTTTGTTCACATTTTTACTTAAATTTCTTGCGTGAGGTCACGTGGTATATCCATCCTGGTTGCGAGAATATTTGGGTTTTTTTGTGGTAAATATTTGTTTTTGTTCTTGTCACTGCCTACTTTGTTATTGTACCCGTATTGAAAATATATTTTCTGGGAAATAAGGTTCCCCGATAGCTTCATATATATGTTTGGTGTAGTGGCTTTATAAATACATTTATTATATATCTATTTCATCTAACCAATCAACGATCTGCATTTGACCCACGTGACCGTCCAATATATTCCCGTATTGGATCCAAAAAATATATATTATTTTCGTATTGGACGGTTGGGTACAGATGATGATGATGATGATGATGATTTGATGAAAGCTAATTAATGATATATAATAAATAGGTTATTATACATTTTATTGTTCAATACGGAATATATTTGGACTCGAAAACAGTTTGAAAAGTTATATTAGACTCGCCTTTCGGCTCGTCCAATATGATTTTTCAAGCTGTGTACTCGTCCAAATATATTTCTATATTGTACAGTAAAATGTATAATAACCTATAAATATATGAGTATTTGTATATAGTGTTATATTATAAAACGCAATGTTATTCTCGCGAATTAATATAGCACGAAATAGTTTTAATTGTAAATATTTGAATATTTGCTATTCCCCTGAAATTTATTGTTTTATTTTGACTACCTTTTTTATTTCAACTTTTTTGTCAATTAGTTTTGATAAATATAATCTAATGACTGTTCATTAATTTTCCATTAGTCAACTAGTTTCTAGTTCTGGAATCACTATTAATATAGTTTAATTTCCCATGCTGATGTTACAAAACTTCATAATGATGGTAATTTCCTTTTCATTTGACTGGACAGTCATCTTCGTGGAAATACAGTGCAATAATCTTCTTGCATGACTTGGCTCGTTGCAATCTCTATGAACAGATATCATATTGACCCCTGTCGTATAGGATCTCTTAGGGTCGTTCCGAGAGTCACGTCGAGATGACCTCTGTATCGACAAATTAATGCACAGCTTTCATCTAGACGAAACACTATTAATGCATCTTGATTTCTCAATTTCTATTTTTTAGACCAAGGTTTGCGAGCAAACTTTACGTTGGTGTTATTCACGGGATGTGATTGGACAGCTCATTTCAAATTGCTTGACGTAGACGATGTAAACAAGTTATTAAACGTAATGATTGCGTCATGATTATTACAATGAAAAAAGGTTACCTGAACTTGACCCTCTTAACGAAACAGCCAGATCTCAATTAGCGAGTAGGCGAGCAGAGAATTTTAGATCGGGTTTTAATCAGATTGTGATCGTTGATGCTTAAACACTATGTTATCAGACATACCCCCGAACCATCGAAGACGTTATGACCATTATGATTTTTTGATGGTTCTGTATTGTGCAGGACAACCGGGCGCATCTTTTGCACAACCATATTTGAATTTAGAAATCATTTTGCATATAGCGACAGGCAAGATTTGGAATAATAAATATATATAATTTATGTATTCATATGACCTAAATTTGTGTTGATAGGGCGTTAACTCCAATAAATAAATAAATGTATTCATATGCATCTACGTCTCTGATCAAAACTCTGTAGCGGACTTATCTACGTCAATGGTTCTTATACTTGAATCATGTCTCTAGAGACACAGAAATGATAATCGTCAACTGATTATTAGATTTGTACTAAACTGGAAATGTCAAATCAGTCAGAGCAAAATGCCAATTGGTTCCTTTCACATTTAAACAAATCAAGTCATACGTTTTATTTCTGAATGTATGTCATAAAATTATTTTATAAATGCAAAAACTTACAGCAGTTTTGCTTTACATCCACTATATGAAGATATATTCATCAACAGTAGACTTGAAAACTCTTTAACAAACATAATGTTATCAGATTATAACATGCATTAGAAGAACAATAAACTGTTAACCACTATGCTTTCGAAATTTGAAGTTTTTTTCAATAAAAAGACTTCATCTTAAACATACTGTGATCAAAAGTATTGTTTCAAGTATTGACAACCAAATTCTACTTTCACTTTGAAATGCAATTAATAACATAAACATATTTAAGCAGTATTTTCATTTAATTAAAAAATCGTGTTCATTTGAGATGTTTGAAATAGATAAATGTCTATTTTCTTTGCAGTACAATAACAGTGTTACCTTTGGTGATGGGGCTTTAAGCCGACGATATATAACTCCTTGCTAGTATTAACGATAAATTCTGTTGGTAATTAATGAGTGATTTAAATGGATGATATTGTCTGCACCATATGGTTGATACCATGATACCCTTTGGCTATTTCATTCATTATAACCTAATGTAGCTGGTATTCAATGGTAAAAAAAACTGCTGGTTTTCACCAAGTTTACTTTTACAGAAAGGTTATGTTTTTAATCTACCAGATGGTACGTACGTCCATTTTTTGTGACAATTTGTTCACAAAGTTGTGATAGGCTATGAAAAACGAAGTATAGCTATTCTAATGTCTTTCAATATATACTCGTAAACTATCTGTAGATATACAATGGTTGGAACAATTTAGAAATTACCAATAGTGTTAAAATTGTCATCGACCAAGTAATAGCCATCACATTGTGCGGTGCCGTCCCAAAGTTTTTGGACATAATCCTTTTTTTGAACAAACAACTCACATTTACCAGTAAAAAAACGAAGGCTTACCTGAGAGGATTCCAAAATCAACATAATTATTTTATTTTCATAAGTATGATATAAACTATGTTACATAAAAACCTTTAATTATATTAACTATACTCTCATTTGTGTAAGAATTTCGAGCACTGTATATATACGATGATAAGATATTTCTGGCTTAATCACATTAGACCTCGGATGAGTAATTTAAAGCCCCACATGGCCATCTTGTTAGTATAACGAAACGCTGTGCAAGCCATATCTATTATAAGGGAAAACCACTGCTTTGTTACTATAGTCATTGTGCCACAAACATGTTTTGTGTGATAATTTAGTCATATGATATTGTGACAAAACTATAGTTACATACGTCATTACTATCCTTTAGTTTTTGTTCTCCAACTGCATTGAACAAGTTTTGTCGGGTTTACAACAAATGTCATAGCAGTTCACAGTAAACCAGTCTGTGTTTCGACATTCAATCATTATATGTGTGTTGTTTCATAACTCTCTGGTGTCGTACATGTATATTGTATAAGAAGGCGACAATCTACAGCAGTTACAGTATTTTTCAGATGACAGGAATTCTATCACCTCGGCTGTTATATTTCGCTATAAATGTTCTACGAATAGCACAAAAGTACCCAAATGATACGGAAACATCCTAACGATACGGAAACATCCGATTGATACGGAAACATCCGAATGGTACGGAAACACCCGAATGATACGGAAATACCCGAATGATACGGAAACATCCGATCCATACGGAAACACCGTAATGGTACGGAAACAGAACAGTACAGAATTTTATTTGATAAACGTGTAAATAATATTTAGTTATGACTTCGTACATAATACAGTAAATATAAACTACAATGTTTCTATTTCAAATCAGGAACGGATCCCTATTTAAGGTAATTAACATATAAATACAATGTATGTACAAAATAATAACAAAAATAATTGCACTCACGAATGGTACGGAAACACCCGACTGATACGGAAACACCCGACTGATACGGAAACACTCGGTGATTTACGATTGATAAATGGTGATTTCAATACAAAAATGTGTTGTGATTTCTCGATACTGTTCTGTTCATTATAATATATAATATAAATGTTTTATGTTTTGTACACATATATTTATTTTATTCTCATTCGTGCATAGAATATATTGCATGAAAACACACAATTTGAAAAAACAAACTGTAAGTTATTTCATGTAACGTAGATAAGTCACGCAAAAGTTTTCAAACGAAAATTATTGGTCATGTTTTTTGCTGTACGCGGTGCGTTTTATTAGCACAGCGTGTAAATTACACTCTGACGCAAGTAATACCTTAGTTATGTAGATTTTTTTACCAAAAAGTAACAAAACAACCATGTTCTCGGTAAGAACGCATCCTTCACTTCACGAATAGTCAATGATAGGCTATTAACCTTATTTTTATAAGAATATATTCTCCTAGTTTAACATACATTGTACGTTTTGCAGTTGATAAAAAACGAATTTAGTTTGAAACTTATGCCAGAAGTATTGTTTTATGAACATTATATACGATAAATATAATTACTTGTTTTGCTTAGTTGATGTTTTGCATTTATTTTCATTACATACGTGAATTCTTGTTGGTTACAATAATAATACTATTGTTCATTACTTGTAATAAGTTGGAAACCTCAATAAAACAAGAAATTGTTTCCTTTGGGTTTTCGGATTATTTACTTGTCATTTACTTTATTATAAGAAATTATTTAAACCAATATGTTAAACTGTCTTTGACAGACTTGCATTGATAATTTTTCTGGGTTCAGTCTGATAAACTTTCGCCTGTTTCTGTTCGTATTTCATTTAGTGGCTTGCATCTATAAACTTGTGAGTACCCACTCATTTTCAATCTGAATTCCTCGGCTAAAATGCTAGACAATCATGTATTTCACGGAAATACACGATGATTTGCGACTCACAATCATAATCTGTTACATTGTATCAATCGAAAATATTCGGCAATTTACGTTACTTGAAGGACAACCCCGTTCGAGTTCAGATTGACTTATTATGTCGACAAAACATATATTTTCATTATTAACTAAATTCCGTTTCGGCGTTTAACCATATTACATCAAACATGCACATTTTATGCTCGTTAGCTAAATCTAAATTTTAGATACATTGTATATACATGTACTACAACATCAAAGGAATTATTTGGTGTTCTTTAATTGCTTTAAACTTGAGCTGCTGAATAAAAGCACATTCTTCAAATGTCACTCTAGCACAAGTCATGTCTCATTATTACATGATAGTAACCTTTAAGGTCTAAAACTAGGCGTTGAGAAGCTCTCACTATGCTTCTTTTTGATAAGGAAATAAAGCAACTTGTTCTGTATTCATATGAATCAGCCATACAATAAACACTGCTATATTTGTGAGGAAGACGTTCTCAGCAGTGAATGTACAATCAATCTATTTATTAATATTTGGTGCTAAACGTCGAGTTTTTATTTGTTTGGGGATATCAGCTTAAACACGTATACATACACATATATATATAGCGATATTTCAGCTTCTATCAATCCTTTGGTACGAAAACCGTAAATAGTTCCGTAAGTATATATATAAATAGAAAATCATACGAATAGTCTGCTATGACAGGCGCAATAATTTCTATTCTATTTACAGACACATAAAACCGAACTATTTTTTTTTATAATTTTTTTCCAAAGTTATCGCACATCAAGATCGACTATTGACGGAAATGGCCGAGATTTGCCGAGTGAATTTTAGCTGTTAATGGTATTTATTAAGCCCCGCATGAAGCAGAGAACTGCCAGTTTAGTTGTTAGTCACGGCGTTCAGAAATCTCTCACTTCTGGACGCATCTATCATAATACAGGAGATGCTCCCTGTTAATATCATTCTCTTGTCTTTTGTGTTAAAACAATTGGTCTTCATCGCTGTATTTGTTCAGCAAATCACACCCGAACAATTCTAGTTATAGAAGTAGTAAATAATTAATAAAGCTTGAATTTCATCTGTGAAAAGAGGGAAAATCATCAACTGCGCAAAGGGTTCTTTGAATAAGCATTGTATGTATAGTGAAAAAGACGTGTTCAGTTACAGTTTATGTTAAAGTGTATTGATTTTGCCATGTATATTTTCTAGAGCAACTTGGATTGGTGAACTGAATCATTATTTGCATACACTCTCTCGTTCTTGAATAAAGGTAAAAGATAATTTACATGTAAGCTTGTCATCATCTTATACAAGTTATGTAAGATCACACGCTTGTTTTAAGATTTTATTTTAAAAAATGCTTTGGTGAATCATTGCTCAAGATTGTAAAAGTTTTCATTGTATAGAATTTTGTCTAACCGCAATTGTCAAGAACAAATTTTCTGGTACGCATGTATAATAATTTATTATTTTTGTTAATATCATAATCTTTCTTACTCGTATCACAGATTAACGAAGTTAACAACCCTTATTATATATTATATATTATATTTGCAATTCCCATTTTATACGAAAAACAAAGGCGAGCGGCGCGGTTCCGAGATTAAACACCAGTATGTATGTACATGTATACATAATCAATATATTACTCAATTAGTTCAATTAGTGACCAGTTTCTATATTATACTATCTATTCCACAGATGTATACAAGCATGGTTAGCAAAGACCTAGCTTTTTTCGAATAACTCTTTTCATAACATCTTTTCATACAGAAACAAACCGAAGCGCATATCCTTACAAGGGTCAGATTTTAACTAAAATCTTAACATGATCTCTTGTCAACTTTTATAAGATAATGATTTCTAAGTAAAAACTCACATCGCTATATAATGCATACAAACTTTTATTTCTAAAGGCATAAACTGTGTACTGTTTTTTTTTACATTTTAAAATAGATGTTTTAAATTGTTATGCTGATAATATACATTCTCGTACTCAGAGTCTAGTAGGATTCTCGATACTAGCTAGAGAATCTTGATAACCTCGGGGTACGAGAATGATATAATACGATTGCGACCATTCTAAATTTTTGAAGTTAATCTTATGCCAGGTCACGACTTAGAAGTTGAACATGATTAAAAAATTCTTATGTAGATTTTTTTTCTAGTGTCATAATGTATGATCGGAGATTATTTAAACCCTGGTCTGTAGCTCCGGGATTTCGAATCTAGGTCCAGGAAAGCTATGTTAGGTTCGCTGGTCGTCGAAACAATAATCTAAATTGTGTTGAGACGGCGTTAAAACCAGTATAAAAATCGAAATTAACAAGTGTCTGTTCCATTCAAATAAAAGTACACTGTAATATCCATGTCTTTTTAAATTGTTAGAGTTTAAAGTACACTTAATTCATCGGCGACTTGTCAACTAGTCAATTTAGTTCAAGCCATTTGTATTCCAAGACGAATCGTTTGTGATGTATTTTCAGATTTTTTTCATTAAGAAGAATGTGTTTTATGCTCAGATAGTCTCGATCGATTGACTATATAATAAGCAGTCACAAAGGATTTTAATTTCGCCATTCTTTTGATTCGTTTTGACAGTAATTTGTGTCTTTTTTCCTCTTATAATTTCCTGCGATAAAAGTACATTTTGTATGTATGTATGAGTATAGTCGATTGGTTTGGTCTTTTTCATTTTTTAACAAAATTAAATAATCAATCAAACGACAATATTTTGTGGGAATATGCAATTCGGAACTCCTCGGCTGTTTTTACGAATTATTCATTTAATAAATGGTTGTGGTTCTCCGAATAGGAAAACTACATGTTTATAACGTATGTGACTTGTGACTTATTCTGAACAACTTAATTACCACCACCTTCAACCTTTCCCCTAAAACAGTTCATGGAGATTCGCATGAAATAAATTCACTGAAATCATAACATAACTTAAACCTAAAATACGTGTATGAACGGGTTATACTTATTATAGAATACTTTGATTTATAATTACTTATTCCTCTACTGTCAGAAAAGAAAACACTCCAAAACTTAAAAATCGCAATTTTTCTTCAATTTCTTAATATTTTTCTGGCTTTATTAAGTTTTCTGCCATATGTTTGATTATAAAAATGTAAAGAAAATCCACCGTTAATACATAGTTTACCTCAAGATAAGTGCATCACGTATTTGACATTTCCTATGTTTTGCATCATGTTTTCACTACGTTAATGCTCTCTGTATGTAACTGCTTGTAGGAGATATTTTGTTGTTAATCTTGTATACCTTATATTTCTGTTCCTTTTTATGTGGATTTGACACAATTAATAGTTATGTACGTCGACTGAATTCACTAGCTTTCCTGTACCAATTCTTTAAATATATACTTTGCTCTCCAATTTGGAGGCATAAAAGAATCTACTCTATGACCAAAGAGCAGTTTATGCACCATTTTATGAGGGAATAAATATGATTAATACAAAAAGCTATATAGTTGCCGATTTTTTAAGGAAACCCGACTTAATCTCTTTATTCGAAATCGAGCGCGACCTTCTCTGAATTCGAAATCTAGCCGGCTGAAATTTACACAGACGACTTTTAATCGGACGTCGTTTCATTTATATTTCTTGGTTTTCATCTAAAAAAATGCCTGTCAAATAGACGTCTATCTTTTTGTGGTTACCTCACTAACAACTCAGAAGAATTATGTTTTGTCTTAATTCTGACATTTAAAAGGAGGGAATGATAGTCTCTAGCGTGAATTATTGAAGTCTTTGTTCTTTCGGATCAAATTCCAAGTCGATAGTTCACTGAAACATTTGAGAATATTCTGTTTTTATGAGCGTTAGTCAGACACGCCCATTTTTGTTCTGAGAAATTCTTCTCAAGTTAGTTGTACGCTGTATGAATGATTTAATTAAAGAAATCATTGACAATAATTTCTTTAATTAAATGTAACTATGTTGTAAAAATGGAATAAAAACAAGGAAGAGGATTTTGTAAAAATGTATCCTAATTGCTGACGTGAATATTCGAGTGTTTTCAGAAGCTGATGTGTTTAGGGCAACAGTCTGTAAAAAGGGTAAGGTAGGGTAGACTCCATTTTTTATACGCCCGTTTTGAAAAAACGGTCGTATTATGTTATGCTGTTGTCCGTCTGTCCGTCTGTCCGTCTGTCCGTCTGTCCGTCTGTCCGTCTGTCCGTCTGTCCGTCTGTCCGTCTGTCCGTCTGTCCGTCTGTCCGTCCGTGGACAATTGCTTGTCCGGATGATAACTCAAGAAAGGATGAACCTAGGTTCCTCAAATTTTATGTGTTGATAGCCCTTGGGTGGAGGAGGTTCCCTATTGATTTTGAGACCCCAGGGTTAAAGGTCAAGGTCACTGGGACTTAAAATAGGTAAAACTTGTCCGGACAATATCTGAACCACCAATGTACCTAAGTTCACCAAATTTAATGTAAGAGTAGCCCATGTGTCAAAGATGTTCCCTATCGGTTTTGGGGCCCCTGCGTCAAAGGTCAAGGTCACAGTGGCATCATATGGGAAAAAAACTTGTCCTGACAATAACTTAACAACCAATCTACCTAGGATCACCAAATTTTATGTGAGAGAAGCCCATGTGTCAAGGATGTTCCCAATCGGTTTTGGGGCCCCTGGGTCAAAGGTCAAGGTCACAGGGACATCAAATTGAAAAACCTTGTCCGGACCATAACTCAACAACGCCTGTACCTAGGTTCACCAAATTTTATGTAAGAGTAGCCCATGTGTCAAAGATGCGCCCTACAGGTTTATGGGGTCCCAGGTTCAAAGGTCAAGGTCACAGGGGCATTATATGGAAAAACTTTGTCCGGACAATAAATGAAACACCAATGTACCTAGGTTCACCAAATTTCATGTGAGAGTAGCCCATGTGTCAAGGATATGCACTATTGATTTTGGGGCCCCTGGGTCAAAGGTCAAGGTCACAGTGGCATCAAATTGAAAAACATTGTCCGGGTAATAACTCACTAATGACTGTACCTAGGTTCACCAAATTTCATGTGAGAGTAGCCCATGTGTCAAGGATGTACCTTATCAGTTTTGGGAAAACAGGGTTAAGTTTAAATCTTAAACCAGAAGATATCAAATTACCAAGCTGTGACTTCAAATGTTCTATCAATATGTTTATAAAGTCAAAACGGCAAACAATGAAACACTTGTCCAGATAATAACTGAACCACCAATGTACCTAGGTTCTCCAAATTTTATGTGAGGGTAGCCCTTGGGTAAAGGTTATGCCCTATTGGTTTTGGGGTTCCTGGGTCAAAGGTCAAGGTCACAGAGGCATCATATTGAAAATCCTTGTTTGGACAATAACTCATCAACTACTGTACCTAGGTTCACAAAATTTTATGTGAAGGTAGCCCTTGTGTCAAGGATGTTCCCAATAGGTTTTTGGGCCCCAGACCCAAAGGTCAAGGTCACAGAGGGATCATATGGAAAAACCTTGTCCAGACAATAACTGAACAACCAATGTACCTAGGTTCACTAAATTTGGCGTGAAAGTAGCCCATGTGTCAAGGTTATGCCCTATTGGTTTTGGGGCACCTTGGTCAAAGGTCAAGGTCACAGGGGCATCATATTGAAAAACATTGTCTGGATAATTACTCAACAATGATTGTACCAAAGTTCACCAAATTTCATGTGAGATTAGCCCATGTGTCAAGGATGTACCTTATCAGTTTTGGGAAAACAGGGTTAAGTTTAAATCTTAAACCAGAAGATATCAAATTACCAAGCTGTGACTTCAAATGTTCTATCAATATGTTTATAAAGTCAAAACGGCAAACAATGAAACACTTGTCCAGACAATAACTGAACCACCAATGTACCTTGGTTCTCCAAATTTTATGTGAGGGTAGCCCTTGGGTAAAGGTTATGCCCTATTGGTTTTGGGGCTCCTGGGTCAAAGGTCAAGGTCACAGGGGCATCGTATTGAAAATCCTTGTTTGGGCAATAACTCATCAACTACTGTACCTAGAGTCACAAAATTTTATGTGAGGGTAGCCCTTTTGTCAAGGATGTTCCCAATAGGTTTTTGGGCCCCAGACCCAAAGGTCAAGGTCACGGAGGCATCATATGGAAAAACCTTGTCCAGACAATAACTGAACAACCAATGTACCTAGGTTCACTAAATTTTATATGAAAGTAGCCCATGTGTCAAGGTTATGCCCTATTGGTTTTGGGGCGCCTTTGTCAAAGGTCAAGGTCACAGGGGCATCACATTGAAAAACATTGTCTGGGTAATTACTCAACAATGACTGTACCTAAGTTCACCTAATTTCATGTGACAGTAGACCATTTGTCAAGGATGTGCCTTATCAGTTTTGGGGAAACAGGGTCAAGTACAAACCTTCAACCAGAAGATATCAAATTACCAAGCAGTGACTTCATATGTTCTATCAATATGTTTATAAAGTCAAAATGGCAAACAATGAAACTTTTGTCCAGGCAATAACTGAACCACCAATTTACCTAGGTTCATTAAAGTCTATGTGAAGGTAGCCCTTGTGTCAAGGATATGCCCTTTTGGTTTTGGGGCTCCTGGGTCAAAGGTCAAGGTCACAGAGGCATCATATTGAAAAACCTTGTTTGGACAATAACTCAACAAGGACTGTACCTAGGTTCATAAAATTTTATGTGAATGTAGCCCTTGTGTTAAGGATGTTCCCAATAGGTTTTGGGGCCCCAGACCCAAAGGTCAAGGTCACAGAGGCATCATATGGAAAAACCTTGTCCAGACAATAACTGAACAACCAATGTACCTAGGTTCACTAAATTTTTTTAGGAGAGTAGCCCATGTGTCATGGTTATGTCCTATTGGTTTTAGGGCCCCTGGGTCAAAGGTCAAGGTCACAGGGGCATCATATTGAAAAACATTGTATGTGTAGTAAATCAACAATGACTGCACTTAAGTTCACCAAATTTCATGTAAGAGTAGCCCATGTGTCAAGGATGTTCCCTATTGATTTTGGGGCCCCTGGGTCAAGTTTAAACCATCATCCAGAAGATATCAAATTACCAAGCAGAGACTTCAAATGTTCAATCAATATGTTAACAAAGTCAAAATGGCAGACCATGGAAATAATGCTATATTTAATAAGTAAAATGAATTTAGTTCACCAAATTTTATGTGAGGGTAGCCCATGTGTTAAGGATGTTCCCAATTGGTTTCGGGTCAAAACTGGGTCTAAGATCTAGGTCACAGGGGCATCATATGGACAATCCTTGTTCGGACAATAACTAAACAATGATTGTACCTAGGTTAACCAAATTTTATGTGGATCAGCCTATTTGTCAAGATGTAATGTGTTGATAGCTCTTTAGTATTTGATGTTCTCTTTTGATTTGGAAACCCCAGGGACAAAAGTCAAGGTCACAGGGACTTAATTCATATTGAAACATTTTCCGGACAGTAACTCAATAATAATTGTACCTACATTGTAGGTTTTCCAAATCTTATTTAAGGGTAGCCTTAATGTCTAGCATATGCCCCTTTGGTTTTAGGTCCCTGTGTTAAAGGTTAAAGTCAAAAGAAAAATCATGCGGAAAAACCTTGTCCAACAACCAACTTTACCTAAGATCACCAAATTTTATGTATCAATACTCTTTGGGTCAAGGGCGAGAACTTTTGGTTCTGAGGCCCCAGGGTCAAAGTCACTGGAAGTTTGTATGGGAAAACTTTGTGTCGGTGATAAATCAACCATGGCTGTACCTAGGTTCTCAAAATCTTTGCTTTGTATAGCCCTCCTGTTAAGAATGGGACCTATTCTGAGATCCTGGGGTCATTGGTCAAGGTCACAGGGACTTTACATGAGATAGAACACAGCATGGACTGCACACGGGCGTATAATGCCCCGCCCAGCGGAGCTCTTGTTAACAGAGCCAATTGTGATTTTTGCTAATAGTCTTTTTGTCAATAATTCTGAAGGTAAAATTCAATTTTGAACTTATATAAAACGCTGAATTTTATGATGTTTTGAACATCGATATTTTACGAATAAACTCTCGTCGAAATTAGCTAAGTAGGATCGAGTTGCCCTAAATACAGGTTTTTATGCAAGCGTATGAATCTATTTTGGTCATAACTAAGAACATGTATGTTAGAAATGAGGTAGTTACTTACGTCAGTCGGAAGTAAAGCAGTAATTAACCCCTGGGTAAAATTGTTGACAGTTGAAAACGTGAGTAAAACAAAGACAAAAGAAAACAGGATTTAAAGAAACAAATCTATAACTGAAGGATTCAGTTACATAAAATTTAAGATTCTATAACTTTTATTCGTTTTGCTAGCAAATGTCCGAAGCATGAATACTTTTTGTAAAATATTTCTGTTATTTAACGGTCACAGAAATAAAAGAAAACACATGCGTTGTAAAGTCGGTGTGCACAGTTTCTATAAAAGTATGTATGTCTAAATATGGCCTTTTACAAGGATTCCAATCAATGTATGAATATCTGTTTTATCAGATTGTATATTTTCAGGAAAAAAACATTTTAAGTTTTGCTAGCAGGGACATGTATGTAACCCTGCCGTTATATTTTGGTGCAGATTATTTTGAAACCCGGGTCGGTGGCGCAGTTGGTCTCGCGCCGGGATTTGGAATCTCGTGTCCCGAAGGGGGTACGGGTTCGAATCCCACCTGGCGAGGTTATACCCTTCCATGAAAATATGACAATAATGTCAATTGTTCTCCATTAATATGATATATGGAGAAGTTTCCGGCCTTATGAGAGTAGGTGAGTACTGGTTATAAGGGTCCAGGAAAGCTAGGTTAGGTGGCTGGACGCCGTAAAATGACCTAAATTGTATTGACACGGCGTTAAGCCCAATGAAAAAAAATATTTTCATTTATCAGTTTTTAACTTGTACATCTTGATTTTGCCTCACCGTTATTGTATAATATTCACAGTGTTTTGATGCCTCACAGAGGCCATGTACTTTACAAGAAGAAGGAAAATGTGTGTGTGGTATTTCAGTTCGTTGACTGAACGATGAAGATCAATAGTTCATTCAACTTGTACAGAATTACATTGTTATTACAGAATCACTAGTTCCTGGACGGCGGAATGTTTTATAAACGTTCTAAGAAGCGCTAAAGCCGGGACGTTATTATTTACTTCAAAACATTGCTTTACAATAAATGTCCCAATCATTTCGTAATATGGAATGCTCATCTTCAAGAATTCCAAGAGTGCTAGCACTTCTGACTTTATTAAACAACGCTTACATTAAGGCTGCTAGCGGTAGAATATTAGCCCCACCTGTGTCGTAAAGATATAACGTTGATTTATTATGCACGCACTAAACATCTAAATTAAAATCGACTTTGTTTTTGTTATAATGATTCATTTATTTGCTAACAAATACAAAGCAATTCGTAGTTGTTGTTTTGTAGATTTATCCTTAGATATCCTGTGAAATGGAGTTAAAGCTACGGTGAAACCTTTAATAGTGATCACTTACATGCCTGGTCAAACTGCAAGAATTTTGCACGTTTGACAGAAATGTACGAATGTTGCACGTTTGACAGAAATGTACGAATTTTGCATGTTTGACAGAAATGTACGAATTTCACATGCATAACCGAAATGTACGAATTTACGCGTCTAATGTCATAACCAAAAACTGCTCCAATTTTATAAATTATCACCAATATAGAAAATTGGACAGTTCACAAAATTAATATTGTTGAAATTATTATATCGTCGTTTTACTTAACATGAATACAAACAAAAAACCAACATTCTATAACGCCATAAACAATCCTTGTTAGAAAACACGATGTCCCGTCCGTGTTTAAAATGTCACAAAAAATTATCATGTCCTGCGCTGAAGTTAGTCATGGCATTTAATTACAGCTTTCAGTTATATAGGAAATCATGTTTTATTTCGACCGTCAACTACATCATTTATTTGACAAGATCAAAGTGAAAGGACGGTACAAATGTCTTGTATACATTAGGCAATGAATGATAGAGTAATGTAGCATGCTGGAGGTCGATGGAGAGATGTAAAAATAATAGCTTTCTATCTTAGAACTTTTGTTGAATATTTATGCTATCGGATAACTACATATTAGGAGCAATAGTCTAGTGGTAGGACGCGCGCTTAGGGATCGAGGGGTCCTGGTTTCGAATCCCATCAGGGGCACTGCTAATTTCCTTGAGCTGAAATTTACCTGCGATTGCTTTACTCCACCCAGGTGTAAATGGGTACCTGCGAGGGTGGTATAATTTCGTTGCGCCAATTTTTCGGCTGCACTAAACGGATTAATATTCTCCCCATGGAGATTGATCGATAGATACCAGTAGCCCAATGACCACGTGTAATAGCTGTAAAGTTGGTAATCGTGCGTAAGCATGAAACTTATTTTATTATATATACATGTATATATTAAATTAGATATAATAAAATAAGTATATATTATGTAAATAAATGTGTGACGTGTTTAAACAAGTTGTTAACTAGTTACGTGACTGGTTAGGTATTTATTATTTAGCGATTTTAGATAAGTAATTGTGATTAAACTAGTTACGTATCTAATTAACCACTTGATTGTTTTGTGAGTAATGTAGTTAGCTGTTGGCAGAAATATGCCACGCCCATATTTAGCTTCAGAAATTTCACTTCATGTTTAGTTATACGATCAAAATAATAACGAATTTCACAACTTTGTTCTTATATTTATATAGTGAAGATCAGTTGGGTTATTGGACTTTTTTGTTCACATGTTTCATGTATCTTGGTGTGAGCAAATAAAGTGTACATTCTGTTATGTTCTGTTCTGTTCTTGAAGATTTGACATTCTTTTCATTTCATTAAGTCATGTACAATTTCATGATTCAGTTACACTGGTGCCTATTGAAGGCAATAGTTTGAGAATCATTTAAAGTGTTTGGTTAGAAATAGTTGTATTTAAACTGTTATTGATTTCAACATTGATAATTTATGTTGAGGATGCACTACACCCTGTAATCTAAACAATTGGTGACAGGCGCGGTTCCGAGTCAAAATAATTATATGACCTAAACTATTGAAAATTACAAAACTAAGATATAACTAATTTAATGAGTTAGTGCAAAACTGGTTTAACTACAGATGTTTAAAAAAGGAGGTAGACTAGTTTTGCGCTGAACCATTGAATTAGATTTTAAAAGTTGTTGTATTCTTGTATTTCTAAAACAAGAAACATTCGCTAACAGGTATTGAATACCATACGTTTCTTGTTCATTGAAATCTGAGGAAACACTCCTTACTAACTTATCAACTAATAATTTATTACTAATATAACAGCACACTTGTTTTCACTTCTCCATTCACGTTCATTCCTATGTTATCTGTGTCATCTAACAACGAGGATGTCTTTTTTATTTTCAGGAACTAGAGTCTGTATAATTGGAACTTTTACTGCATTTGGAATATTTAAAAATCAATCATACAGAAAACTTAAGAAAGCCGTACTTACAGAGTCAAGCTTCAGTGAAGTTTTACGGACAAAGGCGCAGGGATGGGGATTGAACGTCATCGAATAAAAACAGAACTGAATTGCCGATAGATCACAATGGCACATCACTTGGAGGGTCGAGTAGATCTCACAGCAGCTCTTGAAAGATCGAGATTACTGTCCTCCCTAACAACAGGATCTGTTGGCCCCTTAGGGTCAGCGACCTACTCAGTAGCAGACACCTCGCTGAGTCACCGTCCTGGAGCTGATTCTGAGATACAAAGACCTACTTCACCTAATTCAGCTTTAGAACAATACGGTAGATTCTTGCCTACGTCAAATCTACACTCCAGTGGTAAGTGTACTTTTTACATTTGAACTTGGATAGCTCGATCTCGAAGATTCGAGACCATAAGTTTAAGCGATCTGAATGTTGACCCTACCGAATTTGACGTAATTGCTGTCCTACGTTCATTAATAGTTTTAAAAAGCATTTTACACGAATAAATAAGGGAAATAGATTGGTGCCAAGTTAAATGTTCGACGCATTCCGAGTTCGACCCTTCGAACTGACCTCCTATAGGTTAAAGCTACCAGTTAACAGATGTGGTTATTTTTTCTTAATTTTCAAAATACCATTCAGTGTCTGTAATTGTGTCAAGAAACAATAATTCTTAATATTTTAAGACAAACTGTCCTATAGATTGCAAGAAGACAAACTGTCCTATAGATTGCAAGAAATATACAAGAAAAGTCACAAAAATGCACTAAATTGTCTATACCGTGACATACGGGGTAGTTTTTTACTACATGAAAACACAATCACATGTACATGTAGTTGTTTACCAATTTGAACTAAAAATGTCATAATCAGAACACTACTTTCCTGCTTCCAAATTTTTTTTATACTAGTTTGATAGTTTTAGAAAAATTTGATAGTTAAGTTGAAATCTTCGAATGAGTACCTTTAACACAAATTATAAATCGTCTATCTCCCTTTAAAAAAAACGTAACAAAGTAAAAATCGCGTGTCAGGGAATTCACTGATGGTCTTACTAAATAATCTCGTTCTCGAACTTTGCTGTTAATTAATATTCTTTCTCTGATATTGACAATCATTTTTTATATCGCATTCCGTTTTTTATTGCCACCAATCAAAGTTGCATTATTTATTTTATAACGCCCAAGTGTTACTTTAGCAATACTCTTAAAAAAGTTTAAATTTTGAACTTACAGATTACGCCACATAAATTTCAAGATGTATACATCTTTAATAGTATTTCTTTCTAACGCCAACAGCGTGAAGAATATATGTAAAATGTGTTTGTTATTTAATTGACGCAGTTGATCATGACAATATATTTATAACATATATATCACTGCGCAACAGAAAACTGACCATGTTATATGTTAACTACAACAACAACGACAACAACAACAAAATGTATTGTTATTCTTATTATCTATTGCTTTATAACAGAACGGAACAGAACAGACCTATTATAACTATTAAGTCATAGATATGATACACGTTTAAAATGCGTATTTAGTTAAGTCGCTGTTCACTGTTTAGATATGTCTAAATTTGTGTTATTATTGGTAAAGGACTTTTTATCATTGTTAGAAACGAATGATTATGTTATCAAGTATGATAAAATGATCAGATATAACCTTATACACTTTAGCCTTAGGAACATGAAGAAACTAATACCTTTAGCATTTTACACTCCTTCAGGTTTTGAGTTCTTTACATTCTATGTTAATTTCAATATTTTTCTCCTAAATAATATAGTTTTTTTTCTTGTACTAGTATTTTTAGATGTCTTTGCTATATAATGACTGTTATTTGAACTGTCAAAGACAAGCATCGCTTTCATGAAAAAATAAATCAAGAAAATGCTTAGAAAAACCTTGTATGAAACGAACGCTCATGAATACTCTCTGGTTTGAAGGAAGAAACGATCGATGCTCAGAAAAAAATCGTTCCGGTAAACGCTTGAAATATTTTATAGTATCTACTATTGGCCATGTGTGTTTCCAACAAAATACATATAATAATAAAAACCAAAGCGTTCATGCATTCATAATGAGTCAGATTAAGTTAATAACAGGGTCTGTTCTAGTTTATGGTCATTAAAATATCAAGTTAATTTCATTGTTGAATGCAAAACGTGAACACAAATCTTTCACTTGAACGTCTAAAAACTGGGTTTCCGTGTATTTGGATAATTCGAACGACGAATAAAAGGATACAGGCGGTCTTACTGTGATGCGTGAAAAATTGTTAAAATCTCTGGTTTTCTTTCTATATTTTTTTCTCGTTGTTCTCCTTAGGAAATAGAAATCCAAAGGGGGCTAAAATTGAGAAGATATTTTTTGACAGAAAGCGTTTTTTTAACAAAACGACCAACAGTATACTTTCCGCCCGCTGGAAACAAATGGGATTTTTGTAATTGTCTTTCAACAAATTCAAATAAATTTAATTAAGTTACAAAACCTCATACTATATAGTCATCTCGGATCGAACATGATAATCTAATCCCCGTTTCTAGGTCAGTCATTCTAAATTTGAGATTTGTCATCAGTCAAGGCGGTTTTTTACATAAGGACATTGTCAATCATTCTTCAAACTTATCGTGGAATCAGTGCATGCATGTATCTTCTGTTTTATGTTCACAGAAAATTTCTCAGAAAACTGATATATTTTAAGTTGTTTTTATATATTTTTAAATAGTAGATATAACATTTGAATATGGAATGTATCATTTAATATGGAATTCACTATACTCACTGTACAGTTCATTCTGTTCAACAAAATAGACTGTGTGTAGCCTATTCGTATTGTAGTTTTCAAATTTTGTTCATGCCGGACTGGACTGGATTTCAGAGTTCAATCCTTAGTGAAGATGTCCCAACACAAGTGATACATTTAGTCTCATATTTGTAAAGGGGCTACATGAAGTCTCATGTTTAAAAAGGTTAAAGGGGCTACATGAATGCTCATGTTTATAAAGGTTAAAGGGGCTACATGTAGTCTCATGTTTATAAATAGTGAATTCCATATTAAATGATACATTCCATATTCAAATAAGACAGTGTTATATAGTTTATTTGAATAGCATATCAGGACATAGTACTGATGGCTACAAGCGTAACTATAAAATACATATTTCAACATAACGAAAAGCACACAGGTCAGATATTTTCACGAACAAAACAATTTATAGATGTCAAGCAGCAAAGCATAGTTAATGTTTACATATAGTTTATATAATATATATTTTCAAGATGTCAAATTTTGAAATTTATAACAACTATTATGTTGTATGGACAAATTAAACAAAAATACAGGTACATGTACATTTTCATGTCAAAGGGAGATAATAACTATCTTCATAAATAGTTTTCATAAATAATTAAGTAACAGAATATTTTTTTTATGAATCTAGTCCATGTAAAACTATAAACATGATGTAAGAATAATCATATTTTGTTAACTAATCATTTATCATGGTTTTAAATTATTTTTGGATGTATGCATATTGCTCGACATGACGTAGAACATGCAGTTGTACATAAATAGCATTTAAGTTATTTTATTAAGGTTCATATTTCAAAATTCCATGGACGAAATCCTATTTTTAGGATAAACCAATTCACAGAACAGAACAGAACAGAATAAACACTTTATTTAACACAGGGCACATTTTCCCATGAAAAAAAAGAAACAAAAAGTCAACTGAACAAATTCCAAAGTCAGGATTATTTTTTATAAATATATTGTTCAGACTGTATTATATAAATAAGCTTTAGGTGTACACTCACTATTAATTTTCAAACAACTGAAATAAACAAAGTGAAGAAATTTATAACAAGTATTTGATAATGTGTATGATCTCCGTTGGCAGCCACGTAAAATCATTATCGATGTGCATGATCAAAATTTCATTTGTTTAAAACTTGTAGAGGGCACTGTATATAAATGACATATAAAATTATGAATTAATACATGTATATAGGAGTATTTCTAACATAATGCCTGACGCCCAATAATATACGAGTTATTACATATCCCAACGGTACATGACATATGACATCACATTTTAAATGCAGATTTTTTCAGTCGTTGTGACCGCATAAAATAGGATATGTCACTGCCTTGTGTAAATTTAATGATGATATTAAAATTGCCAGACTTTGGAAAAATAGCAATATATTAGCGTCTAAATAGATTTACAAATCATTAAAATTGAGTTATATTCAATCTGATTTTATTTTAAAATTTTCAATATCTTTATATTCTAAATCCATTATATGTCTTAAATCCGTTTTTACAAGCTGCACTAAAATGGGACAAAAATCTGTTGATCTGCTCAAGTAATCTGGCTCAGTCATTAAAGGCGCCTTCTTAGTTATACATTTCACTAAAAATCCCATAATAAATAGATTACAATACCGCCAAGGAAAAGTAATATTAAATGTGTAAAACTGATTTGTGCTGGGCCCATTTCCTGTGAGTTGATGGACTTTAACCGACGTAACGATAACAGGGGGTTAACTTTTATACATTAAATCGTTGGCATAAAAACCTGCTAACCATCAACCCTAGAGAAATATATCCCAACGCGTAAGTATCAAAGAACATTCAAGTATGTTTGATTTAATATGCATTGCGCATAGTGATGCGCACTTCCGGTACTTGATTAGAGTTGACACTGGTTTGGTGACAGATGTCCTATAGAATGTATTATATTGTAAATAGATTGGCTAATCCCAACCGTAAACCGTGCCTGAGATACCACTTAAAGTGAAGTTTGTTTTACTCGAGTTTTTTATCAATAAAAAACGAAGTTAGGTCTAAATTTAAACTCTGAATGCGAATGATCTCGCTATGTTTAACTCACGATATACAAATATAAAGCAGGATGCCACTACAAATGAGAACAAGCTTTTTTAGTTTATTTTCTTTTGATTTAAAATGAGAATTGACTGTTATAAGTAGTCCAGAACTTTACTGAAGTAAGTGAACATCGCACAAAATGATAGAGATGTGTGATTGCCTTAAATTGAGTGCCAGCTTTCAATTGGTTAAGACATGTGCATGTTACAATGTTCAACAAAAACAATTCTTATAACTGAACCAAGAAACGCAGGATTGGAAAATGGCCACCCGCGATGATGTTTCACATTTAGCCGTAGGACTATCAATAACGACAAGGGGATACAACAGTCGTATCTTTACTGGATTTTATTGCCATTGTTCCTATAAAATTGACTTTAACACATACATTTCGATTGATTGTCTAACATTAAAATCGTCATTATCTAGTATAGTATATATCTCCTATTCTCACAGATTTGCCTGATGCTGAAACAATTGACAAATTGCAGTTTGTAGTTGATACAATTTATTTTACATTTTAGATGCGTTTTCTCTTTTAAGACTGTTAGAACAGAACATGCACTTAATTGCTCTCACCAAAATAAATGTGTCATGAGAAATACTAATAGAATTGCATATAAAAAATACAATAACTTACTAAAATCACATAACATAGAATGGGACATCTTGAAACATAACATTTTTATGTGGGTGTTACACAAAGGCATAGTTTTTCATGTGTGTACAACACGGTACATAATACAAACATTGAAGATAACATGACAAAGAATGGGACAACTTGAAATCATAACTATTTTAGTTGATGCTGCACAAAAAACATACGTCTTCATGATTGTAATACGTTGACTCATGAAGTAACTTGTTATTCAGTAGACCTGTATGCTCTTGTCAATTAAAATTCAATTAAAGAAA
The DNA here is from genome assembly GCA_025267735.1 of Mactra quadrangularis. Lineage (NCBI taxonomy): Eukaryota > Metazoa > Mollusca > Bivalvia > Venerida > Mactridae > Mactra > Mactra quadrangularis. The sequence continues at coordinate 19,050,529 of CM046303.1, read as the reverse complement.
CATTTGACATTTTGTCACATAAATTATTAATGCCCATTTTCTGTTCATCTTTAAAATCAAATAATTATTTTTTTCTGATTTTATGTTATGTACGGATGACATTCAACGTAATTGTCGATTTTTATAGGAATGATATGATAAACGAACAATTGCTGGATCTGATGTTGAACATGCAAACCAGAATAGAATAATATTTGTATTTGTAAAATTTTATACATAATGGTTGGGCATGCGAGTTTGTATAAAGAATGAGGAAAACTATAATAATAAATACCACTGCACCACAGTCACAGTTGACACATAGCCAGTCAAAATATAAAAAAAAACATCACGATGATACGTTGACAACATTTGAAAAACCTCAAAGGTAATTTTGAATTCCGTAGTAATTAATTTTATTACACAACTTTAAATCGATTAAGTTAATGTCATAACAATTTGCAAATTTGTTATATTACCCTGACCTTCTTGAAGTAAAATGCTAATAGCAGGTCCGAAAATATTAGATATCAATTGCTTTACTTTCTGAAGTAGAGAAAGTACATGTATCTACACTAGGGTCCAAAAGTTTCTTTACACATCATATTTTCTTTTATGTTTTTTGAAAAAGTATAGAAGACACGTTTTGTTTTATAAGTGTATGATATATGTATTATATATATAGTTTATTTTCCAATACATATAAAATGCAAGTGGATATGAAAGAACATAATTGACGGTTCATGATAAATTGTATGTTAATTGTAAATCTAAGAACCACATGTAAAGTATATCTAAGTATTTCCATAACATCAAAATTTAAAATGTGTAAAGAAACCCCAGTGTATAACTGCCCGAAGTTGCTCGAAGTAGTTAATAAATGATTACAATTTAAAAAAATAGATATACCCACTTTGATCTATGTTAGGTGGCTGTTACTGTTAAAATGGGCAGAAAACAAAACAACAGAAAACCCCAAAAAACTGAAACTGTTGGACTATGTATTCACAAATAGAATATTTGCCTACTTACTATAAATATGCTCGATGGTACTTAATAATTGCTTCAAGTCATGAAATCGATTTGTCGACGGAATATTTCAATTATCAAGTACAAGGGGAATGCTATATTCTATATAATTCATACGAACGTTATTAAAGGTCGCCCACGTTTTGTAAATACATAATATTTAGTACAATCAGAAATGTTATGGATCAGAACAGCTGTCGACTTGCTAAACTAAATGTAAATTTAGATAAAAAATTATAAAAACCCTTCTATCTACCTACTTTTGTCTTACAACGCCCAAAATTGAACCCAACAAAATATGCATATATAATGTAAATCAAAAAGTTTAGCTAAATCATAAATATTTTTGTAATAGTTTATTATGCGTTATGTTACACTGTTCAGGACATGTCCGGTTAACTGTAGCATCATGTTACACTGTTCAGGACACCAACTTTTAATATCAAGTAAATAAAAAAAATGTTAAATTAGTGATGAAAAATGTAAAATCAAGTAGAATCATGAACTTTGAATGATGTAGGTCAAAAATATGAAATATAAAAGCTCAATAAATCAATAAAAAATACACTTACACACTATATAACATCATGTGTGATAAATTTTATTTTGTTTTGTGTTATTGTACATGTATATACATTATGTATTTATGGTGGAGGGTTTTTACTTATTTATTTTTATAATCTATCTTTTTGTACAACGCCATTGAATATGTAATATAGAAAAAGGCGTTTAATTAAATGAAAAAGTTTTAAGTTTATTACATCTTGCTAAAAATGTAATGATGTGGAGGACGACACAGTAAAATCACATGTATGAAGGCCTCGAGGGAAAACTGTTGTATCGCCAGTTGTTGTTTTTTTCTGGAGAAAATCTGTCACTTTTTCTATTAAGTGTAAAGTATCCTATATTTTTGTTCTGAGTATATTGAAATATTTCACTGTACTAGTCCTTAAAGGAACCTCAAATAAAACTCAGTAAATTTACTCTTTTTTTCTTTTTTCTTTTTAAAAAGAGTAAATTTAGTGAGTTTTAAATTGAAATACTTTTATTATTATTACAGAAATAGTTTGAATAAAGTTAGTGGGTACATGTATTTGGTATTTCTTCGGTCAAAGTTTACAAAACATACATTTTAAAACATTTCAGTTACGACAGTTTTCCGTAAAGCCCAAGATATATCTGAGAGAACATGTAATAATTCATTAAAATTGATAAAAAAGATACCTAGACACAGAGGATATGGTTTTTGTGATAAATAAATCATATTGTATTTTCAAAGTTCAGTTCATAATACGTGGACTTGTATACTTCTTAAAATGTTGACGTGTAATTTATTATTTACAATTTTTGCAAAGCTTGTAGTAATTTATCATTTTGTATGAACATAGCATGTTTGTTTGTTCTTTAAAATGAATTACACATTTACTTAATTAATAAAACTTTTATTGCTTTATTCATGAATGTTGAACGTACGTTGCTGATCGGCAAAACAACTTTTTTGACTTGATGGGGAATATTTCATTTGTCGTGCATAACTATTTCAGAAGATGAGGGTTTTGTGGTTTTGAGGTTTTGCGTTAGGAGCATGTTCCTCTTTTGTACGACAGACTTAGCTATAATAAATTTACCATATTGGCGCTCTTTAATTTTTTTCTTTAAACCATAGAAATATTACAATTTGTGTTTCTACATTTCTTGTATGTGTTGTCAATTAATTCATAGTCAGCTCGCATAAAAACACACAAGAGCTGCGCTGATAAAGACGTGCGTGCTGGAATGAAAATATTCGTACATTTAAACATCGTATTTATATGGAGAGGATAAACACTACTCCATTGACATTTTTAAATTATTGAGGCCTAATTGCTTTGCATCCTGTTTCAAAATAATGTTACCCACTTTTCAAAAAGAAACAAGACAGAATTAAATTATTTGATAGATCAAATTTACAACCACAACTATTTATGTACATCATATTTATAGAAAACTGCATTTCCTCAAAATATGAATATAGTAAATACAAAATGAATGAAAAATATCACTTACCACTAGAGCATATGTGTACATAGGTTTTGTTTTAAGTTTATATCTAGAGATGTAAGCATCTCCAATGTCAGTGACTTTGAAAAAAGACCCGAAATTTGTTTAAAATCAATAAGAAGAACCTCAAAAAATAAAATATTAAAAAGTCGCATATCAATATAAAGAACATGATAAAGTCGATTAACCACTGGTTGTTCAGATCAATTTGTTAATAAAGTGTCATCATGATTAAATACATGTGTCCCTTAATTAAATACACATTCTGTTCTGTTCTGTTGTGTCTGTTCTGTTCTTAGTTAAAACTTTCCGATACAAGCAATTTTATTTTATAAGCAATTCCCAATGTTATGTGGTGTACCAATTTAATATTATATTACTATACGTTTTTTTTTGTATTAGTTTATTATTATTAGTATGAACATTTACCATATTGAGATATTTTCGCAATTACTCTTTGGACACATTTTACAGGCACACATTTCAGTCCTAACTAGTTAGTTATTTTTAACAGATAAATTTCAAAAAGTCCAGATTACAATTTTATTTTTCTTGTCGTTCCAAAACAGCTATAAAGTATGATTAACTTTGTGTTTTCGTGGTTTAGTTAGGTATCTGAGTCAGTTGCACGCATGATATGCACACTTTGGGATGTGACTTATTTCCCTTCAAAATATGTGATTTTTGCATTAATGAAGTGTCAGATTATTAAATCTGATTTTTTATTTTTTATACATTTTACCTGAGTAATTTTAACTTTGGTTTGCTAAATGTGGGTTATCTTCAGCAAGCTAAATCATCTGTGTTGAAGTCCTTATAACATAGTTTTGTTGTCATATTTTCTTATCTATTCTTGCCTTTTATCAATTCATTTACATGGTTCTATTATTTACCACCGTCTCCATAACACCACTACAACCATTTCATTCACTCAAATATTATTCAAGCACATATTTTTTACTATCTACAAAGTATGTAAAATAAAAAAAATGTTCTGCGATGTTTATCAATACGGATCGAGAACCGAATATTGGTTATATATATAATTAGTTATGGTGTTCCAGATATCTAAATACATATTTTAACTGGTGTTGACCTTAAATTCATATAGAAACCGGCTTTGATGTTTCTGAAATTACAAATCATTTATAAATAATTTTAATTACTCAATGCATTGTGAAAACTTAATAGATTCGGTACATGGAATATTTGTGAGAAAGTTAAACAAATACTATGGTAGGTGTAATTAAAGTTAGTATGGAAAAATAATTTTAAATATATATGATATATATTAACAACAATCGAACTGGATACTATTTTACGAAACACATTTTTTTGAGGATGAGTATTTTTAATTATTTGAAATTTATTTGTCTGGAAAGTGCGATTACATCGAAATACTAAAGAAGTACTTACTAAATATTTAAATATAAGACGTTTATTTCCGTTCTTATGAGCACGAATTCCTTATATGTTTTTTTTTCATTTCAAGTTTTTCTTTTCATTTAATGGAAAGAATGTAACCTAATTAAAACTGTTATAAGTTTAGTATTCCAATTTCATAAATGGAAATAAAACTTGAGTTGTTTTGATATGTTTTGTTGCTGAATTTTAAAATACACGTTTTTTTCAATCGGTCATTCTAGTAAAACCATCGTATTCATAACTTAATGCAGATTCAAGCTAGACACAAAGACAACGCCCATAGAAAAAAACATAATTTTTGTTAAATTTTACATTTGAATTTTAGAGTGCATAAACGTCAAATTTTTTTAATCATAAATATACCCACAAACACGGCAAGTGGAGACCGTTGAATAATTAGATAAGGAATGTAGCATAATTATGCATATTTGCGTGTACAACAAGTCGGCCTCTCCGTAAGACCGAAAAACACAATGTTACAAAACCATTATTTTCTACAAGAAAAATGTTGACAAACGGTTTGGAAATGAACGGCAACATCCCTGTTGTGTTTAGAATATCAAGAGCAACAAAGCTTGTTCTGAAGTTTCAGCCATTTTGAAAAAAGCACAAACTATAACGTAGATGCGACATATCTCTGTGTTTACACACTATCTGCTGCTCAGCTTTGCTTCGTCGTCTGTTTAAACCTTCGGTATATTCACTGAATGTATTCCACAAACCACTTAAAAGATTTAATATCCTTTCATGTATACTACAAATCCTCTGCACACTTTTATCCTTAAATATCTCTATCCACCACATAAATGTGTAATCAACAACTTAAACGAGGTCAGATTTTACCCTTCTTTCCTATTTATTAAATGCGTCAGTGTGGTTATTCTGTGAATGTTTTATGAGGGGTCGTCTCAAAGTTATTTCAGATATGTACGCTCGATATGTATCTTTATTCAACTGTATGTTCAAATGTGTTGAGGAAAAAATGAACAAAAATCGAACTAAGGACTGAAGTTGAATAGGGTTAACAAGTTGTTGTATTTTTTAAGTGAAAACCATAATCGTTATTGTTCATGATTTAAATAATTATAAAGGTAAAAGGAACACGTCAGTGGTAGTCAGTAAGACCTACTTGCATTTAACACCTAGATTTTACTGAAAAACGGACTAGCCATTTTCTTGCAAATTTTTCAAACTTTTCAGTAATTGTATCAGAATGCTGCGTTTCTATGTAATAATTGTAATTGTTCAAATTGCTCGTATTACGTAGCCAACGTCTTGTGATGATGCCAATATTGTCCAAAACATATCAACCAATGTAAAGCTGCATTTATAATGAACAGAAAAGAACAATTCTTTTATTTGTACAGTTTACATATAGTAAAAACATGTGATTAAATGGTAATTGTCTTAATGTAATCCAGAACAGAACATATATTTTATTATAGTATTGTACCACCAAGGTACCTGTATATATCATCTACATACAAGTGGAGAAAAACTACAAATCTGTGATTCAGACAAAATTCTAACGTTGGGAAAAATGCATTCTAGTAAAAACATTTTTTCACGTGCGTAAAAGGCTTGACATGTAAAATTCAGTATTGGTTTTAAAATTAAATTAAGCCCTAATGTACATACTATGCAATCATGAATGGTAATGATATAACATAATATAAGGTTGTTCAAAATTCATTTTATTTATAAATTTGAGAATTGCCATATTTTCCAATCATATCAAATTTGCAGTTGAAATGCACTTCTTCATATCGACATATTTACATAAATATTTTCCTCAGCTACATGTTCTTAGTTTTATTGCTATAATAGTTGTTTTGTCTGTAAAATATCTCACCATAAACTTCCAATGTCCTTACCAAATAAATGTTTCTTGTCAAGTTTATTCTCAGGCTGAGATGTACATGATTGTATTTTCATTTCCTCGCGAATTTGTATCTGTTATCTTTAGTTTATGTGTTGTTTATACCGCGACCAAAAATGACAATCTGCGGAAATTTTTCCTAAAAAATATTACAAAATTACTATTTCTCTGTCCTAACGAACATGAGCAGTATACTAGTATGAATATAACATATCAGAAATTTGATTCTTGTTATTTAAACTTTCTTTGCAAAAAAGCAATGAATTAAGATTTCATTTTGAGGATTTTTAAATAAATTATTAACATTGTATGTCAATTTGACCAGACTCAACATGAACCCAAATGTTACTTCTCGAAATATATAATAAATATGTATTCAGATAACTAACATATATATGTACATGTAAATTTTCAAATCCAAACATTATAATACTCAAACAGTAGGTCTATTTAACGTATCGCCAACCAATTGTTTTGCAAACTTTTATCAATATTTATACATGTATTAAAAATAAATGAGAAGTAAAACATGTACATATGCATACATGAAAAAATATTTTAGATATATAAGTGATACTATTAGTATTATATATAAAATGAGAAACTATATTTTCGAAATTTTGTTTTTTAGAAATTTATTGATGGAAGCCTTCGACCGAAATATTGAAAATAGAGTTTCTTATTTTATATATTATACTTGTATATTCCATTAGGAATAACATTGGAGATAATGTATAGTTAAGGTTTTTGAAGTATTGTTTATACTAACTATTATTTATATTTCAGGGAGCAGTTATGCAATAATGACCTGCTATTTTACTAACTTTTATTTATATTATAGGGAGCAGTTATGCAATGATGGCCTGTTATTTTACTTACTTTTATTAATATTTCAGGGAGCAGTTATGCTATAATGACCTGTTATTTTACTTACTTTTATTATTATAAGGAGCAGTTATGCAATGATGGCCTGTTATTTTACTTACTTTTATTTATATTTCAGGGGCAGTTATGCTATAATGACCTGTTATTTTACTTACTTTTATTTATATTACAGGGAGCAGCTATGCAATGATGGCCAGTTATTTGTCAAGCGGTGGAAGAGTACCAGAAGCTTTAAAGCACATGTTACCTGAGATTCAACAATATTGGTCGGCAGCCGCACACTCTGAAGGTAAAATATTCAAGTTTTATTTTTACTGCCTTGTTATATGATATCCATTTTATATGAGAACTGCCGTATTCAAATAATCTGACAATTATTATGACCTGTATTAAAATTGTTTTATTTATTTTATAATCAATAACCATGTAAAACCAAATTGACATATTGACATTTCATTACCAACCGGCTCATATTTTCTGTAGAACTATTTGTTTGGCTTGGAACATATAATTAGAATATTCTGCATTATTGATAGTAACATAAAACGTTTCACAGAACATGTTCTTCGAATTTCATGTATTTTATCAGGACAGATTTAATCGAGTAAATGGTTTTGTTTACTTATGCGCATGAAATAAATTAAAATTAATTCAATTATTTATTCAACTTTGACGTTTATATATTTTTTTAATTCATTAAATTCTAATTTTGCGCTGCGTTGTTAATTAATTTAAATACTGATAACTCAGTGTTAATTTTTCTAAAGGTTTGTTAAACATACTTGAATAAACAATATTCTTATTAATTAAAGTTTATTTAAAAGTTTTAGTTAATGTGTTTTCATTAATATGAATTATATATGCATGTTGGTTGCTGCCAAAAACATAATACAAGCACACAGCATGTTCCTCCTGCAACATTTTTATTCAGGGTAACGAAATACTCGATGTTGGTATCATAATTTTGGGGAAAATAATTTGCTTTCTAATTGCTTTACTTAGAGGAGCGCGGAACGTGTGGTAGCATCGTATTGGAATATTTTTAATGGCAGAAAAAATGCATGAAATGGTGCCGGCGCACTTATTAGTAATAATCATAAAATATCAGAAAGAGGCTACAAATGTTAATTATTTTCTATAACAATTAACGTATTGTTGCCATCGCTGAAGAATTCTGATTTTTTTCTTTGATATAATCAACAAAAGTGTGTTACGCACATGTGGAAATATTATAACGTAACTTGTTTAATTAGTAGGCTTTTTTATCACTCAGTTTAGTCATTTTTTAGCTATATGATTCTTTCGTTTCGATTTCTGTTTCTGAATTTTTTTAACAAACCCGCATGCTGTCATTCTTTGCGACGCCAATTTGATCATTTCACACATAAACCAAGTATTGATTCAATTCTATAACTGTTAGAAATTAAAAACAAAATATTTCGAATATTTCCTTGTAAAAAATTGCTTATAATATACGCGATGTGAGCGAAAACTTCTATGTTCTCATTTTTATATCAATTATATTTTTGTCATATTTTTTAAAATAAATTTTGAATAGATACACCGTGTAACTGACAAAGTTGTGACCTACTTTTATACGCTATTAACTGTAATCTTAAGTGAAAAAGTCAATAATATTCAGAATATGAAAATCATTAAATTTGACCATATTTGGTGAGGTACTGTTTATTAACATAATAATAATTTTAATGACATCCGTATCTTTCCGCCATCTTTTTTATGTTTGACAGAGCGGGTGGCCTTTATATTTTACATACTGGAGTGTTCCCATCGCATCGCAAAGTTACTTAGGGATATTTAGATACGGCGAGGAGTTCATACTTTTTCATACTTAAAATGTTAACATTATATTTATTTTATGTACGGTTATATTTAATTTTAAGTGTTGTTCACTTTAGCGTATTCTTTATTTTGCCATATTTTTTATTTAGAAAGTTAGAGGGATTACGTTGGTGTAAATGTATTTTTTTATATTTTGTTTGTAATTAAACAGTTAGGTTTTAACCATATTTGAAATCAAAATCAATTGTATATATCAATAACGCATCGGTGTTTTAGACATTGTTATTTGTGTCAATAATTCATTTTCGCCAAGTTTTTTTATGAAGTCGTATGGTTTAACCCAAAACAAAGCTGTAGTATTGAACGTTTTGAATTTTCATAATTAAATAGTACATGTATGATATTTATGTTTAAAAACAGTAAATATAATTTCAAAATTGTAGCTGTCTTTGTAAAGATACATTTTCACAACTCTTTGTTACAGTCAAATTTACTCTTCTAGTGATTTTTTCAACGAATCGAGTGTGAATGAATTCAAAGGAATGTCAATTAGCATATTCATCCTTCTTGTTCAATTTACATTTCAATCGAGCTGGTCATTCTGTAGTATTTATTTCTAAATGTGTGGCGCTAATGTAAATATTCGCTTTGACATTCTCCTGGACATGCGGTTATGATAATTTTGCCTGAAAATTATTTATTGACGACAAACTCTAAAAATACTGAAGGCGAAACTGCTCATACTCATATTTAACCTGCTAAAGTATTTGTTAACATGGTACAGACATACCAGCCGCCCGGCTAGCTCAGTTGGTAACACGCAAGTCTACTGATCGAGGGGTCGTGAGTTAGATTCCCGGGTGGGCATACTTTCGTGGAGCTTGGTCATGAAATTATTTCTACGGCCATTCTCCCTCCTACCAATGAATTTTAATTATGTAAGACAGTTGTCAGTCAGACGAAAGTATGCACTTAGTAGTTGTTTAACAGCTAATTCCAGAAATTTAGCCTTTCCAGGAGTGAGTAGGATGACTGACCGCCGTATAAGACCTATACAATGTGTTGCTACGGCGTAAAACCAAACAAACAGACATACTGACTCTACGCTGGCGACTGCTCAATTTCGCATTTTGAACTTAGACCTCTCTTGAATGGACTGCTCCAAAATTTAGACAAGTTCATTTTTAAATTTGGCTGGCTAATGGTTAAGCTTTGATTTTGATTTTTCCAGACCCTAAAATACATCTTTCTAAATTATAATCGTACTTATTATGAACCGTCTATATGTTTCTCAATATTTTCTTTTCCCTTTCGTTCTGAATTAGTTCAGAATGGTTCGTATTATCATTTTTCTTAAAATAACTTCCAAGTTTTACCCAAAGTCATAATAATGACTTCAGTGGAAGCTTTTTGTAGAGAACAAAATTGAGTTCACGCGCGTACAGTTCTAAGTAACTCTACAAAATCAATAGATTTCTTCTCATTTTTAACCCAAGTTCAAAAATAAACTTCCCCGTTTCTGCTTAGAAAAGTTGAAAGTTCCAGCTTGTTATGAAATACTTATTGCCTCAGAGATGAAATTACGATAGAATGAACTTCTGCATTATCCAGAACGTTTTTGTGTTTATCCAGTTAGGGTGTAATTAATTTTTTCTCAAGTGACGCGATTGGCATTTAAGGAAGACATAAAAATGATTTAGTAGTCAAGTTTGATATCACTGTATTATAAAAATGGCAAAGAAGGGAATAATTTCGATTGAGTATTCTGATATATGTACAGATTGGCTATCTATACTCCCATAAATTATAAAAAATGACAACATTCATTTACATGCTTAATTGATTTTGTTTGTTATTGTTTCAATTTTGTTCATTTTTTCCTGCGATAGTTTTCTCTCTCAGTGCCATTTATAAAACCGGAAAAGAATGTAGAAGTGCTTGTTGGTTTAATTAAAACATAGAAAACTTGCTGTAGAAAGTTCTTTTTTCTCTCAGAATTACACAAAAAGACACAAAAATATTTTTTAACTAGCATTACATTCCGAATTTATCATTCTTTCTATTAATAAAATAATATTGTTTTTGCAATAATATTAAGGTTTTCATACTTAATTTTACTTCCCCTTATCGTTGATAGATTTCCGTGTATCCACAAAATCAAAACATTGTATCTTATTAACCTTAATAAAAACATATTTTAGTCTACGTTTATTCTATATGCATAAAGTTTGTGATGTAATTGTTGTCCTGTACATAAAAATCCGTACAAACAGTTCCATAAATAACTTCATCAAAGCTTGTCCCTTTTTGTATTCATTGTGTTAACAATGAATACACTGTTACCAATAGATTAATAGTGGTATTCCGATCGGAGTCCTACATTTAATCAACGAAACCTAACCGCATCCATATCCGGATAATTCCGCTACAATAAAATAGTTCGCAAATAGTTCTTTTGTTTCATCGATCATCAGTGTATTCCTACGCGTCAATGACCAGACGCTCAATATGACTTCACAGAATATACTTGAAGCGATTAACTTGTAACAGAAATAAGACTGCCCATAATACTCGTGAGAGGTGTGTGGCAGTACTATGAGATAGATGTACACTCGACGGCCTTCGCGGTCTATTTATAGAAAGTCACAGTCTAGTACACGCGTAAGCAGTACTTTCGTGCTATTAATTGTTTGGGGACCTTTGATGCTTTGCGTCAATATTTTCTTGTAAAGAAATATGATCTTCGTTCGATTAGCCGTCGGAATATGGGACAGAACATGTTCTAGAATCGAATAATCTGGATTGGTTATCAATAAATATAATTTCTTGCCAAACGGACTGGTGAATTATAAAGTATACCATAAAAATGAGCTCGGTCGGAAAATAACGAAATTGTTAAACACTTACACAAATATTGCTTGAATGCCTTACTAAAGGAGATGTCATACATGGCTAATCGACGATTCAAGTATTTTTGGAAATGCTAATACTTGTACTGTATACATTATTAGTGCTGATTCCCGCGTATTGGGTTTGTTTTAAAGATAATTATTTCCGGACTGTAACTGTTCGGGTCGTGTGCAATTAAGCCTGAATTTTACGGCGCATTGGATGCAAGTCCTTCGGTGAAATAAATTTAACAAGGATAAAATCATCAATATACATTTTGTCAATGAGTATCACAATGGATAAAATACTAGCAATAAAATCCATCCATGACTATATCGGGTTTAAATACTTACAAGTCAGTAAATTTGGAAAATCCTCTGTTTTGAAGTGGGTTTTTTTTGGGGGGGGTCTTTTGAAAATTAATTCTTACTTATATCTGTAAATTTTAACCTTCATCATTAAACACCATCAGTGCAGGTAAAATTAATTTCTAAGACATTTATGATAAGCAGAAATGGGGTTTAAATACATTATTTTCTGTTCAGTTACTATATAAATCATAAAATAGCAGCAGGGTGTTAGTCCAACTTTACTCAAAAATGTGTACTACGTAGCACACATAACAGATAACAATGACATAGTTTTAAATCTCTCCTATATTAGAGATTTTTTGACACACAGACTAATTAAACAATGTGATAGTCATATTGTAACAGTTAATAGCTTTGTCTAATGACAACAGTAGTCATAGTATTACGTAAATTCAATCGTTCAATATTGTAAATGACTCAAGCAGATTTTTATTGTGAAGAGAGTTTGAAAAAAAATGTAATCGACAGCATTAATAATTTCTACGGCCATTCTGTCTCCTTCCCCTGATTCTAAATCATGTAGGGCAGTCGTCAGTCACTGACGAAGTATGCACCTAGTAGTTTGTTAACAGCTAAATCCAGAGATAAAGCCTCTTCAGGAACAGTGAGTAGGTGGACTGACCGCTGTGATATAACCTTTATTAGGTGTTGCTACAGCATAAAACCCATCAAAAATTGAATAAATCTAAACACAATGAATACCCCAGTACTTTCAGTGCTTTGATTTGATATCGCCACGCAAAAATATTTCTAACTTGTAAATTACATGTATTATTTCCCATTAAGTTTATGATCCACATACGACCATTTTGTGTATTTGATATTACCTATACATACATGAATATCTTTGATCTAGTCATGTACTACAACATGTGAGTTTTTCCCTCTTTGATAAAAACATTAATGTTGATAACCACTAATTATTCGAGTCATTGAATTATCCACTTTGATGTTCCTAAATACGTTTTTTCCAATACATGTTTTATTCAAATATTCAAATTATTGATGTTTTCTTAAACGTTCGTGTCCTGATGTCGTTTCGTGAAATCATCCATTCAGGCATGTACTTGATATATATTGTCATTTGCATTTTTTTTCCTCGTTAAAATGAAATTTTCGATTTGCATGTTTGAGTAAATTTTCAATTTTAAGGTTAGAAAAGCTTTGAAATGTATGTAAGAAATCGACGTTTAAATGCATTTATAACACGTTACATGTATTTAACTTTTTATTGACTTTTTGTTAATTAATTACCGGCTTCATAATCATGTTGTTCAAAGATTTCGCTGACTGTTTTATTTTTTTAATCAACAAAATAAATAATTTTCTTACCGAAGTCTGAAAACCTAAATGGCATAGTCACGTGACTTCGAACAAACATTTGAGTTGAGACTACATTGTATGCATAAAAATGTAAATTCAATGTTTGCTTTGTTGGAGTTTAGAAGACGAAATTATTTCCTATGGTAACTTTTATTTAGGTCTACATTAAAAGCCTTTTCAGAATTACGAAGAAAAAAATCAAGTATTGTGTTATAAGCACATGTTATCCATATTCGGCGTCCTTATGACTTTCAAGATATTGTTTAATAGCTTGGTGAGCGCACGTTTGATTATTGAATTTTGTATACTATCCCTGAATCAGCATTTATGAACATCTTGCATGAATTACTGAAAACCTTTCCAAATTTTCTAGAAACTTTATACCTTCTGTCTATACTTGACTTGTGCTATATTTTCAGGCTATGCTCGGTATTTGCTTGGCAACATGTATTACCCGTACTTGCCGTACCTTCCGGCTACAGAATCCTTGGCCCTGTTTGCTCAGAACTCAGCAGGAATGTCTCAGATGGAAGCAGCATTGCAAGCTCATGCTGTGCAACATAGAATTTATGACTTACAGAAAGGTAACATTCAACATTCAATGACATTAATTTGCACTAATTACGCACGTTGTAATTATTATTTAATTACCCATTAGAAAATTCAGGCACTCTAGCACACGAACAAGTCATTAGTTCTGTTAGCTTTACTGATCAAAATACACAGTAATTTGTCGGTAGGTGTTCATACGATAAGAAAAGGCATGCAAATGGCGTGTGGGTCCATTGTAGTATTACCTTGGCTAAATTTGTTTTACAAATGCGTTATACAAAACTGATGATCTATTGTTGTGTAGCACTTTAGTCATTTGTTATAGTCATTTACTTTACTTGAAACCACAGTCTTATCTGATGAATACGCATGTATTGCTCTAAATTCTGTTCTGAAAGCTTACACCGTGAACATATTTCAGTTTTTCTATTTTCTTTTTATGCCTTGTGTTATAAACTATGCTTCAATCTTCTTAACTTGCGTTAAAGATCTTTAAAGGATTAAGTCAAATTTAACGCTGTCTGCTGTCATACCCTGTGCATCTTACACTCAAAGCCTTACACCCGAACTGCGCTTTTTTAAGCCATTTAGACAACACACTTACTTAATTTAAGCTACCAGACATCGATTGGCTTCATAATTATTCTCCATATTGCAAAATATAATATCACAATTACCACCTTACTATCACTAATATGTGCCCTTGTAACATTGATTTCTTTGATATTCATTTTTTATCCTGCGCTTACAGCAGAATAAAAACTCTTGTAATAATCTTCTTTTGTTTTCCAGATGCAATATTCGGACAGAACGCCTACGCTCATGGATTGTATCCTCAAAGTCATCTGTATTCTCCCACTGCGCAAATGGAGGCAACTAATTTATCACTGTCTAACTCAGGCAGAGATGGTAATCGGGATAAACAAAAGGAAATCGAAGTCGGTAAATCTGATTCCAAGAGAGAAACTGACAAAGTTTGTGATAGGAACGAAAGTGCCCCAAGACAACAGAGTAGTGAATTAAACTCTGACAGAAGTAAGCAATCGGACACTGGTAGCGAGAGAACTCGAGGACGACTAACAAAAACTGATGACAGAGGTAAAATTAAAAGTAGTTCCAAGGTGATTAAATCACCAACACGTGACATGGAAACAAAAAAGACTTCAAATGATGGTTGTGTTCCTGAAAACTTGTCGAAAAATAAAACAAATGACAGGAAAAGTAATAATAAACTTCCTGATGTCATAATGTTGGATTCACCTACTCCAACTAAGTCCCTTAGCACTGAGAGTGTTCCAATTAATGGACAAAGCAGTAGTCTTGTTTCCAGTCATAGCCCATCACAACATAAACATTCCTCAAGCACTGAACAAGGCAGTAGCTCTTCAAGTATGTTAAGTAGTCCCGGTAGACGTTCTCGAACTCTTAATAAAAAGGTCATCGAAGTGCAAGACGTTCCAGAAAATCTGTGTATAAAAGATAAGTGTAAGAACATTGAGAAATCAACAAAAGAGAATGTCAGCAAGAAATCACTATCAACAGTTCCTACGTCAGCTGTTATTGTCACATCAACATTGTCTGTCATTTCTTCTACCAATGAAAACGGTAAAAATATACCAGGTATTATTTGTATACTCAGGGTTTTTAAACATAAGCATAATTTTTAATTGTTCCACGCTTTCCTTCAGCGTTATATTTTTAGATCTTAAATTCATACAAATAAATATACTGATTTACTGCAAACGTTTCTAGTGAAAGAATGTGATGCAACAAAGCAACATATATTAGAGATTTACGTAGTAGCAGGCATCGTTTTACAAATGTATGTACCTGTTTAACTAGCAACTGGTGCGGTAGAATGAAGTAGCCCAGTATTTAGCTACTACTAAACTGCAAAAATCAAGATTCAAACTTTGTTTGGTTATTCTTAAGTATGCTTGAGTTGGTAGCATTTATTGCATACAAGAAAAATGCCATCAACAATTTTCTAAACGTTTTTTAACTGAATTCATATGTGAAGTTGTTTAAATGTCTTGCTCAAACAATTCCTTTTCTTTCTTTATTTCAGATGTGCATCTACCATCTCAACTAAGCCCATCGTCATCCGGTGGACAGGGAACAATTACTACGTACAGTCTGCCATATTATCATAATTTGTTTGCTCGCAACCAACCCCAGGATGGTAAGCGTGTCCATGCTACAACATACATCCCTGAAATTGGTACAGTTTCTAGTCCAATTGCTGGAGCACCCTCTGTTATTAATGTAATTGACACAAAACATCGACTTCGAGAAAAAGTGAAACATGGTGATAGTCTGGATTCAAGTTCAAGTCCGCATGTTTCTCCGCCAATAAGGTCCAGAGAAGACCTTGAGCACAAACTGAATGACGTGGCGACCAACGTAAGTTCATCAATGGAATCAAATGCTTGCAATAACCTTGCTTGTGTTCAGTCTGATACAAACTTTGTAAGTAAACATGTCTCTTCTAAGAGTTCAGATATAAACAATACGATTGATTTATCTGTTAAAGAGAAGAGTGTTGTTGATAAAGCTGACAAGATAGAGAAAGAAACTGAATCTGTGATAAGTAAGCGAGAAAGACATTTTTCTAATAATAATGATACAAAAAATGTTGTTCAAGATTTGCGTAAGTGTAATACAAAGTCTAAAGACTCTAACAGTGATTTAAGTAAACGGGGATCTGAAAAGCGGAAATCGTGTGATCTTAATCATAATTCCAAAGATCAAAATGAAGTTTCTAAGAAGTGTAAGAGGACAGTGCCTTCAAGTGTGTCAAGTGACAAAAGTGTGATAATTGTTGATGATAATTGTGAAAATGAGAAGAGAAAAAGTGATAAAGACAATAGTAAACCTCAAAAAGATGTTGACAAAAGACATGGTGATTCTGATCATAAGAAATCGTCTAAAGAGACTGATGTGAAGTGTTCTAACATTATTGTGCCAGCAGTTGAATGTTCTAAGAATGTTTCAGATATGGATAAAAAGAGTGTTTTGTCCATTTCCTTTTCAAATATAAAACCTGAAGGTACATCTATCGATACTAGTAAAGGCAAGAGTGTCGCATTGAAACTGTCAGATGGTAGCAGTCAATCTAATGGTATGTGCTTCAAATGAATTAGAATTTTAAATTGAAAAAAAATCTAGATATAAAAGTATATACTAGTAGTCTGTTTCTTCTGATTGAATACAGAGTTAATTAATTGCACATATTTTCAATATGTTTCCTCAGTAGTTGATTGGTTTACATTGTAATATCATTAAAGAATATGAATTGCATAACCGGGTTTACTTCGGTATTATGTTTCAATGTTGGTATTATTTTAAATCATGCTCAGTTCAAGCTATTAAGTGTTCCCACAATTTTAGTTTGTTTAGTGAAAAACGTCGTTTAAATAAGATAATTCTTCTAATATTTTATTACATGTAATACTTGGATATTTTCTTTCAGGGATACCCATTGGTATTGCAGTGGCGAGACAAAGAAACATTGCGCCTAAATTATCATCGGGTATTATTATTATCTATATTTATAATATTCTTTCTATGTTCTTAGAAGCCATATATGTGAAAAAGGATAATAATGAATATTTCATTTTCATAGTTTACATCAATATAACTTACGATTTCTGTCTCCATAATTATATGCCATGAGTCAAAACAAAAGTGTCTGATATGTAAAATTTCAATTTCAATTTTGAGTACTGAATTAACGATTTTCTCTATCACAATTTCCTAAATTTTATTGCCCTGTTGATTACATGATTGACATAATTAAACATTTTTAACGAGCATTTTTTCGTTGTTTTGCAGATTCTGACAACAAAAAGACATCTGATGATAACAAAAAACAAAACCCTGTAGCAGATGTGAAACCTATCAGGTGAATTTATTATTGTATTTTGTAACATAACAAACACTCTCTTTTTACTTATTCTTAATAAATAAACTTTTAGTTTGATGAAGTTAGAATTGTCTTTTTCTAATTATTAGCAACATGTTGATTTTAGGTTATAATTAGTAAAAAATGTATTAAATTGCCCATTTGTCTCTATAACTAGCACACATAAATTTGTGTTTTCCTAACTTTCAGACCATTAAAAGTTATTCGACCATCAACTAAAGGATGTGGATCTACGGCGACTGAAAATAGAAATGAGCTACCTGCAAATTTAATTGTCACTGGTGAGTTAGATATTAAATTTGACTTTTATTGTTAAAATTTATAAAACTAAATGAACAAACCTTTCCATAGTTATAGATGACTCTAATATAATCTTTATTCAAAATGACTTCGTTTTGCTTATAAAAGTCAGATTTATTGCATCCATTCTTTACTTGTCTTCATTCAGAAAGGTATGCATCGTTGTATGTTTTGTCCTAACCCTTTAAATTCTGTGAATAACGCTTATGGTAATTTTTTAGATTTAATCTTTTGTATATTCAATTGTGTTATGTAATTGTCTTTTATGTTACTAGTCTTAATTCTAATACATTGGTTGCAGGTGGTACGACGCCGCCAGGTGTGTTCTGGGCTGACGATCCGGCTTCACGACAGATTGCAGCACAGTTTTTACAAGCGGGGCATCCACTTACCCCAACAAGTTGGTATGGCTCTGGAGCATTTTCATTTCCACAATCAGTAACGACTGCATCTGCCTCTGGTCCAAACAGTGGTCAAGTTCCACTTACTGTTCCTGCTGGATATAAGCTAGCCCAAGATTCTGTCACTGGTCAGATACTACTTCTGCCAGCAGGTGCGTTACGCTTTTCTTTTTTTGCAATGTAGCTTATGTGTTATGTATATTTTATTGTATATTGACATTTTAAACCAAACTGTTTGTGTTTTCTGTAAATCCATTAAATATTTTTTACAAAATGCATAATTATTTGAGTTATATAGGTAAGTATAACGTTTTGGTAGTGAATATTTTATAAAAGTTAATTTTTGCATTTTTTTAAATTTTTAGCAGGAACTGAGATGTATGATAGTACAAGACTATTTACTGGTTTACCAGTAGGAAATCATATTGCAAATGGTTCTGCATTTGCACCAACTCTTTTACCAGGTCAACATGTTCAAGCCACCATGCCATCTACGCAAAGTATATTTACTGCTCAACAAAGTGCAACAGAGAAACCTGGTACACTTGAGCTTGGTATACCTACATTTGGTCAGGTTTACAATGCAAATGTAAGTTGGCACTGATATTTATCATTTTTGTAGAATTTATGTAAAAAATGAAATCGAGAGATAAATTGTTTTCAGTTGGAATTTCATATTTTCCTCTAGTCGCTGTGACGAAAATATTTTTAAATAGATATCGTGTGAAAACAGTGTACTTAATTCCCATAACATTACTCTGTCTCTCTCTTTCTGTCTGTGTATAATTGCACCCAAGGTTAAATCGGAACAGAAAAAATGTGTAAGACATATTTTTATGTGGTTGACAATGTCTCTTGTGATATTTTCAGGGTATGCAAGGACCAGAAGTGTCAGTTAAAGATGACAAACTTGTACCTTCTGTTTTAACAAATTCTACAAATTTACCACCATCGATTGTTTTAGCTGGAGGACCTGAAAATTCACATCTGACTCTAAGCCAAGACGGTGACAAGTCAAAACTTCTCAGCCTTGCTCAAACGTCGTCAGGTATAGATAATATAAATGAGTTAGATAATAAATTAAATTAGACTTTTATATACTAGGCAATACGACCCAGATATCACTTAAGTATAAATTGGTAGAATAATATGGAGGCCAATTAAACAGTTATATGATATATAGAAGTAGATCATTTATATTCATTATCAATTTTTTATATCTGAAACCAATTTATATCCATTTTCAAGGGACATGTTTGGCATATATTTTGTGCTTTTTACAAGAATGTTGTGTTTGCATTGTAAACATGCATTTATTCCATTTTTTTCACATTCGATTTGATTTAAATACATGTTCGTCCTTTTCTAAGTTTAATTTCATATTTTAGTAAAATTTAATCATATAAATCAGTGCATATGACCCAAGAATATAAGAAAACTAACTTTATAACATGATAACTTTTACGTGTTTTAATCGCTAAAAGTTATAATTCTGTAGTCTTTTTGAGCATTGGCTCTGAATAAGTGAAAACTCATGTCATATTGAATGAAATTAAATAAAAACATTTAAAATCCAATTGTTATAGGTAAAACATAGGGTGTTCGCTACACTGTAGACTTCAAACGAGTATCACTCTTCTATTAGACAATATTTCATTTACTTTCCAGATTTAGCAATGGTTCAAGATCGGCAGTATGCATTTCCTCCTCCTCCTCCTCCTGTCCCTATTGTATTCAACTCTTCATTAATTACACCCCAATCAGACATTGATCACTCTGTTGATGTGAATCAAACAAAATCCGACCACACTATGGTGCAATCACGTGGAACATCTCCAATGTTACCTGCCTCAGATTCATGTGCTGAAGACACGGAGGAAAATAAATCTGATGATAATGCTGAAGAAATTCTTAATGTATGTGATACTGACGATAAAGTTGACAACGTAGAAAAAAACATTGCTGTTACGCATGAAATTACTGAAAGTCATTTAATAGAAAAATGTGAATCAGAAGAAGAAGATAAAACATGTATGGAAATTGCGAAAACTGAGCTAACTGTTGAATCCAATGCAATTGTTGAAAAAGAAGAGAAACATGACTCTAAAATCGAACTTGTTAAATCTGAAAATGCTTCAACAGTGGAAGCCTATACTGATAAATCGATTATATCTGAAACGCGAGTTAAAGATAATAAGAAAGCATCTGAGTTTGTTAGGAATATATTTAAGGATCTTACTGAATATAATCCATTCATGGACCCGCAGATACTACAAGCAGCCGATGGTCTAGAACTGCTCAGTGCGCTTGCTGAAAAAAGTGCTGTGAGACTAGATGAAAGTAAAACTTCGTCTGAAACAAAAGCAGACATTCCAAACATTATTGAAGCTTGCAATACTAATGATGACGAAACTAGTATTATCAAAGTAAAAAATGAAGATGAAATTAAAACTGACAAAGAAAAGAAAAAGAAAGTCGTTAAACGTACAATCAAAACAATTGAAAGTTTAAAGCTTAAACATAAATCGAGAGTGAAATGTGGTTATGCTTTCAAACCTAAAAAGGAACAGAAAAACAAGAAAGCCAAAGATGAACCATCGAAAAAAATTACAACATTTTGTGGAATATCCATTCCTGCAGGTGAGCCTCTACAAAATGTTTGTGTAGATTACGAGCAGTTCGTGTTAAGATCGTATTAAATTAAATTATGTCAGATAAATATATAATTATATTAGTTTTAGACGTTTAAAGTATTTGCCATTAGTGATTTCAAATTATATTAATGTCTCTTTAGTCGTTGTGATGTGCTTCTTTCATTATTTTTTCGTAGACTTTCAATATATAGAACATTTTGTAATTTCTTAATTTCTGCCTTTAGTTTATTATCTTTTTTATTTGATTTAGACAAATCTTTCTTAAATGTTGTGTTTTTCCTCCATGCTCTTTCTTTCTGACATCACAACTCAAAGAAACAGACCTTGATTCTTTTCTCCAATTAGATGATGAGATGATTGACTCAATAGAGCTGGAAATGAGAATGAGATTAGCAGAATTGCAGAAACGATATAAAGAAAAACAAAGACAGTTGGCGAAGTTGACGCCAAAGAAGGCAAAAGACTTGGAGAAAAACTTAAAAGAAGAAGGAAAAGATAAAACAAGGTAATGTTTTATTGTTGCTAATGTGAATATAGATAACATTTTAACAAATTTATCTTTTCCGCTTATAGGGCTTTAATGTAATAATAAATTTTCCATCGAGAATCATTAAAGGAATATATGGAAATAATATATGCGACATAAATTGTCTTAACGAGGTATATTATGGCAAGATAATGATTGTTAAATAAAAAAAAACACTCCCATATTGCAAATTATTTTCTCTGCTATTTATTTACTGTTCTGTAAACGGATAGGGTTTGGTTAGCAATTAATATTTTATCGAAAGATTGAAAGATTAAACAAACTTAGTATTATGTAAATATTTTTTGTCGATTATAAAATACCAAAACTTAATTCACTGACTTAACAGTACGTTGTAACATTGGCAACGGTAGAGAATAAATTAGCATTTTTGTTGTTTTGTAGCTCTGACGTATCCAGGGGCCCTGGAAGACCAAAGAAGAAAATCAAAGAAAATAGTGGAATTGATAATAGGTATGGACATAGTTATCATTTTAATCTATAATTATGATTAGTTGTGCTATAAATCAATTTGTTGATTTATACTTTGATGTTTAATGACTAAATTTTGCAAACAGCATATACGGGAAGGCTAATATAATTTCAATTGCATCGTTCATGATGATGAATTAATGCAAACTCTAGTTAAAAGATAATGTTTATTAAAGTTCAGTTTTTTGTTTTCATTTACTGTTTATGAAATGCACTCAATTAAATAATTGCAGATTTATTGAGTGATAATGACTTAAATATTTTTGGCGGGAAAAAGATATTTAACCTTTAGCATTAAACACATTTATAAAGTGATAATTATGCAGTTTTTTCAGCCAGTCAGGATATCTTTTACAATTAACCGTGTCACAAGTATTAACATCTATTTTATTTTGTTTAACTATTTTATGTGTGCATTGCACTGTTAAATTTGAACAAGTCAAACGTACAATGTCGTATTTTATATAATAGAGTGGGTTGGCATTTAAAAATGCGTATGACATAATCGCTGAATTAATAAACAATGATATCGGTATGGTTTTATAAACGCAGACGACATGTGCCAGTATAATGTAAGAACATACTCGGTGAGTTAGGTAAACTGAATTATGAATACAATTACGATTTATATGGATTTGTATGACTTAGCTTATCAACAATATGTCTGGTCTCTTTTACATTATTTAAATATGGGTCGTATCTTTAGTTACTCTTTTATGAGCAGTGACCGCATGTAATTCGTCACGATTTTAGCGCAAGTAGACGTTCCGTCATTGGCTTAACAAAATGATTGCATTTGTTCATGTATATATTGTCCCTATTTAGAAATGTGGTGTTACAATTTACGGGCGCCTAAGTTCGTAGTAACTCGAAAATAGGAAAAGTCGTGTTATACTAGTCTTTTAACGTTATTTTCCCTTAAGTGTAGTACTGTGTGCGTTATTGATTACAGTTTACATGTATATTAGATTAGTTATGAGTAACATACTAACATTTACAGCTGTTCCTGTCGGCGAAATTAATAATCTCTCAGGTGTCTGACTCTAAAGCGTTGTTTCAATAATTTTTGTATACAGAAAGTTAGATTAATTTTTATTCGTTTGTTAGTTAATGAAATGAACAGATAATTATCTGTACAAATATCGAAAGCTGGCGACCAGATTAACGTATTTCATTATCCACCTTTCCGAATGCTATTCATTATATGATTTCATTGAAAATGTTATTTTTAACTGCTATATTTACTTTTGTTTTAAATCGGTTTTTTTATATTTTAATAAATGTTTCGTTTTGTTTCTAATTATTCAAAAATTGTAATCTTGTATTTTACAGTGATAAGAAGTTAAAATCAAATGAATGCAATACTAAAAGTTCACCACCTTTCTCTGCAAGCTGTGGAACTTCGGGACAACATGGACCAACAAAAAAGAAGAAACTGGCTGAAATGTTGGTTGATCGTGTTTTCAGAAAAACAGCTAGCTCTTTTAAGGTAATACATAATGCAATTCATCAGTTATTGTCCTTATCCAGTGGAGGTTTTGATACGCTACAAATAAATTATTAGAAAATCTAAAAACTACAGCTGTTTTCTTCATTTCTGTTATATTAGAGCTGAGTTTTCATATTGTCAGTTAATCAAAAATTATACAAAAGTTAGTTAATTTTATTCATTTATGATTCTTGTTTTTATAAAATATAATAGACTTAAAAATATCTAAAAATGTGTAACACGTGTCTCGTGCTGCTTAAGCTTGAAGGTATATGTTATTTATGAACATAGTGTTTTTTCACCTTGTTAATATATCATTCATAGCCTACTTTTATCATTCATATATTTTTAATGCAACCCAACCATTCATATACTTTTTCAGTCTTATCACTCATATATCATTTTCAGATACCCTTAAGCAAGAAAATCAATCTTATAGCTCCAGCCAGAATAGAATTCCCTACTGGCTCATCTTCATCAGACAGAAATGAACATGGTGAGTATATTCGTATATTTTATAAACCAATTCGTATTCTGGAAAACAACACGACAGTCTTTTATCAAAAGTGACTCGTGGTACAAAAAACGTTGATAAAAATGACACTGCTATATGGTTATACTATAAACTAAACAAAACTAGTGTACATGGTAGCACAATAACTTAACATTGAAAGTAAAAGACCTAACTTATACAAGAAATTACATAAGAAATAAATACGTTTCATTCAATCCACAATGCATTATATGATGTTTTTTAATTGAAACATATGATAATAAGGCATACTATTGAATTTTAGATATCATACTACACCTTGTTTTCACATGATTTTTATAATTGTATCTACATGTATAAAAAAGGATAATAATTTCATTTTTCTGATAAACATAATAAAATCTGGAAATTTAATGGTTCAACTGTAAAATATAATTTCTTCATTGGGCGATTTCTCATTTTATTTTCGTAGTAACGTTTGAATTATTCCTGTATATATGTATAACAGTATCGATTGTCTCTTTACACATAAGCTAGTGTTCAGGTTTGCATTGTTATCAGTAAATGAATCGAATAGAACTTCTGAATTAATATTTAATTTCGTTTTGAACTTTGGTCGGTTGTTTGGGTAACTGGGCTGATCTTTATTATATTTGTAAATTTCAATGACGCACTAATTAGTTTTTATTATGGTTAAAATTACTTTCTTATTCAATTTGAAAAAAAAACAACATTTTTTTAATTTTGATAAATTTCAAATCATACTATATTTTTTTATCAAAATAATGATACTCACTGTGCCCAAACATCGCTGAATACACTGAAAACTTAAACCAACCTTATAAAAGTATATTTTCCCGTCACCTCCCTTATTTTACAAATATAGTTCTATTCAATAACTTTATTTGAATTGTAAATGTTTTCGTATGGAATTGAAACAGGTACCAATAGAATCTGAAAGAGTTCGCTAAACAATAAAATGAACTAATATGTATTATATCAAAAAAGGCTGAATACAACTCTCGATGATAGAATATGTAGTCATGTTAAAGGTGTATGCCATACTATATAATTGTGCTATCTTATTTCAAATTATTTTCAAGCAGTCAGTGACTTGATCTCTTCAGTGTGTCGATTCAGATTTAGAAAGCTGGATAAAACACTGTATTGTCTATAATGTATTTGTGTATAATAATTAATAGGGTAATTTGATCAGCCATTATTCTTCGTAAAGTCACGCGAGGTTTCTCGTGATTTCGATAATTTCAAAATATATTATCAAATATTAATTAGAAATATGTATAGGAATATATTTTAAAATGTAATGTCATTTAGTCATTAGAATTTCTTGTTTAAGATAATTAAAGTGTGAAGTTTGTCTTGTGTAGTATTTGCGTATTGTAAAATTCTAATTCATGATGTGCGCAGATTTTGAGCATTTCTATTCCATGGCTTAGTCGAATGTCACGGGTTGGGTTCAAGGCTGTAATGACTGATCTGAGCCGTAGTATCAGTCTCGTAAATGTTTGTATTTGTAAAATCAAGTTCTTGTGTCTTAATAATTTTGTTAAACAAATATTGCTGAAGTTTATCCAGGTTTAAACAAAGGTTACGTTATGCTAACTTTTACGTTAAGCAAAATATGTTTGATTTATTTACTTTGCTCCGAGTAATTGTATATGTATATGCTATAAGAATGGACTAGTTTGTTTTACGTGTATTTGATATTTTTGAACAATGTGCAACAAACGTTTAAATATTCCATTATAAAAAAATATTTCTTATGATATGACATTTGTATATTTTGTTGTCAACCGATGCATTAATAGTCAAGTCTAGATACCTTGTGTTTGCAATATTAAAATCTGTAGAGTCATAGTTTTGTTTATTTAATATTCCAGCCCGTCATAACAAGTCATTAGATTTTGGAAAGTTGATCAAGAGATCACGTCTATCACAAATAAATGGGAAGGAAAGTAACTTCGTTGGAGGTAAATACGAAATTTGTTTACTCGAAGAAATGAAAGCAATGCTTATGTTGCACAATAACGTGATAACGCACTCAGACACGTTGAAAGATATTTAACGGCTGTATTTAGAATGACTGTACATTTGTGCTATTTGTGCTATTTTCTATTATCTTTAAGAAGCTAAAGTATCATTGTTATTTGGGTATACTTGTCCTCTTGACCTGCGGTTATAGAGTCATAATTATTGCGGGAGTTCGCCATTTCCTTAATTTGTCAAATATAATTGTGTAATTTTAATTATATATTGTTTATTTTATCTTGTTTTATGTGTTTCGTTCGTGATGTTTACTCTTTTAGTGAAATAAATGCGATTTAAGTTTAAATATAAATTAGTGTTTTGTAAATGCTTGTCTGATTTCTCTTATTAGTTTCTTCTTTTTTCAGTATGTTACGCTTGTTCATACTAAGTTGCTTTAATTTATTTATAATCTGTTAATTTAATGATATCTGTTTTATATATGTTCAGGTTTATGGCACAGAAAATATGGCATTGATAAGAAACATTCATTACAAACAGAGTTAAAACTAAAGAAACAAAAGAAAGAGCGAGGTATATTGTAATTTTTCATTCAGTTCTTTACAAAGGACAATTATTTACTTTTATGTAACTACTGTATTTGACCGATGCATATCGGTTGTGATAAGTGAGAAACTTCAAAAGCACCAATGAACACGTCACTCTGTTTTATCTCTTGACATGCTCAGTATGAACGAGCAAATAAAGCAAGAAATGTATCCATCTCAGGGTAAAGAAAGTATCTCAGCTGACGTAACCAATTTTCATACAGTATTTCACACTTAGAAAAGAGTAAATAGTAAAGTCTATGCATGTGGACGTATATGAGAGATTAACAATTTTGTACTGTTTTGAAACCACTGTAAATGTGGTAAAATAATATTTTAAAAAATCGACTGTTTTTTTATTTCTTTTTACCTATAAATATTCTTAATATTGTATGTTTGATTTCACTTTTCTGGTTTAATGGATTGCTTAGATGATGAAAAGATATATATCTTTAAGGGTAAACATTCGACTCGAAGTTTAACATGCTAAAATAAACCATTTGATGAAGTACTTACCCTAGGCTTGTTTTTATAATTGCAGCTAAAGAATGTTCAACAAATACCGGACTTAGTTTACTAGCCGAATATGCGACAAAAACTTCCCCTGAAAGTCTTAAAAAGAAAAGAAAGCCAGAAGATGATACTGGTAGGTAGAAATATGTATATGTATGAGGTGTAACACATGCTTGATTAGCGAGTGGTTGCAACAAACAACAGAAAAGGGGTTAGATTAATCCTAAATGGCTTCATTTGTCACTCATATTTGCAAAGCGTTGATACTTAGATCTAATAAAAATAAAGCTGTGCTGATTTTGCGGTTTTATTTCTCCTATGCTTTTTTAATAACGGAATATGTCCTGTAAGCCATATATGAAGCATGAATCATATATAACTCGACTTGACTTTCATAATTATTCAATCACAAGTTTTGTAATCTACTAAATAATGCCTGTGCATCATGACACTATCATTTTTGTGCCATGTATATCAATATAGAGTCTACCATAGACGATTTTTATCATACTGATTTCTTCTCAGAAACGCTGGGCTTTTATGTAATACACTTATCTCTCTTTCTTCTTATCTTGTCTCATTGTCTTGCAGTGTCAAGTAACTTATCACCTGATTCTCCAAATAAGAAAAGAAAACCTGGAAGACCTAGAAAATGTGACAACGTCAGACCAGGGGTTACAGGTAACATGACTTACATTTGACAAAATAATAATACGTAATAATCGTAATAGTATTAGGACTCTTGTGATCTGCATTTGTTGTTGTTTTTTGTAGTTTTCCTTATATTTGTCCAATAAATTGAATGCTGGACCAATGTTTTAGTTTTTACTGAAGAATGATATACTAGTACATTGCAGACAAATAATTCAGTTTCCTTAAAATAACATAGTGTTCAGTAGCAACACACCTTACAAGTTTATAATTAAATGTAACATCGTCATTTACTTTTTCTTTTACAGAAACCATAGTTGCCAAACAGTCAAAACATATTGATTTCTTCCGCTGGCAGAAAGATGAACCGAAACAAGAAAGGACTATTAGCGTAAGTATAGATCTATTTGCTAAATTTAGAAAATTGAATTAACCCCGTCTGAACTTTGTCTGAAAAGTTGTTTTAAAATAAATAAGTAATATCGATCTATTCGCATGTATAAAATAGAACAATTACCAAATTGCGTTGATTTTGTTTAGCGACTAGTATAGGGTATTTTAACTTAATAAGAATTGTACTACTATATCATTTTATAAGTATATGGTTAAATTTGATTTAGTCTCTTTTAGAGCTTAACCAAATTGTTGATTTCGTAATTCATTTTTGTGTTAGCCAGTTCTCTATTTGCAATCTTACGGTTGCATGCTTTGAAACTTGGTTTGTTGCTACTTGATTCTTCTAACGCGTACTTGTTCGTGTATATTGATGATAAATTAAACACAGCAAAGACGTTTTATGTTATTTATACATTTTATACATTTGAAGTTCTTCACATTTTACCAGTGATTCACATTAACTAAGCATAAAGACAGGTGCTTTTACTGATACCGTGATACAAATGATATAATACAAAATGCATGTAAGTTATTTCTGTTGTTACAGCTTGAAGGCAAAGCTCCGTTGAAACCACTTTATCTAGATGAATGGAACGTTAGAAGAAGTGAACGTATATTTCTTAGTGATCCTAGTCCACAAACTAGTCCCAATGCTGTATCCCCTGGAGTTAAAGGTAAACAGGAACCAGTGAAACTTGAAAAGACCAAGAAGCATAAACAGGAGAAGCAGAAAAAGTCACAGTCATTTAATATGTCTCAAAAAGTAAAAAAGAAATATTCCACTGGTTTTAACCAAGCTAAGTCAAGGGAGAAAACTACAGAATTACTGAAGGTAATTAATTATCTAGACAAGAGTTATGCTCCTTAATATTACTTTCATACAAAAAAATATGTTATATAACTTCAAAGAGAAATAATCTATAGTTAACGAACTTAAAATATTTTCTTAAAATATAAACAATTTAAAAAAAACATTGACATGCATAAATGTTTCAGCTAGTAAGCCAATGACACGTGAACTATTGACAAGATTGCTACTTGTTATTTTACTGCTTAAATAACTTGCCCATCTCGATTCTATACGTCTTCTTCATCATTACTCAATGATCAATATTTCCAGGCTACTCGAGATCGTCTTTCTAGAAAGCGACAGGAGAGAAAATCTTTATTAAAGACAACTTCAAAGTTATCTAATGATGAAAGCGACAGTGATGATATACCACTTAGTCTGTTCAGACCAAAGCCTGCACACAAACAAGGTAAATCAACTTACAACATGATAATTTAACAATGAATAACTTACTCACTAGAAAGTTCATGGCTAATGTTGCATCATCATTGTATGCTCATATTAGTTCTTCCATTTAGAAGTCTCAGCCAGCTTCCTTAATTCTTTTATTATTTTAAGCTCGGGCGAATGCTGTTATTCTACTAAGTCTAATGACATTATTGAAATAAATAAGGTAATGTACAACGATGTCTTTTGGAACAATTATATCACGCCTAAAATGTTAATACGAGCATGCAAATAAAACACCACGGAAGTGTATTTGTTTCAATTCTGTTCCAATGCCAAATTTACTTATTAGTTGAAGGTTCATTGGTGGAAGAAATCGATACAAAAAGCACCTTTAACATCTTTTCATATTTTTAAACATAGGTAACAATGAACTCAACTTGACATAACAAAATATTGATCATTATTAGCCTTGTTATAACATGTAAATTCGTTTTAAAGAGAAATATCCTTACGTCTAATGATTGATGTAGACATTGACTAAACATAATTTAATCCTATGTGCATACTGATATCTTCATAATTTAATGTATTTCATTTTCTCTGTAAAATTCTGTTAAAATGTGTACAATACTATTTCATTGAACAAGAACATTAAATGAACATTCCTGTTGACAAAAAGACAATAACAAGAACATTTATTTTGATTTCAGCCGATTTGCCACGATGTACAATAACACAGGACGAGTTGTGTGATGGTATGAGAATATTGGTGTTTATGGATGGTTTATTCCATGAGGGAGAGTTAAAAGCTATAAGACCTCCTGATATTTATGGTGCCATATTGGACAATGAGAGAAAAACAAGACCTCATTATTATTCACAGGAAGAAATTCTTAAAGATGCTGTAAGCAAATTTTTATATCTTTCCAATAATTATTTCCCTAAGCAAGCTTATTACTCCTGGTCTTATGTCTTCTCCAATTTTCATCAGTTAGGCAACATGAAATTTTTGCATTAATTTAAGCTCTGAATACTGAGCCAAAACGGCTAATATCCTGAATTATTCTTCCAGAAATTGACAAAAGTGCTCATGACCTACACTCCCTAAATGTCCATCCCTTTAGTCTCACAAACTGATTTCTTTTCTACTGAATGACTAATAGATTTACTTGGTTTCTGTTATGCACCACTTGTGAGACACGTTAAACATTCAACAATTATGTTCGTCACTGGAATACACTCAGTCTTTGTAAAATCGAAACATGTTTTGTGGTATATGAATTGTGTACATCAACTATTGAACTATAATTATTCCATGTTTATTACATGTATTATATGCCACAAAAACAATGTTGTTTTCCTGCTAAACTTATCATGCAGTTCTGTTATGTATTGTAACTTCAGGAAAAATTCAATATTTGCAAGATTTCTAGCTTCAATTAAGACCAAATAAACGTGTTTCAACGTGTTAGAATTTTACAATTTTTACTTAAAAGTCAACGATGCATGCATTGATAATATATATATATATGTACATTGTTATTATATTTGGTGATTATTTACTGATTTAATAGATCAAAGACACAAAGCCATTAAACGGTGATCAAATCACCGAAGGAACTAGAATATGTGCATACTGGAGTCAACAATTCAGCTGTTTATATCCTGGTACAATTTCAAGAGGTAAGTTCCATGTAGTTTTTATGGTTTTAGCTTAACGCCATGCATTGTAAGTCTAAGCAGAACCTTTGAAGACCTAATTCAGTTCTATTGTTTTTTTGTTTGCCATAATGAAGATTATGATATACTGGTCTGACTTCAAATCATTTATATTTTCTTCTTTCTCATCTTGCAGGAAGCCCTAATCCTATTACAGACAAAACTCTGTATAATGTTGAATTTGATGATGGTGATACTGGTAAAATACCACTTGATCATATCAGAATTATTCCACAAGACTTCCCACATGTTGGTATGTATGTGTTACTGTAGGATATATACATACATGTATTTGTAATTCGGCGTTGTGCTTTGGCAAGAAGATCTCAATCTTTATTCTAAAAACGAGTTTTACTAAGTATAAACATTAGCTGCATAAACGTTTCTAGAAGGTCAATGAACATGCGCATGCGAGTTTCATGATGATGTTTCTTCCCTAAACGTACCAAGTTATTTTCTACAGTTAGTTCTTCAGCTGATACGTTGTCATTTCAAAGCTTATATTATCATAAATTCTTTATTGCTGTCTATACCTTTTAATAGTACAAGTAAAGCTATTTAATATTTTATTGATCAGTGATATGATTAATTTCAGAATATGATCCAAATCCGCTTTTATTACTTACAAAACGTCGAAGAACATTATCAACTACAGAGAGTACGTCACAAGATGTTAGAAAATCAACATCAGAACCCATCAAAGATACAATTAAAATCAAACGTGGCCCTGGTCGTCCTCCCAAGACTGAAAGGTTACTATCGAATGAATCAATTGGTGATGAAGATGTTTTTATAAAAGATTCGCCAAACAAAAACAATGAGAAAAAGAGTGAGGATGTTACGAAGCCTGAGAAGGAAAGAAAATCTAGCCAGCAAGGTAGGATATCGTATTGTTTTCCTGTTGTAATGGTTTCAACATTTTATTAATTCTTCAATTATCAGTTAAAGGTGTCAACTGATGAGACAAGAAAAACTAATTTATGGTTATTGATTTATTGTTTTTTTTGTCGTGTATTTCGGTCTGGTTTTTTTATTTACATTTATCTATTCCTTTTATCTTTTGTCTTCTTTTCTATGTTGTTTTCGAAGTATATGACTTAATGTTTGCTCTTTATGTGCTTGAAATACAGAACATTTTATGGTTGTTTTATTGTTTCGACGTTTTGTTTGATTTGCTTGCTATGTATATAAAAAGTTGTTCTTTTAAATGTGTATTTTTATTTAAATTGAACTTTCTTTAGGTAGTGTATTTTTGATGACTAAGCTATAGAACGTATTGTTTAAAATGTCATACATAAAATGTTATGTCTATGTACTAATGGAAAGTGTATCTTACAGTTGAGCTCTTTCGACCACGTGATTTGTGGACGTGGTCTGGTAGTTCTACTAAACGTCCTGGTATGAAAGGCAAAGCAAAGAAAGAGTATTATAAAACAATCGTTCGTGGTAGAGAAACAATATCGGTACGTAAAATCATCATCGATCACTCACAAAATCCATTTTGTACATCATTTACTAATTTACTAATCACATCAATTCATTGTATCACTGCTTCAATATGCGAGAAAATTTTGGTAGAATAGTTTACAATGATATGCTAATGATATTTGTCATTTATTATAATTTTATTGAATTTTTTGTTAAACAACTTTTGTTAACAAAAGAGGTTCACTTAAATGTATTACCTACATTATGACTAAGACTCATATTTTATTTTGTTTTTATTCATTTCCATTGTGTCATTGTTGTAGCATTTCATGTCATTTTCATTGTCATTTGCTTCTGCTGATTTTGTTTATCTCTTCTCATTATTTGTTTTCATATATTTTCATGCTTTTATCATTGTCATCCGCCCATTATTAACCTTTTATATGTCTTTACATCGTCTAGGGTATACTAATCACTGTGTCACGATAAGCTTTTATATTTTACCACTATAACTTATATTCATTTAAGGCCGATATAAATATTTTTAAACCGATTGTCATTCAGTAAATATATAACGAGCGTTAGAGAAAATAAACTTGTCAAATCAGTTTGTTTCCTAATTCAGGACTTGTAAGAGCCCATTTATTCAATCTATCTCAAGTCCAAGTGCTAAATAAATGTTAAATTTATTGTGCAATTCATTGGCGGTATTAGTATTATATATATTATATATATTTTGTCTTTGGTTTATATAGCAGCCAGCTCCATATAAACGTACAAGTTAAATTAAATAACTTTAACTGTTTATATCAAATTGCTTATCATAAATTGCAAGCTCGGAATATTCATATAGGTTTTTATTTTATCATAAAATTCATTTATCATGCAAGTTGGGTCATGTTTCGGGAGAATCGTTTCAATATCTTTTAAGTTTAATGAAGGATATTAGATATGATAGAGGTATAATGTAATCTTAATCGTTAGTTGAAGATAATTTGATCTAGGATTTCTCATTATTATTGTTTTTATTTTATTTAGGTCGGGGAGAGCGCCGTGTTTCTCTCTACAGGGCGGCCAAATTTGCCGTATGTTGGTCGTATTGAAAGTTTCTGGGAAGGATGGGGAGGACAAATGGTTGTTAAAGTGAAATGGTTTTATCATCCAGAAGAAACAAAGGGTGGAAAAAGATTACAAAACATGAAGGTTTGTTG
Organism: Mactra quadrangularis; assembly: GCA_025267735.1. Taxonomy (NCBI): domain Eukaryota; kingdom Metazoa; phylum Mollusca; class Bivalvia; order Venerida; family Mactridae; genus Mactra; species Mactra quadrangularis. The sequence continues at coordinate 19,016,322 of CM046303.1, read as the reverse complement.
AATCTTTGGTCATTAGTATGTATTTGACTATGTTCAATCAAGTAGATACCTAAATAATGTTAAACGTAATTTCTGTCAATAATTTTTCCGATATGAAGTGGCATTCTATTCTCAAGAAGTCAAGATCTAAACTGCACAAAACTTTATTCAAATGAAGAGACTACCCTCATTTATGGCTGAAAACATTCATGTGAAGAATACAGTAACATAAAACCATATATCTTTGATATATATTTTGAATATAGTTATGGTAAAGAACATTTGCGACAAAAACTGTATGCTTATATGCAACTGTGTAATAATAGTAACAGTATTGGAAATGTTGCATACCTAGTTTTGATTTATGGGAACTATAATACCGTCTAATAGCATTCCAATGGATTTGACATTGATGTTGTAATAAAGTATATGGAAGGAACCTAGTGAAATAGTATGTGAATACTGGTAAAAAACCGCAGTAGGAAAGCTAATTACGGTGACTTCAGTAAAAATAACATTTTGTTGACATTGTGTTAAACCAATTCAGAGTTTGTTGTTTGGTGGTATTATGCATAAAGATGTGAGAAAAGTATTTTATTCTGACCAGTATAAAAAGAAAGTCATATTAGCGTCATAACTAGTATTTTACTATTTTAGTAGCACCGTCTCATCAGTGATATTAATATTTTAATTATTACACAATTCTTAACTAGCTCACCTTGCTTTTTCTTTGTAGGGTGCTTTGTTCCGTTCAGACCATGAGGATGAAAATGATGTTCAAACGATATCACATAAATGTGAAGTGTTAACATATAATGATTACAGAAGACGTATTGATGTAATATCTCATGAAGATACAGATGACGTGTATTATCTGGCTGGATCATATGAACCAACTGTTGGTCATATCAAATTTGAACCTGGTGTTCTTTAATGAACAGAAATTGGACATTGCCTTTATCCCAAATTGATAAAAGAAACGATAGAGAATTGTGAACAATATTTTAGAGACTACAAACATAACTGTTAGAGTAATTTATCCAGAAAAGGGGAATGTCGTTATTTTTCATTTTTAATGTATGTCAAACATACCAAGACAACTTGGTGCAAGTATTTTGTTCTTGTTAATGATTTAGTCGTCATTTAATAACATTATCATTCACAGTATTTCATTTCAAATATCATACATTGCATCATCTATCTGCATCAACAATTGTACATCGTCTATGATTGTTGACATCCATTGTCTTTCTCTCTTGACTATCTTTGTTAACTGACTTTCATGTGTTACAATTAAAAAAACAAGCATCACTGTATATATTTTGTTCACAATGTTACTCGTTAATGTATGCTGTATATATGTATAGATATCATATAACATAAAATGTCGCCGATTGTATAAATTTGTCCTGTGAATTCGTTGATATTCAATGCTAAATATTTTATTAAAAAAGTAGGTATAAAACAGTAGACGAAAGGAACTAAAATAAGATTTGGGAAAAGGGATGTCAACAAAATTATTTTAGCAAATGCATAAAATGATCATTTAAGTTTAATTTGGCTTCATGTGCTAAATTGTTTGATGCATCTTTTATTAGGCTAATTGTAACCACTGTCAGTCATTCATGTCATTTTGGCTGTTTAATTTTTTTATCATCTGTACATATTTTATCTTGTGTAACTATTTGGAATTTTTGAAGAGATGCTTCTGTGAATTCCACGTCTTTCAGTCTGTCTCTTCAAGTTGTTGTTTCTGTAGTGTTTCCTTGGTTTTCTGTTGTAAGAAATCCACATTGTGATTTTAAAACTGAATTGTATATTTGGTAATACATTTTACGTATTGAATTTGTGCTATATGAAATAGTTGAAAGTCGTAGCATCTATTTTATTTTATGTGCATTTGTATTGAAAGTTTACGTATGATGAAAGTTCATTTATTATGTACATTAACTACATTATAAATACATGTAATTGCTAGTTTAATCGTTTCATCTAGATTTCACGACTATTACGCAATACATTCTATGATGTTTGGTGTCCTAAATAGACCGAGTGTGATATTTTGTTGGTTCAAGATACATAATTGCTTGCTGGAAAATTGCATAAATAAAGTACATCGTGAATTATTTGTGTATTGTGTATTAGCGAGGTCACTTCAATAGAAAGTGCCATTTATTATTGATACCATTATTGTATCATGTTTTACCATGTTAACTCCTTTTCTGAAATTTGTAAAATTGATGGCCTTTTATATGTGTTCGTATATGAATTGACAATGTGCCTTAAAGTATGAAAGTTTATAGTACTTGTGTTTAGATATGCACCGTATCTATATATTTTATGACCTTTTTGAATGTGTTGAATTCTTTTGTTCTTTTCAATAATGTGTTCTTTATATTTTATCAAATTATTTGATTAAATTGTGTTTCTTAAAGTGGAAATTTCCAATGTAAGCCCGCAAATGGGTATTGTTGTTTAAGATGTAGCTACTCGTACATTTGAAAATATTCCTCCAAAGTTATCTATTGTTTCAGTAAGACACTGTTTATATCGTACGTATTCTTTGTACTTAAATTTGTATTTACAAACTTTCAATCGACTTTACACACATGTTTACGAACTTTTGGGTGTTATTTATTTTGAAATTAGTTTTTAAGTACAATCTTTGTCTATTTGAATTGAAGGTTTATAAACGGAACATATTATTGTGAAACCAGATTTGCTAATTTACTTAAAAAAATGTTTCTTTTTCATGCAATATCATTGCAAAAGTTAGACAATTAATTGCTGTTCGAGAAATGGTCCGTCAGAGATAAGCTAATATAAAGCTGAATCCTCCACATTATTTTCTTTTATTATCTCTATCTTTGTTGTTTTTATTTTAAATTTTCTATAATTTAAATATTCTATAATTTAGATTTTTTCTCCTTAATAGATCTTTATAAATCAATAATTTATGTTTAGTTTATGTATGAATGTATTTTATGAATGTGATATCTGAGCCCCTAAAATGTGCTTTGTTGTTATTGGTGTTCCTTATATTTTATGTTTGTTATCATTTGTTAATTGTTGCTTTATATAAAATACTTTTTACATTAATTCCAAAATTATAAGGCTATTTTAAAAGTGCTATGTAATATCACACAAATATAAGGCTTTTTGTCTTCATTTATCATTTTTAAAATCATTATTTCTGTTTTATTTTATGAAGCATTTTGTTAACAGTGTTCATTCATTTTATGACAATATTGTTAAGTGTTTAATAACTGTTATGTGATGCGCAGAATGAAACTTGTCAAAATAAAGTTTCTGAAGTTAATATTAGTGTTGTTATTCCTTGGTTGGTTTATATCCATTGTATGTTTGGAGTGTGAGTTCGCTTGCACTTGAAACTCTAGATGAATTACAGCATGAACTGAAACAATCGTTTAGAACAAAACATCCTTTAAAATTGTATAAACTTAAAACTGACTATGTAGGCTTGAAATACATAACTATACACATTGTCCACATTTTTCTTGTTATATTGAGGAACATGTTTAAATCCGTTTGCAACAATTGGAAATATTTGTTTTCAATACATTAGCTATGAACGTGTTTCTATTATTATCATAATACGTATTACCACGATAGTTAAGAATGCGGTTAGCCATTGCAAGTTAAGTTTAGGAACTTCAACATCAACAGTCTACAAATGGTAAAATCGACTTAGTAACTGCATTTGGAAATCATTAAAACTTATGATGAAATAGGCTTTTATTTTATGAATTCCTTCTTATGTATAATGGCTTAAGCAAATTGATATGCCTATCTCATCTATAGAGTCTAAAATAAAAAAAAATACGCAAACAATTTATGATAAACATTTATTTAAGATAATATGGAGACTGTTGAAGTGAGAAAACTAAAGTTGAAGACAGCAGCATGAGAAAATACGAAGGCAGTGTCTCGTCTCAAATAATTGTACAATTAAGAATAGTTATAGAATGTTTTCTTTTATTTATAAAATTGTTCTTCTAGTAACACCTTATAACAATAAAATTTATGAAGTTATCAAAATAGTTATGAATGAAGCGGCTGCTATTTTAAAACTTATAAATTGTATGATAAATGGTCATACTAAAATTCCGAGTATTTTTGTTACACTCCAAAGAGTTAGACAATTTTATGTTGTATACATCAAACATACCAAAAAGTTTGACATTACAATGTCGTATATATACAACAGTTCCAAGATTTTGACTATTTGATATTGTAGAGACACCATTCAAAAAAGTTATACAATTTTGTATTGTATATTTTAAACGCACATAACCGCTCAGCAAAATGGCACATTTTACTGAATTGGCCGGACTGACCACTAAGTGCTTTAATTATTATGGACAATGGTAGCATATTATCAAAAATCTTACGATAATCTAACAATACAATATAAAAGGATTTACGACTAAAATCGGTCGTAAGATGCTTGATAATACGGGCCCAATGTCTTTTGCATTTTAGCTTTATAAAGATAAATACAGAATAGTAATTGTTTTATGACATAGTAAACGGACATGCTTCACACAAATAATATTCTGATTATTAAGTGTAAAAATGGAAAAATGTTGTATCTAGTTTAAAACATTTACTATTTCTATAATCCACGCCACCTCAAAATGTCCATTATAGGACAGTGTAGGTTAGACTATGAAAAAAAGCAATCTTTAAAGTATCATTTAAAGAAGAAATCAGTGACATTCACAGTAAAATGTAATGATATAATTATGGTATTAAGTTAATTATATCCTCCAGTTTTACCTCCAAGTGTGAAAGCAATCACAAAAGCTATATTCATAACAAGCGTGAGAGCTGAAAATGCAATGAAACAAAATCGATCTAGAACAATGGCCAATGACTGCCATGTGAGTGGCTCAACATCGGTATTGACATCAATTAAAGTTTTCTTCTTTTTGTCAGGGTTTATCTTTTCCCCTGTTGCCGTAGCGAGATCGAGTGTATCCAAACTAGTTGTGTCAGTCACAGTTTGCAATGGTTCAACACGGTTATCACTCATGGATGATTCACCTTTAATGTCCGGCATCTTCATGCGGAAACCTTTGCAGCGCATTCAGTAAAGCGAACAATGAACAATTTGGGGTCTGGTTCCCCTTCTTTGTGGTAGATGACTAAAATGAAAACTGTCAGGAAAGTGGCGAAACCGCCGAGTGTAAGTACTATACCAAAGTATAAACCTGGAAATATCAAATGTTTTTAATTATCTAATGTAAACAGTGGTTTACTACTCGTTCCTTAAAACATAAGTAAAGTTGTTTCCTCGGTGACACTTGTACCTAGGAGAATACGTAAATTCGCTTTTAATATCACAAAATAACTGCAGCTAAGTGAATACTTTATAGTTACATAGCCCATCAATCCTACCATAGTCTTAAATGAATAAAAGGAAAAACAGCGAAATTGTGCTAAACATCGGCAAAAATGTCTTTTAGGTATTGCTTTGAGATAGTATAATGTTTGAAATCGAGTTAATTAGTTTGATTTTTTCGTCTAAAACAATTATGTTTAGTAACATGTGTTTACGTTGGCCAGATCGCTTAACACCCGATCATAAGCTATTTTTTATCCGTATACGCTTTACCTTCTTCAAGAACACGTCCCTATTTAGAGAAAAACTCTATTTGCTAATTATCATGGAAGGTTATAACCTGCCATTTTCAAGAATCGAATCCGCATTCAAAGTCCAGTAATTTAGTGAATAATTAACTTACCAAGTACTTATACAGTTAAAGACGTTGGCGGGAGTGATTCAGCAACAATAGTCAAGAACACAGCAAGTGCGAGAAACAACGTGAGAACATACGAGACTTTCTCACCAGAATGTATTGGTACAAGAAATACCAGGATGACCTTTAATGACGTCAGAATTATTGGCATCATCACCTTTAAATTGTACAATTCTGTACGACAAACTGATAACAGAAGGATATAATTTAAAAAAGTAATATTTTAATAGCAATAGTATTAGTGCAGAGATACTAGTTTATTACATGCTTTCCAGTGGAATACTGGGATTTATCGGTGAAATAAAAATCAACATTCCACTGTTTTGAAACAATGAAAATAAATTTGTTATTTTTCACTGTTTGGGTGCACCGTTCTCATGAAATATCATACTTGAATTTTGAAAAAGCCAGTTGGAAGTGTATGATTAACAGGAAATGTGTAAACTTCAGTTTAAGATAAATTTATTTCACTCGTCAGCTAATAATATTATATTTTTACTCGTGGCTACGCCACTCGTGATTGCATCCTTAGCTCACTCGTTACCTAAAAATCGATCTTACGCCGAAATAAACAAATATCCTCTATATACCTCATAACCTAATATCATTAATTCAATAAATTTGGCGTATTTTCATTCTTTATCGATCGTTATGAGACATAAATGGTTCGATTTGGTATACAGTGACATATTCACGAAACATAATATATTTACAACCAAATGTGTATAGCTTCCTCAACTTCGAATACATCTTTGAATTTGCCTGACAAATAGTAAAATACTTGAAATCGTTAAAACACTGAAACGTTAGGACAATTCATTTTTAACACGCATAAGAATCACCATACGCTGTTAAATTGACATTTAACTAAGGTAGGCTTATGATTGATATTATTCTAACATTCCATTTTGTAACCGTATTCATCTAAGGGGAAATAATTCAAAAAGTTTATGTACGAAACTGAATTCAACTGAACGATTTATTTTCCCTTAATAAGATCGGTAGTTGTTTCATTACCTAGAGTCAATACTGAGATAAAACTCAGCATATGAAATTATCAGTGAGATTTATCGATGATCTAACAATTATAAAGATTCTAAAACACAAATTTCTAAATATACTAGGATGGCAAAGGTAACAGCAGCAAGCTGTATAGTTCCCTGCCGATTTAGCAGAAACATATCATGCTAGTTATTCATTAGAGACACAATGAGTATCCTGATAGAATGTAACGTATTAATTAAAAGTTATACCTTAAAAGAACCAGAAATCGAGTTGAGGATAATTTCTAACTATGTCACCAGGAAGATGTTCTTTTAAGTTCTTATGTTCTACCAGAAATCGAGTTGAGGATAATTTCTAACTATGCCACCAGGAAGATGTTCTTTTAAGTTTTTATCTTCTATTTCTGTATGACTAACACGCCATTCTCCATGTCGTCTGCAAAACGTTTGTTATTTTTTTTATAATTATGAATTTTTATTTTTCTCTTCGATAGAAAAGCATTTATATTACAATACGCATATAAATTATAAAGTTTAAAGGTGTAAAGAACTCGTCCTCGTTCAATTTTCTTGGGAAGATTTTACTAGCAGCGCACGCAAATTAATCAAGGATTGTCAATGTCCCATTTAGTTGTGATAAGGCTTTCCTAAAACGTGTTTCTTTAAAAAAATAGTTTATACAATCCTTTTTCACTGGGTAAATATTAGTATGACAACACCAGCAAATAGCCGTACTAGAGACACTAGTGTTCATAGTCTCTTTACTATATCTATACTACATGATAAAGAATACAACTGGTGTATATACATACTCAAAGTCTTCCAAGTTGACTTTCTCAAAAAGATTATCTAGAACCACTTCATCATATGTATAAGCCCAACTTACAATTTCCACAGCACATTTCTGACAATCATATGGATAATAAGTGACATCGACCTGAAAATAGTACATAGAATGATATAGTTCATAGTAAAGCTTATCGGTTGTAGCTTTATACTTTTTAATAAACATTTAACGCTTATATATACGGCACGAACCAATAATTATAAGCGGATCTAGCGGAGGGTCAGGGGGTCGGAGCCCCCCCCCCCCCGACATCTCCAAAGTGTACCCATCTATGAGTGAAACTTTTTAACTTTAAACCATTATTAAGTAGCATATGCAAATTTCGTTTAATTAACAATTTGAGTTCAACTTGTTAAACTCTAAACTTTAATCGTATAAACATTTTTATTGTACTTTTATCAATACATAAAGTCTATATGTTATATATAGACTATAATAGAAAAACAATTTCTAGTTAATATAAGACCACGTAGTACTATACTGTTACAATAAGATGAAAAAATACAGGCCCCTCCGAGAGTCCTTGAACAAAATCCTGTTTTATGATACACTTATTGACATTTACCCATGAACAAGAAATCAACTGATAAATGTTGACTTTGGAATTTGCTCAGAAGAGTTAATGATTCATTTTTTAAGAGTGAATGTGAATCGATTATCCCAAAAGAAGAGATTTGCCCCCGAAGACTTGGGAGGGCACTGTGATAATTAGGTTGAAAGCTCAGTGTAACTTTATTGTGAACCACAGGCGACCGGCACGTTCCCGAATATATATTGTGTTTTTCTACTACGGCCTTTTGGAGAGCACTTTATATAACTACGCTAAAAGTTCGGTGGTACTTAAATCTCATCTAAAATCAATTAAATTATGATGTACTTATTAAATAAATAAACTCCATTAGAAAATAAAAGCTTTTATAATGAACATATTAAAATGATTACTCGTTATGTCTTATTGAAATAAACAGGGGTGTAAACGAATATGCACTGTAACACTTCTTCATCAAAATATGTGTTTTTACATGTGAAAGATAACAAGAAGGTACGACAACTCTGACAGACATTGCGCATATTCCGGAAGTTTGAAAACGAAAGAAGGTTTCAAAGTCCAATTTACGTCCTAATTGTTTGTTGGGTCAACGGCACGCCAATAGTTTTGAGATTTACCAACATGGCTAGCAAGGGACAATCTTTGTATAAAATGTCAGATGAAACATTCGATTTTATCTGCACAACATGTGATGATAACGGTAAAATAGTGGAAGCTGTGAAGTTTTGTGTAGAATGCCAAGGATATTGTTGTCAGGCATGCACGGATATGCACTACAAATCATTTCCTGTATTGAAGACACACAATCTGCTGGACGCAATTCAAGGAAACCAAGCTAGCAACAATCCTACAAGTTTACCAGAATTCCCGACTGAGAGATGTAGTATACATCAAGGGAAAATTCTAGATTTATACTGTGAGGATCATGACGACATTGTTTGTTGCACTTGCGTAGCAACGGATCACAAGTAAGTTTATTTCTTTGTCTTTTTTAAGTAAGCATAGAAAGACATGATAATGATGATCTCTGGTTTAAACAGTGGCAAGCTGGGGATTAGAACAAAATTTAAATCAGTGATACTGTTATGATCGATGAAGACATTTACATTTAAATAAATAATGTGCAATTTATAGAGATCATATCCAAGCGAATATGTCACATGACAAAAAATTCTCAAGCATGGAGGTATTTTCGTAATGGGATATCTTCGTTTGGGACATATTCTGCAATATTCGGTTTAAGATATAAATAGATATCATATCTACCAGGGTCACAACCATTATCTTGGTCGGTATTTGTAAACAAGGGGTGGAGAATAGGTTCCCTAGCCATGAACGATTTTTAAAGTAGGAATTAAGTAATGCAAATTAGAATTAACTAGATTTACAGAAAATAATCTACCAGGCAAACCTGTCATCCAGTATATATTTACCAACCAAATTTTATAATGCTGTCTACTCACTGTCCTGGCATCTGTTCGAGACTAAGGAATACATTTACTGTTATCATCTGTTTATATAGGTCATAAATTCTTAAGCTACAGGTCGTCCACGTAAACATTGCGTATATAAACATAGACAGTTTCATTACACACCAATATTTAGGCGTGAATTATTTTTACAATTTCATAGTTTAATTAGTTTTCACGTATTTTATTAACATATAATTTTGTAAGATTTACAATGTGCATACACACTATTTTGAATAAATGTTACATATAGAAAAGGTCTGTTAAAATCAGTTAAATGCTGTTCATGCATTAGCATATTTACCTTTTTAGTGGGCAAGTCCATTGTTTAAAGTACAAAAACACGCATGACCTAGAATACGACTTGTATAGCTCGTTTAGGATAACTTGAGACGAAATACAACGATACCATTTTTATATACAGGTGGATTTAAGTTTAGAACACGTAATTATGGACTATTATCAGTGTGTTTTTGACGTATTAAATTTATTACGCGAACGCATGTTCCACGCCTTAAGACATGTTTAATACTTTCATTACACAAAATCAGATGACCTCCCTGTTTTATGTAATACCTGAGTCCCAAATATGTAAACAAACTGAGTCGTTTGTCTCAAGTTATACTAAACGAGCTATATACATGTACATAGTTTGTGAATATTGACATAAGATATACTTGTATGTAACAGTATAAAAAGAGTTTTATACATAATCAGTAGCCTGTTCAATTACCCCGACGTTCTATAACGTTACATTTGGAGCTCCTCGGCAATTCGCTGCGAAAATAACTCGGACATATTTAGACGCTATTTGGAAACTACCGGTGTTGAAGTAAACAAATATATGATCGTTAAGGCAATTAATGATGATTCGTTTTTTGTCCGTAAATTTTGAAACATCACCCATTGCCTTAACGATCGCATATTTGTGTATTAGATTAGATTATTCAAAGCGAATAGCCGAGGAGTTCCGAGTGTATCGTTACGGAACGTTCTGTAACGTTTAGTGTAATTGAAGAGGCTACAGTAGTGAGTTCAGTTACCGCGAACGTTAAAGAACGTTCCGTAACGATACATTCGGAACTCCTCGACCATTTGCTGCGAATAATCTCGAACATATTTAGACGCTATTTTGAATCTACCGGTGTTGAAGTAGACACATATATGATCGTTTAGGCAATTAGTGATGTTTCGTTTTTAGTCCGTAAATTTTGAGACATCACTCATTGCCTTAACGATCGCATATTTGTGTATTAGATGAGATTATTTGCAGTGAATGACCGAGGAGTTCCGGATGTATCGTTACGGAACGTTATGTAACGTTTAGTGTAATTGAACAGGCTACAGGTATATCTACAGGTCGTATTTTAGGTCATGTGTTTATCAGTTAAACTACAGGTCATATTCTAGGTCATGCATGTTTTAGTACTTTAAACAATGGACTTGCCCACTGTACAGGTGAATAAGATGATGCATAAATAGCATTTTACTATTTTAAGCATACCACTTTGATGTTTATACTCAGGTGTGTAAGGGACAAAATATGGTCGAATTGTGCAAATTGTGATAAAAGCACCAAACTTTCAGGAAATCAACTTTATGGTGTGAACTTCAGAAAAAAGCCAGGAGACAACCATGAGAGGCCCTGTGAACAAAAATATGGGGCCCTAAAGGGGGTTACCCGTAACAATTGATATTATTGCATAGTACTGTGTAAAAATCCTTAATTTATATATCAACTAAATGTGTTAAATTTCTTTTGCTCAAGATGAGAACAAATATGTCAGTTGATGTTTTTGAACATTTAACATGATAACTATAATCGTTATTGAGGCCCCAAAAAGGGATTTTATGGTCAACAAATAGTAAAAGACCACTAACAACCAGTACAGTTTTTATTTTTATGTTTTCACATTTTTAAAGCATTTTGAATGGGTAATTTTGTGTGGCTAGATGTGGTGTCTTTTCATTTAAATAAATTGCAAAACCAAGTATGATCAAAAGAGGCCAAAACAAGGGGAAACTTATGAAAAAATATTGAATATCTAATTTGCTGTACTGATTACATAGAATTCAGGAATTGTATCAGTAACATTTAATCTATTATGCACAGTTCAAATAACATAATGATGAAACTTTTTTTTATTCTTCATATCATTTTGAGTGATGCACCTCAGAAAACCCCAAGGAGACAACCATGAGAGGCCCTACTAACAAAATTGTGGGGCTATGAAAGGGGTCACCCATTACAAGTATAAGCAGTGCATAGTTTAGTGTTAATATTTATCTATCAAATAAATAAGATAAATTTTCTTCACTCATGATGAGTACAATCATGTCAGAAACTTTTTTTTCAAATTTAACATGATACAATGAATTGTAATTGAGGTCCAGGTAAGGGTTTTTAAGAAAACAAAACACAAAAAACTATAAATGACCAGCGAAATTACTGTTCTCGTTTTGTTTTAATTTATTACTTAAAGTATTTTGAATGGGTAATTTTGTGTGGTTAGCTATCATGTTCTTTTTTTTTTAAAAATAATTCACAAAACAAAGTATGATCTCATGAGGCCAAAACAAGGGGGAATTGATATAAATTTTGAATACGTGTATATAATTTTCTGTATTGGTTATATAGGATTCTAGTGTTAATAGGACTGGAGACAAAGATTTATCTAAACATCAGTAACATTCATCAAATAAAGCACATTATAATACGATAATTAAGTTTTTATTTGTTTATTTCATTTTGCTTCTTCAAAAAATTAATGAGATCTATCAAGCATGTTTGTATTAATCTATTGAGAGGCCCCTCTTGGAAAATTTGAATATGAAAAATGAAAAAACCATGTCCAAAAATAAAAACCAAAATCCAATCACATTTTAAATCTAATTACTAAGCAAAAGCACCAATTACTTGCAACGATGAACAAAGAGACCCTGCACGGAGAAAATAGAAGTGGTCCCACTTGAGCTAACGTACTTACAACAGTGAAACATGTATGATACATAACATACATGTATATTGTTCTGCTATGGAATTAATGGAGTTTAACTTTAGTTTTAGTTATATTTGAAATACAGTGTATATATAATGTAATTTATCAACTTGATTTAGGTAAAAATGATAAGGCCTTTAACCTTTTACTGACCAACCCAGTTACTCCTGAATCGAATTTTGGCTTCTACTTTCAGACAACCAAGTAAGAAATAAATTGGCCAAGTTGCATTGCTGTCCGTCAATTAATCATGAAAATCGTATATTGAAATAGCCCTATCTCTGAGGTGAAAATTTGCCACTTTTTGCACTTATCTTTCCTTGTAAAGGGTTAAAGGAAAATCTACTAAAAGGCCCTTATTTTGATGTTAATCAGTTTCGTTTGATTTTTCATCTTTTGCTCTTTTATTATGAACTCAACCACAGTTTCCAAAAACTAATTTTAGCATCTATCAAATTAAGTCATGCATGTTTTATAATGTAATAATATATGTTGCAAAGGCGATAACAAACAACCATAATTTGATAATATATACCATGTAGTATTACTCAAGTTGGACATACCATGTGACAAATGCTAATGACTGAGATTTAAGAAACATATAGACTGGATAAACCACCAGTGTTACTAAGTAACTTCCTTTAGATTTGATATCATGGTACTCAGTAGGGAAGAGTAAGCATAAAAAAGTTTCCGACGGATCTTGAACACATGTTCACTATTCTTGCAATTCATATTGTTGATTTCACTGGGGTTATTCATTTTATGGATTCTTGACAAGCTTGACGGTCTATGAAAGCTATATAATGTATAACCCGCTTGATAGACAAAGTGACCAGTGTATGGACGTACTCCACATTATCATACTTTTAATAGAACCATTTATTGTAAACGTATGTTATGTATGAATGTATAAAAGTCGACTGACGATTTAGCTGTGGCAGTGATCATGAAATTTGACTATGACAGACATTTCCATAACAGTATTACAATAAATAAAATTAAAATATTTTAAAACTCGTCTTCAAATGAAGTTATACTCCCGTTTTTATGCTGGGAGATGTAATCCTAGATGTAATTCTTCTACTAAAGATATTTTTGAGCAATGATAAAACTTGTGAATATTTCTTTTATTTTATAAGGTTTACAAAAATAATTATGTACGGTAAGTTCGCTTAACATGATTTCACAAAATGCTCTTAATCTCTTTCACTCGCTTTGAGAAAGAAAAGTCTAAGATTGTAACCCATTCAGGGTCAATGTTTATTTCTTTATGCAAGCCATGTGTCTGCTTTTCTTTAATCTACTCAGCTGTAAAACGGCACCTTTCCTGGTTATGTCATTCCCTTTGCCACATTGACTTCCTACCAAATAAAGTGAAAGTTTCGTCAAGTAGATTGATAAATACAGAAAAGTGTACTAGTACCTATGATTAGTGATAATAGCCAGTCAGTGAGCATTTGAAAAGATAGAATCTAGACTACAAAATGCTATAATTTTTACCATGTATAGTTGAATAGTCAAATCAATTTTACCAATCTTTATGAATAAATGTCGTGCTTTTGGGGATGGTTATATTTGATAGATGTATATAAGAAGGGCCTCTTAAATTGTTCTCTCTATAATATCTAATATACTAATTGTTTTATTGTAAGATATTTATCAATGACAAAGTCTGTTTAAAATTACATGTAGTTTGTACATCAAACACAGTATACAAATGTACATATTTGTTTCATTTTTACTCCGAGCTTCAAGGGTATGATGTCGGTGTAATGCATAGTCTCTTACAGAACTATTTTATTTTGTTAAATGGTGATATTAGACTTGTATTAAAAAATGATCACATACTGTTTTAGAACTTGAAATGTATCTAAGGCGTGGGTGCCTATAGGATGTTATATTATCAAAACTCTCAATACATAACAGAAATATGATTTTGTTAAATTTAGGACGAAAACAGGTTGTATAGTCTCTCGTAATACAGGCCTAAAACGGTAATAAATATAATAATCATCCATGTTCAATTATGATTAATTGGGTACCGTTTAACCTTACCAAATTGTTATATGAACTGTTGAAATGTAACACACTTGTAATGACAGCATAAGTTTCAATAATAAAAAAATGGTTAGACCTTTTTTATAATTATCTAAGCTTCACGTTATGAAATTACCCCAGTAAGGGCCTCAACTTTTAGAAATAAGTATTATTATTTAAAATCGTCATTTTGAATGTACGTATCTTAAATAGTAAGTTTATTTATCAGTTTAAATTGAATAAAGTGTATATTGGCTTACTTGGTATTAATTTATTTCGAGTTCAAACATAAACCCATTCGGGGCCTCATGTGTTTCATACAATGGTATCGCATGCTGATTCTGGTGTATCTACATAAATTAATTATTGAAGGCTTATTTTGAGAAAGTATGATGTATTTGTATGATTTCAAATAAAATATTTACCATTTATTCAATTATATTATTACATTATGCATAATTAAGGGCCTTATGACAAGTTCAAAGCAGATGCCGGGCCTCAACTGCAAATAAAATGACAAAAAGCTATTTTTGAGTGTACAATATACTTTCTTAGGCATATAAAATCATAATACATATATTTTAATAACCATCTTAATTTTTATGGAGATGATAATTTTAAAACTATGTGCCTATTTATGTGCCCCTTTCGGGGCCCCATTTAGGCAAGATACAAGGCCCCTCATGATTGTCTCCTGGGCTAATATTGATCAGTATGACTCAAAGTACCTCCATGCCAAATTTGGTGCTTTTATCACATTTTGCACAATTATTTCACTTACACACCTGAGTATTTATCATTTATTTTAAATGATGTATATACACATTGTAAACCATATATAATGATATGTGAATGAAAGTGTTTAAACTAACAATACTATAAAAATTGTAAAAAAAAAACACCTCTAAATATTGGTGTGTAATGAAACTGGCTATATTTATAAACGCAATGTTTATGTGGACGACCTGTATGCTTACGTTTACCTAATGACTCATTGTTATGTATTACTCGTCATTGAACAATGGTTCAGCATTCGCCTTGTGATCTTCATTGTTAGATGCAGGCTCAAATCCTGTCAGTTGATTTTTATACGCGTCCGTTCATTTGATCGAAAATAGTTTAAACAAGTAGCTCATTTCCCAAGCAAAAATATTGTTGCTAATGTTACACGTCTATTTTATTTGCACTTTGCAAATAGGTACGCATACAATATAAACCCATTTATTAGCATGTCATATGTTAGTTATTCAATAAATGTTCCTTCTGAATTATGTTTTAAATAAATAAACTTGTATATTTAGTAATCATGCGAAAACCAATAAATAACATTTGCTCGATCAAAAACTTGGGATCTTAGTAGTTAAATAATATCTAAAAATTCAGTGCCTTTACAATCACATACCTGACTTATATAAATATTCAATTGATTGTATATGTATATGTTGGGATTTACGGCTCAACGTCTTAAGGAAGATATGTAAAGTTGTAACTTTAATTGCCGGATTTCGGCGAACAGTCATAACCTTGGAATCATTTTTTCTCTCTAATGCCTTTTTCACGAGCAATACATTGTTGTAATATGCATGGTAAGTTAAACGCTTCAGCTGAATGAATGCCGTAGATAGTTTATTTCAAGCTCATCTTTAAAACATGTTATCCTTTACACAAAATGTAACATGACTTTTAAGTTTTTTTTATTTTTAAGGGATTGTCCTAAGAAAAGTATTTTCTCCATACCAGACACGTTAGACAAGTTGTTTAAAATTGGTGAATGTAAACAGATTCAAGGTCGACTGAGAGACATAATTGCTTCAATGACAACGTTAAGTAAATCAAAGGATGACAAACTTAAAGCTTTGAAAGATGCCAAGGAAGAATCTATTATGAAAGTAGAGAACTTTCAGAAAACTCTTGAGGCCATCATCAATAAAACTGCTAATGCATCTAAACAAGAAATAGAATCCAAATACATAGAGCTTGTGGAGGAAGTTCTGAAAGACAAAGAATCTTTAGAAAGCTTTGCTAGTAATCTGCAGGAGTCTGAAAAGAAATTGGAGAAGGCAGGAGGAAATAGAGCCCAAAATTATGTTTGTAGCAAGTTAGCTGAGAAAAAGGTCAAGGGAACCCTAGCATTTGAAGAAAAAATAAGAAATGCTGATGACAAAAATTTAAGATTTACACCAAGCCAACCATTGATGGAGTATGTTAACAGCTTACAGAATTTTGGTACAGTAGATGTGACTTCAATGAAATCACAGGATCTTCAGAGAAAGTCTGAAAGTAGAGATACAAACAGCCAAAGGTTCGGTTATGGTGTTAAAGTAAATATTTCAAAGAGAGAAAACCTGTACAGAATAAATGAAAGTAAAGATATTAATACAAAAGTTGCTGAGGATTCTGTTGTTTGTAATATAACAAGTTGTTGTCTCACATTTGATAACACACTGCTTGTTACAGATAATGCTAATAGGAATCTAAAACGTATTGATGTACAATTAATGAACATAATTGATTACTGTGCGTTAGATAGTGATAGTAAACTATGTGGTGTTTGTTGTTTAAGTCAACAGGAAGCAGTCGTTGCATGTGGATATTCTAAAAAGGTCCAGTTTGTTTCCCTTGACAACAAAATGAAGCCTACTAGACACATTAACATGTCTCATTATTGCTTTGGTATTGCTTCCTATAATGACAAGTTATATGTATTAGATGATATATCATTATATGTTTATGATATGCTTGGTAACTTGTTGAAGAGTACATGGTATAGTAACCCCAGTTCGCTAAATAAATTTGTAAAGGCCTTAAGTAGGCAACCAGTCAATATTGCTGTCAGTGCTGATGGAAACAAACTGTATGTTAAGGACTTGTATGAAGGCGTTGTATGTTTTGATAATTCAGGAAAATATTTGTCTCACTTCACTGATAGTGTTATGTATGGTGTACTCGGTATGTGTGTAGATGGTAAAGGCCAAATGTTTGTTGCTGGATATATGTCACACAATGTGTTACAGTTCAATGAGGATGGTAAGAAAATCGGTGTTGTTGTTAAACAACAGGATGGATTACGAAGTCCTAGATCAGTTTGTTTTCATCAGACACTGAACAAACTATTTGTTACCATGTCTAATAGTAATGTATTGAAAATGTATGAATTGCATTAAACTGTAACATGACATTCTAGACAATTGTATTGAATATATCTACTTAATACTTGTAATACAAGTGCATGGACTTACATAGAGTAAAATCAATAAATTTCAATTGAATTCAAGATTTAAGATAAAGTTTTGGACAAATGTCAGATTAGTTCTAAGATAATCACACTTTCCAACACTGACACAAAAAAATGAATATTGCTGGACTATGATGTTTTTACTTGTAATATTATTTGTGCTTTTACAAATTTACTTTGTAAGAGAGAGGGGGGAGGAGATAGCAAGAGAGAGTGAGAGAGAGTGAGCAGGGGTGAGAGAGAATCAATCTTTAAAGAATTTATTTCAGAGTAAATTGAGCATTACGTACGTGGTATTAGAAACCCCCTACCTTACCAAAAAGAAAAGAAAGACATCGTTATAAAAATGCTTCGTAGAAAGTACAAAAGAACCAATAATGCAACAACATATCAGTTGCGTATCAGACTTAGACTATATGCAACACTGCATGTCTTAAAGCAAACAAGGACCGTAATGATACACGAAACGTTGCATTTATTCAGCTTTGCCATGTACCTATAAAATAATCTTAATTACGAAATAATATCATATTTTCAAAACTTTAAGTAAACTTTATTTAACTCTCGGAATTAATCAACTAACATTTTGAAGATGAGTGTAAGTTAGTAACAAGTATACATAATTGACGCTTTCATGTTAGCATATATTCAACATTGATCTTTTCATGTCTACATACATTGAGCATTTATCAGAAACCCTCAAGGCTGATTAATATGAACGTTCATACTATAAGCGTTTCTAATAGATTATAATACACACATACTAACCTATAAATTTCTAGATTTAAGCTGTTGTAAACTTACAAAAATCCCTTGGCCTTTACTACGACGTTTTATTTAATTATTTAGTATTCCCGAATGAAGTAGTTACTGAAAAATTTAATGATATTGATTAGGAATGTCCAACTATTGACCAAAAATACTTAATTTCTATTGAAACTTAGATAAATGTTTCAAGAGATTTTACTGAAAAGAAAAAAAGGTTTGTCGACGTATGTTTGCATATTTAGTAGAAAGTTTGGTCTTATACTTTTATGAAAGTAGTACTGGTAGGTTACAATTAAAAGTAACAATAAAAGGCAAATAAACATATATAACAATTAGGAAACAAAATCACATCAACTACGTGACACAAAACACTAAAAAAGGAAGGCACTCGAAAAGCAAGCACAGTGAATGAAATACTGGTATAGTAGTAAATATTTATCAAATCTGTCCTGTCCATTCCTTGATATTCAATCAAAAATATTTAGTTGAAAAATAGATATAAAACATTTGTTGAATGGAACTAAAATAAAATTTGACAAAAGTAATTTAGCAAATGCAGAAAATTATCATTGAAGTTTAATTCTGCTACATGTGCTAAATTGTTTGAGGCATCTTTTAATGATTTATTGCTTGGAAAATTGCATAAATAAAAATACATCGTGAATTATTTGTGCATTACATTAGCGCGGTCACTTTTTTAGAAAGTTCCATTTATTAATGATATCATATTTGTATCATGTTTTACAATGTTAAATTCTTTTCTGAGTTATATAAAGCTTAAACCTCTACAGTATTTTCATTAAATTTCACCATCTTTGTTGTTTTTTATCTTAAATTTTCTATAATTATTTTTTATAATTCAGATTTTTGTCTCCTTAATAGATCTTTATATATCAATAATTTATGTTTAGTTTATGTATGAATGTATTTAATGAATGTGATATCTGAGCCCCTAAATCGTGCTTTGTTGTTATTGGTGTTCCTTATATTTTATGTTTGTTATCATTTGTTAATTGTTGCTTTATATGAATACTTTTTACATTAATTCCAAAATTATAAGGCTATTTTAAAAGTGCTATGTAATATCACACAAATATAAGGCTTTTTGTCTTCATTTATCATTTTTAAAATCATTATTTCTGTTTTATTTTATGAAGCATTTTGTTAACAGTGTTCATTCATTTTATGACAATATTGTTAAGTGTTTAATAACAGTTATGTGATGCGCAGAATGAAACTTGTCAAAATAAAGTTTCTGAAGTTTATATGAGTGTTGTTATTCATTGTTTGGTTTACATCCATTGTATGTTTGGAGTGTGCGTTTGCTTGCTCTGGAAACTCTAGATGAATTACAGCATGAACTGAAACAATCGTTTAGAACAAAACACACTTTAAAATTGTATTTACTTAAAACGTGACTATGTAGACTTTTACAAATACACAACTATAGACATTGTCTACATTTTATTGTGATATTGATGAATAGATGTTTATATCCGCATGTAACACTTGGAAATAGTTGTTTTCAATACATTAGCTGTGAACAGGTTTCTATTATTATCATTATATTACCACAATGGTAAAAAATGTGGTTAGCCATTGCAAGTTAGGTCTAACAGCTTCAACATCAACTGTCTACAAATGGTAATATCGACTTGGTAATTGTATTTGCTAATATTTTATGAATTCCCTTTTATGTATACTGGCTTAAGTAAAATGATATGCCTATCTCATTTCTAGAACCTAAATAAAAATATGAAAATACGCAAACAATTTATGATAAACGTTTATTTAAGATAATATGGAGACTGTTGAAGAGAGAAAACAAAAGTTGAAGACAGTAAGATGAGAAAATACAAAGGCAGTGTCACGTCTCAACTAAATGTACAATTAAGAATAATTTTAGAATTTGTTCTTTGTTTTATAAGATTGTTATTATAGCAACACCATGTTTCAATTACATTTATGATGTTAGCAAAATAGTTATGAATAAAGCGGCTGCTATTTTAAAGCTTATATAAACCTGTATATGGTCGATAAATGGTCTTACCAAAATTCCGAAAAGTTTTGTTACACACCAAAGAGTTTGACGTCAACACGAATCTGGCGACAATAAAAAAAATGTGTGAACCATTTTATAATGTGTATTCTTCAGTCCAAAGAAGAGTTTAAGCATTTTAAAATATTTACACAACATTTTATAAGAGTTTGAAAATTTTATATTGAATACACCAAACATGCTAAAAAGTTTAACATTTCAATGTCGTATATATACAACAGCTCACAGAGTTTGACTATTTGATATTGTATAGACACCATTCAAAACAGTTATACAATTTTAAAACCCCTCTAAACCGGAATTGCTTCGGACCAAGAAAGAAATCCGGTTTGGAGAGGTTTACGGAATAGAGGGGTTTTCTTCTGACTATAAAATTTAACATATTTGTTTGATAATACACCTACAATGATCCTGTATGTCCTGTTTGCATATAATATCTGTCATGCATCCTGATATTTCATGCAGGAAATCTTTTAGGGCATTGCCAAATCATTTGACTATTTATCATTGAAATGCCGTTTAAGTTGTAGTTTACATTCTTTCTACAATGCATGTATAGATAATTGTTTCAATCAGCAACTACCGACTTTTTTTATTGCTTAGTACTGAGAGACAGAGACGTTGACAGGAAGGTTGAAAGTTTTCACAAATAAACAAAAAAAAATATTACCATAAGTGTACGCTATGGAACCAATTCAGACACAGAAATTATTTTATCTAATCATCTAATGACAATTCAAACGGTCGACAATTAGACTGTGGCCGAGACATTTTACCGAAATTTACAATAACAATCATTTTGCAATTAAAATTCAAATAGTATGATGATTTATTGGAAAAAAAACAATTAATTTACTCAAACAAGTAAACTCGTGTACAATTATGTTTAATTGGTCATTGTTACGACTCAAATATAGAACAACTGACTGAAAAACTGAAATCATAAAGTTATTTATATCCTCCAGTATTACCTCCAAATGTGAGAGCAATCACAAAAGCTATATTCATAACAAGCGTGAGAGCTGAAAATGCAATGAAACAAAATCGATCTAGAACAATGGCCAACGATTGCCATGTGAGTGGCTCATCCTCGGAGTTGTCAATTGAAGTTTTCTTCTTTTCGTCAGAGTTTATCTTTTCCCCTTTTGCTGTAGTGAGATCGAGTGTATCCAAACTAGTTGTGTCAGTCACAGGTTGCAATGGTTCAACACGGTTATCACTCATGGATGATTCACCTCTAATGTCCGGCATCTTCATGCGGGATACCTTTGCTGCGCATGCAGTAAAGCGAACAATGAACAATTTGGGGTCTGGTTCCCCTTCTTTGTGATAGATGACTAAAATGAAAACTGTAAGGAAAGTGGCAAAACCACCGAGTATAAGTACTATACCCAGGTATAAACCTGAAAATATTAAATGTTTTAAATTATCTAATATAATCATACTTTACTACTCATTCTTTAAATTGTAAATACAGTTGTATTGTTGGCGAGACTCGAAACTGAGAGTAAATGTAAGATCCCTTTTAATATCACAAAATAACTGCAACTAATTGAATACTTTAAATTGCATAGCCCATCAATCCTATCATGGTCGACACGTAATGAAAGGAAAATCGCAGCGAATTTGTGCTAAACATCTACAAAATAGTATTGTTATGAGATAGTAAAATGTTTGAAATCGGGTTTATTAGTTTAATTTTTACATCTAAAACAATTATGTTTAGCGATTTACGTTGGCCAGATCGCCAAACTCTTGATCATAAGCTATTTGTGTCAGTATACGCTTTCCCTTCTTCAAGAACACGTCCCTATGTAGAGAAAAACTCTTGATATTGGCGAATTATCATGGAAGGCCACACACCCGGATTCGAAGTCCAGTAATTTAGTAAATTAATAACTTACCAAGCACTGATACAGTTATAGACGTTGGCGGGAGTGATTCAGCCACAATAGTCAACAACACAGCAAGTGCGAGAAACAACGTGAGAACATACGAGACTTTCTCTCCAGTATGTATTGGTACAAGAAATACCAGGATGACCATCAATGACGTCAGAATTATTGGCATCATCACATTTAAATTGTAGAATTCTGTACGACGAACTGTTAACAGAAGAGTAAAATTGAAATGTTTATTTGTATCAGGCCTCCAGCCCATAACAAGTACAACAAGTTATAAAGTGAACATAATGTACATGGTAAACAACAGTGGCAGATGACAATGATATGAATTATAGTATGAAAGTTTGCAAACTAGCAATTTATATAATATACATAATAACGCGTACACGTATATATGTAGGGTTATATATACATACATAATTACATGCATAGACGTTTTTATAGTAAAATAATGATATTGGTATCAAAGTTATAGCCTTAGAACCATCATTTTTCTTGCAGTTGCATTACATATATAAAAGGCAAGGTTTTGAAGGAATGAATAGCTGCCGGATATCAGAATATACAGGGCAAATTAATATAAAATGTAACTCATCTTCGATTCGGTTTGTCGAACATATCATGCAAATACAAGATTCTCTAGGCTTTTTATAGTATTTACCTCTTACAACTTCAAGATGCGGTAAACCAGATCTAAGTTGTGCATAACAATGTCTGAATTTACGTATATACAGATTGTCAATATATGTTTCTTTATCAAATGATGGTTTTATTTGTTTATACAAATGAAGAGCAGAAGAAGATTCAAGTTTACTATACATTTCTTGGAGAAACTTATCTTTAAGTCGTTGGGTAAAAGTATATAAAAACAAATGTTCATTTTCAACGTATTGGTTATCCCAGACGTACCCAAAGCCGTTGCTACATAAAAGATGCTTAATTTGGTTGGCCCAATTAAAATAATGAATACAATCAAGTTGCTTAAGCATAGTATAACATTTCTTTACATATCTTGTGTCGGGCATTTTCAAAATCTTTAGCCAATACTTAAGACAACGCTTTGAAGATTCGACCCAGATTGGATAACGCTCACAATCACCTAAGACGCGTTATATGATAATTTATTTACGCATAAAAATCGCTTGCAAGCTAATCGAAGAACCATTTCACTGCTTTCTCTAGATTGGTACCCCCAGATTTCTGAACCGTATAAAATAATTGGTGAATGTTTTGTATCAAAAAGTGTAAAGTATGTACTGTATGGTAATTGACCATATTTATACAAGGATGAAAGCAATGTAAGGAGAGTGCGTTTAGCTTTAATAGCAAGTTCATTTGACATTACGTTCAATGATAATGTGGAACTAAATGTAACACCGACATAAGTAAATTTGTTAACAATTTCTAATGGGTCAGCTCCATAATAATTTTTTTCATTTGCAGCCAATTTACTACCTTTCTTAAAAACCATTACTTTGGTTTTGAGTGTATTAACAATCATTCCATTAACATTACAAAATTGCTGTAGTAAATTTAATTGATATTGTAAACCTTTAACCGTATCAGCCATTAAAGCGACATCGTCAGAAAATAAAAGTTGCAATATAGATATATCATTAGGCATAGTTTGTATACCTGTTACATTATGATCATTATTCATAAGAGTTGCAAGTTCATTAATAAACAGAGAAAATAATTTTGGAGAAGCTAAACAACCTTGTTTAAGACCAACCGGACAATTAAAATAAGTGGTGCAATAACCATTTGCACGTACACAGGATTTAACATGCTTATACATACCCATGATAGAGTTTAACAATTTTCCACGTATATTTGCATTAAACAATGTAATAGCATAGTATTAGTGTAAAGTTACTAGTTTATTATTGCTTTCCAGTGGAATACTGGGATTTATCGGTAGAATAAAAATCGACATTCCGTTGTTCTGATGACATATCAGTCTTAAATTTAAAAAGTTTGAAGCGTATGATAAACAGAAAATGTGTAAACTTCAGTGTAAGATCAATTTATTTCACTCGTCAGCTAATGATATTATATTTTCACTCGTGGCTACGTCACTCGTGATTGCATCCTAAGCTCACTCGTTACATAAAAATCGATCTTACGCCGAAATAAACAAATATTCTCTATATACCTCATAACTTAATATCATTAATACAATGAATTTGGCGTATTTTCATTCTTTATCGATCGTTATGAGACATAAATGGTTCAATTTGGTATACAGTGACCTATTCACGAAACAAAATATCTTTACAACCAGATGCGTATAGCTTCCTCAACTTCGAATAAATCTTTAAATTTGCTGACAAATAGTAAAATACTTGGAATCGTCAAAACACCATTTTTACACACATCAGAATCACCATACGCAGTTAAATTAACATTTTACTAAGATAGGCTTATGATTGACATTATTCTTACATTCCATTTTGTAACCGTCTTCATATAAGGGCAACAAACTCAAATAATTAATATATGAAACTATATTATATTGATTGATTTACTTCCCCTACATGAGATCGGTAGTTGTTTCATTATCTAGAGTCAGTACTGAGATAAAACTCAGCAAATGAAATTATTACTTATTAGTGAAATTTATCGATGATTTAACAACTATAAAGACTCTAAAACACAAATTTCTAAATGTACTAGGATGGTTAAGGTAACAGCATCAAGCTGTAAAGTTCCCTGCTGATTTGGCAGCAACATATCATGCTAGTTATTCATTAGAGAAACAATGAGTATCCTCATAGAATGTAACGTATTTATTAAAAGTTATACCTAAAAAGAACCAGAAATCCAGTTGAGGATAAATTCTAACTGTACCACCAGGAAGATGCTCTGTTAAGTTTTTATCTTCTATTTCTGTATGACTAACACGCCATTCTCCATGTCGTCTGCAAAACGTTTGTTATTATTTTTATAATGATGAATTTTTATTTTTCCCTTCGATAAAAGAGCATTTATATAATACAATACGTTTATAAATTATAAAGTTTAAAGGTGTAAAGAACTCGTCCTTGTCCAATTTTCTTGAGAAGATTTGACCAGCAGCGAACGCAAATTAAACAAGGATTGTTAATGTCCCATTTAGTTGTGATAAGGCTTTCCTAAAACGTGTTGGGTTTTTTTAAGAAAAAAAAACCAAATAGTAAATACAATATGTTTTACTGCGTAAACAAAACCTGCTAATACTGTATGAGCGACACTAGTGTTTTTTATCTCTTTACTATATCTATACAACATGATAAAGGATACAACTGATGGAACTCTTATATACATACTCGAAGTCTTCCAAGTTGACTTTCTCAAACAGATGATCTAGAACCACTTCATCATATGTATAAGCCCAACTTACAATTTCCACAGCACATTTCTGACGATCATATGGATAATAAGTGACATCGACCTGAAAGGAGTACATAGAATAATATAGACATAGACATAGACATAATTTTATTGCAAAAAAGACATTTGTCCATAGGCAATACAAATATGTAATAACATATAAATATACATAAAATTATTTCCAGTGACGGTCATTAAATTTCGGCAACAATATCAATATATATTTTAAATAGAATGTTGTTTACAAAGTGATGTACAGCCTGACCTGCATATCATGACCATCGGTTATGTCATATAGACAGAGAATCTAGACTCAGGACAACTGAGTAACTAATATGATAACACCACGGAAAAACATCAAGACTGTGTTGTGTAACTTTATAGTATGTTTGAATGCCGAGGGTCGCTTATCCAGGTCAGGCTGTATATATACTTAAGTGTTTAACATTTATCAGATTGCTATAAAAATAGATAGATAGATTTAGGTGCAAGTAGAAGCTATTGTATTAGTAGTACTATGATAAATACAAAGGGGAGAGAAGTGTATACATAGAAAAATAAGAAAACTAATATATGTATGTATACAAAGACTTATGAATGTAAAAAATAAAATACTTGAACATCAATTGGTAAGTATCGTTAAAATAGATAGTACGTGTGATTTTATCTTAACTTCTAAAATAATATAATTGTTCACGTTTATTCATACTTTTGTAAATATAAGTTGACAGATTTTTTACAACTGTTTTATTTTTTGATTGTAACAATTCAATAAATTTTAAAATGTTTGGTCTTTTCCAAAAATATCTTTTAATATAATTTATTCTAAAATCATGATAAAGAGGACATTCTAAGAGGAAATGAAATTCGTCTTCTAAGATATTACAGTGTTGACATTTTCTTTCTGATCGTGGAATACTATTTGGTTTAGTCCAACGTCCGGTCTCTATTTCTAATCTATGACTAGATGTACGAAGTCTTGTTAAAGCATATCTATATTTAACCACTGATATTTTATCGAGATATGTTTGAAATGCAAATTCTGCGAATAGTGTGTATGTCTGGGCTCTAGTTGAATCATTGATTTGTGCTTGCCAGTTTTGAATGAAATTATCTTTAACCCTTTGCTTAAAAATTCTAAGAAACAAATTATTATTTTCAACGCCTTGATTCAACCATACATGATTAAAGCCAAACTTCTGTAAAATATATTGAACATTTGAGGCCCAATATATATTGTAGTTCATAGTACAGCTTATCGGTTGTAGCTTTATACTTTTTTAATAAACATTTAACGTTAAAATAAACAGTACGAATTAAGATTCATAAGGGAATCTAGCGGAGGGTCAGTGGGGTCGGACCCCCGACATTTCCAAAATGTACCCATCTATGAGTGTAATTGTTTAACTTTAAACCATTATTAAGTAGCATGATGCAAATTCCGTTTAATTAACAATTTGAGTTCAACTTGTTTACCTCTATATTTTAATCGTATTCACATATTTATTGTACATTTAATAACACATAAAGTTATATACAGTAGACTTTAATAGAAAAACAATTTCTAGTTAATATAAGACCACGTAGTACTATACAATAAGATAAAAAATACAGGCCCCTCCGAGAGTTCTTGAACAAAATCCTGTTTTATGATTGACATTTACCCATGAAAAAAAATGAACTGATAAATATTGAGTTTGGAATTTGCTCAGATGACTTTATGATTCAATTTTAGGAGTAAATGTGAATCGATTATCCCAAAAAATGAGATTCCCCCCCCCCGAAGACTTTAGGCACTGTAATGATTAAGTTGAAAGCTCAGTTGAACTTTATTGTGAACCACAGGCGACCGGCGCGTTCCCGAATATATATTGTGTTTTTCTTCTTCTGCCGACCGCCTGTGTTGTGAACTATAAATGTGAATAATTGTATCCCAAAAAAGAGTATATCTAAGGTGATTTGGAGAGCACTTCATATAACTACGCTAAAAGTTCGGTAGTACTTAATTCTAATATAAAATCAATTAAAGTATGATGCACTTATCATTTAAATAAAATCCATTAGAAAGATAAAAGCTTTTATAATGAACATATTAAAATGATTACTCATTATGTCTTATTGAATTAAACAGTGGCGTAAACGAATGTGCATTGTAACACATCTTCATCAAAATATGTGTTTTACTACATGTGAAAGATAACAAGAAGGTATGACAACTCTGGCAGACATGTTGCGAATATTCCGGAAGTTTAATAACGAAAGAAGGTTTCAAAGTCCGATTAACGCTCTAATTGTTTGTTGGGTTAACGGCACGCCAATAGTTTTGAGATTTACCAACATGGCTAGCAAGGGACAATCTTTGTATAAAATGTCAGATGAAACATTTAATTTTATCTGCACAACATGTGATGATAACGGTAAAATAGTGGAAGCTGTGAAGTTTTGTGTAGAATGCCAAGGATATTGTTGTCCGGCATGCACGGATATGCACTACAAATCATTTCCTGTATTGAAGACACACAATCTGCTGGACTCAGTTCAAGGAAACCAAGCTAGCAACAAACCACCAAGTTTACCAGAATTCCCGACTGAGAGGTGTAGTATACATCAAGGGAAAATTCTTGATTTATACTGTGAGGACCATAACGACATTGTTTGTTGCACGTGCGTAGCAACGGAGCACAGGTATGTTTATTTCTTTGTTTTTTTTAAGTAAACATATAAAGATATGATGATGCTGATCTTTGATTTGAACATTGGCAAGCTGAATATTTTTCTAAAAAAACAATACGCAAATCAGTATGATGATACTGCTTTCGATCAATCAAAGAAATTTAAATGTAAATGTTTATTTTGCGATTTCTAGAGATCATGTCCAAAACGAAGATTTCAAACGACAAAAAATTATCAAATATGGACATAGTTTTGTTATAGGATATCTCCATTTGGGACACATTATCTTATAGTCGGTTATATAATTAGATATCATATCTACCATGACCACATCCATTTTCTTGACCGGTATTTGTAAACAAGAGGTGGGGATTGGGTACCTGGTCTTAAATGATTTTTAAAATAGGCTAAGTAATGCAAATTAGAATTAACCAGATTTAGAGAAAAAATCTACAAAACAAATCTGTCATTCGACTATTATGATCTCTCAAAATTTATAATGCTCTCTACGCACCGTCCTGTTATCTTTTCGGACTAAGGAATATATTTACTGATAGCATATTTTATATAGGTCATAAATTCATAGGCTAAATATAGTTTGTACAAATTGACATAAGATATACAATGCACTTAATATTTACGGTGTGAAAACAGTTTTTAAACATAATCAAGTATAACTAGTCAGACAATATTGGTAATGAATCATCAGTAGAACATGATAGTCAATAAGTAAACCTAGGCTTACGTTTACCTAATGACACATTATTATGTATTACTCGTCATAGAGCAGAGGTTCCTTAATTGTTAGATGCGGGTTCAAATCCTGTTAGTTGATGATTTTTAATTAAACAAGTGGTTCAGTACCTAATTTAACGAATGTGTTGCTAATCTTACACGCCTTTTTTTGCAAATACGAGTAGGTACGCGTACAATAAAACTATACCCGTTTATTAGCATGTCATATGTTAGTAATTCAATAAATATTTCTTCTAAAGTTCATTTTTGCTAAAACCAATAAATAACATTTGCTCGATCAAGAACTTAGGATCTTAGTAGTTAAATAATATTTAAAAATCCGGTGCCTTTACAATCACACACCTGACTTATATAAATATGCAATTGATTGTATATGTATTTGTTGGGATTTACGGCTCAAAGTCTTTACGAAGATATGTAAAGTTGTAACTTTAATTGCCGGACTTCGGCGAACAGTCATAACCTTGGAATTATTTTTTTCTCTCTAAGGCCTTTTGCACAAGCAATTTACATTGTTGTAAAATGCATGGTAAGTAAAGCGCTTCAGTTGAATGAATGTCGTAGAAAGTTTATTTCAAGCCCATCTTCAAAACACGTAAACCTTTACACAAAAATGTTACAGGACTTTATTTTTTGTTTTAAAGGGATTGTCCTAAGAAAAGTATTTTCTTCATACCAGACACGTTAGACAAATTGTTTAAAATTGGTGAAAGTAAACAGATTCAAGGTCGTCTAAGAGACATAATTGTTTCAATGACAACGTTGGGTAAATCAAAGGATGCCAAACTTAAAGCTTTGAAAGATGCCAAGGAAGAATCTACTAAGGAAGTAGAGAACTATCAGAAAACTCTTGAGGCCATCATTAGAAAAGCTGCTAAGGCATCGAAACAAGAAATAGAAACCAGATACAAAGAGCTTGTGAAAGACGTTCTGCAAGACAAAGACTCTATGGAAAGCTTTGCTGATAATCTGCAGGAGTCTGAAAAGAAATTGGAGAAGGCAGGAGGAAATAGAGCCCAAAATTATGTTTGTAGCAAGTTAGCTGAGAAAAAGATAAAAGGGATCCTAGCATTTGAAGAGAAAATTAGAAATTCTGATGACAAACAATTAACATTTTCACCAAGCCAACCATTGATGAATTTTGTTAACAGCTTACAGAATATTGGTACTGTAGATGTGACTTCAAAGAAAACACAAGGCCTCCATAGAATGACAGAAAGTAGAGGTACAAGCAGCCAAAGGTTCGGTTATGGTGTTAAAGTTAATATTTCAAAGAGAGAAGATCTGTACAGAATAAATGAAAGTAAAGATATCAATACAAAAGTTACTGAGGATACTGGCGTTTGTGATATAACAAGTTGTTGTCTCACATTTGATAACACACTGCTTGTTACAGATAATGCCAATCAGAAACTAAAACGTATTGATGTACAATCAATGAACATAATTGATAACTGTGTATTAGATAGCGATCTATATGGTGTTTGTTGTTTAAGTCAACATGAAGCAGTCGTTGTGTGTGGATTGCATAATAAGGTCCAGTTTGTTTCCCTTGACAACAAGATGAAGCCTACTAGACACATTAACATGTCTCATAGTTGCTTTGGTATTGCTTCCTACAATGACAAGTTATATGTATCAAGTTATTTTAAATTCTATGTTTATGATATGACTAGTAATTTGTTAAAAAGTACAAGTTGTAACTCTGATGTGCTAACAGTGTTTAGATGTCAACCAGTCAACATTGTTGTCAGTGCTGATGGAAACAAACTGTATGTTAGTGACTGGAATAAAGGCGTTGTATGGTTTGATAATTCAGGAAATCATTTGTCTACCTTCACTGATAGTGATATGTCTGGTGTGTCTGGTATTTGTGTAGATGGTAAAGGCCATGTGTTTGTGGCTGGAAATGCGTCACACAACGTGGTACAGTTCAATGAGGATGGTAAGAAGATCGGTGTTGTTGTTAAACAACAGGATGGATTACGAAGTCCTAGATCAGTTTGTTTTCATCAGACACTGAACAAACTGTTTGTTACCATGTCCCATAGTGATGTATTGAAAATGTATGAATTGCATTAACTGTAACATGACATTCCAGACAATTGTATTGTTAAACTTGAATATATCTACTTGTACTTGTAATACATGTACATGGAATGTATACCTACATACAGTAAAATTCAATGTATATCAATTAGGTTTATGATTATAAATAAATTTTGAACAAATGTCAGCTTAGTGTTGAGATAATCAAACTACCAAATACTGGCACTTAAAGTTTAAAATTTGAACATTGCCGGACTAAAATGTATAATTTACTGATGATTTACTTTATAAGAGAGAGGGTGAGATGGGGAGAGAGAATGATAAAAAGGAAAAGAGTGGGTGAGGGACAGAGAGAAAGAAAGAGGGAGGAGAGGAAAACACTTCAAAGAATTGATTTCCGAGTAAATCGAGTATCTGGTACGTGGTATCTGAGAGCCCTTTCTCTACCAAAAAGAACAATGATACTGAAAATAAAGACTAGCAGATAAACCAAATGCTAGAAGGTACAAAAGAACCATGAATGCAACAACAAATCAGTTGTGTATCAGTTGTGTATCTTAAAGCAAATTAAGATCGTAATGATACACGAAACGTTGCATTTCTTCAGCTTTGCCATGTACCAATGTAATAATTATAAGACGAAATAATATCATATTTTCAAAACTTTTTCTAAACTTTCTTAAAGTGTTCTCTAACTCTCGGAATTAATCAAGTAACATTTTGTAGATGAGTGTAAGTTAGTAACAAGTATACATAATTGACGATTTCATGTTAGCATATATTCAACATTGATTTTTTCATGTCTACATACATTGAGCATTTATCAGAAACCATGAAGGCTGATCAATATGAACGTTCATACTACAGGCGTTTGTAATAGATTATATTATACTTATACTAACCTATAGATATCTAGGTTTAAGCTGTTGTAATATTACTAAAATCCCTTGGCCTTTACTATGACGTTTTCATTCACTATTAATTATCCCCAAATAATTTAGTTACTGACAAAAAGCACATTAATGATATTGTTTTGGAATGTCCTACTATTGAGCAAAAATACTTAATTTCTATTGAAACTTAGAAAAATGTTTCAAAAGATTGTACAGAAAAAGAAAAAAAGATTTGTCAACCGATGTTACATATTTAGTAGAAAGTTTTGTCCTATACTTTTATGAAAGTAGTACTGGTAGGTTACAAAAAGTAATAATAAAAAGCAAATAAACATATATAACAATTAGGAAACAAGCATCAATTAGTCACACAAAATACTAAAAAGAAAGGCACATGAAAAGAAAGCAATGTGAATGAAATAATGGTATACTAGTAAATACATGTATGATGCTAACCGTTGAGGAGAAAATCATGGACAGTCAAGAGCTCTGGTTTTATGCCATTGCCACAAAATATGAAACATACTCCAGTGATATAAATTAGTTGTATTGTAGACCTACTATTGTGTACATAGATATGATTTGATAAAAGAACTATACATTTATGAATAAAAGCATTTCAACACTCAAGCAGTTGTTTTGTATAGACCGGCAAATTCAATTTGCCTTTGTGAAGACAATGTTCGTTAAAATGAGCTGAATACGCAAAACAATTCATGCAATTTGAGTGGTGAAGTTCTATACTAAACAAAGCAAGTAATGCACACACTCAGACAACACAGCAAAGTATGTAGCGTTAAAAGCAATAGAGGTGAAAATTAGACTATAAAAAGTGCATATGACATTTCAAAGTGACCGTTTGCTTCTAAAATAAGTGCAATGAAGGATCAAACATTCACCCACGGCATTAGTAAAACACAAAAAAGGCAAAGTGTATAGAGAACGGACTATTTACGTGACCCCTAAACAAACCTCGCAGTGAACAGAAATCAATTTAGGTGGTTCCCAATCGATGGTGCCGTCATATTTCATTCTTAAGATGAGGTTTGGATTCGCTATAACATCTAAATCTGTTAGTCTGTAACAAAGGGGTAAAATCAACGAACGGTCTACAAATAGCTTCGGTTCCTTTGAACCATTTGTATTGGAAGAACATATAGCTGTATGCTTTTGGTTTGCCTTCATTTTGCATTGAATGAATAAAAAAACAATATAAATGAAGGCAAACAGTGAAGAGTAATTCAATTAGTTCACATCTCATTTTGAATTATAAGAATACTCGATGATTTTATTTTTAGAACCAGTCAATTAATGTTGTAAATTATAATATGAATATACCATAAGTTGTTTTCATAGAATTTAATCATCGTGTATGATATATAAGTTTTATCTGCCATCTGGCGAACTAAATAGGTGACCAATAATAGTTAACCATAATATAGAATATTTCTTGTGCTTCACTGCTCACTAATCCATTAAGAACGCAAAACCGTGACAGAAGCTATGTAAACTAATGTTTAATGAACCTTAACCAAAATTGTATCAAATACTGAACTTAGAAATAAACATTATTGAGCTTTAGATAATTAAGCATCATCATATGATTGATCTGTTTGAAATACCAGGGGCGGATCCAGGATTTTTTTCGGGGGGTCTAAACTTTTTCTAGGGTGGTCCAAACTTACAAACCCTTATCACATTATACACTGTTTGCAAAATAACGCAACATATAATAACATAAACTACGTAACCATTTGATCTATGTTAAATACAAAGGCGAGCACGTGAAAATTACGTCTATCTACTTAAAATGGCTCACATTTAAAAAATGCACTCATTGATGGGTACATTTTGGAAATTTCAGGGGGTCCAGACTCCACTGACCCCCACACTGGATCCGCCTATGAATATTTTCTCAATTAATTTATTTTGAACTATTTGTGATATACGAACATCCTTGAAACATGGCAGTCAAGAAGAATTTAAGTTCGTCACGTGGTAAACTGATGCCTTCAAATGTCCTTGTTAAAAGGTTAATTGTTAATTATAGAAATCGAAATGTCGGTTATCACATAAAAGCAATATACATATACATGGGAGGCTTTAGATGACAGCATGCATAATGAAGGCAAACCACAAGCATTGAAGAAAAATGTATTCAAACTTTTAAAACATCAATGGCTTACCATACATATAACCATATTACCTGACAATGGGTTGTTAACATAATAGGTGGATTCCACTCGACACCGCCATGATGTTTTATCCGCAACAACATATCATCACTGCGTATGATGCCGAGTGACGCTATGCTTTTAGAGGAAATAAATATAGATTCGGATAAAGAATATGGTGACCAAATGTTAAAGGTTGAAGAATACCTACCGAACACATAGAAGTAGTGAGTAATTCAACTATCTTATACATGTATACACATATTGACGACAGTGAATTTACTAATAAGTAGTGATTATGTTAATTAATGTGATAACATTAAATTGTAAAAGCTATATCTGACGATACATAACCCAGCACATTTAAAAAATAAATTTAATATTTTCGAAAATCAAAAATTCGGGACAAATAGAATGTAATACTAATAGTAATACATAACTTTGAGGTGGTGTTAACGCCGTAGCAAAATATTTTATAGGTTATATCACGTCGGTCAGTCCACTTACTCACTGTTCCCGGAAAGGCTAAATCTCTGGATTACCGCTGTTAACCAATTACTAGGCCCAAACTTTTGTCAGAGACTGACTACTGCCCTACATGATTTAGAATCAATGGTAGGAGGGAGAATGACCGTGGAAAATTATTTCATGACCAAGCTCCACGAAAGTATGGCCCGCCCGGGAATCGAACCTGCGACCCCACGATCCGTAGACTTGTCTGCTACCAACTGAGCGACCGTGCTGGTTTAATACCTAATAATGTAACATTATTATGAGTTCAATAAATGTTTATACATTTTGTAAGTACATGTAATTGCATTTTATAGTCTAAGTTTCATGCTTACGCACGTTCACCGACTTTACAGCTATTACCCCTGGTCATCGGGCTACTGGTATATATCTATAAATCTCCCTGTGGAGTCTTTTAACGCCACTTAGTGCAGCCGACACTTTGGCGCAACAGATTTATACCACCATCGCAGGTACCCATTTACACCTGGGTGAAGTGAAGCAATCGCAGGTAAATAAGCATTGCCCCTGTTGGGGTTCGAACACGGGACCTCTCGATTCCTAAGCGCGCGTCCTACCACTGGACTACTGCTCCTACAATTTTGTAATTTATTTGGTATAATCTATCAGTTATAGCTTTTACACTTTAACAGATCATTTAATAAAGGTTTCTAACACTGCTTGGCGAATCAGAAGAAGAATGAATGTTTGATAATATATTTGATTCCTTTATTACCGCCTGCAAACAATTTGAATGGATGTCATCTTCTGAGAACCTAACAAAGGTGGTTTAAAGTGAGGTCAAAGGTCAATTGAATGCAGTTTTTGATACATACCCTTCCGAACCACTTGTAGCTGAAAGACTACAATACAAATATGGTAAAACAATTCATGTAACTGTTTCTTTTACTGTTTTCTGTAGAATATGCACATTTTTTAAGCATGTATCATTTCATAGCTACATGTAACAAGTACTCCAAACGAAAGAGGAAACGACGAATAATTATGCTTGTATAAATGCCAATAACAAAATTAAGATTCATAGTTGCTGTTATAAATGGCTGCTGATTGAAAAGACGCTTTGGTATGATAAGATGATGTTATCAATAGACATTACTATTTAAATAACTACATTTTAATAGTATCGATTTGCCAAACATACTTCATTGGGTATTACTATTCACATACCAATTTTAATATAGACATTAATGTACCTCTAAATTCTTGATCAAGAGTTATATCAACAAAGAGGTGTCACCAATGTATTTGACCTACTTCTATGATATTTAAAACTATACAGGTTTCGGCATTTATCTTGTAAATGCATTAACATTATTGCATAAGTAACAACACTTTTTTCTCAACTGTTATCGCCACAAGATGTATTGTATAAACTTGCCAAATTCATTTTTTAATTTCCTGTTGCTGTTCCTAGTTTTTAGTTCTTTTTTTAAAAGCAAAAGCAAATACATGTCCTACAAACAGCCGAAGTGCCGGAAATATATTTATGAAAACTAGGGTGCATTCCATTGTCATGCCAACTACATTTGTTGTATGATTAAACATAACAACCATAAAGTAAAATGTATGTTTA
This sequence comes from Mactra quadrangularis, assembly GCA_025267735.1. Classification (NCBI taxonomy): domain Eukaryota; kingdom Metazoa; phylum Mollusca; class Bivalvia; order Venerida; family Mactridae; genus Mactra; species Mactra quadrangularis. The sequence goes on along the minus strand of CM046303.1, from coordinate 18,979,664 downwards.
AATTCAACTTAAGTACAATCAAATATCAGAATTATGTCTGTCTTGCTTTACGCAGCGAATGTTTGAACGACTACTGTGCTGTGCAATACGGTTAAAATGTTTCTTGTGTCATAAAGGTGTCATTGACATTGATTTTAACTACAACATCAATTTTTGTATACTATTAATGCACCATTAGTACCATTCTTTATATCAGCATCTCAATTTATTGTTTTATGAAGCAAATTACACTGAAAAAGTATATTTAACAAAACAAGACTTTATTCTAACATCTTGCTAGCCAAGGTGAGGTTATTCATGAACGACCACATTCCATTTTACTTCGTCAACTAAGATTACTATTTCCATCAAACAAATAAATAAAGAAATCGGTCAACTGCTTGACAAATTTACACATTTATCAGCACAATTTACTTTTGCAACCATCATAGCAGAAAACTCAGGGAGCATAAAATAGTTGAACAAGGATTGAAATGAGAGTAATGATCATTTTAATGATATACTTACGAGTTATCTATCACTAGCTCAGGCTTCCAGATATAACCAGGTTTAGTAAATATGTATTCTGTATCATTCCTTGCTGCCTTGTCCCAAGTTAATCTATGATCATGCCATTCCTGTAATTAACATAATTTAGTGTGTTCCGGATAAGAATGATACAATATGTACATAGGTGTTTATGACACATGGTACATCTTATCATTGTCGGTCATAGTAAATCTGATGAACATTTAAGGAAGTCATAGATTTCCATCTTTTTCTGCAAAGCTGTCTAAGCCAATTTTTGACCTATTTGTTAAACCAATATGTTATCGTTTGCTGGTAAAAGTTAACATATTTTAAATAAATGAACGAAATGACAAAAGTATAACAAGCTAACGATGTTGGTAAAAATGGAAATGGTATTTGATAAAGAAAACCTTTGGTACTCATAAAATATTATATTTTATCACTATACTTCATGTTGAACGAGCTGCCAGAAATTGTAATATTTGATTTTTTTCATTACCATTATTTAATGAATATGTATACATTTTGTATTACTAAACCATATAAATAATGCTAGACATGTTATGTTTTAGACGCGATATGTCACTAGATAATACCAATTTATACTTACAAAGGTGAGCCAACCAGCCATAGTGAGTTTCTGATCTTTCAGATTCTGTGAAATATTATATAAAAATATATTAGATACTTACAAAACGAGTAAACAAAATTGACTAAAATATTGAATAGCATTTCATTGAATAGAAAAAAAGATTTAAATATGGCAACTGAAGTATTAGATTGGTTCGATTCACTAATAGTAACTACCAACAGACAACTAAGATAAAAATATACTTAACCACTGGCAAGGTTACTCACTACAGTTTTCAGTGTTCCAAACAAAAGAGACAATCACCATGGTAAGGAAATAACGGAACAATAAGTATGAAGGTTTTTTTTGATACCAAAACTCTTCACCATTTAGTATACAATTAGTTTAAAAAATGACTTTCTACTGTATATCAGGCGAAATGAAAATTTGATCACAGATACATTGGATGGTTTTGGCATTTGCCTAAAGAGAATTTTGCTCTTACCAGACAATTCGAGCGTATGAATTCAAACCATTGCCAATCAGCGAAACAGTAACAAGCTCCAAATTTGACATAAAACACGTAAATACAAATGCTTTAGTCTTGTATATTTTATCTTGCTGGTTAGTGAGAGATTTGTAACGATGTTGTCAAATCAATAGATGGAATTTGTAAATTGAACATTAAACGTTACATTTTACGGAAGTGTTTGCCATAAATTTATCATATAGTAAAATCATGCATGAGGTCAATATTATGTTATGTCGGTGACTGGCCAAGTAGATTCCTTTTTGTTCTAAATAAATCTATCATGTTTCAATCGTGTTCTGAAAACTGACAGCTCTTGTAGTTGAAGAATATTTGTCAATCGTGATAGCTGGTACTGCTTGACAATTTTAGAGTTGATATATTTAATGTAGGTTGATTTAGTTTTTATGTCAATCGATGATTAAAACTCATTAATGATACAAAAATAAATGACAAAAATGAATTTAAGTTTAATGAAGTAATTACATATTCTCAATGATTACTTAACAAACATTCCAATGTTTGAAGCTACATTTTTTTCTAGAAAATAGAATACTTTTGTGCCATATCCATTCATATTCTCCTGTAATTACTCTTAACAACCATAGATCAAGTTTCAATATTATTTACTCAATTGCTTCGGAGTCCTAATACAATTGTAGTTTAGGGAAAACCTTTTGATTTGATGAACTCTTTTATTACATTAAAACGTACATGTCGAATAAAACAAGATACTATATTTATTTGAACACATAGGTTGAACCAGTGTGCGTGTAAATAAGATATATTTACATATACTAATTGTTCAAATAAATGCACGTCATTTAGAGGATTAGGTGACATAAAAAATATTTAAACTAAATACTCTGTAACAATTTAACCATAGACAATGACAGGCTAGACTAACGTGCTGAAAGTATGAAAGAGACACTGTCTTCTATGCTTGAATAAGCAGCTATTTGGGGTCTTTAAGTGGTTCCATTTGTGCTTGACGATTTGCAATGAGCTATCACCAGCCCATTGGACATATCAACTTTCCAACATCGTCGGCAACCACAGTACTTTCTTCCGTTTCACTCCATACGTACCGTAGTCAATTGACTTGCAAAATCTCATTTTCATGAATATGCATTTGGCAGGGGAGAGCAATCTTCTTCCAACAAAAATGCGTGTTATAATTAAATGCTCTTCAATAACAATGACGTCATACTAAAATTTTCTTACTTAAAATTAAAGCCACCGCACATGTTTATTTTCTAAAAAAGGGTTGCGTAATTCCGTTGGCTTGTTTTCCGCAGTGGTTTCCTAGCGGAACCAATGAAACTGCCCCCATTTATATATTCATGATAACGAGATTTTCCTAACCAAATGGCTCATGGTACATAACGCAGCATGGCGGAGTTATATTTTTTTATTGGAAATAATAACAGGTATCATTATATATAAAAAGATGTATTACTTGCATAAATTATACTAAAAGATAAGATACGAGTAAGTTATTAACAGTTATTCCTTGCTGTCCAACTCAAAATTGCATATAGTAATTATAAGGATAGTAGACACTTAATAACCATAATCTGAACAGAAAAATGTATTTGTGTCTTAAACATGGAATATATTACACTTTCTACTTACTAGTTCGTCTATAGCCAGTATACTCAATCCACATTTTATATGTGTTTGTTCAACAGGTCTTGATATAGGATCATAGGATGCATGTAGTACAGTTTCTGATCTGATTTGTGTTTCCATGTCAGCTGAATACGTCTGTACACCTAAATAGAAAAATATGCATGTATTTTATAGCGAACCAAGACTCTCTCTTTATTTTAGTTATATTTAATGTGATGTCTTTCTAAAGCAGATACAATCAGATGAAACAGATGAAATATAAAAAACAGTAAATTCATTACTAAACACCTATTATTAAAAATGCTAAATGAAATATAATTGACCTAATTTTTTTCTAAAACACTTATTGTTTAGAGTATGCTAAATAAAATATAATTGTCAGTAAAATCATTCTAAAATAGTATGTACCATGATAGTGGGAGAAAACTAAGAAAGCTTTTAAAAAGTATGAATAAGGAAAATGCTAAAAAGACTGTTTCATACAGTAACACCTCTCTATAACAGCCAGTTTTAAAACTTCTCTAAATAAGTTTTCACAGAAGCTTAAGAATTGGAAATGTAAAAGTAACTGTTGTTGAAGTGTAGTTGTTACTGAGAGATAGGTGTAAGGAGAGGTTTCATTTTATCATAGAGATCCAATAATATCAATTTATAAAGTGTGTTTATTTTAGGCCACCTGTAACACTAACTTCTTGTATGAGAGTCGGATGATGCTCGTCAGATACTTAAAAAGTTGAGTTTCTTCATCATAACACACACCATTTGTTTATGCGAAACAAAGTATGTATACATGTTCAGTTCAAGAAATAAACACCTACCAAGTATATTTCATTTTAAATATTTGATTAGTAAAACTTATGTTCAACATGAATTAGGCAACAAACTTATCTTTGTTATCAGAGAAAATTCTCAGGTAAAAAAATGTTTTTTGCGGGGCCTGGAAATTTTTCGAATATTCGGAATGTCATCGAATATTCGAATGATGAAAAACAAATGCGGATATTGGAAATTATCTTACCTCGTACAGAAAACTCGTTTTTCATTGGCCGAGAGCGGTCACGTGCTGACCATGTATTATCCCATATTAGGTCAGTAGATTCTAATATCCAGTCAGTAACAAAATTTATAAATGATAGCGCTGACGAAACCTTATTTTTCTACTCAGATGGGGGTACTCGGTAAGATAAATTCGTTACACAGTCAGTTACTGACCGGATACGGTGTGATACCGGGTCAGTGAATAAATATTGGGCTCAAGCTACGCTCTCATCCGATATTAATTTACTGACCCGGTATCACACCGTATCCGGTCAGTAACTGACTGTGTAACTAATAATACCCAACATAAAAATCGGCTTTTTCAATTTTTGTCTAACAATGTTGCTATTGCATGTTTGTTTAACTCATGTTAATTAACTTATGGTTATGATCCTAATTAGCTGTCCAAACCTTGGTTATATAGATAGATCATGAAGGCGCAGTCCTTCACAGAATACAAATAAAGTTTTGTACAATACATGCCGTACAATTTATTACCCCTTATTAACAGTCAGAACTTGGGGTATAGACGGTACCTTTTCACATTTTGCGCATAACGTGTAATTTTAATGCTTTGATCAAGCCATTACGTCGTAGTGGGCGCTTTATTTTCAGATCACAAATGTCAATTGCTGTTAATTATTGCGAAGAAAGGTAAATCTAAACGCCAGACTCGATTTAGAAGGAATTACTAATAATTGTTTCATAATGTTCATTGAAACTCCGGATATATTTGCTAATTTTATATAAACCGAAGAAATACAGTATTCGGACAAATAAATTCAGACACGAAAATCGTAATATGAGGCATTGACATACTAGGAATATTTTTAACTTTATTTTTATTATTATTATTTATTAACTATATTTTTAACTTCAAATATACATGTATTCGAATATTAAAAACGAATATTTGAACATCAAAATTTGTATTTATTCCCGGCCCTAGTTCTTTTATTTCATACAAGAGCATTTAAATCTCTATGAAACTTCAATAGGACTTCTTCTGAACAAACATTGAGACTCGTTATTCTACAGATCCTAAATACGATCGTAATGGCAGAAGAAAATGTCTGTTATCTCTTCCGATATTTCTTCTGTAGCACCCGGCGTCCCTTGTGACTGGGTGCAAGTTGATGTAAAAATACGGCTTATTGATGATATATGCAAAATTTAATGAATACACATACTTATGGCCAATAAAAATGCCTGACTGAAATATTAAGAATTTGTGTCGAAGACCAAGGATGCATAGATTTCTAGTTCAAACAAAACTTTTAGATAAGTACTAATTCAAATTATGGACTCTATATTCATTGACTAAGCGACTTCACAACAACCATTTTTCGGAGTAATATTATAACTTTTATAATACAGAGTTTTTGTCACGGAATGATGTCGTCTGCCTATCCTTAAAATACTCAGTTCTAAGCTAACGTGGTCGATTGGTTGGTGTCAGGCAATTTTCAGATAGCCAAATTTCACTATTGGCAAATACCTATTCAAAACCTTCCCTTTTCGTGGTATCCTTGAAATAAGAAATTGACCATAATTGCCTAAACAAACTGAAATGAGTTCAAATGATAGAAACATGTTTTTAAAACCTAGTTTCAGAATGGAGCTAAATATTTTCCTATGTATACAATATATATTCATGATTATGATCAATGTATTGGATGATATTTTGAACTAGTTTTATCTTTACTGATCGTCTTTAGAGATAAATTGACATTTTTCATATATCTCACCTAACTCGTCACATCAGTTACGTCACGAACTTTATGATTCATTAAAGAGGAAATAACGCTGCGGGGTGTTCCTTTCTCACAGCTAACCGTGATGGGACGTTTTATCAATGGAAACCCGCTTCTGTTACATCATATTATAGAAGTTTAATCGACAAGCTTGTATCATTGTATCAAACTGAAACCGTGATATATTTCCGATTATTTTCCAACTATTGCTAAATATTGATATTTGTTTATTTATGTTAATTATTTAAAATACTGATGATTCCCGATTTATTAACGAAACCTTGACATTGAAGCATATATTCCTTGTACGAGGGCTGATCCAGATATTTGTATATATGTATGATATCGAGACTATATGTACTATGATCACGTTTATTGAATAAGTACTGTTCTGTTCAATAATGAACATCTCTGACATATTAAAAGTGACTTACTGAGTAATGACCTTTATACAGTAGAGAAGTTAATAGACTGGAAATGTATGTTAATTTGTCATCTACTGGGACCAAATTGACATAAGTACATCACAGTGATATATTGTCTAGTACAGCGTAACCTTGGAAAGCCTAACCCTAAGAAATCTGAATTAGAGAGGTATTACGGTTAATTGCTGCAAGAAATTACCATTATAGACCAAATATTAAGATCCATGACACCACTGCTAGCTTTGGTCGGTTAAAGTAATGGCTCGAGTTTCTCGGGTTGCTCTGTATTATTAATATTACAATTTCGTATCATATTAATTGAATCACTGACATTTAAAACATTAATATGATATTTACATTAATGTATTAGTACAAGAATTAATGCTAATCGATTATATCTGCAACTCTGCGTTTGGGAACAAAAAATAAGTTATTTCTGAACTGAACAGAACAGAGCATATAGTTTATTTGTGATTATTATCAATATTCACTATATTGATGGTAATAGGGTTGTAAAATGACATTGTTTTATGTCAGAGAAAATCGACATTATATCGGCTATAATTATTTCATTGCAAACTGTTAACGATTGATTTTTTTTTCGATAGACGAAGCAGTCTTCAAATTTTAAATTTAGCTCTAAACAAGTATTATTATTATTTTCACGTTAACAAAGACTCACATAGTAATCACAGTTTTTCTGAAAATATTTCTAACAAATTTGACATTTTGCTTAATTCTAAATCTAGAAAGCAATATGGTTTGAAAAGTGTATATTTTAAAATCTTCGTAGTTTAAGACTGTTTTCATGGTGGGTATGAACATAATTGCTGCACAAACATGTGTTGGTGTACATTAAAATATACTCACAGTTTATATGACACAATATGTAAATACTGTAATTCATATGTTACTGAAGATGAGAAACATTTTTAATAAAATGTACAAATTATAGTGAATTAAGACAGAACTTCTTTTAACATGTTGTAATAATATATGACAATTCAATGTCTGATGAAAATTAACTTCAGTAAATATCATAACATTTAAGGAAAACGGCTAAATTCATACTTAATGCTTACGTTAAAAGGAAATGTTTAAAACAGTTGTTAATATGAGTCTTTTTATTTGTCTAACATGTTTCGATCATTGTATATATTTTATTGTATATGAAAAGTCACTTATAGACCCACTGGGTCGGTTGTACATGTATTTATGATATTTGAATGTAATGTATATATGTTTTATTGTACAATTGTCACTGTAATAAACAAATAATCTATACTATATACGGGTTGCATCATGTCTTGGTATCTAGTATTATAGTAACCTATGGATGGCGAATATTTTAACACTATGTATTAAATTTACATACATATAAACCAACGGTGTCACTGTTTACCTATTCCCCTTTACTAATAAGAACACATTACAATAAAATAACCAACAAATTTACATTTGACTTATCAAAAATGTACAACAAACAAAAACTAAAAGAAAAATGAATGTTAGAATTATATTACAGTATTGCTTTTCATCGTAATTACCTTTTGGTCATTAATCTAAATTCGGTATTTTTACTCACCAATTTCCCGGAATGTTTATTCATGCAATTTGTTTATGTCTTTAAAACATACATCTAGTATGCATACACTTCTATAAAAATTCCAATAAATAGAACTTACCAATAAATTGTCCTCCAATAAAACACAAAACGAGAGTTTTTTGTAATGTTAACATCCTTTTGGCCATTTTTTTTTCGAATCTTCTCCGAAACTTTTCCGCGCGCCAATCACCGCTGCCTGCTAGTATCCCTCAATGCGATGTACCGTGCTTTCAGGAACGCTTTTATAATGGTCAAATTGATTTCTCTTGATTGGAATCGAAAATGTTCAGTAATCTTCACGAAATCAATGTTCAGTACTGACCCTCATGTTACTAATTCGTGTTTATTAGAAACATAAATATTTACATTGCCATATCGGACTATCAGTTCATCTAGTCAAGAACTGATTTTGAAAAACTATACGCTCTCCTCAAATATGGAATACTATAACGATGAATGGAGTGTCTGTTTACATAAACATGTAGGTCGTGTCGTCTACTGCTATACGTAATTGAAACGTTCACCCCTGGCACTAATTATACTTCTTTTCACAAGTTAATAAGGACAGAATCAACTAAATTCATTTATTGAACCTTCGTTTTCAACTACTCAACATCAGTTAATAACAGTTAGGCAAAAAATATAGTAAAAATGAAGAGTTAATGTGAGGTTGAAAGTCTAAATATTGTTGGATAAAGAAAAGACGAGAAATAATAGAAAATGTTTAGTAATCAAATGAAAATCAAACGTTGATAAGCTGGATCACTTTATGGTGAAGATTGATCTTCTCACGTTCACTGTTTTATGTTCAAATTCTGTGCACCACTGCTTACTTCAAGTTTTTGTTTAATTGCACTTAGCTATGGTTAGCAGTTTTGTGCACCGCTGCTTTATTCCGTTTTGTGTACAGACGGTCTTACTAAACTTTGTACGGATCGAGACGCTAAGCATCCTGGGTAAAAGTGTTCATTTACCTGAAAACACGTGGAATAGTTTTGTGACTACTCAATATTATATTTTTATTCAATTAAGTATGCACGTGAAATAAACTTTTAAAGAGGTCCTTTCACCACTATACTAACTTGTTTACGTATCATTTATTTTACAATTAGATAATAATTGTATAAAAATATACAACGATTTTGTACGCCGTACTATATTCTAATACGTACCAAATCGCCGAATACTGCAATGAGTTTTGCATCTTGAGTAAGAAGTTCTGTTCACTACTGTTTTATACAAGGTTTTGCTCGATTGCAATTAGCTAAGGATTTTGTTCGATTGCAGTTAGATATTGCAGTTAACTAAGGTGTTTGTTCGATTGCAGTTAAATATTGCAGTAAGCTAATGTTTTTGTTCGTTTGCAGTTAGCTAAGTTTTGTTTGTTTGATTGCAGTAAGCTGAGGTTTTTGTTGGATTGGAGTAAGCTAAGGTTTTTGTTGGATTGCAGTAAGGTAAGGTTTTTGTTGGATTGCAGTAAGCTTAGGGTTTTGTTCGATTGCAGTAAGCTAATGTTTTTGTTCGATTGCAGTAAGCTAAGGTTTTTGTTCGATTGCAGTTAGCTAATGTTTTTGTTCGATTGCAGTTAGCTAAGGTTTTTGTTCGATTGCAGTTAGCAAAGGGTTTTGTTTGATTGCAGTTAGCAAAGGGTTTTGTTTGATTGCAGAAAGCTTAGGTTAATTTTATCGATTGCAGTTAGCTAAGTTTTTTTGTTGGATTGGAGTAAGCGAAGGTTTTTGTTCGATTGCAGTAAGCTAAGATTTCTGTTGGATTGCAGTTAGCAAAGGGTTTTGTTTGATTGCAGAAAGCTTAGGTTAATTTTATCGATTGCAGTTAGCTAAGGTTTTTTGTTGGATTGGAGTAAGCTAAGGTTTTTGTTCGATTGCAGAAACCTTAGGTTAATGTTCGATCGCAGTTAGCTAAGGTTTTTTGTTGGATTGGAGTAAGCTAAGGTTTTTTGTTGGATTGGAGTAAGCTAAGGTAAGCAGTAAAGTTATGTTCACTACTATACTAAATAATAAACCCGAGCTATAAGAGTTTTATTTTTTAAGATATTTTTGTCAAAGTAAGACATATCCATTATTTTACAAGTACCACAGAATATTCCTTAAAATTTCTAGTGGATACTTCAAAGTGTTTATTACGTAAAAGTCTGGAGGAGTTTTGTTTAAACTAATATGTCTTTTCATTCTGTTGTCTTCATATCAAGTTCTACGGACCACTACAGAACACAAATATTGACTTGTTTGTCGAAGTGATAAATCAAATTGTAATCATTATAAATACATGAGTGTACTATCAATCATTCATAAGTATGTTTGTTTTCAATATCTGAAGTATGTACACGTACAATGTTCTAAGTGCAACCAAGAGACAGTAACTCTTCAAAACAACCAAAGTCTGAGGTCATCGACTTTGTTGGTTAAGGATGTAAAGCACCACTGTCTGCGACATGTTAAGTGCAAACAATAGCCATTAACTCTTCAAAACTACCACCACCGGAGGTAATCGACTTTTCTGGCTAAAAATGCAAGAGCACCACTGTCTGCGACATGTGACTAAGAAAACGCCGCTCGGTTTAAACCAGGAATATAGTATATCTACATGTATGTCTTTAGTTTTAAAGTATACAATGTATGCAGTAATGTCAATTTCAATCAGTAGTTCTTTGTCCGCTTTGTCCGCAATGTTTAACATTTCTGATAAATTGTTCATATCTACATATCAGAAATGTTAAACATTGCGGACAAAGCGGACAAAGAACTACTGATTGAAATTGACATTACTGCATACATTGTATACTTTAAAACTACATTTTTTATTTTGATAAAGATAACAATTTGTCCGGGCAACCAGACAAAGTCGATACCAACTTGCAAAAAAGATTAAATATATTCTCAATATTTTCTTTTTATATCAGTATTATTACGAACTTCATTATTAATAAACTACATGAGTTTGCTATCAGGGAGGTATCTGTGGTCCATTTTATTGAACAACAACAGCTGCTAGACGCTATTGTGTCATTTCGACACACACATAATCATAGAACAGTGTATTCATTTAACATAATTTTAAACAGAAACGTGCCTTGAACTTACAGATGTGTCATGCGTGCTTAGGCTACAAGCACCATTAGATAGTATCCAGGTGTAATTGGGTACCCGCAAGTATAATGTTGTTGCGCCTGTTTGTTGGCTGAACATAAGCAGGGTAAAAGACTCCACAAGGAAATTGATATAGATAGATGCCTGGAGCACGATGGCCAGAGGAAATAGCTGTGAATTCGGTAAATATGCATTAGCATGAAACTTCAGGAAGTCGGGAAAATCTATTACGTTTACATAAATTACTGCTTAATGTTTCCTAAATAGGCCCAACTCGCCTTAACACATCTGAAAGAAAGAGGACAAGCCAAGTTCAATATGCAATCATTTAAGTTTCCTTTATGAAAAATAACGGAACTACATCATGATATAATAATGATATCATAATATAATGATAGACATGGTATTCATACATGATGTGATATAAATGACAATTGATAATGGCACAATTATGGCTGCAACTTTGGACCAAATGACCTATTTCCATACTGACATTGATGACGTCATCAATGAAGTATTAATTAAATGAACATTGTTTGATCCTTTTCTACACAGTTTCATAAATTTCTACTAAAGTCCGTGAATTTGAATCTAATGTTACTTTCATTAGATTTTTTCATGAATGGAATTTCAAAACGAATTTAAATGACACAGCAGGCACTGCAAATAAATATTTTAATGAATAAAACGATATATTCAATCGGCATGAAATATACAATTTTAAAGCACATAGACCAATCTGGTTAGTGATCCCTTGTTAGTCCGCTAGTCAAGTCACTTAAAGTTTCCTGAAATCTTCTTTTTTAAACAATCTAAATATTTTATATTTATTTAAAAGGGTAAGTTGTCCAGTGTTAATCCTTTGTATGTTTGGTTTTCTACAAATATGGTTTTAAGATAGAATTACAATCTTTATACATGCATCACGAATATCAGTCGTACACTCATTGATATAGGCCTATTGAACAAGGTGAAACAAAATCATTCATTGCTTCAATGGCACCCGCTTGTTTCTCCGACAAAGCTCTGTCAGAACATGTATTCATTGAAATGTTCAACCATTTACTGTTTTATGACTTTAGTTTCTGCAAATATTGTAGATAATCTTCCTAAAAGTTCTAGTGGTAGACTAGGGTCAAGGAAAACATGTCTTTGACTTATTTCTACGTTTAGAATAGTCAACAGAAGCATGCACAGTTATCTCCATATCTCTTTCCTTCAGTATCTCAGGCACTTTCTCTGTCATCTCAAGAAGAGGTTTCTTTTTACTTTTTACATCTTCATCATTATCATATTTCTGGAAATAAAAGTAATGAAGGATATTTGTTTTTTGGTATAAGATCGATTTTTTTCACAAATGAGCTAAGGATGCAATATCTTCACGAGTGGCGTAGCCACGAGTGAAAATATAATATCATTAGCTTGCGAGTTATATTAATAGATCTTACACCGAAATAAACATATTTTCTGTTTACTATATGCTTCAAACTGGCTTGTTAAAGTATGATATGTCATCAGAACGGCGCATCCAAACAGTGAAAAAAAATATTTTTATTGTTTCAATACAGTGAAATATCGATTTTATTTCACTGATAAATCCCGGTATTCCACTGGAAAACATACAATAAAAGTGTTAATTTCTTTTTATAGTCTTAGTTTCATGCTTATGGATTTGCACCGACTTTACAGCTATTACCTCTTATCATCGAGCTACCGGTATCTTTCTATAAATCTTCATTTAGAGTACTTTACCCCGCGTATTGCAGCCGATTTATTGGCGCTACGGAATTATACTACTCTCGCAGGTACCTATTTACACCTGGGTGGAGTAAAGCAACTACAGGGTAATTTTTTGCTCAATGAAAATAGCAGTGTTCTTGGTGGTGTGCGGGCAATAGCTAAACCAGAATCTCTTGATCCCTAAACGTGCGTTCTACACCTGGGCTACTGTTCCTACTAAAGAAGATTATGATTCATGACAGTTGTTTCACTCCCCTTAATTATCAGTGTGTCGTCATAAAAAGCCCTATTTTAAACATGGCCATTGTAAGATCAAATGTTTGTCGACAATTTTTCAGTTATATCACAACTGTCAGAAACAGCTACAGGGGCTGTACGACCAACTCACCACAGAAGATTGCCATGAGCCAATCGTTTTAAGTGTGATAAAATACTTAAACAGAATATGATATAATACCCCTTCATGTTTAACTCCAAATCGTAGTGGTTTTCTCCATTTTTCAGGTAGGAATGGAAACATAATATCAAATAATGGACAAATCAACCTTGCATCAATCTTCTTTGGATCTTCACGACCTATTAAATGTGATAAAAGAAGTTCAGTTAAAAGTGGCTTTTTAAGGCAAGACATTTCATGAATATCTCTACTGTACAAGCATTGGTATTGTACTCCATTAATAATATAGTCATATTAATTGAATTTACACTTTGAAAAGATAGACTATATTCTCTCTTATACTTATTTTGGGGGATATATTGTTAATAAACAGTCTTAGAGTTAGAGTGGGTTAGCTAAGGTAGATCATAGAAAACTAGATATAGAGGCAATGAACGTACCAGTTATAAAGCTGACAATCAAACCTATTATAATAACTATAGCCATGGCTGTACAACTATACCATAAATAGGATAATGTATAGAGTTTGTCTATACCTTCTGGTGGGCTGAAAAAAACAAATACATCCAATAAAATGTGGAACAGAGGTTCAATGAACCTTTCCGTGTGCGACCTTTTCATTTGAATAACAATACATTTACCCACAAATATAACCATGTGCTCTTTTGTAAACACCTTGTATGTGGGACAAAATGTAACTGTAAACCTTTGTTAAATATGCTAATAGATAAGGTCATGGAAAGGTCCATTGTAAGACGCGTCATTTCAAATAAATATGGCTCAGATTCAACTCTTACAAGAGTCACAACTAATTTTCTCGAACATAACATCTACATAATAAAAACAAACTGTTGTTCATCATATCTTTACAGCTGCCAAACAAATAGAAAATATTGAACTACAGCATAATATGTCATTTCTATGTGCGAAAAAGCCGCTGTAAACCTCCCATTAGTTGAAAGTGTTTATTTTGAATTCTCAAAAATATTTTTGTAAATGGCCTAGTTGAATGGTATTTTCCTAAACGACTTACCTTTTTGTTACCCCTGTTAAAGATGCATTAAGCAATGCAATATTTATATCAGCCAATGCTGTTCCATTTCCAGTAAGATTCCAATTACAACCTTCCATACTGATTGGTGCTTTCCATGATACTGGTTTAGTGATATAGGCACCTGTACCAATCCATAACATAACAACTAAACTTGTCAATGTACCCGCATAGGCTCCCTGAATCAAGAAATATACATGCACTTACAACTTACTTTATGTATGTAATCAAATATGTAAGTGTATAGTGTTGTTTCAATATGTATTGTTTGTTTGTTTGTTTTTGTTGGGTTTAATTCAGTAGCAACACATTGTATAGGTCATATAACGGTGGTCAGTCAACCTACTCACTGATCCTGGAAAGGTCAATTCTCTGGATTTAGCTGTTAACAAACTACATAGCGCATACTTTCGTCGGTGACTGACAACTACATAATTATGAATCATTGGTAGAAGGGAGAATGGCCGGGTAAATTATTTCATGACCAAGTTCCACGAAAGTATGCCCCGCCCAGGAATCGAATCCACGACTCCTCGATCAGTAGACTTGCGTGCTACCAACTGAGCTGGCCGGGCGGCTTTACAATAAGTAATTTAATTTAATTTAATACATATTTTATTCAATGAATTGGATTGGATAACAGGCATATAATGCCTATACACATCCTCTCCATACAATAAGTAGGTGTGTAGTGATGTTTAAAGATGTAACTGTGTAGTGTTGTTTCATGTTTTTGCAGCAATATATATTCTGTTTACCAAAAGCATTTGACGACAGGATGACCAAAATATGTCTTTAGATATCATTTATGTCTCTAAGTCTAAGTTGTTTATTTTGCAATAATTACATCACTCTCACCATTACCAGCTTTTAACTAGGTGGTATTACGCTATCTTTGATACATTGCTTTCTCAATTATTTGTTCAGTCTTATTATTTTTATTTAAACCAGAGACGAGATATTTCTACCTCTCATGTGTCCGTCATGTTAGTTTTTAAATGAACTGATGAGGTACAAGCAGTAACAATATCAATCGGAACAGTGCGCAGTATTTTACGAAGGCATATTGTCTAAACAATCGTCGTTGAGTTTTGAATATAACAATAATTATGTGATTACCCACTTGATTAGTTAATACAATATAATCATTTAATACAATGACAAACATACCTTAGCATTAGCCCATGGAAACACCATTCCTAAAGTAAATAAACCCAACATTGGTGCTCCTACTATACCAAACAGTGACAACGCTGCCTGGAAATACATTAAGACACATGAGACAAATGATTGATGCCCCCAAAATGGGTCCTGTACTTTAATGGAAAAGAGAAGAAAATACGAAGTGTTTTTGAACTTTGCAAGCAGTGTAGGACATTCCCTTAATATACAGTGCAGTAATTAAGTTGTTTAAGTCGCCTTCCCAAGTTTTAACCTCTTGTCCAATTCTTATATATATTATATATTACTACGCTTAAAATACAGTTTCGTTCTTTTATTATCACATTTACGTAACTAAGAACTTATTCTTGAAAACACGATGTATTATTGAACTGTTGTTACAAATCCTTAGTTATCTAAATGTTTATTAAAAAACAACGAAATCAACGTTTTGAGTATGCACTTGTTCTAAGTTGTATTAACATCGAGTCCTCGTCAATAACTTTCGATTGATGTTGCTGATAGAACCATGAAGTGACTCATGTGCATCTTAATTGAATAAAGTAAAACGAACATCAGTTGAAAAGTATGATTATATAGTACTTTCAATCTAGTAAAAGTAGTACAAGTGAATTCTACATAATGGTAGCTACGTAATGGAAAATAATAGTACAATATGACTGGAGAACAACTGTACATACTTGTAAAATATTGCCAAGTTTAGAAGCAACATAGGTCAATCCAAGGCAGACAACTCCATAAGCCAAAGCTGAAATAGATATAGTAAAGAAATAAAAAATGCACACGTACACAATCGTTTGGCTTCAAACTCGGACTTCCTCGTTATTATTCAATGCCTTTTTAGAATAGCATAACATCGTAATTGCCAACTTAAAAACTATCTCAGAATGTAAGAGAAAATAGTAAACTTTTCGTAAATGAGGATACTGGGTATCTTCTCAGTCATATGTTGTGCTTGTACCACAGATAAATTGATCTTTAAATGAATCGACTTAATTTCAGCGTCCATTTGAAAGTCTTTAATGAAACTATTATAGGTAAGTAACCACTAAAGTTGTATATGTATATCATATTTTGATTTTGGTATGACTGCATCCATGGTGGTGGGTAAAAGTAGAGGCAAGGAAAAGAGTCTATCAAACCTTATAGTTGATAAATAAACGGCTAAATTCTGATTAAAAGGTTTTGTCAGAAGGAGGCCTGGGAAAAAACCATTCTCATACCTAGAGGTTATCAAGATTTTCGATCTAAAACATTAATAACATCTGGATACAAGAATGGAAACAACATTCATATTTGAGAAAACTTGACATAAGCATTGGTCTAACCTTCAGCATACTTGGGCATTACAGAAATAAAGCAAATATTACATTACCAGTAAATTTAGATATATTTGTAGCTGTTTTTTCTGACAAATCTGGCTTTCTAGGGCGTATTATATCTGTTAGTGTAACTGCCGCTAATGAATTTAAACCTGAGGAAATTGTACTGGAATAGAGAATATTAATTTTATGTTTTATTTTGCTTCGTTGCAAATTTTTTAAATTAACAAGTTAAACAAGTTAAATTCTCATAATGTATTGATATATAATGGCGAACAACAGTTCAAAATTATAAATTTGAATAAAAATTCCTATAGCTTGATTGTAAAACAAATATCTGCATTCTGGTCCAATAGGATAAAACATCATTTACTCAAAGAAGCAGTAATATAGGTTTAGGATGATCAAATATGCAGTGGATGTTATCTAATGATCTTAATACAGTAAGTATTGATAACCAGTTACAAAATCCAATTTCTGAAACTCTGAGGGCTCGACTTAGAGTCCGCTTAAATGATAATTAAGAATACTTTAACAAGTTTAGAGTTTTTGCACGCAACATGGGTTAAAGTTTGATGTTGTGGCAAGTGCGAGGATGTTGCATCCTCGAACCTGGTTCAAAAACCCCATTGGCAATAACATTCCAGCTCCAAGGCGGAAACCATATTAAGATATTGTTTTCGTTGGGTTTTCGCAGGTCTGTGTTTATTGGCTGTTGCTTAACCAGATATGTTTTCTTAATCCCTGTTTAATAAACAAATGAAGATAGATTACCTAAGAGTTCCACTAAATATACAAGCAACAAACAATCCCGGTACACCAGGCACATGACTTAATAAATCCATTACAAATAATGGGTATAACTGAAATATAATAATACAACATTTACATGTAGAAGACAAAACTAGGTACATGACTTAATAAATCCATTACAAATAATGGGTATAACTGCAATATAATAATAATAATATAACATTTATATGTAGAAGACAATACTGGGTACATGACTCAATAAATACATCACAAATAATGGGTACAACTGAAATATATAAATAATAATAATATAATATTTATATGTAGAAGACAAAACTAGGTACATGATTTAATAAATCCATTACAAATAATGGGTACAACTGAAATATATAAATAATAATAATATAATATTTATATGTAGAAGACAAAACTAGGTACATGATTTAATAAATCCATTACAAATAATGGGTACAACTGAAATATATAAATAATAATAATATAATATTTATATGTAGAAGACAAAACTAGGTACATGATTTAATAAATCCATTACAAATAATGGGTACAACTGAAATATATAAATAATAATAATATAATATTTATATGTAGAAGACAAAACTAGGTACATGACTTAATAAATCCATTACAAATAATGGATATAACTGAAATATAGTAATAAACCGTTATGACTTTTATCTGTAGAAGTCGAGACTTGGAACGTCTAAGTTCAACACTTTAATATTACATGTACAGGAGCAGTACTGTAGTCCAGTGGTGGGACAGGCGCTTAGGAATCGAGAGGTCCTAGGTTCGAATCCCACTGGGGGCACTGCTAATTTCCTTGAGCAAGAAATTTACCTGCGATTGCTTCACTCCACCCAGGTGTATATGGGTACCTGTAAGGGTCATGTACTGTATGCTATGGCTGCAATCTGCGCCGTGTGTTAACAGTTGGTGTATGACTCAATGATCAGGGAAGTTAATGTCAAGAGTCGACTGAATAGTGATACTAATTGTAGACTCCAAAAACCCTTGCTTTAACGTTCACATACATGTAGCTTAAGGTCTTCAGCAAACCACGTGTCTATATTGTTAATGCCGCAGCAGATAAAAGATCAAATGTTATCAAATCGACTTATAAAGTTTTTGAAGTCAGAACTAATATACGTGATACAACAACAATTCAATATACAGCATTCCTGAGATGCACAAGTACTTGACTCACATAATACGTAAGCAACTCGCTGCAACTACTAATATTTTATTTTCAAAGAAAATTTCGTTGAATAAGTTACGCTCGAACACGTGACCATCTTTCAATGAGAGGTAACAGTGATTGAAAGTCAGCGAGTTATTCTACTCGACAACGTCGAACAAGAACAACAAGAATATGCTAAATATGAAATTTTGTTTTGTTTTGCTGTGACCGTCTTTGTTATTGTTATGTGACAAAAGCCGCCTAATGACAAAGACGTAATTGAAAGTTTATAAAAAAAATTAAGTTAATTTTAAGGATGAGAATAATATATGATAAAAAAATGTTTTTAATAAATGGCTATTTCTTTGGTAACCATTGGTACATGTAACCAGTTGGTAACCACATGCATTTTCTTTTATTTGATCTTATTACTTAGCTTTCGACATTGACCTTGGCTTTTATTGAGGTAAACATTCTGACAAAATAATGATGGCTAAATGGAATTTTGTGAACAATATTCTTTTCTGAATTTCTAAAGAACTGTTTGAATAAGCTCCAGCAAAGTCATCTAAACACAAAAACCTATACTGTTAACGTCTTTTGTTATATTTTCACGATATAAAATTTCATTCAATTTCAAACAAACTAGAATGATAGTTACCTGGTCAGATGCCATTATGAGACCAAATTTGATAGGATCACAGGTACTGTAGAAAGCATACATAACAATACCGACAAGGCTTGATAATATTAATATTACATTTAAACCTGGAAAATTGATCCATAAAGCTCTGAAAGTATACATAAAAACATAAAGTTTGGATACATGTAGTCAATAAGTTCCAACAAATGTCAGTAACTTTTTTATTAGACAACCTTTACTTGTTATGACAAAGATCAATGCGATTGGTCGATTTGAATATGATTTTATTTCATCACGTTTACTATTACATATACAGTAGAGACATTTGACCAAAATGTTTCCTCAGTTTTTGTATTAACAATAAAATCGAATTGATCCCCAATGTGTGATATTATGGAAATGCTGGCGTAGACCAAACTGGGCCAATATATGTTTCCTCTTTTCAACCTCAAATGCACATTTTAAAAGAGTTCTGTATTTCAGTAAGTATGGATTTAGGGTAAGTACTTCCCCGAGGTTGAAAGAATGATGTCCCATTAACATGTTGGACCATTTGATTGCAACCAATTAACCCAAATCAGAAACCTTGAGCACCTTCTTGTCAGTATATCATTACTTGAAGCAGGCATGGTCGAGCGGTTACGACGTAGAGCTGGTAATCATTGGATAGCCAGCTCTGTGTTGGTTCGAATCCCATCAAAAACCTACTCCCGTTGTTTCCTTGAGCATGAAACTTTATCCTATTAGCTCAGTACTGGGGGCCAGAAAGCGGACTCGAAAATGATTAATTTAAGTTGTAAAAACGTGTTTTACAATCGAGCTTAACTAAGTTAGTATGATATTATAACAGCACTAACCATTAGGCCATTACAATGTAAGCTCGAACCTTGTTTCAAAGGGATAGAATACTTCTCATTATGTTTGATTCAAAATTAATATAATGTACAAGTAGAATTAATTAATAACCGTTATACAATAGTCATTGAACTCGTATCATTCTAATATATCCCCGACCTTCAGATTGGCGGTAAATAAAAGTTTCCACTTACATTTGTGCCTGTTTTAGAGAACCACAACTTAGTGCTCTTTGTACCTGAGCTTGATTAGTACCATATACACTGCCCCATAAGAAAGCACTACCGACTGTTAGTGCCCAGAAACTATGTCTAACACCAGGATCGGGACGGAAACTGAAACATTACATTATTTTACTTTAGCTACAACTAAATAATTTTAGAAATTATTTTTTATTATAAGTAAGTTTCAAAAGTTTCAATATTTCATGGGAACAATTGCCATCATTATTAATAGCATTATTGCCATAATCATTATCACCGTTAATACTGCAATCGTCATCATTAACATCACCACAACAGATATCATTATCATCATAACTGTTATCATCATCAAATCGTCTTTATAATTGTCATCATCAGCATCGCCATCATAACCATTGTCATTATATCCACTGCACTTTTTGTACTAAGAGATGGATATAATATACATGCACAGGGGAGGATCCAGAATTTTTTTCTAGGGGGGAGTCCGAACTTTTCTAGGGGGTCCAAACTTTCGAACCATAACCACATTATACACTTTTTGCAGAATAATGCAACATATTTATAATTAAAACTACATAAACATTGATTCTATGTTAAGCACCAAGAAAAATTGCTTCATGCTACTAAAAATGACTTACAGTCAAGAAATACACTTATGGACAGGTACCTTTTGAAAATTCCAAGGGGGTCCGGACCCCCTGACCCCCCCCCCACTAGATCCGCCTTTGATGTACATCTTATCCAGACTTGGGGCGTAAATAGATCCAATAAAAAAACTGTTACGTAATAAGCAGACCATAAAATTAAAGTGCACATATGTTTTAAATTACGATTAAGATCGCTCCGGTCAAATGATATGAAGTAAAAACTGTTCCAGGGGAAGATGATAAAGTTATACTTACTCATCAAAGTAAACTCTTTGATTCTGTTTAGCTATTTCCCAAGCATTACTAAATCCACCCATCTCTATACAACCTTGTATTAATGTTGCCATGAGACCTATTATCATCATGACAACTTGAAATGTGTCTGTCCATAATACTGCTTTCATACCTCCCTGAAAATCAATAGGAAAAGAAGTTCTTTATTTTGGTTTGGGTTTTGTATGGTGGCATATTTCTGCCACCAGATAACCACATAACTAACACGTTAATTAAAAGGTTAACTAGTTACGTTAACTAAATAATCACTTAATTAACTAGAATGGCAATAGTTTATTTCCTGTTATAATCTTTTATTTGTTGAAAAAATAACTAGTTATGTAACTAGTCAACCACTTAGTTAACTAGTTAATTATCTGGTTAACTAGTTACGTAACTAGTTAACCACTTAAATAACGTGTTAGTTATGTGGTTATCTGGTTGAAGAAATATGCTTTCATAGTTTTGTATTTGGTTCTTTTTTTTCTGTTTTAGTCTGTTATTTCTGTACTATTCTGTATTAGATTTTAAGTCGGTTTCTTATCTTTTCTGATATTGAACAAAACAGAACATACACATTATTTGTACATGTCAAAATACATAGTAACATTTTATTGCACTCGGCTCCTTTTTTTAACACATGAACTTCTTTTCTAAACAATGTCCTCTACCAATTCTTACTTGTCCTCTCACATGGAGGAAAAAAACTTCTCTCTACTCAAAGCAAAATTTTTATGGAATGGAATAATTTGCCAATGTTATGATTGGTAACATGGCTAAAATCTACAATTTCCCATCAGTAAGAGGTAGTCGGCAAACTTAATCCCTCTGTAAGTCTGCAATCGAAGTGCGTTTGCAATGTTACATACAGAAATATTATTTGGCTCCTTATTGCATCAAAAGACAAATCTGTCATACAAAATAAACATACAATTCAACTCTAGTTCGTATAATAGACAATGCACGTATATGTACTTTAACAAATTTACTTTTGTCTGCTCAATAGGTGAATAAGCTGATGCACGTTCGTCATTAAGAGCTACAGTCCCATAAGCATAAAAATAGCCGTGAGGGCACCGTACGGGCGCCGTGCGATCAAGCTCCGCAAGGACCCGTATGAACTATTGCGTACTCGTACGGACTGTTACGTTTTTACCAGGGCCCGTGAGATGAGCCCAGGATACACGTATCAGTTTCAGAGTCAAATCGTGAACAAAATCGTGGCCGAGTATGGATTAAGCATGCATATCTTCCAGCTACGGCTCCGTACGGGTGTGTTGTTTTGTACTATGTGCGTACCGTCTTCTTAAGACCTGGCGTCCACTTAGGTCAGGACATGATGCCGACAACACGCGGAATCTGAATTTAACATTCAACAAGACTTCCGCATGATCCTATTAGCTTCTTAAATCTGTCCTAAACACTTCCGCACGTTTCGGCGCCTTCGGGATTGATAAATTTGTCCGCGTCAAAATTTTGATCTAGAGCAAAATTTAGACGCGGAACTTAATTTCCTGACACCTTCGGCATCTTGTCCGGGTTGTCGTCAGGACATCACCAGGACGTCCTGTCTAGTCCGCAGACTTTCCTGAATACTTCAACGACGCGGACAGTTCGCGGACAATCAGGACAGTGTGTGGAAGGTTTAAGGAATAAATGTGGAAGGTTCGCAGAATCATTCATGAGCGTCCAGAATGGTTGCGGTACGATCAAGGATCAACGTTGAAAATGTCACGTTACTACTTTGTCTATGCAAAATTACCAAACTACGTCATAATTACGATGCACGTCAGAAGCATTTTGGATTTCTGAAGCTATATTTCGTAATCTAAAACTAAGAATTGAATCATTGTATAGGATACTGCTTAAGAATGTACAAGTATTGAACAATGTTTTAATATTACTTATTTACAGAGAAAGCCATTGAGAACGAATCTGAATTTTGAGCGCAAAGTGCAAATCATGTCTCATAACTTTTTTTCAATCAGATTTTTGTCTCTTATATATTACTCTAGAAGCGTACACTCGACAAAAGTTCTAACCGATCACTTTTCAACATTTGATTATTTTATAACGGGCCAATGGATCCTTATCAAATTTTGCAGAGGGGATTTTTGTGTCATTTTCTACCGATTTTTGGAAAGAAAAATAATTTGATACGGTCTGGTAGCAATGTGCAATGCTTTATGTTTTTTCACTTACAAAGTTAACAAAGATTTATGCAAAGTAAAATTTAATACTCACCATGCTCTGCACGAACATTTCGTGCCAAAATGTGTAAACCACACCCTTTGTCCCGCTTGAGTGCATCGGACCGTATCAAATTATTTTCTTTGCACAAACCGGTAGAAAATGACACAAAAGTCCCCTCTGCAAAATTTAATAAGGATCCATTGGCCCGTTATAAAATAATCAAAATTTGACAAGTGATTGGTTAGAACTTTTGTTAAGTGTAGTTATCTCAGAATGTTTATAATACAGTATTTGATGTTTATGGCACCTGTAGTCTAAAACTCACATGTGAACATGTCACAAAATAACATTCTTTCCTACCGAATCACTGAGCCCGTCTCACTACTAAAGTACATACTTGGATATTCCCTGTGATGTTTTCCAGGCACATTTTCGACGTTGCCCCCCCCCCTCCCTGACTGCTTGGTTAAGTTGATCATAAGTTCATCCAATACCACCCAATTCCTCCACACCCCTAATATTACGTAGTGTTCTTCATCCTTAAAGTCCATCTGACCTCGATCCAAGTTAGCGTATCTCAAATATGATTGTGAAGACAAACACAAAGAGATATAACAATCTTGACCACGGTTGGTGTTTTCAGCATTGTCCTTGCCAAATATTGCGAGCAAGATGATACGATGCCAAACGCCTTTTTAACAATTCGTCGCCCTCGAGAAAGACGATAGTTATCCTTTGTCGATGGGTAAGATTATGAAAAAGAAGCGTACGTTTCATCATTGGTCACGTACCTTATAGTAACAGCCAATTTAAGTCCAGCAAGAATGACATGTCTCAACCTTCTGGATAGGTGTCACATTTTGAAGTATTTCATCGAATATGCCTGGAGTAATTCATAGGTACTTTTTAGAAGGCGCTATGTACATCTTCAGCTCTTAATTCTTTTATTAAGGTTTCGATCTGACGATAATGCAAGCGACGTTCCATTGTTAGCCAGGGTCGCACCCACCACCTGTGCTTTATCTGACGTCTCCTGTATCCAAGTACCAGAGACATCTGAACATAGCATTCAGCTTCTTTTTGAAGCAATAAAGCAAGACATCCGAACTCCATGGTGGAACTTTCTCGAATGAGAGATAAAATGACATGTCACAACTGTTTATCAGCATCATGTCCGCAATGTGACATGCATTGCAGACGACTGTCTCAATCACTTCCGGATGTTAGTCAAATGTGTTTGTATTGTCATTGAGCGTACCGTTTTTACACCTGAATATTCGGTACGATGCCAAAATGTCTACGAGGACAATACGAGGACACTCTTAAGTATGCTCGCAGACATTCCGCGGACAAATTAATTCGCGTTCAGATATTATATTTCAGACGCAGAAGGTGTGCCGAAAACGATTTATTTTTACCGTAAAGCTTCCTTGTCCGTTCGGCGTCCTAGTGGACGCCAGCCTTAATACGCAAGGCTTCCCACGGCCTATGATTGTCTGCACGTACGGGTTCGCAACAAGCCACGATTTTATGGGACTGGGGCATTACTGATTTTAACAGATCGCATTGAGAAACAGCATTTTATTATAAATAATACATAGTAAACATTGTGAATTTTATATGAAAGGTGTCAATAAAATATGTTTAATTTAACATTAATTTATTAAATTTTAATAATATTTCACCCCCATATATTGGATTTTAAGATAACTGACTATGGTTATATGCGCAATAATGATATGAACGAATTGTAACTGCACACGTCGCAGCTTCTGAATATTATTGACGGAATTTAGATAACATTTTACAAGTACATGTGCACCTTTTGTTTCCCCTTCGATCAGCTTAACATTCAAAACAAGCAAGATTATCTACAAGTTGAATGTCAAAATGATTTATAATCTTATCCTTAAACTGTTCAAGTTATTATTGTAAATAGAGTGTTTACATTTTGTAAGCATGTTCCATGATACTATCAGTTGGGGATATGTAAATACCAAGGTGAAATACCTAAATAAAAGACATGTTTGCTTTAACAGTGCATAAATCACGAACAACCCATTAAAAATCGCAAATCCAATACGTAACTCACGTCAATTGACCTAAAATAATAATCATTCATGTTTTTATCAGTAGTGTAAGAGAGGAACGATTTCCCGCCTTTTTTAATGCAATACTTTTTGTGATAACATTTGCCCTACTTTGAAAGTAAACAGTATTCACAAAGTACCTAAAATACCTTTTGTCCTGTTTACCGGACGTCTTAATAGATTTGAATCTTGCGATTGAGATAAACATGGCAATGAAACAAACTAGATATATCTGGCCAATCTATAAGGGTTGCATCTGGCTTAAGGTCTTCAGCTTATCATTGTTTGAACGATCAGAAACAAATGCGTGTTATTCTGGTGGGGTTTCGAAACAGGTAAGATCCCAAATTTTAATGCTGCATTTTTTTTAATTAGTTAGTGTTTTGCCATGTATATTATTGGTGCATACTTTTTCTGTATATATTTAATATTGTATATACGTTATTCGGAAAATAGTTCCAAAGTTTTCTTGGCGATGAACTTAGTTTATGCCTATAAAATATTTTGACTTTGACTTAAGTGAAAACCAAAATATTAAAAAAGCGGCTTATACAGTTTTGGCAGCCAGAACTAGGTTACATCTTTTAGTCACAGCTAGACAACCTCAAGCAAATGTACTAATTTAACACCACTGAGAGGTGATCACAATTTGCACATATTTCTTCAAACCACGTACTATTTGAAAGCATCAGAAAAGCACTAAATGCTCAGTCCGAGTATTGATCCCGCATATAATGAATGCATATCGTGACTAATGATTTCATATGCTCTAAAACTTACATCATAAAGTCAAGCTCAAACACAAAGTCTTTCAACTATTTGACTTTAAGTGTATTTGTTTCTGCTAGCAAGTCAGGCGCTCAGCCAGATAAGATATAACCGGCTGATGACGGTATTTAATATGAAATAATTCTAATACATTTATATACTGTATAGTATATACACTGGGGTCCAAAAGTTTCTTTACACATATAAATTTTGATGTCTAGAAGTATACTTTGATATACTTTACATGTAGTTACAAGATTCGCAAATAATATTTAGTTTAACATGAATCATCAATTATGTTTGTTGTGTATTATAAAGATTAAACAAAAATACAAAACAAAACAAAATTAATGTGTCTGCAATTTTGTTTTTTTTTTAAGAGAATATTGAAAAAATACAAGTGTAAAAAAACTTGTGCACTCAAGTGTATACATTTTGCAACAAAATTGTAAAAGAATGAGATTGTACTGCTAAAATATAATGTAAAATATATCACTTACCACAGCGGTATATATTGTACACAAACTGCCCACTGATACAATAGCTCCCCATAATGATATACCTGTCACTGTAAAACATGTGAAATGTCATGTGAATAGTATCATGTGAGAATGTGGACAAGGAAAATTGTAAGAGTTTTTCACAACATTGTATCCTTAGAACAAATGCTATAAAGTTCCGTTATAAAGACATAAGCATGCGATACTTAATATGAAAGAAATGTGTCCCTATATAAAAACTATTTTGCTATTAATGACATCGAATATGGTAGTCCTCATTGTGGAACTTTATCGTATTTAAAGAGTTATACGAAACAGGTCATTTTACAAAACAAATAATTGTCATTATCTGTGAGGAGATGTAGAATTCAGATCTGAAATACGAATAGTGCATACATGTGCGAACAAAAAGACAAAAGAGTATAAGAAAGTGAGCTGTGAATATATAATAAGCATTAATGAAGCCACCCGGCTAGCTCATGCAGTTGGTAGCGCGCAAGTCTACTGATCGAGGAGTCGTAGGTTCAATTCCCGGGCGGGGCATACTTTCGTGGAGCTTGGTCATGAAATTATTTATACGGCCATTCTCCCTCCCTACCAATGATGTTTTATTATGTAGGGCAGTTGTCAGTCACTGACAAAAGTATGCGCTTAGTAGTTGGATAACAGCTTAATCCAGAGATTTAGCCTTTCCAGGAGAAGTGAGTAGGTTGACTGACCGCCGTTATATGACCTAAACAATGTGTTGCTACGGCGTTAAACCCAAAAAAACAGCATTAATGAAATATAATAAAAATAACTTTATTTCTTATCTTATACTTGTTGAGAATCGTTTAATTTGATGAATTACACAAAACAGTTTCAAGTGAAGAAAGCGATAATGAGTTATATTATACAGAAGGTTCGCTTTAACAAACAAACTAAAGCTAACAGCTAAGAAAGGCTACTCTACCTGCGTTTAGTGCCAATGATGGACCATAGAGTACTATAGACATGTAGATAATCTGAAATATTAAACAATATAACTTGAATATTTATTTATACATATGGTTATTTCGTAGTTCTGTAAATACGTAACTGTATTTACATAACAACCTCGTCTGTGCAGTGGTATGATCCTAATAAATATGTGGAACTATTTCTTCTAAAATTAAGCATAAGTTACTTTATTTTTGACAACAATCGCTTGTCTTTGCAATAAACAATGTGGTCTATATAGCAAAACTTTGCTGTATATTGTCTTCCGAACAATATGAGTACATACATGAAAATGCGAAGCTCATTCTAATTTCAGTTTAATACAATTCAAAGTTGTTGTGATTACTCCTGTATTAAAGGGGAACCAACTCCAAAATGTACACGCAATAAAACGTCCTGTATTGTTTTGTTGAGTTTCTATAATTTACCAATAACGAACGTTTACACTGAAATGTTGTCTTCAATTAAACAATGTAATGATTTTTATTAATTAACTTAACTACAAGAAAACAAATTAGTCCCATATCTAATCGATTGTGAAGCGTTCGAACTTTTTTGTCGTTGGTGTGACGTTAAGCCCCCCCAAAAATACAAAAAAGAGGCTCTAATTCATCACACAAGCAGAAGTGATTTATTTGCTTGTCAGAAATAAATGTGAGAATTAACAGAATGTGTAAAAACTGCCACAGAGTTGTTTGTTTCCTCGTACATTTATGTGATAGATAGATACTATATTAGATAAGCATATTTGTTTTTATCAAGACATGTATGTAGGTAAGACAAACATCATTTAGTTGTTTCAAATATACTTGTTTATTCTACTAAATACATTGCACTGAGAAATTTATGTATTCTACGGTACATTTGGACATTATGCGGTTCATTTGGGCATTTCTTGTACGTTTTTTTGTATATGGCGATACAGTTGATTATTGTAAGGTACATTTCCGCATTGGACGGTACATTTGGGGTACTAGGTTGTACATTTGGGTATTGGATGTGACTTTTGGTTAATGTGCGGTATATTTAGGTATTGGACGGTTATTTTGGGCATTGGACGGTACTTTTGTGTATTTGATGATACAAATGGGTATTGGAAGGTACTTTTGGGTATTGGGAGGTATATTTAGGCATTTGGATGGTTCTTTTGGGCATTGGACGGTGTATTTTAGTATCGACCAGTTCTTTTGTGCATTGAACGGCTCCTGTTCTTTTAGGCATGCAGTAGACGTACGGTACATTTGGGCAATGTATGATACATCTGAGCGTCTTTTTGGTACATTTGGCATCATTTGGTTTAGCAACTCGTATGAGTTGCAGTAGTCAACACACGTGATATACAAATGAAATCGAACGTACAAGGGTTGGTAGAATCTAAATATTGCATGCAACATCTTTAACTTGCTTGGTCTCCTCCTATCAGCAGTGACGTAGGAAGCATTTTCAGATTGGGGGGGGGGGGGGCTAATTTGTTCAGATTTATTTTAAAAATTAAAAAAGAAAACGTTACCTAATGTTACAGTACTTATGTTTAAGTTTAGTTTTTACACTGCATTTGAGCATCTTGTTCCATAAAAAGTGTGTGCAATATTGATTTTGAAGAAAAAACACACATGTATCAATCAATTTAGTGTGACAGATTAAATTAAGAATCTCAATCACTATAACTGCTGAAAATATTGGGGGGGGCTAAGCCCCCTCTAGCCCCCCCCCCCTGTTCCTACGGGCCTGTATCATAAGCTGAGTTAGTGCCAGTAAAAAAGTTTCAGAAGTTCCGAGTATATATTTATACGACTACAACAGAGCAGTGTTATAATAGAAGTGTTACATGTGTTACAGGGTGCCTTGTTTACAACAAGATGCATGTGTATACAATTAGAGTTAAGAATGGGAATTTAAGTGACGTTCATAATGTACTCCCACAGCGAGGAGTCAAGAAAATTATGATGTGAATTCATTTATGAATTCTATGCAATAAGATATTATAGTAAATGTTAACATACAAATGTAGATGATTAAGTAACATGCTGCCAGTACACTTATAAAGTTATCAGAGCATGCACTAGTGCGACATAATCATCTTGCCAATGAAACTGCTTTTAGAACTTGCTTTTAGTGCTTGTCTGGATTAAACAAAACTTAATACATGAAACGAAAAACAAAAAGACTCGACCCGCACCTACATGCCTTGGTGTCGTTTGAACATGAAATGTTTTCTACTATCAGTTTCTTTCCTACTACTGTATCAAGCAGGATAATTGTCTGCCAGTGGTAAAAGTATGTGGTACTAGGTGCTAATGCTGCTAAGTTCTGCTTTAAATCTTAACTGATGTCAGGAGATCTGTGAGTAGGTCAAATGAACGCCGCAATATGACTGAGAAAAGTTTTGAAATTTGGCGAAGAGCAAAGAAAACAAACGACAATACATGTACTTACCATTTGAAGTGAAAATATACATGTACCCATAAGTCGGACGCCATTATTGAATCTTTTCTCCAAATACTGGAATGTTAAGAACAGGGTTTAAGTAGTAAAATATGGTACTCGTACTCCATTGCCTTCAAGCTAGAGTCCTTTTACGGCTTATATATTTATATGCGAGTAGTCAATCTTTTTATAAATAATAGGTAATGTTTATAAAATACTGTGGTGGGTCTTGTAAAAAAACGCTTCTCTTCAAAAGTTTATATGTTGCATATTATGTCTTTCAAAACAAGGTTGAACTTAATTCAAGAGAAGCGATTTAGCATTACCGTCGCTATTCTAAATTATGATAGATACATTATGATATCAAAGTTCAGAGACAATAATCATGGTTAATTGACAAATCGTTGTTTGCACCAAAATCTACAACACAATGAAGATGTTAAAACATTGTACCTTAATTATTATTACTTAGTTCAGTATGAGGATGATCCAGAAATAACTGGATGCAGTGTCAACAAATTTTACTGCACATACTTAAGATAAACAGTAGGGAATACTTCCCGTTCGGGAAACAAGGGGATTCCCCTTCAGTGCTTCCTGATCGGGCAGCAAATGTCAAAATGTTTCCCGATCGGGAAGGATAAACATCACAAGAATCCCTGAAAGGGCATTAATTTAGCAATAAAAGGCTATAAAAATATATCGTATGTCTTTAGTAGTATGCATTGACAAATAATTATCAATCACATTGTACAAGCAGCAGTCTGTTTCATTGTTTTTCTGTTCCCATCACCCACAGAGCACAATATTACAAATGGTCTCCGTCTGACTGCCAGGTATGGATTCTTAATGTCACAGACAAAGAGACGTTGCAAGCTGGGGCGGGTTTCCTAGGCATATCACTAGCTAATGCTTTGTGCCCTGGTACCCTTCTTACATCAAAATGAATACGTATGTGATATCAAACTAAGGGTACCGAGGGCCAAAGCGCTAGCTAGCGATATGCTTAGGAACTTGCTGCTGGTTTGTGTGATCTGTTGGCGATATTTGAATTCGAAACGGCAGTCACACGCTAACCGCTCTATAACCTTTTGACATTTGATCGTACATTCGAAACGCTTCGGCGATAGCTGCGCGGCACACTGGTTGAAAGTCAGCTTACGGAATCATCTGAGCGTTTTCCGAATGTCGTTCGTTATCAACACTATTTTGTATCTGAGTGTGTTTGAGAAGGCCGCCATGTGAACGTTTGGGCATATTGAGACTGTCTTTCAACATGTTTGAATCTATTTAAATTCTTATGACTGGCTTGTTGTTGACAGTCGCATATCTATCGAACAAAAACAGCACGCTCGTAGTTAGGCTGCCGTGCGAAATCTAAGAAAAACAATGGGAATGAGAATTAGGTTTCAATACTTGTGCAAAGTATTGTTATTGGTCAAATTTTGTCCTCGTATGACGATGTTTAAAATAACTCACCTCGTAGCAGGTTGTAATACGCAGACGATAGAATATTGGTACATAAACATGAGCCGCTAGAAAGACGGAACCAGCATACGAGAGTCCAATCCACCAGTACATCGTTCCATAATTGTACATCTCTGCTGGAGTACCCAGTAAAGTGATTGCTGACATGAAACTAGCAAGTAGTGACATCGATACCGGAGCGAAATTCATATTCCCGCCAGCGAGCAGAAACAACTTAGTGTCGGTGATCTTACGATCTTTTATGGCGTAGAAGAATCCAATGAAGGTTGATACAGCAAGCGTAAGTCCAAATAGCACATAATCTACCACAGAAAATGTATTTTTCTCTCCAGTCTGAAAACTAAATCCTTTCTCCGACGACATTTTTAAAATCCTTCGATCAGAATTTACTCGCTTAGTTGAAAGTTTCAAGCACTCTGCGAAAACGTAACCTAGCTCTACTTGCACATGTGGCTACGACTACAGTATCTCACAAACACACGTATTATGATTATGATAACATTTCATCTATTTTTAGCGAACTTAAATTTACTGTAGCGTCGAGTGGCCGGTAAGAAGTTAAAATTTTCAAATATCATCAAAGAATTCGATGCGAGCGTTATCTTAAGTCTTTGTATAATACGTTGTATGACCCGCTTTTTTCTAACAGTATAAACAAAGATGTGAATCCATACAGATAATGTAAATTATCAGAGTCATAAAATGATAGCACAAGTATATGGCTTCATTTCGTTGACACGCATACTTTATATCAATTAATTATAGTTATACGCATACTTTTTATTAATTATATCAGAATATATTATACATGTACATGGCCTTGCATAATTATAACAGAGGTGTAGTAAACATCCGTGATAAAGAAATACTAATAATAAAATCATAGTATACAGATATCCAAGTTCAAAAATGAGACTTCAGGATTCATGTATTATTTAAATACATTATGTAAAATCGGCTTCAGAATATTAAAGCCATGTTTCAACTTCATAAGTTTGACAGTTTTGATTTATGTAATTATACAAAGTTCACCGAGTAACTACGCCACGTTGAAAGTAAATAACTAAAATAAGGCAGTACAGGGACGTTTTGTACAACGGTCTGACTTTACCTTCTATTAATAGAATAAGTAGGACTCAGCAAAATAAACAATGGAATAGTATGACTGAGCTTGCATGATGTATACCTAATTATTATTAATTAATGAACTTCAGATTAATATTCCGATTAATGGTATATAATATATTAACCCAATGACATAATGACACATTAAAGTAAGAGAGGTCGCATGTCTCTATAATATTTGTACTCAGCACTTAAGTGTAACGTAATATTACAGGAACTAATATCGTTTGGAGCACAGTCGACCGGCACGGTCCCGAATCAAAAGCACTATATACATGTACATTTGTATATAGTGTTTTGATTAGGGACCGTGTCGGTCACCTGTGGTTTAGAGCCTTGTGTATAAAGACAATACAAAGTAAGTACAGTGGCTTGGCGCAGCTTAAGTTCATCTATATTCGATTGGGAACAAGTTCTTACTAATTATGTAATTAAGTTTATCCCAATCGAGTCCGCTGGCTCTGAAGTACTAAGCAATGAGCATTATTCTTATTTATTAAGCTGTATTTAATTTTATTCATTTGCTTACGCAGACGATACAAACTTAGTGAGCACAGCGGCTTCGGGCAGTTTAAATTCAACTATACTCGATTGTAGAACAAGTTCTTACTAATTATGTAATTAAGTTTATCCCAATCGAGTCCGCTGGCTCTGAAGTACTAAGCAATGAGCATTATTCTTATTTATTAAGCTGTATTTTATTCAATGACTATAAAGCACTGTCACTAGAGTCCCCACATTCTTTAAAATGCACGCACATATAATATTTTGTCAACGCACACAATTAAAAATCGCTCCCGTATTCATCACCGTGTACGAGTTAGGACTAGATCTATACAATCACTATAATATTCTATATGTATGTACAGAGAACTATATATAGGGACGTACGCATTATAATCATAAGATATGGACTCTGGTGCCAGTGCTATAAAGTAATTCATCGTAGTTAGGAAGTATAACTTGACTATGTCTCAGAACATAAATGTCACAGAACGTAAATGCCACACGTGTGTGACATATTCGGTCGAATTTATCACACCTACATCGTGTGACATATACGTTTGTGCAAATAAGCGATAAATGTCTGACCGTATATATATCACACATTTCATACATTTCATACAATGAACCAATTCTAATTGCTATTAACTTTGTCCGCAGCAGCAACAGCAGCAGTAATAGCAGCTTGCCATCAGTAACGTGATTAAAACGTCATCATCACCATTTCTACCTTGAGTAATTTTATTGCAACGTTTCCGACTTGCAGATATACAATGTACAGTAAGTAAAATATAATATACCGTAAAATCTCGATTAAACGCCCCTCCCCTAATAAACGCCCCAAACATTTTTTGAAAAGAGAAAAAGAAGACTAACCTTAACGAGTTCACCTTCATGATGAAGCATAGCAAATAAACAACACTACTGGGTTTTTTCAGTATATTAATATTCCAAATGATAAAAAAACATAACACAATTTAAAATCGGTATTACCAGTATATTCTTATTAGAAGTAAGATCACAAAACATAATTATTATAGTTTAAAATAAATTCTTAAAGTCTTATTTACTCATGAATTTCTTCACAAAAGTCTCAATGTCCAGGACCGTCGTAATTCGATACAGACTCACAATCTATTTCATCCCTTTTCATGCTAAATTCGTCAGTTAACTTGACGTTTCAATCACATTTGTGCTTCTTCAAGGTCCTTGGCAGTGAACTCTTCAAAAGTTGATCCTTCGTCGTCACTTTCATGTCCAAACAAATGGTCCTCAGACCCATCCAGCACTTACAAAATAACGGACATAACACCACTCGCGCACGCGTTCCCGATTAACATTAAAGTTTTACTAGCAGAATGTTTGCCACACGACTCGGCAACTTCAATTATTTTATAATAATAATAAAGACTTTCTATATAGGGGCAACACAGTTAGGCAAAGCCCAATCTTCCCTGTGAGCCTCTTAACAACAGTATTAACATAGTATTTACAACAAGCAAGGTAAACATTTGACTTGTGATTAAACAAATTAACAACAATAATACAATAAAAGAAGTTATGATAATTTAAGATTAGTGAAAAGAATAAACTCTTGAAATTTACTGGCGAAGTACTATTAAGCAAAGTGCTAGGTATCTCTAGTCAAGATGCTATATTTAATTAATATATCTAGTTTGATGATGCATCGCTATGTACTTAATAAGGGACTTTAGTCAGTTATTTCCCTTTGTAAACCCTTCAAATAGGTAGGTCCAATTAGTTGGATTACTCGGATTTTACCCTTACTTTTTAATATAAATTTTCCAAAATTAAACTTAAATAGCTTTTTTTGTAAATCATTTAATTTGTTTGAAATTCAAACTAAGTATTTTTAGGGTTAAGAACTATCTAAATTTCATCACTTCTGTTAATGTCTTAATTAACAAGAAAGATATTAGATAAAATATTTTGTTATCCTTACATAGAAATTCAAAGATAAAATCCGAGGATACCAAGTATAAGGACCTACTTACCAATTGGATTGCTTCAGATTTTATCAGGGAAAGATAACTGACAAAAGTCCCTAATTGGTGTAACAAAAATCAAATTCTTAGTTGTCACGTATGCTCGTGAAATTATCCCAAATAAGTCAGTCTACTCGATTTTACTCATTAGCTAATCTGGCTTAAATAAACTGAAATAATTCATTTTTGTTTTAAATGAAATTCAGTACATCTATAGGAAAGGAATTCAAAAACCATTGTCAAATAAAATTGCTTTTTTTTAATGTTACTTTTAGTTGGTTAACATTTGATAATGCTTATTTTTGTTGCTTCGCTTCTCTGTTTTTTTACCAGGGATTTTATATTACTGGGATTTGTAACGATAAGTAAATGTAATAGATTTTCATCAAATTTCACTGTCGTCGCTATTATTTCGGCCAACACGTAAAACAAGTATAACAAGGTTAAATAAAGATATTCACATGAAATTTTGTACCAGTACCATTCAAATTGAAATAAATGTTAGGAAAAATGTGTTTCTAGATGATTTTGAGGTAAATTACGCTCGCATACTGTTTTACAAAAAATGCATTTTCCCGCCGATCTGCCGTTTTGGCCCCATTTTACATCACCTAAAGTCATATTTTCGGTCATAATTGCAACAATTTTTTGTCAAAAACTTCAGAAACATTCACAAGTTGCACGGAGGACATGTACAAAAACATAAATCGAGTTTTTAAACTCTTGCATACTTTGTACAGCCTGCTTCAGCCAGTTATAGACAGTGACGACCGAGAAAATTAAAAAAAAACACTTCGTTACAAATCCCTGTTATATAGAATCCCTGGTTTTACTTATATTTATATACTCATGTGACAAATACGTTGCTGTTTTCGTTTTTTAAACATTTTTGACAAGTGACAAATACGTTTCGATGAGCGTGGTAAAACGAATTCAAACGAATATGTCACATTTTATGTCCTATATTCGGTTGAAGGCTGTGAAATATTCGACCGAATATATCACTCGTGTGACATATTCGGACCGAATATCGCCGCGTGACATATACGTTTTGTGACATATGTGGTTTAACATTGTATATGCATATAATTACATATATAGTTTTTTATCAAAAAAAGTTTCTTAATTATAAATAAAGAAATTCATTGATAATTGAACTGTATTCAGAGTACAGAATATGTCAGTTCTCACATTTAAACCTCTGTCCCTATTAAAAGTACCCATGACGAGTAGAGATCGCGGTATAGAGTAACAAACTAAGTACAAGAAACATTTTGAAAGCTTTATTTTTACAGAAGGTTTACAATTCGGAACAACCTCGGCTATCATCTACGAAGATATACTTCGAAAATCAGACGTGAAAGGAATATAACAACCGGGTTATAAGGTCCGGGAAGTAGTTCTATTATTGTTTATACATGGACGAGCGAAGTCAAAATATCTAACAATTACAGACTATTATACTTTATACAAATTTTATCAAATAAAAAATTTCTACGGAATCCATTTAGATCTACTTTTTACCTAATGATATCCAAGGTTTATCTGCGATAAGATCGCCGAGGTATTTCCAAATGGAGGTTTACACATAAAGAGATAAATTTA
This sequence comes from Mactra quadrangularis, assembly GCA_025267735.1. NCBI lineage: Eukaryota > Metazoa > Mollusca > Bivalvia > Venerida > Mactridae > Mactra > Mactra quadrangularis. The sequence continues at coordinate 18,942,541 of CM046303.1, read as the reverse complement.
GTTAAAAAGCTATTTTCCGACAAAATGACAACCTACTCTATTAACAATTGATATTTTTTGTTGTTTACTATTAATACTATGATAATGTAATCTGTTTAAATATGAAGATATTTATTATCATGATAGTTCACGTAAACTTGTTTATATTCATCTCACGATAATACGGTGGCATAGAGGGGACATCGAATCTTTTGTTTATCATGTCAACCAGAGCATTTTATTTATTTTATTTTGTTGGGTTTAACGCCGGAGCAAGACATTGTATAGGTCATATAACGGCGTCCAGCGCACCTATAGTGCGTACAAAAAACAAAACGTGTGTTGAACCTCATTTTTCACAACCCGTGTTTTTCACAACATGTGAAAAACGCGTCCGCAATTTTCACAACTTGTGAAAAACACGTTAGTCATTTTCATAAGTTGTGAAAATTGCGTTCGCGTTTTTCACAAATGAGCAATGTGAAAATTACGTTAGACATATTTTTCGATTTTTAGTCCTAACGCAATTTTCACAACATGGGTCAATATCATAGTATATCTTAAAGTATATAATAAACAAAACTAATGTTTCAGTTACTTTCAAATATTTTACTTAGATGGTTAACCTCGCGACATGGGCGCAAGATATCACAACCACCCTAAGGTCTTCAACAAGCCAGTATTGTGCCTTATTTAACCACCTTTAGGTTCAAGCAACCACTTTAGCACATATAGAGAATCCATCTTAAGGTACATACATGTAGTAAGCACACATGTCCCATGGTACTGTTGTAATGTCCGTTTTAACAAGTTTCGCATCTAAAGCAACCGCATCGAGGTCCATAGCAGCTGCTCAAGCACACTTAGCAACAGTTTCATCATCCGTTGTAATTTTCCCTTATGCTTCTAGCAAACACTTAGGTCCTAGCATCCTACGTTACGCTTCCTAGCAACAGTACGAATATCCATGCTAACATTGATGTCCATAGCAACTTTTATCGAGCCTAAGTCGTTTAAGTCGAGATGAGGGATTCAAACTAGCGACTCCTGGGGCATGAAGCATGAAGCACATAACCCTATTTATTATGCATAGATGGCAACATGAAGATTCTGCAGTATTTCATATTTTGGTAAGATATACCGTTGTTAAAAAAGGTTTAAATGTTGGGAAGATGCATGCATATTAAACTTAAATAAATATTATTGTAGCTTATGTAATTGATACATAAAATTAACGCTCATTGTATTCTTATTTATGCAAACATTAATGAGTTATATTTTGTTAATTGTAACACAGTGGTCATTTTCAGAGGTACAGATTTCATTGTCAGATTTGTTTCCGTCGCTCAAAACTGGTGTAAGAATAGTAACACAATTGCTGTGAAAGTGTGCCGATGAAGCTTCGAAGCGGGCAGTATATTCCAGTATTGAGCAAGTTTGACATATTGATACTCGTTTTTCACCAACGTGTTCTTCACAGGTTGTGAAAAACGCGTTCTGTGAAAAATGAGGTTCAACGTTGAACCTCATTTTTCACAAAACGTGTTTTTCACAAGTAATGAGGTTCAACGATTGATACAACCCGTTTTGTGATAAAAACCCGAACTGTGATAATTATTACAAAACTTTATATTGTATATACATGTACCTATCATGTGAACCACTTGGTGACATATAGACCCACTGGGTCGGTTGTTTATATGTAAATACTCTTCATGTTGTTTTCATGTTTGTAATATTGTCATAACACATTTCACGAAAATAATAATTCACTCACTTACTTCTACTTACTTACAAATTTACTTACTTACAGCTGGCAACCTAAAAAAATAACATGTGTGAAAAATGCGTTCGTACCAAAAAACTCAAATTTTTCAAACACTTTTTTCGTCAATTTTTAAGTTGTGAAAAATGCGTTTCAATGCTCGTATGAAATTTGTATGTAAACGTGTTTTTCACACAAGTTGTGAAAAACACGGGTTGTGAAAAATGAGGTTCAACACCCCCCTTACTCAAAACCAAAAAAAAATTGTCACAAAATGTTAATTGTTTTACTTATATATGTTATTCATGTCCAATTCCATTAACCACGAGCCTTTATAAAACTCTAATTAATAGAATATGAGAATAAATCTCATTTAAAGATTTCAAAACCGGAGATTTCTCCTAGATTTCTCCCATACCCACTGTTCAAATTACCTCCCTTATTTAAAAACAGAATTTTGCATATTTTTGTCATTTTTCAAAATTTTAGTTTGATATTGAAAACATATCATCTTAACACATTTCTCTATTTACTCAGGAAACAATTAATGTCAAGAGAAAAAATTCTTTATGAGATATTTAGACCAAAAGGTTATAAGGACCGTGGGAATATTTTTTTTGGTTTCGTAAGCCATTTTTTCTGTTTGTGTTGCCTCCCTTACACTAAAATATTTTAAATAGGTAATGTGAACACAGAAAATAAAGAAAACACAAATTATATTGAATTTATTGCTTAGAATTACCTTTATTTATAGATAATTTTTATAAGAAATGACTTTTATAGTGTTAGATAACTTTAAAAAATGATGCTTTTTTGATAATTCAAAATTATTAAAGACACAACTTATCATAAATTTTGACACATGTATTGCATGCTTTTTCGTGGCTAGATATAACGGTAGAATTTCAGTGAATCACGTAGAATGGATATAATAATTAAGGCCCTGCAATGAGTGCATGAACCTACCGGTAGTTCAAATGGAACGTTTATATAAATGGATCTTTGTATCGAACGGCAAAAAACTTATATGTCCCTAATTGACTACATTTTTTGCTGTTTTAGTTTACGTTATTACCTCGATACAACTGAAATGATCAAAGCCTGCCGACACAAACGGTGGGACATTGGGTACCGACACCCGAGTGACAGTAATAAGCTCTCATTCTCTTTGAAAAGCCACATGTGACCCATATATGGACGACAAAGAGGATTTGGCACCCTTAGGCCCTTGGTGACAATACTTCTGTGATTTTTTTGTAGAATTCCATTGACAAATTTAGATGGAATTGTGAATAGAAAATTATTTACCTATGTATAACATATGTCTAACGTTGACCAGCTACGAAGAAAACTGACGTCTGCTAAATTAAATGGTGCCTGCTAAATTAATCTTTTATCCATTGTTTTAAAAAATGTGTGGAAATATTGTCTGAATGACAAACACACAGTTTGGATCCAGGCGGCGCAAAACAATTTACTTACTCAATTTTGTCCGAGATATTCATAAATACAGTATTAGTAACATGATCAATAACTATGCATGGGCCTCAATTTATTTCACTTTCTAGCAAACACGAAAAAGCCATGAAACACGTAATACTTAAAATTTTCACCTCTGTTATGATGTAACCACTATACTACAATTTTCTTTTGATGTCCAAGATTTATAAGTTGTGTCTTTAATATTAGATTTCAATGTATCCAATTCAACAGTATCATGTAGCATATGTATTCTGCCATGTACATTGAGCCATAGTGGTGTTGAGGTAGAGTGCTGGCTAACAGTGTGAGAGGTTCTTGGATCAATCCCAGCTTGGGCCATAGATTTTTATTGGGTCATAGATTTTTTATTGGGTCATATGTTAGAAAATTTTCAGGTACCTTTTACACAGCATTTAAACATCAGGCAAACCTCTCAGACGAGGAATACAATTTTTATTTTGTGTTCTCTGTATTTATTTTTCTGCTACTCAAAGTGAGATACAGGTTGTGGGAATTATAAGTTTACTTTATTTCTCTTACTTACCTTCAACCAGTTGAAGTTTTTAAAATCAAATACCTGATGCCACAAACTTATACTTGTTCTAAGCTCATCAAGCTTCTGGTGTTACTAACTTGTATTGCTCTACACAGATTTTACGTCTTAAGGAATTGTATTTAGCGGTTTGGAATTGTCATCTAAACAGTATAATAACGCACTTTCACATTGTAGTTTAATTATCTACATACATTTTCAGCCAACTACGAGAGCACATTACTGCAATATATATTGACGCTGAAGAACTTCCAGCATTTCTTGGTGGTTCTTTAACTGATCCTGATGGAAATCCAAGATGTGCAACTATGGTAAGTAAATATTGTATCTTGAGAAATGAAGTAATTTAATTCTTGACTTTAATATTCTTGACATTTAAATTATCATTTTCCACAACCATCAACATCTTCACAATTATCATAATGGATCTTTCCATGACTTTACCTATTAGTATATTTAACAAATGTTTACAGTTACAAAAATTGTCCCACTAACCAAGTGATAACAAAAAGAGTACATGGTTATATTTGTGGGTAAATGTACTTTATTCAAATAAAAGGTCGCTCATGGAATGGTCAACTTCTCAATATCACTTCCATCATCGTCACCAACAATAACAAGTTTTATCATAACTGTTATTATCGTCAAGATTTCTATTTTCGTCAATTGTAACATTCTCTCTCCTAGCATTACTGTCACCATCACAAACACAATCATTATCATCACAATTAACATCATTAACATCACCATCTTCATCTTCATCATCATCATCATTATAATCATCGTCACAATATCTTCATCATCAGTTTAACATTAAACTTCGACATTATTTCCATCAACATTACTTTTACCATCATCATCGTCACCGTCATCATCCAATATTTATTTTCATTTTTTATAATCATAACTGTATATCACTTTTTGCATATTGAACCTATTTTCAAAAGCGTTTCACAATCATATGCACAATTTATGTATAAATGATAAAAAAATGGTTAAGAGATATTTTTAAAGAATACATTTTCATGATCAAAACCATCTTTACTGTCAGTTAAACATTCACCATCATCATCACCACCATTATCAACACCCCCCCCCCATTATTATCATTATCATGATGACACATCGTCACCACGACCATCATTATCATCATCATCAACATCATCACCATGGCAATCACCATATTACATGTGTTATTAAACATTTATAGATTGGTCAAGGAGGCGATGTACCCGAGGAATATTTTCCTGATACAAAAGATTTATACGAGTATATGAATAAAGCACGTGGTGACAAACTAGAAGTGGAATATAAAGTGGACAAACCAGGAAGTATACTCAGGTATAACTTGACCTGTAAATTGACCTGACTCAATGAATATCATTTAAATATCATTTACATACATTAAGTATAAGAAAGTATAAGTTAGAATGTTGTAGTTAGAAGCGTTGTAATGTATTCATTGGTTTCAGATCGATTTGCACTAATTTTGTAGTTTATACTCAATTTTTATTCGTTAGTTTTCAGAAAATGTGTAAGAATTCAAACTGCAGTATTTTTATTTATAGAAACACTAGAATTAAAATTGTTATTCAAATATATGTTTATAGACATTTTATTTCTGTGTTTTTGCATAAAAAACGAACAACGAATATGTGAAAAAGTACAATGTTGATGAATCTGAAGCTGGCATAGGCATATGTTGATTATTTTCGATCGCCAGCTAGGCCCTCATTTCATTTTTTGTCAACCATGAACACTACACTGATTGGTCTACATTGTCCATAAGGAGAGTGTAAATTTTGCTTCCTGTTATTAATTGTAGATGGGAATTTAAGACAGATGATTATGATATTGGGTTTAGTGTGAATCTTATAGAGAATGGTAACACTGTTCAAATATTACCAACAAAACGTGTCAACAGGCAACTCGTCGCTGAAGATGGTAGCATCATGTGTGACAAAGCTGGAACATGTAGGTTTTAAGTAGATTAATAATCTGTGTTCAGGGCAACGGTCTGCAAATAAATTAGGTTAGGGTAGGCTCCAAGTTTTTGTTTTTAAACAGAGCCAATTGAGATTTTCTCTATTAACATTCATGTCAATATTCCTACAGATGATATAAAATTCTATAGGGTCGTTGAGATTTGCTAAGAAGGGGTCGGAATGCCCTACACACAGACTATTTAGACTTTTTTTAATAATTGTCGTATTTCATTTCAAATCTGGCTATCTGGGTTCAACTCTTGCTCGCTAATGGGGCAGGTCATACCATTCCATAACTGTAATCATAAATGTACTCCACATAGGGCGAGTTCAACGTTGGTGGCGAGTATTCGTGAAGGAAATATTCTATGAATGCTTGCATGGAGAACCATACGCTGTAAATGACTCTAGAGAAAACTAACAAATGACAATAAACTTTAAGGTGAATCTGAATGTGTGCTGTTTGGATTTAAAAGTATAGGATACACTGAAATCAAATTGCCAAATTTGTACAGCAAAGCCAAAGGTTTGCAATTATTTCTTGCAATATTTGTCGTACAGTAAGATAAGTATATATTTAACTATATGTGTTGAATCTATCTCATATGTTCCCTTTAACCATTTCTTCTTTGTAGATGTTTTATTCTTCGACAATTCATTCAGTTGGACACGATCGAAAAAGATTTTCTACGCAGGGGAGGTAATTTAAGAAGTCGAAGATGAAATAGTAAAAACAGAAATAAACGAACTAATTGAAGCTGGAGATTGGAAAACTCTGGAAGAAAAATTTGAAACAACTCATTTCTAAATACAAGCATTAAATGATTAACCCGCTTAAAATTTCACATACATTGTAGTCGTTATCTATGGTGGCTGATTTATGCCATGTCGCATTGTTGTCCCGCGGGGCGCCACACGAAAACACGAAAGTACGACAAAATGGTCTTTTTGTCGTATCATCGTCCCGCGAGGCGCCATGCAAAAACACAATCATACGACATTTTAATCATTTGTCGTGTTTTCGCCTGTGAAAGCACAATGTAACAATGTATTTTTACGACAAAACTTTTACGAAGATACGACACATTTTCGTGTCGTGTTATTGCCTTTATTTTGTCGTATCTTTGTGTTTTCGTCTCACAACCCGCGGGACGATGATACGACAAACAGACATTTGTCGTATGATTGTGTTTTCGTGTGGCGCCTCGCGGGACAAAGATACGATGCGCAGAAGACTATTGAAGATGTACGCATGTGTGAGCGGAAGGCGAAAGAGCGAAAATACAATTATACGACAGATCTAATCTGTCGTATCTTTGTCCCGCGAGGCGCCACATAAAAACACAATCATACGACAAATGTCTGTTTGTCGTATCATCGTCCCGCGGGTTGTGAGACGAAAACACAAAGATACGACAAAATAAAGGCAATAACACGACACGAAAATGTGTCGTATCTTCGTAAAAGTTTTGTCGTAAAAATACATTGTTGCACTGTACTTTCACAGGCGAAAACACGACAAATGATTAAAATGTCGTATGATTGTGTTTTTGCATGGCGCCTCGCGGGACGATGATACGACAAAAAGACCATTTTGTCGTACTTTCGTGTTTTCGTGTGGCGCCCCGCGGGACAACAATGCGACATGGCATAAATCAGCCACCATAGTTATCCGAGCAAATCATAGAAAGAAAATCTTAAGCTGTAGGCAGATTAACAAATTTTAGACATTTAACAAAACTACAATTATGAATATTTCCTCTCACTAAAGAACCATTATTTATTATGAATGAGTTTATAGAGTTTATAATAAGTGCTAACATATGGTATGGATTGTGGACATGAAACAAAATCAACCCAAAAGGAGCGAACTACCTTAAAATATGAATAAACTCCATTTGAAACGAGTTGATCCATATTAATACATTGCAATTTTTATTCGGCTTATCCCATAACTTAATAATACACGTATGTGCTTTCGTTGGAAAATCCCAAACAAATTAAGATTGTCTGGAAATTGCATTTTGGAACGACATAGGCGGTTTTCACATCAACTAACGACGAAGTTACGTAGAAAAATCACCGAGGATGTTTCGAATAGAAACACGACAATAAATGGCGGGAAATGTGTAAATATTTAGTAAATTCGTGAGGTAAACTATTGGATGTTGTGTTTGTATAATTTACAGATTGTTTGTATATAATTTTAATAATATATTAATATAGTGTAACTTATATATTATGACTATTGTTAATGTGTATATTAAAATGCGTTTAACGCTGAATCCATAGACTTGAGTTGTTGCTAATTACTCTCCCTTTCTTGCCAATCTCAGGAGCAGTAGTCTATTGCGAGGACGGGCGCTTAGGGATCTAGAGGTCCCTGATTTAAAAGCAAGACATTTACATACAGGTGGTTTTGCAATTTAATCACTCTCCAGCCCACTTCTTCATAGTGCAATACCACGTGTCTATGACATCACCAATACTTCGGTTTCAAGAAGAAAAAAGTAAGCAATGATAAAGTGTTATGTGTTGGTACAGGTCGTATTCTAGGTCGTGCGTGTTTTTGTACTTTAAACAATGGACTTGTCCACTAAATAGGTGAATAAGCTGATGCATGAACAGCATGTTACTGATTTAAACACACCACTTGATATTAAACATTTATCTTAAATAATGTATATCTTCTTTGTAAATTTTTTATGATGATATGAATATAAATAATTCACCCCCAAATATTGGTGTGTAATGAAACTGACCGTGTTTATATACGCAATGTTTGCGTGAAAGACCTGTAGGTTTCAAGGAGAAAACAATAATTCTGCCTCGACTCAGAGTTTTGAAGAGCTGCAAGTCTTTCTATTGTCGTCAGACTTACATAGTACCTTGCTCGAGACTAAACGGAAAGCATAGGCGGATCCAGCGGGGGTCCGGACCCCCTCTAGAATTTGGAAAATGTACCTGTCCATTAATGGTTTTCTTGCCTGTAAGTCATTTTTAAATTGCATGAAGCAATTTCTTTCGGTGCTTAACATAGATTAAATGGTTATGTAGTTTTTATTATCAATATGTTGCATTTTTTCTGCAAAATGTATATAAGTGGTTGTTGTTCGTGGATCGGAGCCCCCCCCCCCCTAGAAAAGTTCGGACCCCCTCTAGAAAAAATCCTGAATCTGCCTCTGGTAAGTGTTTACAATTTACTGCGCATCACATTTACAACACCAGTTTTATACTTTTTGCAAACATCCTGGAAACCCTACCTATTCAAAAAAGGACGACGAATTGTCATTGTGTCATGTTGAAAGAAAATAGTCTTCCAGGGCGTTAGCAAAAAGTTGAGATTCGTCCACAGGATTTTTTGAGCCACATTTCGAAGCGAATAGCTCCAAAGACAATTGCTATTTTCGATTCATTTTCAAAAATGTTCGACCAAATTTGTGAGCAAAAAGGTCTGATTCGTCAACAGAAATTGCATACCAAATTGAGAAGCGAAAGGTTCGAGGACGAATGGTAAATTTTCGATACGTCCACAGAATTTCGAATCTAACTTGAGAGCGAAAATGTCGAGGACAAATTGAAATGTTGACATTTGTACACAGATATTTTCTACAAAATTATGGAGCGAAAATTTCAAAGGACAAATCGAAATGCAGCGATTTTCCCACTGATATTTCGTGCCTAAATAAGAAGCAAAAAGTTCGGAGGATAAATTGTAATTTTCGATTAGTCTTGAGAAATGTTTTACCAAATTTTGGGCAACAATTTCGAGGACGAATGGTGAATTTCGTCCACAGAATTCTCGCACCAAATCACTAAGCGAATAGTTCCTGGGATAAAATGTAATTTTCCATTCGTAGTTAGAAATTTTCAACCTAATTTATGGCTAACAGTTCGGTATTATATTATTTCGATTCGCCCTCAGAAATTTCGTACTTATTTTGAAGCGAAACGTTTCAAGATAAAAAAAATCACATCGTCCTCGGAATTTTCGTACCAAATTTGATGGCGTACAGTTTGAAGAACAAGTAGACATTTCGATTCGCCCTTGCAAATTTCCTACCCAATTCAGTGCGAAACGTTCCGAGGACGAGTAGATATTTCGATTCGCCCACAGAAATTTCGTACTTAATTTGGAGCGGAAAGTTTCAAGAACGAATGGAAAAATATCGATTCATCCTTAGAATTTCGTACCAAATTTGATGGAGAGTTCCACGAACGAATAGACATTTCGATCCCAAATTTGAATGGGCGAATTGCAATATCTATTCATCTTTGGACCTTTCCGCCATTAAATTTAGTAAGAAATTTTTGTGGGCGAATCGAAATTTCTATTCGTCGTCGGAATTTTTTGCCTTTAATAAGGTACAATATTTGCATGAGCGAAGAGTTTTGAGTACGAATAGATATTTAATTACATAATATTACATATTTATTTCCTATGCAAAATCGTAATGAATTTGGGAGCGAACAGTTCCGAAAAAAAGATAATTAGATTTGCCCACAGAAATAGTTTTAAAGACGACAGGCAAAATATCGATTCATCCTTAGAATTTTCGTTCCAATCTTGGTACCAAAAATTTTGAAGACGAATTGCGAAAAAAGAAATTTCGCCACAGAATTTTCGTACTAAATTCAGGATGAAAAATTCCAAAGACGACTTGATACTTCGATTCGCCCATAGAAATTTCGTACTTAATTTGGGAGCAAAAAGTTCCAAGGACGAATGGCAAAATATCGATTCGTCCTCGGAATTTTCGTACCAAATTTGGGAAGTTCAAAGGACGAATGGCAAAAAGCGATTCGTCCTCAGAATTTTCGTAATAACTTGGGAGCGGAAAATTCGAAGGACGAATAGATATTTCGATTCGCCCTTGCAAATTTCGTACCCAATTCAGTTATTAACGTTCTAAGGTTCGCCCATAGAAATTTCGTACTAATTCTGGAAACGAAAAGTTCATAGGAAGAATGGAAAATGTCGATTCATCCGCCGAATTTCCGTACCAATCTTAAAACCAAAAATTTTAAAGACTTTTCGTCCACAGAATTTTTAAACCAAATTCAGGACGTAAAATTGGAAAGACGCATTTCGAACCGAATTCAGTGATAAACGTTCCGAGGACGAGTAGATACTTCGATTTGCCCACAGAAATTTCGTACCACATTTGGGAGCGAAAAGTTCCAAGGACGAATGGCAAAATATCGATTCGTCCTCTGAATTTTCGTACCAACTTTGGGAGTGAAAAAATCCAAGGACGAATTGCAAAAATCGATTCGGCCTCAGAAGTTTTGAACCAAACTCGGGAGCGGAAAATTCAAAGGACGAATTTCGATTCGCCCTTGCAAATTTCGTATCCAATTCGCTAGGTTTGGGAGTGAAAAGTTCCAAGAACGAATGGCAAAATATCGATTCATCCTCGGAATTTCGTACCCAATTAAGGAGCGAAAACTTCGAAGAACGAATAGATATTTCGATTCGCCGTTTGAAATTTCGTTACACGTTTGGGAGCGTAGAGTTCCAAGGACGACGGGCAAAATATCGATTCGTCCTCGGAATTTTCGTACCCAATTTGGGAACGAAAACTTTGAAGGACGAATAGATATTTTATCATTCGTCCCTTGAAATTTCGTTCTACGTTTGGGAGCGTAAAGTTCCAAGGATGACGGGCAAGATATCGATTCGTCCTCTGAATTTTCGTACCAATTTTAGGAGCGAAAAATTCCAAGGACGAATGGCAAAAATCGATTTGTCCTTAGAATTTTCGAACCTAACTCAAGAGCGGAAAATTTACAGGACGAATGGCATATGGATTCGTCCTCGGAATGTTCGTACCCAATTTAGGAGGGAAAATTTCGAAGGACGAATAGATATTTTGATTCGCCCTTGCAAATTTCGTACCCAATTCAGTTATTAACGTTCTAAGGTTCGCCCATAGAAATTTCGTACTAATTCTGGAAACGAAAAGTTCATAGGAAGAATGGAAAAATATCGATTCATCCGCCGAATTTCCGTACCAATCTTAAAACCAAAAATTTTAAAGACTTTTCGTCCACAGAATTTTTAAACCAAATTCAGGACGTAAAATTGGAAAGACGCATTTCGAACCGAATTCAGTGATAAACGTTCCGAGGACGAGTAGATACTTCGATTTGCCCACAGAAATTTCGTACCACATTTGGGAGCGAAAAGTTCCAAGGACGAATGGCAAAATATCGATTCGTCCTCAGAATTTTCGTACCCAATTTGGGAACGAAAACTTTGAAGGACGAATAGATATTTTGTCATTCGTCCTTTTAAATTACGTTCTACGTTTGGGAGCGTAAAGTTCCAAGGACGACGGGCAAGATATCGATTCGTCCTCTGAATTTTCGTACCAAATTTGGGAGCGAAATCCCAAGGACGAATCGCAAAAAATCGATTCGTCCTCAAAAGTTTCGAACAAAACTCGGGAGCGGAGAATTCAAAGGACGAATTCCGATTTGCCCATGCAAATTTCGTAACCAATTCACTAGTTTGGGAGCGAAAAGTTCTAAGGACGAATGGCAAAACATCGATTCGTCCTCGGAATTTTCGTACCCAATTTGGGAACGAAAACTTTGAAGGACGAATAGATATTTTGTCATTCGTCCCTTGAAATTTCGTTCTACGTTAGGGAGCGTAAAGTTCCAAGGATGACGGGCAAGGTATCGATTCGTCCTCTGAATTTTCGTACCAATTTTAGGAGCGAAAAATTCCAAGGAGGAATGGCAAAAATCGATTTGTCCTTAGAATTTTGGAACCTAACTCAAGAGCGGAAAATTTACAGGACGAATGGCATATCGATTCGTCCTCGGAATTTTCGTACCCAATTTAGGAGCGAAAATTTCGAAGGACGAATAGATATTTTGATTCGCCCTTTGAAATTTCGTTCTACGTTTGGGAGCGTAAAGTTCAAAGGACGACGGGCAAGATATCGATTCGTCCTCTGAATTTTCGTACCAAATTTGGGAGCGAAACTCCCAAGGACGAATCGCAAAAAATCGATTCGTCCTCGAAAGTTTCGAACAAAACTCGGGAGCGGAAAATTCAATGGACGAATTCCGATTTGCCCATGCAAATTTCGTACCCAATTCACTAGTTTTGGGAGCGAAAAGTTCTAAGGACGAATGGCAAAATATCGATTCGTCCTCGGAATTTTCGTACCCAATTTGGGAACGAAAACTTTGAAGGACGAATAGATATTTTGTCATTCGTCCTTTGAAATTTCGTTCTACGTTCGGGAGCGTAAAGTTCCAAGGACGACGGGCAAGATATCGATTCGTCCCTCTGAATTTTCGTACCAAATTTGGGAAGGACGAATCGCAAAAAATCGATTCGTCCTCAAAAGTTTCGAACCAAACTCGGGAGCGGAAAATTCAAAGGACGAATTCCGATTTGCCCATGCAAATTTCGTACTCAATTCACTAGTTTTGGGAGCGAATAGTTCTAAGGACGAATGGCAAAATATCGATTCGTCCTCGGAATTTTCGTACCCAATTTGGGAGCGAAAACTTCGAAGACGAATAGATATTTTGCCATTCGTCCTTTGAAATTTCGTTCTACATTTGGGAGCGAAAAGTTCAAAGTACGACGGGCAAAATATCGATTCGTCCTTTTCGTACCAAATTTGGGAGCGAAAAATTTAAAGGACGAATGGCATATCGATTCGTCCTCGGAATTTTCGTACCCAATTTTGGAGCGAAAACTTCAAAGGGACGAATAGATATTTTGATTTGCCCTTGCAAATTTCGTACCCAAGTCAGTGACAAACATTCAGAGAACGAATATGTATTTCGATTCGGCAATAGCAATTTCGTACTTAATCTGAGAGCGAAAAGTTCAAAGGACGAATTGAAATTTCAATATCGATTCATTCTCCGAATTTTCGTACCAAATATGATTGCAGTTTCAAAGACGAATGGCAAAAAATAATTTCGTACCAATTGTGCTAGCCAGAAGTTCCGTTGAAATTCATATCGTTCTCGGAATGTTCGTAAAATTTCCCAAGACAAATATTTTTCAATTTGCCTGCAAAAAACCTGTTCCAAATTTTCGTGGCGAAAAGTTCCGATGACGAGTGGTGAAATTGCAATTTGTCCGCATAAATTTCTTACCAAAATAAGTGTGCAAAAAGCTCCAAAGACCACCTTTGGTACTTTGAATTTGATTCATCAATAAATGGGGAGTAAAATTGCGAGGACAAATACATATTTCCATTCGCCAACAGAAATTTCGTACCAAATTTGGGAACGAAATTCCAAGTAATAAAAAAGACAGGGTTTTAAACATGTAATTGGGCAACAAACATCTCAAGGACAAAATGTCCGAGACGACTTGTTTAAAAGTGGTCAGGCCAGAATTATATCATGTACAAGAAAATTGATATGTTGATTCTTCATGTTTTCTGTAAACAACCATTATATTACATCGACCAGCTTGAAACGTTTGATGATTTTAATACAATCTGAAATGAAATGTTAAATTTGATAAAAAATAAATCATGAAAATATAAATTCAACAAGTGCTCCAGTGAGCGAGGCAAAATACGCCCGAAATGGTTCAACTCAAAACGAAAGTTACTATCGGACAATAGCTTTAAGCTAGTGTTATACATGTATGTAGTTGACTATAACCGACTCTAAATAAAGATTATCTTATCTTATCTTACTATAATTTAAGGCAAGTAATGAAGGAGTTGTCTGCACAGAGAAAATATTTCAAAAGAAAATGATGGATTTTAAATGATGTTCCCTTTTTAAGTCAAGGGGAAATAATGAAAAAATGAAATCTGCATTATGTCCCCTTTATGCACAAGTAGATATCAACATCTGTCATCAGTGGGACTTCAAAGAACACAGGTCATGTAATGAATGAGGAAATAATGCAAAAGTAAATGATAAATTTAAATTATGACCCCTGAATGCACAACTAGTAATCAATATTAATCATCAGAGAAAGATAGTTCAAGTAATAAAGATGAAGTAATAAAGGATGAGTTGCTTGCCCAAGGAATCTCTTATAAATATTAATAATTATATAAAAGAAAACTAATTTCAAAAGTAAATGATAGTTTAAATTATGTCCCCTTTATGCAAAATTTGTCACCAATTTCTGTCATCAATGGGACTTTCAAGAACATAGGTCATGTAATAAAGGAGAATTGTCCACAAAAGAATTTGCTTATGTATATATAATTTAAGGGAAATAAAAAGTAAATGATAAAATTTGAATTACGTCCCTTTATGCACAACTAGATATCAATATCTATCAGTGAGAGTTTTAAGAAAATAAGTCAAGTAGTAAAGATCGAGTTGCTTGTTCAAGAAATACCTTATAAGTATATATAAAAGAGTAATAATTTAAAAGTAAATGAAGAAATACTGAATTATATCCCCTTAATAACTAGACATCAATAACTACACTGGGGTCCAAAAGTTTCTTTACAAATTGTGAAATTTTGGAATATATTTAAACAAACTTTACTTGTTGTTATTAGTTGTACAACTAATATACAGCTTATCATAAACTGTCAAATATGTTCTATCATATATATATTTGTTATAAATATACAATAAAATGTTAAACCAAATGTGTCTGTATTAATTTTTGCTATAAAAAGATAAAAGGAAAATATGAATCAAAACACAAGTGTAAAGAAACTTTTGGACCCCAGTGTATTATCAGTCAGAAAATAGGTTGAATAGTAAAGGAGGAGTTGCATGCACAAGATGTTTCAGAAAGACAGACAGACAGACAGACAGACAGACGGATGAATGGACAACCAGCGCCATAACATACGACTGTTTTTTAAACATGCATATAAAAATATTGAAACAGAAAATACATTAGAAACATTATATAGGTCATATATCGGAGGTCAGTCAACCTACCCACTCCTCCTGGAAAAGCTAAATCTCTGGATTTAGCTGTTAGCCAACTACTAAGCGCATACTTTCGTCAGTGACTGACAACTGTCCTACATAATTAAAAATCATTAGTAGGAAGGAGAATGGCAAGAGAAATAATTACATGACCAAGCTCCACGAAAGTGTGCCCCGCCCAGGAATCAAACGACCCCTCGATCAGTAGACTTGCGTGCTACCAACTGAGCTAGCTGGTATTTAAAATACAAAATGTAGCTCTTTTTATAAGGGAGGTAATTAATTACTCCAGATGACAGTTTTAACAAATTTTTTATCAAACTCCTCACAGCAGCTACATCACATATTGCTAACAATAAAGGGAAATAACCGCTGCGTGAAGTTTGATTAATTAGCAATCACAATCTAATTAACTAGTGACATCATTTAACAAATTCGAGAAATAATGATAAAAAATATTTTACTTACATTGATGTTACGATAATCTTGGTACTGGTTGCCAGGGTTACATCACTGTTCATCTGAAAAACAAGAAAAATAAATGGAGTAAATTAAACAAGTAATGTATAATCTTACAACTATCAACAAATAGAAGAATCATGAAACTTACAATACAACACAAAAAAGTACAAATTTAATACTATATTTCATATCATAGCATCTTATAACACTTGTAAAGTAAGATTTTAATATGATACATGAAAAGTCAGAATAGATTTCAAAATAATACCAAAGCCCTCCCCCCCAGCCACGCCATATGACCAATACCCCGTTCATAATGTTTCAGTGGTCTCGAATGTCAATGCAGTATAACCGGAAATATCCTGGCCAGTTATATATAAATTTCCTTAAAGTTGTATGCTGGAGTGTACAATGTACAATACCAATCTGTGTCAGTCTTATAGAAATTCAATTAAGTTTGGAGGATGCAGTTTGAAATGTTTAAAATGCAGAAAAGAAGGGACTAAAAGACAAAATAGAAGAGAACTAACAGATGAACGAACAGACAAATTAAAGTGATCACAAATAAAGCTCACAATGAGCATAATGATTATATGAGCTAAGAAAGAATGGTGCAGTAAATTCATTCAGAGGAAAATTAAGTTCAATAAGCTCTTATTCTGCATGGTAGAATAGGTGTCAATTTTTAGGGGCTTTAATCAAAGTTTGATAAAAAATATCCTATGTGCTGTAACCCCAAACAAACAATTAACAAAACAGTACAACATTGCTTGAAAAGCATCCACAGACAAGAACGAGTGTGTTGAAGTTCTGTAGAGGATAAATTCATTTAAAACAACACCTAAGGGAAAAATACAAAACTGTCGTTGTGTAGAGGATTTGGTCTGTAGAGGACCTACAAAAGTTATACAGAACATGTAATATTGTCATAGCTGCATTTACAATACTAGTGGTACTATTTAGGGTACAATGTAACTATTATATTACAATTACTAATGTTTGAATCAATTATTTATATAAAGAAGGGTGGCAATTATGATTTTATAAACTTAACTAGTATCACATGTAGTTAGGTAAAGAGAATCCTAAATGTATGTATGTGAAGTCAGAAGTACAGCAGTAACTATAACAATACAGCAGTAACTTCAGCAGTACAGCAGTAACTTCAGCAGTACAGCAGTAACTTCAGCAATACAGCAGTAACTTCAGCAGTACAGCAGTAACTTCAGCAGTACAACAGTAACTTCAGCAGTACAGCAGTAACTTCACCAGTACAGCAGTAACTTCAGCAGTACACAAGTAACCTACTACCTACTAGAAATTTCAGCAATACAACAGTAAACCTTTACAGCTAGACATTTCAGGAGTGAAGACTTACTAAAGCTATACAGACATTTTCAAAAGTTTACTGCTGAATGTTTAGCAGTAAATGTTTACTGCTGTACTTCTGAAGTTACTGTTGTACTGATTATTGTAGAGAATAAACACAGGATAGATTGTAAATGGTAAATGAATTAATTATCAGTTTCTTTCTTTGTTTTCTTTTGATTTATTTAATTATTATTACAAAAGCCATTGTAACATATTTCTGCCATGATTTTGTGAATAATCTTAGTAACAACCAAATCTATTAAACATATTGAAGTAAAAATTCTAAGCACTTAGAACTAAGTAAAAGTATAACTTATAATTTAACTTCCCTGGGTTAAAATACATAATTACATCACAATTAAGTAAAATAAATACAAATCATCCAGTCATAAACTGTTATACTAATTATCAAACTTAATCTAGAGTAAGTTACAGTACACAAAGCCATGAGCATGCGTAAAAATCACTTTCATATAATAAATAAAGCTATATTGCCTATTATAACTATTACTCAATAGCTTAATGAATAATACTCAATACCCTCAACTACCAGTAACACAACAAAATAAGTTATCATACACCATTACCTATACAGAAATGTAATAATAAAATGATGACCTAACCATGTAAATTATCATATCTCTAGAGTTTGTTTAAATTTCATCAATTTGTACTTATATGTACAGTACCGTATATAATATATGTAAGAGCACCCTAGCTATATTCACATTCTATGTTCAACTGTTGTTCATTGTACATGTATATGTTTTATACTCAATCTAGCAGTCTAAACAGTATAGCCACCCTGGAAAACATGGTCAAATACCGCAAGACTACCTGGAACAACATTCCATTTATATCTTGAGTTTTTTATTGTACATGTATACGTTTTATACTCAATCTAGCAGTCTAAACAGTAAAGCCATCCTGGAAAACATGGTCAAATACCGCAAGACTACCCTGGAACAACATTCCATTTATATCTTGAGTTTTTTATTGTACATGTATACGTTTTATACTCAATCTAGCAGTCTAAACAGTAAAGCCATCCTGGAAAACATGGTCAAATACCGCAAGACTGCCTGGAACAAAATTCCATTTATATCTTGAGTTTTTTATTGTACAAAAACACATCTTATATTCAATCCAGCAGTCTAAACAGTAAAGCCACCCTTGAAAACATGGTCAAATACTGCTAGATTGCTTGGATCAAAATTTCTTTTATATCTAATATATTTCTAGCATCATTAGTGACAACTACATATATTTTGAAATTACTTTGAATTATTTTTGCTATTGGTGTTTTTCAGAGTCAAAATGTCCAACATTTAATGATGTATAATAACTTCATTTGTGATATACATTCAGTAAAGGCATGACTATCATTCATTTTAATATGTAACATTTTTTATGAACAATGATTTTACACAGCCAGACTTAGGTTACTAAATTTTACTTTAAAATAAGATTGAAATAATTTGGTACTTAAGATGAATGCTTAGACTGAATGACATTGAAGTAAATACTTTATTTTGATGTAATTATTTTAACAGCTCCAATAATAATCTTAGCCTCTACTGTATATTAATATATTGAATTGAATTTTGGTAAATTTTACAAAAATGGCAGTTGCAGGCACTAACTTGCATTTATTTATAATCATTAATTTATTGTATAAAAAAATAGTTACATAACTAGTTAGCTGCTTAACTAACATGTTAATCATGTAGTTAACTGGTGGCAGAAATATGATATCATATTGTTCAAATGATTTTCTTAAAATTAACAAAACTTGTTCATAAACTATCCATATTTTTATTCTCTACAAATGAACTATTATGGAATGTGAAGTATTATCAGTTGAAATCTTTAATACAGGTATTATTTATTCCTACTTCACACTGTACTGGTGTAAAACCCGGTACATCTCGCTAGGACACTGAGGCAAACATCATTAACACCGTATTGGCCCCATTAAAAATCACATTTAATCAGAATAAACCTCGTTGAATTGGCAATCACTAGGGAGGGACCTGGATGGTGTTTAAAATCTAAATACAACCAGGATTCATCAGGAAGCGAAATCAATACAGCATTATTAATGAGAGACCAGGGACATCACAGTAGCTCTTCTGGCATAATCTAGTTCTCCACCTTAAGATTCCTGGGTAAAACCATATTAAACCAGTATAGTCCATGTTCAAGATGGAGATGTAGTGACTCCTGGTCTAGCAACTTCCTTTTCTTCACAAGTCTTCCCTGTCCGCTGACTATAAATTACCAGGATGCACTAGGCAGTGTGAACTATAGGCATTAGAACACATCAAACTATCAGACCTATTTAAACTTACTTATTCCCATTTACCATGATAATAATACTTTGTTTGTATGGGTTTTACAGTGCACCAACACAGAAAGGTCATATTGCGCCGTGATAATAATACATACATGTAATTCTATTAAAATGGCTATTAACACACTGCATAAAAAACACTCTGAACTAATTTATAACTTTTAAAACAGGTTTTCCAGCTGGACAACCACCTAGATATGATTTTATTGCCCATATCAAATGTTTACTAGCAGTTACAGGTAGCCTGAACTCAAACATAGCTGGTCAGGGGCAATCAGATTACCTTAATGTCAAGCCCAAATGGAAAAGCAGTTTATTCATACTATTATGACCAAATACCAAGGAGTATGAGACAATGCTATGCATTTATTAACATCAGATAAAATTCTAGTGAAAATGAAAATTGAACTTAAGTATCCTCTGAATGAATTTTCTACAACCAACTGCATGTGGCGCAACCACTTTTACACTTGAATATTCGTTCATACTGAGTTCAAAAGAACAGCAAAATTTAAACTTATTTTTTTTAAATTGCATTTTATTTTTACATAGACATTTGCAGAAATTGTTAGTATATTATCACACCAAATCTCAGATCAAAGAAGAGTGCAATACGAATTTGAACTGAAACACAACAAGAGCTCCGCTGGGTGGGGCATTATACGCCCGTGTGCAGTCCATGCTGTGTTCTATCTCATATGAAGTCCCTGTGACCTTGACCAATGACCCAGGGATCTAAGAATAGGTCCCATCCTTAACTGGAGGGCTATCCAAAGCAAAGATTTTGAGAACCTAGGTACAAACATGGTTGAGTTATCACCGACACAAAGTTTTCCCATACCAACTTCCAGTCACCTTGAACCTGGGGCCTCAGAACCAAAAATTCTCGCCCTTGACCAAAAGATTAAAAGAGTATTGATACATAAAATTTGGTGATCTTAGGTAAAGTTGGTTGTTGGACAAGGTTTTTCCTCATGATTTTTCTTGTGAATTTGACCTTTAACCCAGGGGCCTAAAACCAAAGGGGCATATGCTAGACATTTAGGCTACCCTTAAATAAAATTTGGTAAACCTAGGTACAATCATTACTAAGTTACTGTCAGGAAAATGTTTCAATATAAATTAAGTCCCTGTGACTTTGACTTTTGACCCTGGGGTCTCCTAATCAAAAGAGAACATCCAATACCAAAGAGCTATCAACACATTACATCTTGACTAATGGGCTGATCCACACAAAATTTGGTTAACCTAGGTACAATCATTGTTTAGTTATTGTCCGGACATGGGTTTTCCATATGATAGCCCTGTGACCTTGACCTTTGACCCAGTTTTGACCCAAAACCAATTGGGAACATCCTTGACACATGGGCTACCCTCACATAAAATTTGGTGAACTAAATTCATGTTACTTATTAAATATAGCATTATTTCCATTGTTTGCCATTTTGACTTTATTAACATATTGATTGAACATTTGAAGTCACTGCTTGGTAATTTGATATCTTCTGGATGATGGTTTAAACTTGACCCAGAGGCCCCAAAACCAATAGGGAACATCCTTGACACATGGGCTACTCTCACATGAAAATCATTGTTGAGTTACTACACAGACAATGTTTTTCAATATGATGCCACTGTGACCTTGACCTTTGACCCAGGGGCCCCAAAATCAATAGGAGATAACCTTGACACATGGGCTACTGTCACATAAAATTTAGTGAACCTAGGTACATTGGTGGTTCAGTTATTGTCTAGACTAGGTTTATCTATATGATGCCTCTGTGACCTTGACCTTTGGGCCTGGGGCCCCAAAACCTATTGGGAACATCCTTGACACAAGGGCTACATTCACATAAAATTTTGTTAACCTAGGTACAGTCGTTGAAGAGTCATTGTCCGAACAAGGTTTTTCAATATGATGCCCCTGTGACCTTGACCTTTGACCCAGGAGCCCCAAAACCATAGGGCATATCCTTGACACAAGGGCTACCCTCACATAAAATTTGGTGAACCTAGGTACATTGGTGGTTCAGTTATTGTCTGGACAAGTGTTTCATTGTTTGCCATTTTGACTTAATTAACATTATTAATTGAACATTTGAAGTCACTGCTTGGTAATTTGATATCTTCGGGTTAAAGGTTTAAACTTGACCCTGTTTCCCCAAAGCTGATAAGGCACATCCTTGACACATGGGCTACTCTCACATGAAATTTGGTGAACCTAGGTACAGTCATTGTTGAGTAATTACCCGGACAATGTTTTTCAATGATGCCCCTGTGACCTTGACCTTTGACCCAGGGGCCTCAAAACCAATAGCGCATAACCTTGACACATGGGCTACTCTCACATAAAATTTAGTGAACCTAGGTACATTGGTGGTTCAGTTATTGTCTGGACAAGTGTTTCATTGTTTGCCATTTTGACTTTGACTTTATTAACATATTAATTGAACATTTGAAGTCACTGCTTGGTAATTTGATATCTTCTGGTTGAAGGTTTAAACTTGACCCTGTTTCCCCAAAACTGATAAGGCACATCCTTGACACATGGGCTACTCTCACATGAAATTTGGTGAACCTAGGTACAGTCATTGGTGAGTTACTACACAGACAATGTTTTTCAATATGATGCCACTGTGACCTTGACCTTTGACCCAGGGGCCCCAAAATCAATAGGGCATATCCTTGACACATGGGCTACTCTCACATAAAATTTGGTGAACCTAGGTACATTGGTGGTTCAGTTATTGTCCAGACAAAGTTTTTCCATATTATGCCACTGTGACCTTGACCTTTAAACCTGGGGCCCCATAAACCTATAGGGCACATCCTTGACACATGGGCTACCTTCACATAAAATTTGGTGAACCTAGGTACAGTCGTTGTTGAGTTATGGTCCAGACAAGGTTTTTCAATATGATGTCCCTGTGACCTTGACCTTTGACCCAGGGGCCCCAAAACCGATTGGGAACATCCTTAACACATGGGCTACTCTCACATAAAATTTGGTGAACCTAGGTAGATTGGTTGTTCAAAACGGGCGTATAAAAATGTGACATCAACGAGATAAGGTGACGTCAGGACAAGATTGAGTCTATGTTATTGCAACTACGTTTCATTATCAGCCTGGCACAACATGCATGGGTATAAATTTGAATTAAACAACATAGACAGATGAAAGGGATCATTAAGTATACCTTGTGCATACTACATAATGGTAGAAAAATTATTCATAGTGTAATATAGCCATTTAATTTATCTTGCCAAAATTAATGAAAGTGTTATTCAAAATCAAGTTGGATACTTAACCCGTGGACCATTATATCATTGACCATACTATTATTTTGAGACTGGTGTAACAATTTTGTAACAAAATTAAGACAAAATTTTGTAAAGTAAATATGAAGTAAATACATTGTTTGTATATGTTACCATTCACAACAAGGCGAATTTGTAGAGTGAATAAAAATGATTTCATAGACCTGACGTCTTAATATGACGTTGCCTTGCGCCGCGATTTCATACCTTGTGTCTTATAAATTGAAGCAAAACATTTAGTTTTTAATTAACCGTCTAAAAAATTAGCATACATACTCACAACACATGCATTCAATGGCAGTTAAAAGTTGGAGCTAAAGTTGCGCATACTTTTTTCGCAACAAACAGAGTTCACGATTTACTGGGACACCCCATGTATTTTGCATAAGTTAGCTTTATTAAATGCTTGTTTTTTTATCAAATGGTCCAAAACCTACCCCTCACAATGGCTGAATATATCATCCACTATCAATTTTGAATGGTCTAAATTTCACCACTATATTTTATAATAAGACGCTGATGCTGTCTTTAGCTATGTTAACAGGTTAAAAACCTGGACTATGTAATCAATGGAATCCTGCATTTTAAACATTTCAAACTGAAGGGAAAAAGAATAATTTCATGATTTTATCACCAGATAACAGAAGAGACACTCTCCCAACAATGGAATAGAACAACCTTGACCGAAAACATCAGGGCTACATGATGTCAGGAGACACTCTTTCTTATTTGTCAACAAAGTAGATACCAAATATTAAGACTAGAAAGGAATCATATTTATAAGGAATCCTAGAAAGCTGTCCAGCCCACCTAACTTGGCTTTCCTGGACCCTTGTCTATAACTAGTGCTCACCTACCCTTCCTGATCTATTTATTTATCTATTGGAGTTAACGCTGTGTCAACATAATTTAGGTCATTTCACGGCGTCCAGCGCACCTAACCTAGCTTTCCTGGACCTTTGTCTATAACCAGTACTCACCTACCCTTCCACAAGGCCGGAAACTTCTCCATATTATCTAATCAATGGAGGAAAATTGACATTATTGTCAAATTTTCATTGCAGGGTTCAACCTCCCCGGGTGGGATTCGAACCCGCACTCCACGGGCACGAGATTCCAAATCCCGGCGCTACCAACTGCGCTATTAACCTGAGTTACCTACCCTTCCACAAGGTCGGAAACTTCTCCATAAACCTTATTGATGAAGGAAAATTGACTTTATCATCAAATTTTCATAAAAGGTTAACTTGTCAACAAGGGGGATACCCAATATTAAGACTAGAAGGGAATCCTATTATAATCAGGATATGAAACAAGTTACTAAGGGCTGTCACAATTACAAAAGCAATGATATTGGTGCAATCATTTACTTGGAATCTGAGTGAATTGGTAATTTAGCATTCATTATGATTCATATGTATCAAGTGTTGCCTGAAATAATGTACTAAGTGCATTTCCTAAATGAGCCAGTTACTACAGTCTTGCGGGCAACTCTCTATATATATGACCATTGATCTAAGCAGATGAATACATTGTGTATCTACATCACAATGAGGAAATATGAGAAATAGATTCAGGTACCCATATATTAAAGTTGTGTGTGTGTGATATTAACTATTTTACAGCCCCAGTGACATAATAATTCCTCGTAACACTTCACTTTTGAATTGTTGAGTGATGAATGCCAGCAATTTGACATTATACTTTTTTACTCAAATTATCCAGTGATTTTACGGAAATACAACAGGCTTACTTAATACATTTGAAATTAATCTCTCGTTGAAATATAAAACTTAATCAATCTAAAAGTTTATTGTGACAGCCCTAGCAACAATCCCACACAAGGAGCCAAACAAAACAGAGAAACAATCATAAGAACTAATGCCTTGCAAAGGAAAAACCAAAAATTGAGCTGGTGATGAAATCATGAAACAATTCCTTATCTAGCTCACAGCAAAGTTCAACAGAATTCTACCAATCACATTGAAATCAGATTATGTGTATCTCAATGACATGCAGCCAAGTTCCTAGCTAAAACTCTTGTGTAGTCCAACAATATTAACCTGAGATTGACCTTTATGCATGAATATAATTATTATACACTGAAAATTTGTTTATTTTTGGTTTCGTTCATCAGTCGAGAAAGTTCTGAATTTTCAATGACAAGGACACATGCTATCTATAATAAGGCTTCTTTTTTTCATAGAAGGTATGTGTAACCTCCCTGGGTGGGATTCGAACCTGTACCCCCTTCGGGACAAAAGATTCTAAATCCAGGCCCACTACCAACTGCACCACTGACCTTAAGGTTTCAGAAGCCTCTTATATTATGTACCTGCCTAAATCACAATTATGACTACAATATGGTCATACATATCTTAGAGGAAACTCACCATTTAATGTAAGTGAAGCATGTAATTATATCATTATGATAATAGGTAGTTCAAGCTCAAGTTAATATTGTTGGACTATATTATGGGAACTTAATTGTCTGCGATTTTCTCCATACATCACTCAATGTCATAGAAGCCTTTATAAACATTCTTAAGAGTTTTCAAGTCTATGATCTCACATGACAAATCAATTTCGACAGTCTCAGGTCAGATGGTGGGACACTAGCTTACACAGTAACTTGAACAAGATCTGATTTCAATGAGATTGGAATACAACTCGGGTAGGCTAAAACTGTGAGCCAGTTCCCCACACATCCCCCAAACAGAATTGAAGTTTTACCAACACAGATTGGGACAGGTAAGTATTTCTCAACATACAACTTGCCAGAACTTTATATATAACTGACTAGTCATCTGATTCATCAACACTACTGCCACCGAAACTTCCCACCCCCCTTCCCCCCTATTGGTCATATATTGTAGCTACGAATTTAGAGTTTTGAAATCTATCCCAACTTTCTTCAGAGGCATAAATAAATATGTTTGAAAAACCAAAAATATACTAATACAAGTATAAAGAACCAGTCTACAAGGTTACAAGATACTATGATATAAAACATTGATGCAATCAAATAAATACAAAAAAAACCATCCAAGTCAAATACTGTCTATTACATAATGATAAATGTGTATCTAAAAAGTTGGTAGTTGGCTGTTTAACTAAGGTTAGATGTCATGAAAGGTTAAACAGTAGAAGCTGAGAATTTCACAAGCTTTGAAGAGCAGAAAATATTGCTAAGTTTATAATAATGTCCAATTGAGGAAACTGGACAGTTGAGAAAACTGGACAGTGTTGGCAGTCCTGACGCTGTGCTGTATTCTCGTCTTCTACTGTATGTGATTCACATGCATCACAAATCCTCTTACATGACTTTAACTACAGTATTGTTCAACTAACTGACTACCTAATGAAATGTTAAGAAATTTATCATATATAAAAATTACATGAAATAAACAAGAAAGAATTTTGAAAGACAAGGTACATCATACAAGATTTTTTTTATTTTTTTTTTATTTTTTAAGGCTTCATACTAGAGCATTTCACGTTAGGTAGTCCACATAGCAGAACATGTAAGTGTATAAATCTTTTCTGACAAATGGTAAATATAACATATCATGCGAAGCTTTAGCCTTTCACTAATTCATAATATCATATGAAAATGTATTCCAAAATGCCCAAATAAGTACAATAGCTACTGAATGGAACCAGTGAAATTAGATATTTTCGGTTTTAAATTTGAAATGAGTTCACAAGCAATGATTTGAAAATAGCAGTTATTAAAATGCTCACAATTGTGAATATCAAATGGTGGCAAACTTTCTTTACTATTAAAGATAATTTGGGCAAAAGAATAGAAATAAATACATGTGAACAATTTCAATGTTTTGATAATTTTAAATTAATATTTGTCAGATCTTATAGATTTATACACTTCAAATACTGTAGCCAAAAACAGTGTTAGTTTTCTAAAACTCATACCTGAATACCAGATTCTCATTCTTATTCCAGTGGAAGATTCAAACTTACTCGTCAGATTGGTAGAGTGGTTTAATATACAGTCATTTGTCATAACAATGAGGGATATTTGCCAGTTATCTTCCCTTGATAAAGTTTGAGGTGATCTACTTGGTAAGTAGGTCCTATCAGTTAGAATCCTAAGATTTTATAATTGAATTTCTTTGATAATTTTAGTTAGGATGATAAAACAATTTACCAAATATCTATACGAAATCAGGATATGAATCAGTATAACGCAATTTAGATAGTTTTTCACACGAACATTGTAAAGATGAATAATTTTCAAACAAATTTAAGAATTTACAAAAAAAGTTCTTCAAGATTGACTTGGGGAAATTGGCATTGATAAGTAAGAAAGGGAAAAGTCTGAGTAATCCAAATAATTGGACCAGCCTAATTTAATAGTATACAAGGGGAAACAACTGACTAATATTCCTTATTGTAATTCAAACGATTGATCTATTCAGTTGATGATCAATGACAATGAAATGTGCCAAAGAATAGTTCAATTTTTCTCAACTGTCAAAACAAATAATTTTACATTGATTTTGTATGTTAAAATTATTGTCATCTTACATTCATGATTTTCCTAAAGTGTGTATAACCTATAAGATAAGTTGAGTTGATTATGTCATATGATAGATCTTTAGTCATGATATTTCAGTAATGATGATGCCTCAAGTATAACTATAATGCATTCAGTCATAATGAAATTATTCAAGCTTTGACAGTTGAGAAAAAAACTGACACTACAATCAAGTGGTACATTGTTAAGTGGCAATGGTGAAGCCATTGTTTAAGGTAGAATTCCTATTGCATGGACTAAAACATCTTTCTATTGAAAATATTTAATGCAAAAATTTAATGAGTAATTATCTCCCTTTGATATGACTATAAACTATGTACACAATTATCTCCCTTTGATATGATTATAAACTATGTACAAAATAAAAGATAATTTAATTGAAAAATCTGACATGGTAAAAACATTAGAAATACAATGTACAATTAGACACCACTTTTCAGAGGAATATTCTGTGAACATAAAAATGTTTTGTTTAATGAGAATTCCACCTAAGTTTTATCAAATTGCATATTTTACAGTGCCCTCCAACTTTGATAAAATCCTGTTTTTTGTGATAACCAGTTCCTATTTACCAATGAAATAAGAAGCAAAGCTTCTTCTGAGCACATTGCAAAATCAGGCTATATTAGTTAATAAACATACAAATGTATTATTCAAATTGTGCAACATAGAAAAGCATATAACCTAATACTAAAATTCACTTGCATCATACGTGATCAGTTTTTCTCAAAATTTCTTTTACCCAAAAACGTTTAGAAGACACTAACTATCAGTTAATAATAATAAACAAGTAAATCTGTATGCTAATGCTCACTAGTGATACCCCCGCAAAAATCTAAAAATATGCGACAAACAGGAAGTAGATGAGCAAGGAGCATGAAATTGCTTTACACCACATGGGACTATGGGATGAAGCAATATGCAAAGTATTAGGCTGCTGCATGTTATAGTTGCTGAGAAAACTGC
The DNA here is from genome assembly GCA_025267735.1 of Mactra quadrangularis. Classification (NCBI taxonomy): domain Eukaryota; kingdom Metazoa; phylum Mollusca; class Bivalvia; order Venerida; family Mactridae; genus Mactra; species Mactra quadrangularis. Next base: position 18,913,849 of record CM046303.1, on the reverse strand, counting down.
AACCGAAAGTTTGTAACGGACGGACGGACGCACGGACAAGGGTAAAACAGTATACCCCCCTCTTCTTCGAAGCGGGGGTATAATAAATGGTGCTTAGGACAATTTTCTTTCTATATCAAGTGCTAATAATACTGGATTAATTGATGTGTACACAAACTAGTTTATTTTCTGACGGCCAGCACACATTACCTAGCTTTTCCTGGAACACTATCTATTACCAGTTCTCACCAACCCTAACAGAAGACCTGCAACTTCCCTTAAAACATTAATGGGAGTAAAATTGACATGTTTGTCAAATTTTCATGCAATAGTGTAAATACCACGGATAGGATTCAAAACAGTATCTTCTTTGAGGATGAAATCTTGGCACTACAGTCTCGGGTAAGAGGGCTATGTATCTAGTAAGAAGGAACAAGAGCAGTCCAAGGACAGCGCGCTCGACTTTTCGGGTGTTTTGTTCATGGCAAGGCTTATCTTTTAAACAAAAGTAATTTCAAGACAGGACATAATTTTTGAAAGTATATAATTCAGTCAAACAATAATTACCAATTCATATTTGTAAAATATAAAAGGGGCATTACTCCTAGAATATCATCCATAGTAACGCCCCTTCAGAGTAAAGTAGACATAGTATCAACGAATAAGCATACCTACTTTCATTTAAATATCTATATGAAGAACTATAAATACATTGTATTTCAATTTGAACAAAATTCAAAATAAGTAAGGGGCATAACTTCAAAAAATAACATCATGAGTTATGTCCCTTTGTAGTCCCGTAGATGTAGTACTGATGAATAAGCATACTAATTTTCATTTAAATATCTTCTTAAGTATTGAAAATATTTCACTTCATAATACTTTCTCCCAAATTAAAAAGTTGAAAAGGGTCACAACTCCACCAATAATTCATCAATTATTACGTCCCATTGTATTCAACTAGATGTAGTACTGATGAAAAAGTATACTAACTTTCTATCAAACAAAATATATTAAATTTGAGCAAACATAACCCTTAAATATCAAAGTATAAAGGGGAATAACTCTGAAGTAATTCATCTAGAGTTATGTCCCTTTAAAGTCTGATAGATGAAGAACTGACGAATAAGCATTCCAACTTTCATTCAAATATATTTATAAGTTCTAAATATATCCCATGAGAACAAATTTTAATCTTAAATGTTTAAGTATAAAGGGGCATAACTCCAACAATAATTCATCCAAAGTAACGTCCCTTTATAGTTGTGTAGATATAGTACCCATAACTAAGTATACAAACTTAAAGTCAAATATCTTGATTAGTATTAAAGATATTACATATAGAAATGATTTTAACATTATATTTTGCATTTTTCTTAAGTATAAAAGGGCAATTACTCCAAAAATAATTCATCCACAGTTACATCCCTTCATAGTCGGGTAGATATAGTACCAACAAATAAGTATACAAACTTTAAGTCAAATACCTTGATCAGTATTGAATATATTCTACATAGGAAAAACTTTAACCTCATATTTTGCAATTTCTTAAGTATAAAAGGGCAATTACTCTAAAAATAATTCATCCACAGTTACATGCCTTCACAGTCGTGTAGATATTGTACTGACAAATTAGTATACAAACTTTAAGTCAAATGAATTGATCAGTATTGAAGATATTCTACATAGGAAAAACTTTAACCTCATATTTTGCAATTATTTAATTATAAAAGGGCAATAACTCATAAAATAATTCATCCAGAGTTATCCCCTTTCACAGAATGGTTAATATAGTCCCACTTAATAAGTATACCAACTTTCAATAAAATAACTTGGATAGTGTTGAAGTTATCAGTGTTTCAAAAAACTTTAACCTGAAAACCAACGCCAACGCCGACGCCGACGCCAAAGTGATAGCAATAGCTCTCATTTTCTTCGAAAAGTCGAGCTAAAAATTGTACTAGGCACCTGTGAATGAAGATAAACCATGTTTCAACCCAGAAAAAATAAGATTCTGAATACAACATACAGGAGTATTTTGATTACCTCTAGGATCAAATATGATGTGAATGTACTCATTTAGACAGGTTATTTTAAATGAACTACATACCAAGGGTTTAACAGAAAACTGTCAAAACTTTCACAAGTTTTAGATCGTTAAAACTTTCTCAATAACTTTACACAGTTGAACTGGATAACTAGTATTTATACTAAGTATTTCTAAAGGGAAGTATAAAACAGTCATTTTCTTAAAAAAGTGTAGGATAGAACAGTTTTCAATCAAGCTCTTGACATGTTTTTCTTCTGGATTAGATTGAACCAAAGTCTAAAACTCCTGACCCAATATTTTCTTTCACTGAAATGTTTTACTGGAAATGATTTGTTGCATACCAAATAAAGAAATTAGGAGTTATTAACTTTAGAACCTAACTATCAAGCAGTATAAAGAATAAATTATCAAAACAGATACTGTTGTATCAATGGTAAAATGATATACCTCAAAAATACTGATTTTTCCTAAATAATTTTGTGATTTACAACCTATGATCTGATGTAAAGTCTTCACCTTTAAATTCTTACAAACACTTGTTTAATGAGGGAATTTAGTCAGTTATTTCCCCTTGCATACTCTTCAAATGGGTAGGTCCAATTAGTTGGATTACTCGGATTTTAACCTTACATTTCAATGTCAATTTGCCAAAATTAATCTTAAATAACTTTTTTGTAAATCATTTAATTTGTTTGAAATTCAAGCTAAGTATTTTTAAGGTAAAGAACTATCTAAATTTCATCACTCCTGTTAATTTCTTCATTAACAAGAAAGATATTAGATTAAATATTTTGTTATCCTTACATAGGAATTCAATGATAAAATCCAAGGATTCCAACTGTAAGGACCTACTTACCAATTGGATTGCTTCAGATTTTATTAGGGAAAGATAACTTACTAAAGTCCCTAATTCATCATAATTTATGGAAACAAGTTGAATTATCAACTAGCCAGACTATAATGAAGTAATTATTTTCACTAGCCTAAATAAATTTACCAGCCACAGGAATCATGCTAGTTGATTAAAGTGAAGACTTTAAAATGACAAGAAGACTGAATATTATTATATAATTTTATGCCTATACATTGTACACTGGGTTAGAAGTCATAGAACTGAACCAAGGATGTGGAAATACCAATATGTTCAACTAAGTCCACAAACAAGAGAATTTATTAAACATTTATTTGTCGGCAGTGTAGCAGAGCTTGTTTTGAATTTCTATTTCTAATACAAACTTATATTGTCATAATTAACATCAATGTCATTGCATAATGACATGTGAATACATTTTCAACTAAAGTTAAAAATAGCAGATGCATTATTGTATCAATTTGCATCAGTGACAGAGTTATGACAAGTTGAAAATATGGTAGGCATTCCACACCCCTTCCTTAATTACATCTAACTTTTCCTCCATTTTTTGTGAATATAGCTTGTTCATATTGACCAGAAACAAATGAATACAGTTAACATTTCTGTAACAAGTCTGCTATTGTCCTTTTTTGTCAACTGTCAAAGTTTGAATAATTTCACAGTGGATGATTACACACTACCTCAATATCGCAAGCATTAAACAAAGAGGAGGAAGTCACCGTGAAATTATTCATGTTTAGACAGTTGAGAAAAAAACAAACAATACTAACTTTAAGTTATTTAGATATATGTTAATATTGAAATTGTAAACCTAGTCTCAGGTCAATGTGAGTGAACTATACGAGATTAAGGTTACACTAAAATAAATAATTTTGGTGTGTTATATAATCATGAATGTAAAAGATGGTAGTTCATGATCAATTATTACAGAAAGCAACTCACAAAATAACCAAAGATAAGATTTCATTTCTACGATGAAATAAACTGTTTTTAACAGAAAGAGACTAATGAAAAAATGTTTGCAAGTGATTTGATCAAGCAAAATCAAAGCCAGTGTTCATATGACTTTGTAGTACAAAAAAATAACAGCTATGGAGGAAAAGAAAATGACTGTAGGAAGGACTTTTTCTGTCTTTTTTAATCATTATTGTTGAAAGTTAGCTCAGAATTTAAAATTATAAGTCAAAAAAGAGTGTATATGTTGCATGACATGTAAAATAAATGAAGAAACATTTTACTTCTTTTGATTCAAATGTCAAGGCAATTATGGTATTATTAATTAGAATACATATTTTAAATGGTTGACACTCATTAGATATGCAATGAGTAGAGAAAAAGTCCAAACTATTACTAAACTATAACTATTGCTAACTAATCTAGCCAACTACCAGACTACAATAAAAATAAAATGCTTGCCAGTTTTACATCAAACCATGAGAACTTGCAACATTAATGAATACAACCGTGCCATTACCTTAAACCTATACATTTGCATATAGATTTACATGAGTAGACAACAATTCCAGTACTAATTAACCTGCAAATTCACCATATATTGGATTGGTAAAAAATGGCAATCAGATATTTCAATGAAGTCAGATTTGTGGAAAAATGATCACTTTAGATATCCAAACTATTCTTTGGATATAGTAAAGTAAACATTTTGATATAAGGGGGTCAACATATATCACTATGTAATGACAGTATTGACTTGGCAAAAAACTGTAAAACTATAAGTAAATGTTAAGTTCTTAGCTTTTTCTTCTGTTGATGAGCTGGTCTGAACAAAACTTGTCTTGAGTTCTTTCTTCCAGCTTGGAATGACATAAGTTAATGTTATCATCCTGGAAACAAATAATTAAATGAAAGATAGATCAAGTGAAATGTCATAATTACCCCCATTATATTCACTGGCACTGGAGTTCTCACATTCAATAAAATATTCATACTAATGATTAAAAATAACATTGTTGAAAAAAAGCACCATAAAAACGGTCCATTTTTAATTATCGCCTTTGAATCGTGACACAGCTTATTATAATGTATATATTTATATGGTATTGAACAGTTATGGAAGTGATCCACGGTCAAACTGATTTTCTACATTTCGGAAAATGACTGGACATTAAAACCGGTTGTTATTGAAAGCTGACACATATTTTTTACAAAACTGGTAAGTATCAACTTCATACCTTATATAATTTTCATAGAATTAAGCGTTATTTCAGAAATTTTACTTTTCAGCGATTGAGAGACACTGCTGACTTCCAGTATAATTTACAGTTTTGAAACATGCGTTCTGATTGGTCTAAAACTCCGCGAAACTTTTCCCGTTATCTGTCATTGAAACGATGCGATTGGTCTATTACACAGACATTTTATTAGTTACACGATTGGTGTATTGACGGCCAAACGATAATGTGAGTTGAAGAAAAATTGCCTGTGTTATGTATAAGCGTTTAGATCTTGGTATTGTAAACATACCATTTCTGCGTTGTATTTCATTTGTTCATAAATGGATTTCAATATTTGCCAGTGCCAGTGCCTGCCTGACCACAAATCAAAATTTAATGTCCACATGCAGCGACACAAAGAGACGCAGATTGATCAAAATTCAGCATGACGCTTTGTTGATGTTTGCACTGGCTTCGTTTCAATGACAGATTACGGGAAAAGTTTCGCGGAGTTTTAGACCAATCAGAACGCATGTTACAAAACTGTAAATTATACCGGAAATCAGCAGTGTCTCTCAATCGCTAAAAAATGAAATAACTGAAATAACGCTTAATTCTATAATAATTATATAAGATATGAAGTTGATACTTACCAGTTTTGTAAAAATATGTGCCAGCTTTAAATTAAATCAGAACCCGTTTTATGTCGAGTCATTTTCCGAAACATGAAAAATTCAGTTTGATGGTGGAACACTCCAAAACGGTTCAATACCATGTGTATATTATAATAAGCTGTGGAACGACTCTAAAGCGACAGTCAAACAGAAACCGTTTTTTTTCTATGTTTCTTCATTAATGTTATTTTTAATCATAAATATATAAATAGTTTATCCTATATTAGGACTCCAGTGCCAGTGATTATATTATATATAATGTATATTATAAACAAAATTTGGGTTGTATCATCATGCTAGCAACCTGTGATAAATACACATAATATCAAAGGAGTGGGCATGGCCAATTGGTTTTAACATTGGACTGGTAATCATTGGCTAGCCAGCTCGGCTTTGGTTCAATTCCATCCAAAATCTGTTGTTTCCTAGTGCAAGAAATCTTCATCATACTAGCTCAGTTCTGGAAGACCAGAAAGCAGACTCAAAAGTGATAAATTTAAGCTGTCAGAACTTTTTTCACAATCAAGCTAAAATATATTACTATACACTATAATATATTCAATCGCAAGGTGACTGGAGCATTATAAAGCATTTCATTCTAGTTTCATAATTATTAATAAGGTTTTCTAGGCAATATGTTACACAGCCTAGTACTCATTATGTACATAATATGCATACATTGGTTACAACCACAACATGTTTTGTTTCCCTTTACATACATGTAAGTGCATACTAGTAAAAAAAAGTTTAAAAAGAAATTCGGCACTATGCTGCCCCAGGTTAGTTTGTTTGAAGTATATCTAGACATGTTCCCTGTTCAGTCATACTGCCAGGAGCGTACCACCACAAATGCAAAATAAATTAACAAAGTCACCCATAATACACAGATAAAATAGTCAATAAAAACAGTCTGTGCTACGCATCTGTTTATCACAAATAAACAATGGTACCATATCTTTTATCAATTTCTCTATATTGATAAAGATAAATTCATTAGAAAAACAGGTATGGTAAAGCAAATTGTATTGGATAAAAAATAGGACAAAAGTTGGCCTAAACAGTTGCGTCATAAAAAATTCTCACCTTTTAACCATCTGTAAAATCTTGTACAGTAAACAGGTAAAAATACAACATAACATGATTACCAGGTTGGATTCAAATATTTGAATGTCTTGAAGAGTGTATATCTTTAGAATCCTGAAATTATCTGAAAAAACAACAACAACAAAATATCAAAAAAAGTTTTGGAATGTAAAAGAAATCATATTTATAAGTCAACAATGTTGAACTTGCTCTCAACTAACTTTCATATTGGTTACCAAAACGAACAAACCTAAGAGTATATTTATTCAGTAAATAAACTTAGTACATGATTTACAAAGTTTGCCAAGCAAAGCATAGGATTGTAAATGCACTTAAAATTGAATCAAACTTCAGAATACATAAGATATTTAAGGGACTGAACTCTACAAAAACACTACCAGGCACACAATGTCAAAATTTAAAATTCTATACAAAGTTATCTCCCTTACAAATAATACAAAAATCCAGAGACATGGGGTATCTATTAGGGCTGCGGCAAGTATCCGAGTACTCGGGTATAGCGATCAAGCGTACAAATATTCGTCACGTCCGAAATCGTCGGATTGGGATCTACTTTTGAAAAACATGAAAAAATATTTTCAGCTTAATTACCACTAAAAACAAGTTGCACGACTAATGAAAACTTTAGTTTATTTAGGGGCTGAATTATCCAGTTTCAAAATTTTGATTAATACACATTTGAATAAAAATGTTATCGCTGAAAATGTTCATAAAATGTTTGATAGTAGTGTTTCGAGTACATGGTTTCCCATATAGTAAAAGATCCTGTAATATATACTTATTTTGTTATTACAGAATTTCTGTATGCTTTTCCATTAACACATGAATCGTGGTTCGGATCGCCACTAAGTCTTGTTCAACAATCCACATCCCTAGTATCTATATGTCTCTGAAAAATCGTATACTTACTATTTCATTGATACTCTGCAACATTGACATTGTCATCTTTATTTATTTACTGATTGAAATATTTTTCTTATGTAATCTGTTTATTACTTTAAACATGCTGAAAACAACTGAAAATTAAAAAAACAAAACAAAAAATGCAATATCTAAAAAACTTGTTTGTCATGGAACATTTAATACATTTATAATTACACATGTATATTAAAATTTTTGTATAGCAAGTCTACTTATTAAGGGGTAGGTCGTTTGATTCCTGGGGTATACTTTCATGAAACTTGATCATGAAATTATTTCGAAGGCCATTCTCCCTCCTACCAATGATTCCAGGAACAGTGCGTAGGTTGACTGACCTCCATTATATGACCTATATAATGAGTTGCTACAACATCAAACTAAAATAATTAAAATGTTTGAACGGTATAATGTGTATTGCATCTTATGTGGCAACTTTTACTTTGATTTGAAGAAACCAAGATAGATATTTGAATAATTATACATGAAAAAATAACTTATCTTATTAGTCATGCACTCTTCCTTTACCAAGGGATGGTTCCAGGATTCCAAGCTGATTTCAAGTTGTATTCTTTTACTGAAAAAGAAACCAACTGTTAAATATTCTAATCTGAAGAGAACCTTAATGGTGTTTTTTATGGCACACATATCAACCGAGTCAGTCAATTACAATGTATAAGACAATACAATAGTAGACAACATAAGTAAAGACTGACTTAACTTTTTAAGAATGTTTAAAGCATCTTTTATAATAAATCACCTTAGTATAATCAAGTTTACAAAAAATCTAAATCCAATCTCCGTAAACAGAGATCCTGTTCTACTCGCGTTGTCGTACTGGATCTCTACTTAGTCAATGCAAGGTCACGTCGAGATGAACTTTGTGTCGACCAATCAATGCGTAGCTTTCATCTAGACAAAAACACTATTAATCACATTTTGATTTCGTAATTTCTATTTTTAGACCAGGGTTTGCATGCAAATTTAACAGCGGTATTATTCACAGTCTGCGATTGGGTGGCGGATTTCAAATTGCGTGACGTAGACGATGTAAACAAGTTACGTATCATAACAATTTCGTCATGAATATTATGATGAGAAAAGGTCACCTGAACGTGACCTTCGTTTGGAAAATGCGAATCTAAATTAGCGAGTATGCGAGCGGTAAAATTTTAGATCGGGTTTTAATCAGATTGATCTAAATCTTGATTCCATTTGCCTTGTGATCTATTTTTAAAGAAAAATATCAATTTTATTGCAGTATCCAGTGATATTATTATAAAACGAGTGTTGAGTAAATGGGCTCATACTTAGGCCATGTTGTTGTTGACTACAAAGTTCATCCACCAATCCATTGAGGCTACTGCATCAAGATACATTGGTCAATACTGACTACTTCCACTGATGTGATTCTTTCTGGTCGAAGCAGCTCGTAACCCTGAGAAGGGAGGCAATTTCAGGTGCTGACCCTTGCCTAAGAGGAGCCTGGAGACAACTGTGGTAAAGGGCAGCCTCACGTTCCCACATCCACATTGGGATGCCACAGATGGATGCAGTTTAAAGTCATACCCAGGACTAATAGTACACGTTGTAGCACTGCAAAACAAAACAAAAATAAAAATTAAAAAGCAATTATTTAAAACAATTTAGCCCAAAGTCTTTAAATTTAGCCAGTGGACTGTGGACGGAATCTGCAAAAATCACCTTCAGTCCAGTGATTTTTAGAATGTGACTGCATGGTCCCACGTACATCCCATCAACTTTTTACGGCCAACATTTACCTTATTCAATAAATTGTTATCAGCTATTGTTTATTTTATTTTAGGATATATTATGCTAAATCATAATTAAGGCATATTTAAACATATCAGTAAGACTATATCTGTCCAGTAAACTTTCATTCTGTCCGGAAAAATTATTTGCTCGTCCAAATGTCCGGTGCTGATGAAATTGTCATAAAGACTGCATCAAGTATCTTTACTACAGGGAATTGTCAAGTTTCCTCCCTTTGATTTTCTTTATATAAATGGTATGTTTGAAAATCAAAGGGAGATAACATGACAATTCCCTGTGATTTTTACTCTATCACTTTAACCTTTTCAAGCAAAGAAATTGATTTGAGACATATTCAATTTTAATGCACCATGTACCATGGATTACAACTTTACAATGCAAACATTTTAGTATTTTTGTATCAATCTATATAAACAGCTAAATTTCTGTTGGTGCTGGTTTTATTTTTGCTTCAATCAAGTATATCTTTAAAATCACATAGACAGATTCACAATAAGTCTTTGCACAGTGAAAATTACAATGTGAGACCAATTTTGTGGACTTCCTGGGTTTAAAGCAGTGTCACACAATTTAACACAATTTAGGTTATTTTATAATGGCCATTGTCTATAACCAGTACTCTCCCTTTACAAGGTTGGCAATTTCTCCATATACCTTATTAGTAGAGGAAAATTGTAAATTAAACATTAGAGGGTATAACTACCAAGGGTGGAATTTAAATTCGCACTCCCTTTGGGGATCCTGGCACCTTACCAAATGTACTATAGACCCAGGTTCCAATAAGGACTTACACATTTTGAATTTATGTTACATATTAAATCAGTAATTGATTAACACTCGTAAATACTCGAGAAGCATTTTCGAAAGTAAAGTAAAGTGAAAATGAAATGCTTCAGTACAGCAACAAAAAATATTAGCTGCAGCCGTGGCATAGTGGTTTGCATGTCTAACTTTGAATCCGGAGATCGCGGGTTCGAGCCCGGTCATGGTAGGTCATACCCTATACATGAGTTGTTGGCCTCCTGGTAGGGTTAGTTAGTACTTATCATAGAAAAGTTTCCAGGAAACCTATAGTAAGAAGAGCTGGCCGTTGTATATATGACCTAAATATGCGTTGAATACGACATTAAAAATAACAAGTAAATCTGTGAGCTAATGCTCACTAGTGATACCCCCGCCAAAATCTAAAAATACGCGACAAACAGGAAGTAGATGAGCAAGGAGCATGAAATCGCTTTACACCACATGGGACTATGGGATGAAGCAATATGCAAAGTATTAGACTGCTGCATGATATAGTTGCTGAGAAAAGTGCGACGGAAATTTCGTAACGGACACACGCACGCACACACGCACGGACAAGGGTAAAACAGTATACCCCCCTTCTTCGAAGCGGGGGTATAAAAAATAAAAATACAAAAATAGAAAACAACGGTATACCACAGTTTTCCCTGTGCTTATATTTGGTTTTCAAATAAATGATTTATTTATTTATTTATTGGAGTTAATGCCGTATCAACACAATTTAGGTCATTTCACGGCGTCCAGCGCACCTAACCTAGCTTTCCTGGACCATTGTCTATAACCAGTACTCACCTACCCTTCCACAAGGCCGGAAACTTCTCCATATTGTCTAATCAATGGAGGAAAATCCACATTATTGTCAAATTTTCATGGAAGGGTATAACCTCCCAGGGTGGGATTCGAACCCGCACCCCCTCGGGCACGAGTATCCAAATCCCAACGCGCTACCAAGTGCCCTATCAACCTGGGTTTCAAATAAATGAAATCGGCTGATATGGTAGAGAATTCAAACAGTACACCCACATGTAAATCATTGTCAATATATACAAGAATTCTATTAATTCAGTTTCATATATCAAACTGATTCTTAATCATATTAGGCAGTTGTCAGTCACTGAAGGTATGTGCCTAGTAGTTGGTTAACAAACAGTGAGTAGGTTGACTGACTGCTGTTATATGACCTATACAATGTGTGGCTATGGTGTTAACCAAACAAAAAATAATTTAACTGTCAGTGGTAGATAGTACAAGTTTTATGCACCACAAATTAATGATCAAGCATATTTCCAGTATCTTATCAAGGAAATTGGTATATAATGCCTTATTTTTAAACCTTAAACGAGGGAGATAATCAAAACCCAGTTAAACTGATATATTGTTTTAACCATTTTGTCCCCATGGGGTCCAAGATGTAATATTAGAATATGCATAGACACAAGAAAAAGGCAGGTCAAGTACTTGTCATCAGAGAAGAATAAATAGCCTTGGCTAAGTGTAACTGAGAGGTGTACTGGGCTAGATCCTGGCTTGGTGTTAAGCATGTAACTCTGAGAGATGCACAGGGCTAGATCCTGGCTGGGTGTTAAGCAAGCAACTCTGAGAGATGTACAGGGCTAGATCTTGGCTGGGTGTTAAGCAAGCAACTATGAGAGATGTACAGGGCTAGATCTTGGCTGGGTGTTAAGCATGTAACTCTGAGAGGTGTACAGGACTGGATCCTGGCTGGGTGCTAAGCATGTAACTCTGAGAGATGTACAGGACTGGATCCTGGCTGGGTGCTAAGCATGTAACTGAGAGATTTACAGGGTTAGATCCTGGCTTGGTGTTAAGCATGTAACTCTGAATTGTACAGGGCTGGATCTTGGCTGGGTGTTAAGCATGTAACTCTGAGAGATGTACAGGGCTAGATCCTGGCTGGGTGTTATGCATGTAACTCTGAGAGATGAACAAGGTTGGATCCTGGCTGGTTGTTAAGCAAGCAACTCTGAGAGGTGTACAGGGCTGGATCCTGGCTGGGTGTTAAGCATGTAACCCTGAGGTGTACAGGGCTAGATCCTGGCTGGGTGTTAAGCATGTAACTCTGAGAGATGAACAAGGTTGGATCCTGGCTGGTTGTTAAGCAAGCAACTCTGAGAGGTGTACAGGGCTAGATCCTGGCTGGTTGTTAAGCAAGCAACTCTGAGAGATGTACAGGGCTAGATCCTTAGGCTGGGTGTTAAGCATGTAACTCTGAGAGATTTACAGGGCTAGATCCTGGCTTGGTGTTAAGCATGTAACTCTGAATTGTACAGGGCTGGATCCTGGCTGGGTGTTAAGCATGTAATTCTGTAAGGTGTACAGGGCTATATCCTGGCTGGTTAAGCATGTTGTTTTGAGAGATGTAATGGTTCAATCCTGGCTGACTAGTTAAATTATTGTGCACTTACATTTATACTTAATGGTGTTTGTGAAATTACAAAGATGGTTTGAGAATAAGTGTTTGATTACAGCCTAACAGAATCCATTGTTTGGCAGTGTAAGTCCATAATAATGAAATATTTTGCTATAATGTATCAGGTATGACTGGATCAAGTGTTGTTTGTTAATATAGTATTATACATTGACTTCATAAGTAAAAGACACAACAGAGTTAACGGCGTTAACTGTACAACATTGTTATACAGTAGATAGAAAACTCTAAGCCATTGTATGACCAGCCTTGTACCTCCATGGAGGTATAAGACTTATTGTACACCCACTGAAATCATCCATTTGATGTGCTAGAACCCACAATGTTATTGGTGTGGGAAGGTTACATTATTGATACCCTATACCAGTATCTGTAACCTTAAATGGTGACTGTGTCAAGTCAAAATATTTGATTAGCAAAAACAGTTTGCTGCTTAGAAGCATTTTAATAGTGCTTTTCCGAGTTTTGGCATATAAAAAATGGAAATTTTGACATTGCACATCAGGCAAACAAAATCACTAAGTGTACAAAACAATGGATGGTGTCAATCACAAAACAAAATCTTAGTATTTCTACAATAAAACAACAACATTTGCAACAGAAAAGATCAGTTGCATGTACATTTGTGTATATATGTTACTTTTCTGGTAAATAGTTCGAATTTTACCATAAAATCATTATTGACCTGCTTGTATTTGTATAAATAGATATATGATATAATATTTCATGTGCTTATGCACCACAAAATAATTGCCAACCATATAATGTTATGAAGTAAATGGTTATAATGTTTTATAAACCTGATACATGGGAGGTAACCCAAACTTGGTTAACCTTGTCTTGTAGTGATAGATTGTTCTAGCTGCTGTTGTTCATAATAAAGTCTAGCCAAGTATCATGGAAGATTTCAGCAAGTGCCAAGTCATATCAAGTTCCTGACTATTGTTAACCAAATTGAAACTGTAGGTTTTGGCAGTGAGGCAGACAATTTTGGCTAAGAGGAAAATGGAGATGTGAAACAAATCATACACAAAACATGAAGGCAGTATTGTTGTACATGGCCATTTAGAGACTCTAACTGCCAAATGTGGTGGCTTCAAGAGGTCCCATGTAATATTAATACATGCATAATGACTACAAACAAAGGAAAGGCAAGAAATTGTCACCAAAGAAGATATAATAGTCTTGGCTAGTGCTGCAACGATTCACAGGAAAGTCGATTCGATGCGATTCGATACTTTTTCTTTCGATTTGATTTTTTTCGATTCGATTCATTTATTAATATAATTTACTTCAAATATGCATTTATACATTAATTTGAGCTTAAAACTAAATAATATGGACTAACTAAAAGTGTTACTGAAATTTGATAACACGAAACTCGAAAATCTGCTAAATTAATATTCGCTTTTTTCAAGTACGAAATGGTTTGGGTACGAATGTAAAGTTTGCGAAAATGTATTATAATTGTAATTTCGACTAAAAAAGTATAAACAGCATGGAGCATAAATTGGAGAAAGATGCCGTTCTTGATATACTACTGTACATTTAACATAAACCTACGCTTTGTAGGCAAATATATTGAAATTTGAATTAACTAACATCAAAACTTGACCGATAAAATTCAATCACACCGACCCAATTTGCGTACTGTAAATAAATATTTGGAACAGAGTTTCCATGCTACTTAAATCGTAATGGAAACTTTAGAGAAATGTAACAAAGTTAACCCCAGTTTCACTGTCAGCGTACTTTGTCTTTTAGGTGAGCCTTTGCTTTTATCGTTATAACTTATGTAAACATGTTAAAAGTCAGTATCGAATCGAAACTCGCAGGTCCCGAATCGAAATCGAATCGGCGCCCTTGCAATCGAGTTTCGATGTATCGAATCCAATCGTTGCAGCCCTAGTCTTGTCAAGGTGAAACTGAAGTGTATAGGACCTGATATTGGCTGCTTGTTAAGCATGTAACTCTGAGAGATGTACAGGGCTAGATCCTGGCTGGGTGTTAAACATGTAACTCTGAGAAGTGAACAGGGCTGGATCTTGGCTGGGTGTTAAGTATGTAACTTTGAGAAGTGTACAGGGCTGGATCCTGGCTGGATGTTAAGTATGTAACATTGAGAAGTGTACAGGGCTGGATCCTGGCTGGTTGTTAAGTATGTAACATTGAGAGGTGTACAGGGCTGGATCCTGGCTGGTTGTTAAGTATGTAACTTTGAGAAGTCAACAGGGCTGGATCTTGGCTGGGTGTTAAGTATGTAACTTTGAGAGATGTAAATGGCTAGATCCTGGCTGGTTGCTAAGCATGTAACTCTGAGAGATGAACATAGTTGGATCCTGGCTGGGTGCTAAGCATGTAACTCTGAGAGATGAACAAGGTTGGATCCTGGCTGGGTGCTAAGCATGTAACTCTGAGAGATGAACAAGGTTGGATCCAGGTTGGGTGTTAAGCATGTAACTCTGAAAGATGTACAGGGCTAGATCCTGGCTGGGTGTTAAGCATGTAACTCTGAGAGATGTACAGGTCTAGATCTTGGCTGGGTGTTAAGCATGTAATTCTGAGAGATGTACAGGTCTAGATCCTGGCTTGGTGTTAAGCATGTAACTCTGAATTGTACAGGGCTAGATCCTGGCTGGGTGTTAAGCATGTAACTCTGAGAGTTGTACAGGGCTGGATCTTGGCTGGGTGTTAAGCATGTAACTCTGAGAGATTTACAGGTCTAGATCCTGGCTTGGTGTTAAGCATGTAACTCTGAATTGCACAGGGCTGGATACTGGCTGGGTGTTAAGCATGTAATTCTGTAAGGTGTACAGGGCTATATCCTGGCTGGTTAAGCATGTTGTTTTAAGAGATGTAATGGTTCAATTATAGCTGACTAGTTAAATTATTGTGCACTTACTATTAAACTTTTTGGTGTTATGTTAAAGTACAAAGGTGGTTTGAGAATAAGTGTTTGATAAAAACAAAACAGAGTCGATTGTTTGGCAGTGTAAGTCTATAATAATGAAATATTTTGCTACAATGTATCAGGTATGACTGGATCAAGTGTTGCTTGTTCATATAGTATTATACATTGACTTCATAAGTAAAAGACACAACAGAGTTAACGGCGTTAACTGTACAACATTGTTATACAGTAGATAGAAAACTCTAAGCCATTGTATGACCAGCCTTGTACCTCCATGGAGGTATAAGACTTATTGTACACCCACTGAAATCATCCATTTGATGTGCTAGAACCCACAATGTTATTGGTGTGGGAAGGTTACATTATTGATACCCAATACCAGTATCTGTAACCTTAAATGGCGACTGTGTCAAGTCAAAATATTTGATTAGCAAAAACAGTTCGCTGCTTAGAAGCATTTTAATAGTGCTTTTCCAAGTTTTGGCATATAAAAAATGGAAATTTTGACATTGCACATCAGGCAAACAAAATCACTAAGTGTACAAAACAATGGATGGTGTCAATCACAAAACAAAATCTTAGTATTTCTACAATAAAACAACAACATTTGCAACAGAAAAGATCAGTTACATGTTACTTTTCTGTTAAATAGTTCATATTTTACCATGCATATATTATTGACATGCTTGTATTTGTATGAATAGATTATGATATAATATTTCATGTGCTTATGCACCACAAAATAATTGCCAACCATATAATGTTATGAAGTAAATGGTTATAATGTTTTATAAACCTGATACATAGGAGGTAACCAAAACTTAGTTAACCTTGTCTTGTAGTGATAGATTGGTGTGGCTACTGTTGTTCATAAATGTGTCTAGTCCAGTATCATTTAATATTTCAGTAAGTGCAAAGACATATCAAGTTTGAGGTTCTTTTTAACCAAATAGAAACTAAGTAAGTTTTGCAACCTAGACTGGGAGGCCTAAAATGGAGGTGGAGAAGTGAAACAAACAAATCATACACAAAACATGAAGGCAATATTGTTGTACATGGCCATTAAGAAATTCAATCTGCCAAATATGACAGCATCAAGACTATTCATTTTTGACAAATACTAGCATTTTAAGATTTCCAAATTACCAATAAGGCTTACTTTAGATCTCAAGTCCATAATATTAACAGTCTTTGCATAGACCCACTTGGTGATGTATCATTCTTAATTTAGCAGATCTAGTCTAAAAACATAATTTACACAAGAATATGTTTACAATAAAACAGATGAGCATAATTCACAATATTAACAAAGAAATAATGAGGACAAAGCAACTATACATAAATCCACTTTAAACAATAACAGTTCAGTTTGCACTGATTTCCAAGCCGTAATTCAGTGCAAACAAAACTAAATTAATGATGAACAATGGCAATGGCATTCTAACTGACATCACTGCCAACAGAAAAAAAACTTGCAATTGTGAAGAATTTCAAATACCTTGAAGTAATAGTTTGAGATGATAGTTTCAAGCCTGAATAGCTAGCCAGGATTGCAATGACAGCATCAACACTAGCCAAGTTAAACAGCATTTGGAAGGACAAAGCAATCAAGCTCAGTTCAAAAACTCATGTATTCACTTGTCTACTCAGTTTGCCTGTATGCATGTGTGAAACATGCACCCTTACAACAGAATAAGAAAAAACCAAAACCATATGACCAATGAGAAAGTCAAAAAAAGAATAAGAAAAACCATTGGTCCCCATGAAAATCTTCTCACCACCATCAAGTGACACAAACTAAAATGGTTTGGTCATGTAAGAAGAGGAGAGGAGCTTGCCTAGAGAGTACTCCAGGCCGTTAGAGGAGGAAGAAAGAGAGGAAGACAGAAGTAGAAATGGGAAGACAAAGAATGGACAGGATTGAAGTTAAGAAAGGTGGTCAAAATGTGCAAAGGTCACAGGGATGGATGGAGAGGACTGGTTGACAGGTCATCTATAGCACCCCAGCCATCAACGGCATTCGCCATGAGGCAGATGAGATGAGTCCACAGACAGTGTGCTTGACTATTCAGGTATGACATGTGTGTAAACAACAGCAAGTATTGTGAGCAAACCTGTTGAGATGAGTTAGATTTCAAATGTATGTTTTCAATCTCGTCAATGGTTTCAAATATACTATGTTGCATCAAAAAGCTTACTGGTAATGAAGAAATTTCTAAGTATAAAAGGGCCATAATTAAGTAAAAGTCATGCAATTTGATATTTGACCTTCAATTGTAACCCGTAAAAAAGTTTGAAGTTTCAACTCAATCGCTTCAGTGGTTTCAAAAGATAAAAATGTCACACCTGATAACTTAACCAAGGTGTTGCGTCAATGCCAATGCATGGACATACAACTGAGTAGCATAGCCCCTGTATTCTCTGGATAGTCGAGCTGACATCAAGTTGACATTGCTCTAGCACTTTAAAGAACAGTGAAGAACTATTCAGAAGATTTAACCCGGGTTGATAGCGCAGTTGGTAGCGCGCCGGGATTTGGATACTCGTGCCCGAGGGGGTACGGGTTCGAATCCCACCCGGGGAGGTTATACCCTTCCATGAAAATTTGACAATAATGTCAATTTTCCTCCATTGATTAGATAATATGGAGAAGTTTCCGGCCTTGTGGAAGGGTAGGTGAGTACTGGTTATAGACAATGGTCCAGAAAAGCTAGGTTAGGTGCGCTGGACGCCGTGAAATGACCTAAATTGTGTTGATACGGCGTTAACTCCAATAAATAAATAAATAAATAGAATTCAGAAGATTAAATAAACAAAAGCATTCAGTATCATTAATGTACCATGTTTGAGAACGTTTTTTGAGAATAAGGAAATAGACTTGACATTAAACTAGCATTATCTATGTAAAAAGGGAGATAATTTAGTCAACATACACACTAGAGTTATTTTTTTAATCTAACATCAGGTTGAAACCGATTATTTCAATATAATATTTACATTTTTAAAACAATTTTGATAAATTATTTTTTTAATTCAAATTCACCTGCTTGTGTTTCAATTACTAATGTATTGAGTTAATGAAAAGATGTTTTTCAAGTATGCAGTATGATATTAGAATGAAAGAAAATTGCAAACTCGATTGTGAAACAAGTTCTTACTTACTTAACATTGTAACCACTTAGCCATGCCTGCAACAAAAATTGTTGCTAAGGGTTTAAAAGTAAAACTGATGGGTTATGTCACATAAATTTCAAAATGTATTAAACTCTTGTGGTTTCACATGCTAATGATTTTAGCATAAAGAATCTTTTATGTTATACACGATTGCTGTTTAGCATGAAATACGGTTTAAAACCAATTGTACTTTGTATACATGTTTTCATTGTGATGATGAAAGTTTGTTTCTTTGTATAGGTCGTTTGCGGTAAAGCTGGACCCCTAAAATCATGAAATATCTCAATAACTATCAGATGGAATTAACTCAAATTTTGTATGTGATCATAACTAGCATTTTGCATCCATGCAGTTGAAGGTCTACTGCAATAGCATATTTCTGGCTGATTATCCAAACTTTATATCGTAAGGGACAGAGAGAATAGATCGGCGACACTACTTGCACCCGCTTATTGAAAATGAATGACTTATGTAAATATTCTTTACCATGATACTAGATGAAATTTTTTGTTATCCTTACATTAGAATTCAATGATAAAATCCGAGGATTCCAACTGTAAGGATCTACTTACCAATTGGATTGCTTTAGATTCTATCAGGGAAAGATAACTGACTAAGTCCCTAATTCAGTGCCAGTTCAATAATTAATAAAATTATTATAGAAACTTTGACTTTAAATAAATCTAGAATGACATAAAAATGCAACATGGTAAAAATGTTCCAGTAGTAAAGTCAGAATTTGTCTGGATCCCAGTCATACTTTGATAGGTAACAGTATGTCAGGCAAAGTGTGATAATGGCTGTGCCCGATGTAATAAATTAGGTACTGGATAATTATGTTTTCAAATGAACATTTCTCACTACACAGGCTTAAATCAAAGGATCATTGTACAAGAATTACAGTGGATACCTTTTTTAGTTGTTCAGTTACATTTATGCTAAATAAAGAATCCGAAAAACTGACACTAATGCACGTTCAAATTGTGTTCAGGTCAAGACATGTTTTTTGTTAATCATATACATGCAATCAGAAAAATAGAAATCAAAATACCTATATAGTACTGAACTCCTACTAAAGATATAAAGATACTATCGACGCAATCTTGCAACATTAAGAAAACGTAAGCGAAAACTTTGTTACCTCAAAAATAACAGAGGGGGCAGCCATTATTACAATTTGCCTGACCCGATAATGATAGTGGTAAGGGGCAGGTAATCTAGACTAAGTCAGAATATAAAAGTGTGTACAAAATTGTGCACAAATTGATTTAGATCATCTAAAATGATTCTAATAAATATAGAAATAATAAGATTTTAATTATTAGATGATAGCATTATATACTTTAAACATAGAATCACCTAGAATAACTAAGTACCACAATAATATACAAAATTATTTTAGCAATCTAAATGGACCAAACTCAATGTGTGCACCTTTTTTATACCAAAAAGTAATAGGGTATTAAAATCTTTGATTTTGACCACTATTACACTAATAGACCACCTTGGCTTTTGCATAATCTTGTTGTTTTTGAACAATATTTTAGCACAAATGTTTAATCAGAGAAGAAAAAGGTCACTACATTAAGATCACCGATTAGCAGAACTTTACTGTAATTGTTTTGTCAAAACTTATGTTAAACATTGATGACAATTTCAAATGACCTCTTGTTTTTTAATATTTGTGTAACAATTTATCAAATCAGTCTTAAAAAGATAAATGTTGGATAAATCAAAATGCTTACCAGTGTTCTTGTCTGTATCACATCATAGTTGAAACTCAATAGAAAGGTTGATTATAAACAAAAGACTCAAGTTCTATCAAGCTAACAATATCTAGATGTCAAACACTGGGTAATCATTCTACCCAAATTCAACTGACTAAATCTACATCAACAACTGAAAAGATAATAAATAACAATATACATCAGACTCCATATACTTTCAAATTTGGACCCATCATTGTAAACAAGAGGGTCCTGAAACCCCTGACCTGCTAGAGTCTAAGGGCATCTGACACAACATTATTAAAGGTCACAATCCAAAAGTGAAAGCTATAGGCCAATTAGTATTTGAGAAAAGGTTTTATCAATATCTCCTTATATAACTGTTATGTAAAACTTGTGATCTAAGGGTCAGAGCCAATATTGACCCCTGGGGGCTTGATATAAACAATCTGTGTAAAGTACCTAGAGAAGATGCCGCATACCAAATATGAAGCTCTTAGGCCTTAAATTCTAACTTTTAAATTTTTAATCTGTAGTGTTGACCCCTAGGACAGGGTCAGTAGAATCCTATATATAAGACCCACCATAACTCGTTTCACATTTGGACATTGTGAAACGAGTTAGGGCAGGTCTTATATATACATTGTAGGACTAGGGGGTCAGAATTGATCCCGGGACCATAATTTGTAAAAGGCCTTCAAGTGATGCACACACACACATGCACACACAGGGGCAGGTCCAGAAATTTATGTTAAACCCAAAGGTAAGCAGAACGTACTCAAAAATTCCTTCATGCTTACTTAAAATGGCTTACAGATAAAGGATACACTCCAGAAAGGTACATTCAGGAAATTTCAGACCCCACCTGACCTCCCCCTGCTAGAACCACCTATGTACATAACCATAAGATATATGTTAAACACAAAGGTAAAGGAAGTGAGCTCAAGAAAAATTGCTTCAAGCTACTTAAAATATCTTACAGTTAACACTTTTTGGTCATTTTACGATGTCCAGCGCTCCTAACCTAGCTTCCCTGGACCCTGTCTATAACCAGTACTCGCCTAACCTTCCACAAGGCCAGAAACTTCTCCATATACCTTGTTAATGGAGGAAAATTGATATCAATGTCAAATTTTCATGGAAGGTTATAACCTCTCGGGGTGAGATCCAAACCCATACCCCCTTCAGGTCATTAGATTCAAATCCTGGTGCATTACCAACTGTGCTATTGACCCTGGTTGGAACCTCCTGATCCCTTTTAGATCAGCCTATGCACTTGCATCTGGTTACATCTACTTTGTGCTTAGGTTAGCTAAAACTGAAAACTTGTACCTGAAAATGTCAGGATTAGCATCAGCAACCATGGGCCGATCCAGGATTTTTTCTAATGGGCCCGAACTTATCGGGAGGACCTCTAAATTTTAATAGCAACAGCCTGGGGCAGATCGTTTTTTTCTAGGGGGGTCCGAATTTTTTTTCTAGGGGGGGGGGGGGTTCCAAACTTTCGAACCACAGCCACATTATACACTGTTGCAGAATAATGCAACATATTAATATAAAACGAAAACCATTAAATCTATGCACTGAGAAAAATTGGTTTATGTTACTTAAGACCCCCCCCCCGCTGGATCCGCCTATGCTTTCCTTCCCACTCGCTGGGCTGGTCTATGAACGTAATAATTCGTATATGTTCATTCAAGGTAAATGTTTCAATCAAATAAAAACATCAAATGAAAAAGTACAAATTACAATGCCAAATAACAGTACTGGATGATTATTCGAACAGTACGTCAGCAGGCCAGGCCTAGCCAGGCACATGGCACGAGCATTCTCACTTCTAAACATAAAACTCATCAAATATTACAAACAATCAGTTCGAGTAAAGAATTGAAGCATGTCAAATTACGAAATTATGCAATATGTGATAAATAAGGGTATAAAAACTTACCGAGAATCATTAAATCCGTCCAAATACAGGAAAAACGAGCTGAACTATCCACGCGGTCATGGCGAGGACGCCGCAGAAATTCGAAAGGCCCGTCGCGCTTGAGAAATTTAGCAGGTTCAGCCCATTGTTCAGCCAATCAAATTCAAGCTATAAATAACTTTTTTTTCGGGAATGCACGGATATAACCGAGTAAAAACGATTAGACCATTAGTAGAACGATCGGAATGTTCCGGTATTTTCCGCTGCGAGCCTAAAATTAATTTTTTCAATAACAAATAAAAAATATTAATTAATTCATTAATTTGCCTCAAACTGTCACTTTTATTTAAATATCAAAATCCATTCTTATTTTAACTTATATTAAAATATCAAACAGTTGTGTAATAAAACCGGTTTTACCGGTAAGGGCCTTCAATACGCATAGAACGGTTTTCACGTGCAGAGCCTCGATTTAGAATTAATTTGTTTTGTATACTGTTTGAAAAAGATATGCATCTTGTTTTTTTCTAATCTGGAAATGTCCATCACACTTGATATCTTCCCTAACAAGTTATATTTTCATCTTCATCGACTGTTTGAAGTATGGGATTATTTTAAAGTCGTGTCAACACAATATTAGTTATTTTACGATGGCCAGCGCATCCAGCCTTGTTTTCCTGGACCAGTGTCTAAACCTGGCTCCGGTACTTCGAATCCACGGCGCATTGCCAACTGCGCTACAGATCCGGGTTTACGAACAAATTTAAGACAACCTTCATCGTAAATTCATTTACCATAGAAGGTCGTAAGATCAAAATACATATTTATGATAAGATATTCAGATAGTAAACAACATTTTGCATTATTATACATGTATACACTCAGTAGGAATAGATAGGCATATAAACGTATCGTACAATTTATGATCGGTTAGTTTTAACCTAAGGTGATTTTTTCTTGCTGCATCTTAATTCCAATTAAGACGTCGTGGTCCTGGTCAAATTGTTAGTTATTGGTTCCAATTCCTTTTACGTGTCGACCTGGCTTCAAATCCTGATCGCGATACGTTACCATTTCACTTTGACTTAACTGTAGATTTTATTTTATTGTATGTGCTAGTTAGTGTTGGTCAGTTAACAGAAAAAAAACTAGTGGCTAGTAGTCCGTTGAACTGGTCGCGAACATGTTGCTGAAAAAGTTGATGAAAGCAACAGCAAATATCAGATCTAAACAAAACAAAAGTCAACTAAAATCGTCTGCTAGATTTCCATAACGCCTTAACTTTTCCATGAAGAATATTGATAGATTCATTGGGTGAGGTCAAGTCAGTGCATTCGTCCGTCAATGGGCGGAAACTATTCGGGGGATACCGTAAACTACTGTCATGTAAAATGAGTAAGCCAACAATTTAAAAATACGCACTACAGGTCGTCCATGTAAACATTGCGTATATAAACATTGCCTGTTTCATTACACACTAATATTTAGGGGTGATTTATTTTTACAAATTTATAGTTTAGTCAGTTTACACTATTTTAAAACACATGGTTATATAAAATTTATAGTGTGCCTATTCACTTTCTAAACTAAATGTTAAATATCAAAGTGGTATGTTCATATAATTAAAATGCTGTTCATGCATTAGCTTATTCACCTATTTGGTAAGCAAGTCCATTCTTTTAAGTACAATAACACGCATGACCTAGAATACGACCTGTATAAGGGTGCGTCTAGTTAAAGTTGTAGTAAGTGCACGTGAAATCCATGGATTTAAAATCGCAAACTATAGTATGCAATGTAAAATAAATTATTATAAATGAGAGGCTGCTGTGCATCCATTATTGCAAACGGAGCTGGACACTCGTGCTACTGATTCATAGATTTAAATTTTGCACACCCACGTTAGTAAACGTTTTTTTTTTAAATAATGATTAAATGAATGTGCAACATTTTTGAGAAATTGTTGAAGTATAATTGATTTAAATGTTGTACAATCTATTGTCTGTTAGACCTGATATGTTTGATAAATATAAGGCAGGGCGGATCCAGGATTTTTTTAGGGGGGGTCCCGAACTTGTCTAGGTGAGGTCAGAACCTCGAACCACAACCACATTATACACATTTTGCAGAAAAAAAATGCAACATATTGATAATAAAAGCTACATAACCATTATGTTAAGCACCAAGAAAAATTACTTCATGCTACTTAAAAATGACTCACAGGCAAGAAATACACTAATGGACAGGTACATTTTCCAAATTCTAGGGGGGAGGGGGTCCGAACCCACCTGACCCCCACCCCACCTGCTGCCGCCTATGAAAAGATCAATTAAGTGGTGTGTTCATTGTTTGGTTCAGTATAATTATAAAATGTCATTTATTGCTGCAATTGTTGAATTATTGTCTAATCCTTGACCTACAAATAACTAACTTATAATTCAGTCATCCTAACCTTTGCATGTGGGTTTGCAATACATATTGTTCTTTGCGCATACATGCATAGCACGAATTGATGCACGCGTATCATCTTAATTTGATCAACATTGTACATTCAAATGATCTACATGTATCGTGCAAATGTGTGATAAGTAAGAAAAAAGGTTTTGAATGGAATAATAAAGATAATTATTCTCTCACATGAAGAATAATACATGTATCACAAGTTTCAGTACACATTTTAACATTAAATTTTATTCAAACATTTAAATTTCAGATAAAACAATCAGTATAAAACATAACTAGAAAAACCGGTTAAGAAAAAAACGAATCGGTTAAAAACCGTCAGAAGTTGTATTGCAATATTAATCAGTATATATGTTAACCTTTACATCCCTATGGGTTTGATACATTGACCAAATAATGTTGCTATGTCTGTTACAACAGAATGCTGAATTGGTTTATTTTATTCAACTGTCAGTCGTGCAAGCAGTAACCCTCTGTTTTAAATACTTGATATTTGTTCGATATTTCTTTTTATAAATAAGGATACATGTCTTATTTATTTTTATTGATAGTGAATACAATAGTACTGGAGTGAGTATCTATGTGTGGGGATTATCATATATAAATCAAAGCATTTAAATCAGCGGGAGATGAAGTCAAATTTCTGATGCATGTTGGAATCCATTATCTTCTGCTTGCATGGGTGCAAGATGAAAATTTTGAAAAACCCGAAAACTGTAATTTGAAACCATTTCCTTCATAATTTAATAGCAAAACATTGTCTAATTTGTTGTGAAAAACCTGAACTTCAGGCATATGCCTGAAAACTTGCACCCATGTGCTTGCTATACTGATATTCTATCAGATAAGCTTATGAAGTTGCTGGTGTTACTAAGTAGTATTGTGCTATATCAAGATCCCAATATAGGGTTCATACAGCACTGATACAAATGTCATGGATGTCATGATGAAATTTAGAAATCAGTTGGAAAGGATAAACTAGCAGTTCATACTGGTTAGTAAAACTCTCATTGAACAAATGTCAAGTGGCAACACATTAGAATTGCAAAATTTAGACCGTGTCCAGGGCCGGATCCAGAAGGGTCGTAGTGGGGGGCACAGGGGGTGGGTTCGGGAGGGGTACCCCATCCCGACGGTATAGAAATTTTTCAGTTTTTCACATGTCAAAGGTGCAAGTGTGAGCACTTTAAAATGCTTTTTTAAAACAAATTGAATGAAGCTAAAACTAGGTTAATTATCATTTTTTACAGAGTAAGGTTGGGGTGGGTACGTGAAGATGTGGAAAAATTTTGAATTTTTGCATGTCAAAGGTGTAAATCTGAGCACTTTTAAATACACTTTAAAAGGATAAAATGAAGCTAGAATTTGGTAAATTATCATTACATTTTAAGCACTTTTGGGTATTACCTAGGAAATATTGAGCGCTATAATTGAGGTATCCTTCATGCATGTGCCCGTTTTGTTCGTTTAGATTTAATTTGTTGGCTTATTAAATCCCATTCTCGTACCCCGAAGTTTTCAAGGAACGAGAATGGATAAAATCCTGATTTACAAAAAATTCAGCGATTTCATCATGTAAATGCCGAGAATTTATAAAAAATACACTTGGTAACTTGTATAAAATCACCGCATGCAATGAGAAAATTCTCCGATTTAACATCCAAAAAAGCCGGTTTATGATACTTTTTTTAAATAAGAGGCTTTGTTGAACCACATTTTTCACAACCCGTGTTTTTCACAACTTGTGAAAAACGCGTACGCAATTTTCACAAGTTGTGAAAAACACGTTAGTAATTTTCACAAGTTGTGAAAATTGCGTACGCGTTTTTCACAAATGAGCAATGTGAAAATTACGTTAGACATATTTTTCGATTTAAAGCCCCAACGCAATTTTCACAACATGGGTCAATATCATAGTATATTTCAAAGTACATGTATATGATAAACAAAATTAATGTTTCATTTTTTTCCCCAAATATTTTATTTAGATGGTTAACGTCGCAACATGGACGCAAGATGTCGCAACCACCCTAAGGTCCTCAACAAGCCAGTATTGTGCCTTATTTATCCACCTTTACGTACAAGCAACCACTTTAGCACATAGAGAAGCCATCTTAAGGTACATAGTAAGCACACATGTCCCATGGTACTGTTATAATGCCCGTATTAACAAGTTTCGCATCCAAAGCAACCGCCTCAAGGCCATAGCACCTGCTCAAAAACACTTAGCAACAGTTTTATTGCCCCCATTACTCTAATGCTTCTAGCAAACACTTAGGTCCTAGCATCCTACGTTACGCTCCCTAGCAACAGCACGAATATCCATGGTAACATTTATGTCCATAGCAACTTCTATCAAGCCTTAGTCGTTTAAGTGGAGGAGAGGGATTCAAACTAGCGACTCTTGGGACATGAATCATGAAGCACATAACCCATTATCCGCCCTGACACTATTTTTTATTTATTATGCATAGATGACAACATGAAGATTCTACAGTATTTCATATTTTGGTAAGATATACCGTTGGTAAAAAAGTTTTACACGCTGGGAAGATGCATGCATATTAAACTTAAATAAATATGATTATAGCTTATATTATTGATATATAAAATTAAAGGTCATTGCATTTTTATTAATACAAACATTTGTCAATTGTGAGTTATATTTTGTGAATTGTAACACAGTGGTCAATTTCAGAGGTACAGATTTCATTGTCAATTTTTTTTACCGTCGCTCGATACTGAAATTCATATGTTGTATGAATAGTAGCAAAATTGCTGTGAAAGTGTATCGATAAAGCCTCGAGGCGAGCAATATATTCCAGTATTGAGCAAGTTTGCCATGTTGAACAGGTTGTGAAAAACGCGTTCTGTGAAAAATGAGGTTCAACGTTGAACCTCATTTTTCACAAATCGTGTTTTTTACAACATGTGATAAATGCGTACGCATTTTTCACAACCTGTAAAAATTACGCACGTGTTTTTTCAACGTTTCTGACAACCCGTTTTGTAATAAAAACCTGATTGTAATAATAATTTATCATTAACGGGTTGGTATGTTCAACCACTTTTGTAAAAACTCGTTTTGCAAGAAAATATGGCAAATTGTTTTTCTGTCGAAATCTTGAAATTAACATGGCGAAATGTAAGTAATTTGTCTAATTGAACATTTTATGTTTGCTTGTTTAACATTATTTTCTTTCTTTACCAATAATTTAAAGTATCTAACTATATTTTATACTAAAATTAATACAACTAGACACTTTATTACATTTCGGGTTTTTATTACAAAATGGGTTGTAACAAACGTTGAACCTCATTTTTCACAAAATTTGTCTTTTTACAGGTTGTGAAAAACACGTTTTGTGAAAATGAGGTTTTACGTTGAACAAATGTTCTCGTCTGAAACCGCTGAGCCTAGAGATTTGGTATTTAATCAATATCATAGTTTAATGTTCCTCTTTTTTTAAAAGTTTGCTAAAATTATGTCACTTTCACAAAAAAACAGACTGTATGGTTTTACTATTATTATAGAACAGAAAAGAACTTCTGTTAGGTTTTGTTCATGAAATCTTTAAATTATTATATTTTCTTTCTAAAGCATACAATGTTTCCAAGGTAGTTAAACGATATATAAGTATCAATTGTACAACAAAGGTATTTGTTATTATACTTGAAAATCTTCGATTTAATGGACAAAAGCTCTAACCTTTGACGAGGGGAAGGTTACTCCGCTTCTGTACCGCCCCTCTTAATCCATCCTTGGTGTACACATGAAAAGAGGGCAACCTAAAATTCCGAATCTAGAGAAACACAGCTCACAATATGAGAGACCATGTATTCTATGTGTTCAAGGATCTATAGAATCAGAGACCACTTTTTACTTCATGTTGTTTTCATGTTTGTAATATTGCCATAACACATGTCACGAAAATAAATAATTTACTTACTTACTTACAGCTGGCAACTAAAAAATTTACATGTGTGAAAAATGCGTTAGTACCAAAAATCTCCAAACACTTTTTTCGTCACATTTGAAGTTGTGAAAAATGCGTTTCTATGCTCGTATGAAATTTATATGCTAACGTGTTTTTCACACAAGTTGTGAAAAATGCGTACGCGTTTTTCACAAGTTGTGAAAAACACGGGTTGTGAAAAATGAGGTTCAACAAACGTGTTTTGGTAAACATTAAAAATGAGACAATTCATTTCAGGGGTAGGCAGTATTGAAAATAGAATTTGTGTAATTCATTTTAACAAAATTATTGTACGATTATATTGAACTGTCCGATTGCATAAATTAAAACGTCACATAACACGGAATATTTAATCCTCGGATAAATTTCGGTAGTTCACGTGGAATGTATCGTTAGCAGATAACAGTGGTGTATTACATCTTATTAGCAATGAATATCGAAGTTTGTGTGGCCTAGTGGTAAGGCGGTGGGACTGCCAACCTTTTAGTCGTAGGTTCGAATCCCGATAGAAACATATTTTATCTCTTATTTTCGTAAAATACAATGTCTTCATGCATCATAGAAATTATGATTGTCTTTGTTAGTTTTTACCGCTAAATTCGACACTATAAAATAAGAACGCCCAGTAGCGCAAACGACACAGCTTGTGAAACTGAATTATATTTGAGATTGTTTGTTTTGTAGTGTTTTATTTATATTTCAAAAAATGACGCTGAATAAAATCAAACAAAAAATATTCAGAAAATAAAAATGCTAACAATACAGAGTAAAAAATGGCATCTTTAGAGTTCGAACTCGCCCCCCTTTTAAAAATAGATGTTCTGAACCAATTCATTTTAACCGTACGACTATTCAGTCAGACGAGATAATGTCACTAATTTAACCTACACATTGTATTTTCTATTGCAAAATTCTATATATAGAACGCGGAAAATAATATATACAGTGTGCGATAACCGTGTAATTATGCAATCGGACAGTTCAATATAATCATACAATAGCATGGTTGATAAACCAACACCACTTGGTAAATCATGCTTGTTATGGTAGAACGCTTTCCATTACACTAACAACTAAGACACAAGTATAACATATCACAATTGTTTATTTTAAAGTCATCCTGGGCATACCTCGGCGTGGGTTAGTTCATTGTATTGTTATTATAAACTGTGTTTTGTTTTTTTGTTCGAACTATAACTTGCTTTCCTGGACCCTTGTCTACAACCAGTACTCACCTACCCTTCCATAAGACTGGAAATTTTATCAAATCAATGGAGAAAATAGACATTAATGTCAAATTTTCATGGAATGGTATAACCTCCCCGCGTAGGATCCGAACCCGTACCCCCTTCGGTACACTAGATTCGAAATCTAGGCGCGCTACCAACCGCGCTACCGATCCGGGTTTCAATCAGAGCAGCAAATACGTGAGTACTTGATAGCTTACTTTATATCGTCATCATTATTATACGCGTTAAGTTATTCATTAAATTAACCCTAGTAAGAAACATTACAAAACGTGTCGTACCGCCAACTGCTAGTGAACAAACTCCGGTTTCTTGCACAAGTTCATATGAAAGATGATAGTCGTGTCCATGCTATGAGAGGATATCAGAAAATGATAATACGTTACATTCATTTTATTTTGTGCAATGGGCATGGCAATGCAATCGAACTTACGTCGATATGTTATTGATTAAGGCGATGAATAAGGAGGTCTAGAATTTGTTGATTAGCAAAGATAGAATATAACTATTGTAATAATTAAATTAATTAATTGAAGCATACTGATGACGATAGTACTATTTACCACTCACTCCAAAATAATAAAATCTAAAAAACCTAACCCTAACCCTATTAATGACAGTATTTAGTTTAATATGGACACATATGCTGCGCTGTTACTCTAGCATCTAACTTTTGCTATCGTGATCAGTGTTCACAGACCGTCTTG
This sequence comes from Mactra quadrangularis, assembly GCA_025267735.1. NCBI lineage: Eukaryota > Metazoa > Mollusca > Bivalvia > Venerida > Mactridae > Mactra > Mactra quadrangularis. Next base: position 18,882,896 of record CM046303.1, on the reverse strand, counting down.
GTGGTCGCTCAGTGGTAAAACATGCAAACACATTACATCTCCACAGAAATTCTTTATGGAAACTGTTGTTGAATAGTGTGTACATGATAGGGTTAATACAACAGTTGCTGTATCCAATAAGCTGCAGGACAGCCATTTTAACCTTCATATGTCCTATCAGAGGCTCGCTGAATACTTGAACAATGTAAAACGTGACAAACGGCGACCATAGCACAGTAAAACCGAGCACTAAGACTATCATAAGCTTGGTAATTTTTTTCTTATGGGCAACACTGCGCGAGTATTGTCCCGAATTTTCTGCCACCGGAAATACAGGTCTTTTGAACCATAATCGGTAAGAAATTGTCCCATAGGTAAAAACCATGACCAAAACAGGTACACAATACAAACAAACGTAAATAAACATCGAATATATCTGTCCAATATGTTTTCCACCAGGATAGAACTCAGCGCATATCCATGAGACGCTGACGGAAGCGGAAGTGATCTTCAGACGAGCGTCTAAATTCTGATACACAAGATGTGGAGAAAGAACACATAATGCTATGAACCAGACGATCAGTATTCCAATCATAGCTGATCTTTTGCTATGTACCATTCGCGCCAGTTTGGGCTGGCAAATAACAATGTACCTGAAAGAAAAAGCAGAAACTTAAATAAAGGCTTGATTATTCAGTCGAATAAATTGAAATTTATCGTGCGCCAGACGAGGGTGGGCGAAGTTTATTCGGCGGATAAATATTTAGTTTTGGTGGAGAAAATATCAAAAATGTTTAAAGGATTTTTAGTATAATATTCTAGACATGTCCATTATTCGATAGAAATAATAAAAATGAAATTATGAATTAAAAAAAACCATTTGAAGTCTAAAAATTGACGTCGCTGAAGTTAGCAAAAAAAAAAGACCATTTTGAATTCTGCGGAGAAGACACACAATCCTCTAATTGGCTTCGTGCGATATATTTCATGTCAAAGAAGATTAGCTAAACAGTATTAGTGGCATAATCTATAGACAGCATGCAGTAATATGATTATTTTAATGATGTTGAAACGGTGTTCTAAAAAACAAAACAAATCAAAGTGCAATAAATTCAAAAGAAGGTACAATGTATAGCCCTCCTCTGCGGGAGAATTCTACACATTAACCCGTTGAATAAAACTGCCAACAGACACTACAAAAGTTTATTTGGACCAAAAAATTAGGCAGTCAAACTTTGTGAACTTAGTTAGATGGAAATATTGCGGTTCTGGGAAAAGGAGTCTTCGAATTTAGCCAGTAGACCGTGGACCGAGTCCACCGAAATCCCCATGGTCCAGTGACTTTTAGAATATGAGTGGTCCGTTTGTCCACCACTTTTTACATCCACCTTTTTCCATATTCAATCTTTATTTGTTGTGAAGTTGTTTATGAGCATGAGTATCAGTTTGATATGAGATTTACGAATAGTTTTTTTTACAAATCGATGGCACGTCATCGTGAGTCAAAACAGGAAATATGTATTAATCAAACCATACTATGTTTCTATCATTAGAAACTTATAAGAAAATCGGACCAGTTTTACAAATAACTGTTGAAATACCACATATCCATTGGCCAATGAAACCCAAATCTTTAATTTAAAACAATTCGTCGTAATTCCCACCCAGTCTCAAATTAGAAATACTATACGAGAATTATCGGGTTCGTCATTTTGACTCATTCATTTAAATCACTCCCTGCATTATATTTGACGTTTTTAGTAAGGCGACCGCTTGTAAATATCATATGATCATTTCCGCACGGATGTCCCATGCTCTGTAACTTATCTAAACACTTATCAATTTCATGTGTCAATTTCTGCACGAGGCGCTCGTGCGTTGTAACTGATTGGAAAGCTTGTCAATTTCATGTGTCAATTTTGCACGGGTGCCCGTGCACTGTAACTGATCGGAAAGCCCGTCAATGTTGTGGGTAAAATTCAACACAGGACGCCCTTGCACTGTAATGTATAGGATAGAGCATGAGTAGCAGTTTGGTAAGTTATTTGTCAACGAGTTAAAATCTTTACGCAATTGGAATGGCTGATATGATAACACTGTTGTTTAAATAATTTTAGAATATGTTATAATGCTAAATCATTTAAATGGACTGCATATTTTGACAACAATGTTTGGTCCAGTAAACTTTCATTCGGTCCGGTAACAAGATCCATTTGCTGGACCGAATGTCCAGTGCTGATGAAAGTTTGTCTTGAAGACTGCAAAAGCATGGATACTGTGAAACATGCATGATTTTTTATGAACATAAGAATTGGGCGGATCCAGGATTTTTTTCTAAGGGGGTCCGAACTTTTCTAGGGGGGTCCAAACCTCAAACCACAACCACATTATACACATTTTGCAGAAAAAATGCAACATATTGATAATAAAAAATACATAACCATTAAATCTATGTGAAGCACCGAGAAAAATTGCTTCATGCAACTTAAAAATGACTTACAGGCAAGAAATACACTAATGGACAGGTACATCTTCCAAATTCTAGGGGGGTCCGGACCCCTGACCCCCCCCCCCCCGCGGGATCCGCCCATGAAAGAGCAAATAGTTTATTGGTATTACAAGAAGTAAAATACTTTACCTGTCAATAGCAATAGCTGTTAATGTCAGGACACACGCAATAATGGTCACACCCTGTACGTAGCTGGTAAACTTGCAAAGAACTTCTCCTATAAGTCCGTCTGCTAACCATTCATTAGTACACACAAAATACAGTTGGAACGGCATGTTTAAAGCTGCAATAAGAATGTCGCTTACTGCTAGTGAAAATATATAATAATCTGTGACTGATTTCTTCGGACGATATCTTGCAATGATGACAATAACGATGATGTTTCCAATGACAGCAATAAGGATGACTAAACAGTAGAAAACGATCAGTACAACAATAATATCATCTGGCAACGCCACCGGAAGTAGATTTCGAGGTGAGAGAGCGTCCCCGCTCATATTTAACAATGAATAATAATTCGTCTGTGAATATCTTCCATCAGAAAAATTGCAGGAAGTATAATTAAATGATGCGTGGTCTGTGAAGAGTAACTCCTTTTCAAGAGTGAAATTATCACAATTTCCGCCAGTACTAGTAGCTGAAAGCAGAGAAGAGCTTCTGCTTGTATTATTTTCCATTTTGTAATATTTTTTTATTTAGCGCTCAACTGAAATGAACAGTCATAGATATTTAACAGTCACCCAAGAGACATAGATCTCTGGTCACCTTTAATTAGTATACCTATATCCAAGTTTTTACAGCGATGTTAAACAGAAAATTTAATGAAGTCACAATTTTGACCATGTCACCATCTTATCATCTAACTTAGTTTCTAATGGAAGAACACTTAATAAAGCAACAAAAATATAATTCTATTCACGTGTTAATGTGTTTTGCAATCTGGTCAACATTTGTATAAACAAACTCGATTCTCAAAACAAATAATATATTTAATGGATCTCTTTTGTAACTGCTTTTAAGACTGTGCCATTTTCAATTCAAAACAAGCTTTTGTCTGTCACTATGGCACAACAAAAAATGTGTGATAAGGAAGCAGTCAGTTTTCAAGTGCAGCATAAAGAACTTTATTAATTATATCTGTAGCCAAGGTGACCCATCTGTGTGCTTAAGTAAAGTCGTGATAGTCAAGTGTTACCTTTTTTGTTACCGATGATTGGATAAATTTTCAATTCGTAGTATGGTCATGTTACCTTCATGTAATGATCTAGCGCTAACTTCACATGATGTTGATTTCAGGGTATGATCATTTTGACTTAACACAAAATATGTGTTGTATCCATGTGATGATCAAGTTTACTTGATGGGATACATGAATACACAGTAACATGTAGTGCTCTTAAGTGATTAGCATGCTACTTTCATGTGCTCATCATAAATATTGTCACATACATGTAGTGTATACCTATTGTTTTGGGGAGAGGACCATTTCATGGGGGCAGCCTGTGGGTGTCATCATGTTGACAGAAATGCAATAATGAAATTCATGTATATCATTCAATCAATGGCCACGAACCTGACAACAATGTTCATAACTGGTTCATACTAGTACTTAAACAAACATATTAATCTAAATATAATACAAGTGGTCCTTAAACAGACGTAAATGAGATATAGTGATTTTTTTCTCAACAGTCAAAGTTTGAATATTTTCATGGTGATTGAATACACACTATCTCACTATCATTAGTGCAAGATAAAGAACACAGTCACAATGAAATTATTCATATTCTTGCAGTTGAGAAAAAAACGAGCAATACGAGGTTGTAATATATGTATATCAATAAACAAAAACACAAATTTGCATAGTTAATTTATTTTAATACATCAAATATTTTTATTTATAAGGTAACAATCAATCATTCAAACATACTATCATATCATTCTAAATATCATAAAACATTGCACAGTTATTTCATTCATATTTCATTGTAGAATGGTATTTTATTCATTTTATCGTCAAACTTCCATCCATCTAGTACACATAGATTAACTTACAAGAAATAAATAAAATTCATGTATAGTACAACATAGCACTTGTGTATTGAACTCACCAAATGTTCCAACACTAATTTAATTCTGTAGCAATGCTATAATTCATTTATAAGTCACATTTGATTAATGCACATGTAGTTACAATAAGAAACATAAGTCAGTTATTCCCCTTTGCATACTCTTCAATTAGGCAGGTCCAATTAGTCAGATAACTCAGATTTGACCTTTACTTTTTCGATCCCAATTGACCATAGTCAATCTTGAATGACCTTTTTTGTAAATCCTTGGATTTGAATGAAAATCAATCAAAGTATCACTTGAAAGAAGAACTAACAGTATTGCATTATATTCATAAAAATAATGGTTGCCTACAAGACTGTAGTAAGTGCATTGCATAAAAGAGCCAGTTACTACAGTCTTGCAGGCAACCCTCCGTTAATATCTTAACTAACAAGAAAGATATTTGATTCAACATTCTATACAGACATTCAATTATAATATTCAAGGATCCCAACTGATAGAACCTTCTTGCTTGGATCTCCTCAGATTAGGGAAAGTTAACTGACTAATATCCCAAAAATGGACAAAAATGCACATTACAATGGCATTGTTGGTTTAAGAAAAAAAAATTAAAATACGAAATATAATCAAAACGGAATGCCAGAGCGTAACTCACAACTGAAGTAATTTGAGATTGGCATCTATTGTAAACAATGGATTATGGTGACCATGCAATGAATAAGGTGAAGTCACAACTTTAACACACACTTTGTCAGGGGATGACCAACTTTGATTAAAGTAAATATCTAACGGTTTAAAGTCATCTTAAGTTTCAGTCAACCTCTTATCAGAAAGTTGATTTTTTTATAAACTCTAAAATTCAAGAATTTAATGATTTCAGCAGTTTTTACTAAAAGCAAGAATCCTGACTTGGGTGTAAAAATCCTGAATATCAGGACCAATCTGAAATACTTTCATTCTTACAAATCACTATTGAACAGTAAATGGTTAATAGCTGCAATAAAACTCACTCTTTAAACAATCAGTTTATATGTAAATGTACTGGTAACACAACAAAAATAACAATAAATATAAAACTGACCCCTTCACACAATATAATATCTTAATAAAGAAATGATAAAGGCAATAAACAAATATGATGATTAAAGAAATAAACTGTATTTGTCATTTTATTGTCTTTGAAAAAGATATAGGCATCATTTTCACTGCAAATTAGGGATGTCATTGATAGAAAATTTTGAATGGATATATATCGAAAGGCAAGTATCAGCAATATATTGATATATCATGTCAGACAAAGAGTGTAATAGAAGCCACTAGAACTCCAGTGTGCATATACTATATAATTCCCTCATGATGTTATACAGGATGTTTAAAGTTGTTTCAGACATCAAAACAAACTGAAACAAACTGTATTTTCTTGCTTTTAACACTTAACAGAAAACATGAAAACTCAGAAATATAAAAAGTCCTATAGTTTATAGCTTTATAAAATGCTAAATTGTATCAATATTTCAAATTGCTAATCGAAAGTGGATCATCTGTCAAGTATTGGTAATACATTGATATGGTGATTTCCAATGACGGCCCTATTGCATAGACATTACATCATGAATGTATAGCAGCACAATTCATTCATTAAGTGCACCTGCTAATATAGTGAGGATGTATAATAAGACATTACACATATATATGTGCCTGTTATCCAATCCTATATTTCAAATAAAATATGCCTTAAATTATAAGAGCATCAAAATGAGTGCCTATATTTTTTCCATGCATGTTTTCAGCTTTTGACAAGCCATGACTTGAATCACAAGAATTTTTGAAAGAATGCCCAATGTGATCCCCACACCTTGTATCCTCCCACAGCACTAAAATAGTAGCCTTATACTAGAACCAGGATTAAACAAAGAATTAAAATTACTGGTCTAATAAAAACTTAATAGTTCATTTAATAGTTTATTTAACCAAAATTCTTTACATCAAAGGTATCATATAAATTTATTAACCCACAGTAGGCACTCCTATGTAAACATTTCATGATGGTTTAGCACTCTACTAAAAACTGGCTTTCCCAGATTACAGGTAAAAATGTAGTAGCAATATGTATGATTCATATATGAGTGGTTTAAGTGATTGTGTGCTAATAATAATGCAAAAGGTTAATGTGTAGTCAAAAGGGCATAATTATAAAATTGTGTCAGAAAATGCAACACTGCTTCAAATCTAATTAGTAAAATATTCTGGCGTATAAAACATAAAAAATTGTTTATATCTTTTACATGGAGAGAAATATCAATAGCCCCATTTGTCTCTAAAACAATAAAATCAGGCCACATATCTATACTTTAATACTTTCATATGATTTTCTTTAATTTTGTATTTTGCAATGTTCATCAGATTATCTATGACAGTTTTAAATATATGATGGAAATAATTTGCAATGAAGTATTTCTTCCTGAAATCTAGAAAAAGCAGCAATTGCATTCAGTCAATGATTACTGCCGACTTCATTTAAAAAAAGATTATATGGTGTTCTTATAAATACTTGACTTTTAACAACACAAATAGAATAAAAAAGACATAACTAGATATCCACAGTGAAATAATAGACTTTACCCGGAATTCAAATACTTAGGTTTTTCCTTGCAGTACAAACAAACTTTCATCATTACAATTAAAACATGTGTACATAGTAAAAAAGGATATAATCCATATTTCGTGCTTTTCAATAATAATGTGTAAAACAAGAAATGTAATGAGGAAACCACGTTAAAGCTGGATTTAAAAACTTTAACTCAAAACTTACAACGGGAAATAATCCATAACAAGGCCAGGTAGAGTTGTAGTGACTGTCTAATTCTGTTCATCATATGGTATGTTATCATGTATGATGTTACATAAAGATCTGACAATAAATGGCAGAGATATATGCTAAATCGAAAACTTTAACGCAATTGTTAACGACACCAGACGCCAGCACAACCGTCCGCCCATCCGCCCCCCACCCGTGTTTCGCCAAACTATTAGCCGGGTTTTTCAACAAAAACTTTGTTTGTACTGCCTGTACACAGACAGAAAATCCGACAGATTGGAGTTCCGAATTAAGTCTATTGAACAAACAGTAGGCACAGGATAATGCTTTGATAATATTTTTCTAATAGGTACCAGGTAACATGCTATTAACCCTTATAGTCAACCATTATCAAGTTTTGTTAATTTTATTCAACTGTCAGTGGTGCATACTTTAACCCTGCTCATTTAAATACTCAACAGTCAACATTTGTTTGATAATCTCCATATATAACTACAAATATCTATCTTTATCTATCGTGTGTACAAAAGTACTGTAGTCAGTATTTAAATCAGTGACAATTGAATAAAATCAAACTTTATTGATAGAAGAAAACCAATGATTTTAGTCAAGTTCAACTTGAGATTCATTTCTTGGTTCACTAGGGGTCATAGGGGTTCTAGCAGGGGTCTGTGCTGAAGTTGAGGAACTATCATCATCGCCGTCATCACCACCTCCCAATAAACTTTGAATTATATTTCCTGAAATGGAAAAAAAAAATTTTTTAATTGTTTTTTTACGTCCTATTCAACACTTATTTAGGTTACATATACGATGACCAGCTCTTCCTACTATACACTTAACACTTTTCTATCACAAGTACTAACTTACCCTACCACAAGGCCAACAACTCATGTATAGGGTATGACCTACCGCTACAGAGCTCAAACCGCGAAAAAAATGTTTGATAAAGCATTAGACAAGATATAATTTGATAGGTCAGCACGAAACTAGTTTAACTACATGTAAATAAAGAATAATGTAGACTAACTTTGCATCGATCTATCCAACTGAAGATGGAAAGAGTTTATATTGTTGCTTTCTTTTTTATATGGTACAAAAACCCTTTGTCTGCAGGAAAAAACTATAAATTTGAGTTCCAAATCCTAATTTTTTAAAGTATGTAAAAATAAATAAAGATGTGTTTACCGAAAAATCCTCCTTGCGTCTGTGTTCTTGGTGGGGGTACACCAAAGAATAGCTGCCCTATTTTGTCCAGGTACTGAAATATATACATAATCATCAAAATGAAATTCAAACAACTGCACAAAATTGTGGGTTTGGTGCAAAACTATTGTAACTCAATATAAGAAATGAGAGAGTAAGTAACTATCATTTTGCGCTGAACCCACAAAATATGGACTCATAAGGATGGAAAAAATTTGTTTTATTAGGTTATACATAAAGTAGAAAAACTGGATTCAAAACATTAAATTCTGCCTAGGTCTAATTCCAGGTACCTAGAAAATCCATTATTTTTTAAGGATCTGTTCAAACCCTATAAAAAATGACAGGCCTACAAAATGATTATATCAATAAATATATTCTTGCGCTGGGTTGAATTTTTAATGCCAAAAACATATATGTTTTTTAATATTACCTTTTAAACAATATTAATATTAGTAGAGCATGATGCATGCATCATCCATACATACTCTCATATATAGAGAAAGGTACACAACTCTTACAGAGAAAAAATACCCCACTCAATATTTGCATTCAATAATTCCATCAAAACTATTTTCAATCCATAATTTGGTGAGTATATCAACATATTTTTCAATCCATAACTGGGTGAGTATATCAAAACATTTTTCAATCCACAGCTGGATGAGTACATCAAATCTTTTTTTCAATCCATAACTGGGTACAAATTATGCTAACATAAAGTTACTCTAACCAGTGCTTGCACTAGATTTTAGACTCGAGGGTCAATGATCCTTCAGTCAAAATTTTCAGGGGTCAAAATCAAACTTTCAGGTGTCAAGTAAAAAATTTTCAGGGGTCAAACTATACTTCTTTTTACATGTTAGATTTCAATGTCATGGTTGTATCTTTATATAATAACTACATGTAATAACTACAAGTAAATAAAGAAAGAAATAGACTAATTTTGCATCAACCAATCAATGTGTTATTTACCTCTTTATATGTAGGATCTCTATTTATTGATTCCTGGTATTTATCACACAAAACACCAAATACAGGTAACTTTCCACTGAAAAAAAGAGAAAATATTTCATATGAGGTAATGCCACTGTTAAGCTAATCTCATTTAAGTCAAAAGTGAAGTTAATGTACCATTGCATGATCTGAAAGTTGTCTTATCAGCGAGTTATTTCCACCTAGGAGTAAGCCACTTCAGAAATACCCAAAGCCAGTCATTGCCATAACTTTTCTTGAGAATTTGTTTGATTTATTAGGATTATAATTTATTGTGATGGACACTACTATCAACTAGCTCAACTACCGGTATATAAAATCAGAGCAACAGATAACCAGCGTATTTGCGTAATTACGCAATAAAAAGGTACGAAATACCCTTTAAAAATAATTTTAACGTGTACCGAAAAATGTTGAAAAAATCGGGTTACGCAAAAAAATCGCCGACGATGCGTAATAGGGCCGCATATAATGCAATGGTGCGTCGCGGGATATGGTTGATCATTTTCACCCAGGCGCTTACGTAATCAAGCTTCTGTAATCAAGCGTCCAAAATGTCAACAAAAAAGGCCGTAGAAAGTCTACATTTGAGAAGTAATCACAGAAAAATGATATTTAATGTACTTTAAGGCTGATAACTAGTCAGAAAATATTGTAAAGAGTGTATTGAACGAAATTATTGTAAGCAGGGTGACTGACAGTTACGACTTCGTTGCTGAATTGATAAACTTGGTCGTCGAGAATTCTTTGGATCGTGCACTGCTTTATGCATTAACATTAAATTTAATTTAGGCACTCTGGTGGTCGATTTACCCAAAAAAAACATTGCAGAATGGGAAGAAAAATTTCCTTAGCTCGTAGTCTGCAAAGGAAAGGACAATACTAGACTGTGTTGTAAAATTTGTACAAATCACAAAGAGTCTCTGAAATTGACAAAGGTCTGGGCTCAGGAAGGGTCACCTAGTGTACAGATGTCTAGATTATTGAATGTTCTTAAAAATTACCCTTTCTTTTCAAAATGACCGGGTATTAATAAATTTGTTACCCAATTAAAAATCCCTGGTACCCTATTTTTTCAAAATGAGTGGGTAATTACCCTATTAACCCCAAAAATTATCTGTTGCTCTGTATAAAATAAGTAATTTTCACTAGCCCTAATCAATATTCACTTGTTCCAGACTTCAGGCTAGTGGGTTAAGGTGATTCCTGCAACTACTTATATAGCTCAAAGTTATTGTTTTTGCATGTCTATTCATCTATAGATATTTATGTATGGCATCACATTGTAACATTAAGGTTTTGATGGAAAGCATTTAGTTACTTGCTAATAATACTTAGTCTGCAGTACACAAACAAGGTTAATTCCCTTATTGCACCTTATCGTACAATATCCTTGCAACAGGTTTTTTGAAAGTCCTTTATATTTTCTTAGCAAATTGTGGCAACATCATATTATATATCATAACCAAGGTCAGAAGTTAAAATTATTAAAGCACTGAAAATCTACTTTTAAAATACTGAAATAGACAGATTTCATAACAAACAAGTAAATCTGTGAGCTAATGCTCACTAGTGATACCCCCGCCAAAATCTAAAAATATGCGACAAACAGGAAGTAGATGAGCAAGGAGCATGAAATCGCTTTACACCACATGGGACTATGGGATGAAGCAATATGCAAAGTATTAGGCTGCTGCATGTTATAGTTGCTGAGGAAACAGCGACGGAAATTTTGTAACGGACGGACGGACGGACAAGGGTAAAACAGTATACCCCCCTCTTCTTCGAAGCGGGGGTATAATTACCTAAGTGTTAGAAATCAGTATTAATACTGAAAACTTTCACCCATGCATAACATTGTGAATTGATAATCAGTTAAGTTATACATACCCTTCTAAGGCTAATAATAAGAACCATATAAAGTTAAGTAAAGGTCTATAATATGGAGGCCCTTCTTCTACATCTGGATGTTGTTTTGTATAAGATACAAATACTACATGAGCTGTATCTTTATTTTGTAAACATAAAAATCTGAAATATACAAAACAATTAACAATAATGCTTCATTTCTTCCATGATTGAGCATGTAAATTCATGTATTCTGAACTTAATTTTTTCCACTAACAAAACATGGTACTAACCAGGGCTCAACATTAAAGGTCATCCTATTGCCCCAGACGATCTATATTTGGGTTCAAGCAACCTGTTACTGCTAAAAAATATATGTTTCAGGCAAATTATAAATATAGCTGGCTGTCTGTCTGGCAATCTAGTTTAAAATTAGTGTCAAGCCCTGTACTAACAAAACTTTTGTATACATTATTGCTGAAAAACATAGATTACGAAATCAATCCTATTGTTCTCAGTACACCAACTTTCATTGTAACAGTACTTGTGTTTTTGTAAATTAAACAATAGTGTCATTTTTTCCATTAATAAGGTATATGAAGAATTTGCCAGTCTTGTGGAAGGGTCGGTGAGAACTGGTTATAGACAAGGATCCAGGAAAGCTAGGTCTCTGGTGCACTGATCTCCATAAAATCCCCATATTAGTTTATACTAATTTATTTTAGCTTGATTGTGAAATTACAACTTATATCAATCCCTTTTGAGTCTGCTTCCTGATCCCCCAGTACTGAGCATAGTAGGATACAGTTTCTCCCCAGGGGGTAGGTTTTTGATGGAATTTGAACCAACACGGAGCTGGCTATCCAATATTTACCAGTCCAACATCATAACTGCTCAGCCATGCCCGCTCCTTAACATAATAAAGTTGACACAGCATTAAACCAAATAAATAAATAATAATACAATCCAATAAATATTTCAGGTAACAAATAACAAAGTAAAAGACTTACTGTAAGACAGTTTGTGCTATAAATAAATCCACTTCTGATGGATATCCTAATGTTGTATGATATTCTACTAACATTGTAGCTAAATTTTTACCATCAGATGAATGTAAGTAATGATATCTAGCTTGTACATAATTCTTTTCTGAAAAATATATAATACCACTATACAAAGAAACCAGTCTTAATGTACTCTATTGCAACAAACCACCATTTATTTCCCCATGACTTACTAAATAGGTAGAGCAAAAGTCTACTGATCAAAAGGTTGTACATTCAATTCCCAGACGGGGCATTCTTTCATGGAGCTTAGACATGAAATAATATCTACAGCCATTCTCCCTCCTGTCACCGATTCTAAATCATGTAGGGCACTTGTCAGCCACTGACAGAAATATGCGACTAGTAACTGGTCACCAAGAGCAGTGAGTAGGTTAACTGACCACTTTAATATGACCTAATATACAATGAGTTGCTACAGAAAGTTTAAATCTTAGCATAAACTTCAGTATAAAAATCAGCCCTTGATACTAACTAAATAATTTATAATAGAAATACCATACAAACACACTAGTCACTGAACAATTACCTTGCCAAAACAACATTCCACATTTTTTATGAAGTACAGGATGACCAGCTTTACATTGTGGTTCAACTTTTATAGTCCATCTTAATGCAGCATTTAAATATGCATGTCTATCCTGACAGTCATTATCCATAATTCTTAATAAATCAACAACTTTATCTGTAATAAACATAGAAATTATTCATTTATTATATGATATGGCAAATCACAAACCTAGTAGGGAAACACTGAGACCCCCTAAAAAAATTCTTGGGTGAAAAATATAATATCTTGTATTATTTGCCATAACAGTCTACAAAATTAGGATATGAGAGTGGTTGCCCAAACAGGTCATTTTAGCAGCTAGCACTATATCTGTTAGTAGAAATTTGGTTGCCCAAAGTTAATTTTTGGTTGCCCAAACTAAAACTTGGTTGTCCCAGACAACCAAACACCCACTAATTGTGTAGACTGCCATAGTGAAACCAAAATAACAGCAACACAAACATGAAAGAAAGAGGGAATTAATGAATTAGAACATTTGTTGATTTCAAATTGCGTGACATAGACGATGTAAACAAGTTTCTAAACATAACAATTTCGTCATGAATATCATAATGAGAAAAGGTCACCTAAACATCACCCTTGTAAGAAAACAGCCCGATCTAAATTAATGAGTAAGCGAGCGGAAAATTTTAGATCGAGTTTTAATCAGATTGAACTAAATGTAAATGAAGTTGGATGTAGTCTTGTAGACTAGTTTTCCCCGGACCCATTAATGCAATTTCCATAAAATCCTACCTGTATTCTCATCAGTAACTGGTATTTTTCCATTACTTAAAACATCCACAAGAAGTAAGGCTAAATCTGAACCACTGCCTATCTGTAAAATATTATACTAGAGATTAGTCTTAGAACATTCTTCATACATATACAAGGATGTTATTATTATATCAAAGAAGTACATAGTGGTTTTTTTCTATATATCAGGGAGAAAAGAGGCCAGGTGCATCAGTAACAGTCAAGATCAATTGGACAGCCAGCTATATTTTAAGTTGTCCGAACTATATCTTTAATAGCAATAACAGGTTGCCGGAACCCAAATATAGGTTGTCAGGGGCAATAGGACAACCTTTAATGTCTAGCCCTGGCTTGATTCAAGTTACCAAGCTATAAAAGTAATATTCAAAATTCTTTGAGTCCATTAAACCACAGTATGGTTTATCATAAAACCTCAAATATTAATGTGATGCTGACATATCAATATATATAATGCGTTTGAAAAGATAGCATATAATTCCATGATTATAAATACCATGCCAAAGGAAAATTCCAAACTTAATAAAATTAGATCTGATGTACAAATTCTTATTGTTCCATACAGACACATGTATTTGTGTAAATTTAACTGAAATCAGAATGACTTGAAACTTGAGGAAAAACTCTGAATTAATCAGGAAGTTCAACAAAGCAGGATCAGTAAACAAAAACTTTAGAGCTACATCTGCTGATATTTAGAGGAAAGTTAAGGAGCCTAATTTTATTGAAAAATGGGATACTTGAAGTCTTGACAAATAGTATAAATCAGGGTAATTACCTGTTGATGTTGAAGAAGAGTTTTTGAACCAGTATAAAGAAGTTCAATAGCTTCATTATACTTTTTTGCACTACTGTACCTGAAAATACATAAAAATATTCATGAAAACCTTCAATAGTTATCATCATAACTCAAATTTTTCTACAGGGAACAAACAAGTTGTTATTGTTAAATTGTACTTGAAAAAACGTTTGCATTTTCCCGAAATTCCTATTTGCTTACTAATAAATCTGTTAACACCATAACAAGCATCCGTAGTTTAAACTATATGTCAGGTTGCATACAAAAATGACTTGCCGGATAAAAATATTCTGGGACTATACCTTAAATTTAAGTAAAATGTACTTTCAAAGGTATACTTAAGTTTTTTTCCACAAATTTGGGAATATGACCAATACCACTAGAAATTTTATCGGCATTTGGTTCAAATTTGGATAAAATGTTAAACAAATTTAATGACAATGGCAGATTTTAAGTTTCATTTTTCATTAAGTTAGTTAGTTAATTAAAAAGAATGATAACTGGGATGTATAATTTTTAAGCGGAAACATACCTACAGCTGTCTTTTTTTAAAAAAAATTCAATTTAAATTGGGAATTCAGGATTGAAATTTGGGGAAAAAGACATGATTTTGGATTGGGAATATAGCCCATAAACGGCTATAAAATTGACCAAAAATAAACACTGTATACATGTGACAGTTTGAAGAAGACAATGTTAATAATACCATAAAGTAAACATCACTTTACTTTATCATCAATATCCAAAATGGTGTGTTAAATGGCACTTGGTTAAGTTACAACAGTAAATATGTCTTTCTTTTAAATTAAAACAAATTAGAGCTGTCATTGATAGGGCTCAAAGCATATCAACGATTTCAATATATCAAGAAACAAATATCAATGATACATGATGCTGTTATCTATTTACATATCTATATTATCTAACTCAAACTCTAGCCTCACCTGAAAGGATTGTCTAGAATTACGGCACTTCCCTATCTCTAGAGACTACATTTTGAGACTAGAGTTATGAAACCATAACTCTTTTTATACTGGGTTTAACACCATGTTAACACAATATAGATTATATTAATACCATATCCAGCACACCCTAACAAAGCTTTCTTGGATTCTTGTCTCTTACTCACCTACCCTGCATTTATTAATGAAGAACATAACAAAATTGACATTGTAGCCTAAGTTTTATGAAAGGCAGTGGCTAGAGTTACGGAAGTTCCGTATCTGTAGCCAACCCTATGAGTTACTGAAGTCTAATAACATGCATATGTTTCAACTTATAAACATCGGAAAACTTGTTTATATTCATTATTACTTGAAATAAACAAATATTTACCGACGTGACTTATCCTATTGTTATTACATGCGCCATATTTGATTTACTTATAAACTTACCGGATGTTTAATATACGGCGACATGACGTTGTCATCTTCAAAGTGTCACATACTAAGTTTACATTAGCGCTAAGTTTTATAATCGAACTCTTATAACTTATCGCTCAAGTAAACTTAGAATGTGACACTTTAAAGACGACAGCATCATTTCGCTGTATTTTAAACATCCAGTAAGTTTATTAGTTAATCCAAAATGACGCGTGTAATAGCGAGCTCGAAGAGCGGGCCCAAAGGGCCCACTCGAAAAGCGAGCTTTACGGTAACGCGAATATGTTTCTATACAGTATCGTATTTTGAAAATGTACCGGAA
Organism: Mactra quadrangularis; assembly: GCA_025267735.1. Classification (NCBI taxonomy): domain Eukaryota; kingdom Metazoa; phylum Mollusca; class Bivalvia; order Venerida; family Mactridae; genus Mactra; species Mactra quadrangularis. The sequence goes on along the minus strand of CM046303.1, from coordinate 18,866,576 downwards.
GTTGATTTTTGAACCCGCCCTGCGCATCCGGAAGAGACAATCTCTCATACAGAGTTGTCGATCCTTACAGTGATCTTAAAAGATTAACAGCTGCCTCATGGCCTTTTTCACTTACAGAATAATTTCAAAAGTGTTTTTTTATGATGCTTATTCCATAATAACAATTCAAAACATATTTTGTCCTTTTATTCGTTCTTTTACTCTATTTATTAATGACCTTTTTTACATCGAATATACTTACCAACGCACCGTTTATGACGTCGCTAAGAGACGTTTATGATAAAACCAGCACGTTTCCGTAACCTAACGGTACCGGGCATTGTTTAAAGAGGAAAAATATATCTATCTTAAAAAATAAATGTTTTATTGCGTTTTTTTCATCTATTCAAAAGATAAATAATAATGTACAATACATTTCTTTCAGAATTGAAATATGATTCTGACATAAAAGAATGAGATGTTGTCAGATTTTTTTTAATACAATTAATTACGCAGTTATCTCCCCTAGCTTGTTTGATTAATAGGCCCTCGAATAAATATATCACTGAAGCAACTACAATAAGGCCATGTTTACAAGCGTGGATCTGCAAGTTCATAAAAGTGACAATTTTAAAAGTAAAAAAAATACAATAGAAACAGGGGATATGTTTTGTGGGTTGAAGCCGTATATATAGTCAATCAAATGTTTTATTTGCATCTTGGAGAACATGATATTTTTGTGAGGATGCAGGTGTAGTCCTACCTTCCATTTCTCTGTGATGTGACGCTTTTATGTACAGCAAAACACATAGAGTGATCATAGTGTATAATTAGTGTTTCGATGATTTGTCTTGAAAATTGATTTCCTTTAGAAGGTTCTTTTCTCTCTTTTTAATCTCCATTTATTTCAGACTTTTATGGGTCTACAAGCTAACAAGTAAAAAAATGTGGTAACGTCTCCACATATAAGTTTTGATTCGTCGAGCTCGCTTTGAGGCTTTGCCTTAGTCATATTAACAATAGGATATGTCACGTAGGTAAATATTTGTTTATTTCGAGTAATAATGAATATAAACAAGTTTTCCGTTGTTTAAAAGTTGAAACATATGCATGTTATTAGACTTCAGTAACTCATAGGGTTGGCTTCAGATACGGAACTTCCGTAACTCTAGAATCTAGCCACTGCCTTCATGAAAAAATATGACTTCCACGGGTGGGATTCAAACCCGTAACCCATTAAGCTAGGATCACGTGTTGATCTATATTGTTGTCTTTCGCTAAGACTTAGTTAATGATAAAATCTAAATAATTCAGTTTTGTTGTTGACAATTGTTTAATTATTTCTGATGAAACATAGTGACTGTCAGTGTCATAAGTAAACATGACGTGTTCCTACATCTAATTCGGTGTCACAAAATTTGGTCCGGAAATACAAATTTAGCGAACAAAATACTTGACTAAAGAGTAGTTGAAAAGAGAAAAGTATACCTGAAGTACAGAGTTCTATACATCTGATGGGCTTCATAGAAATTTCCCGAATCAATACATTTTTGGCATTTGGCGAGAACTCTTTGCACGCCGGCCGCCATTTTGAAAGTGGTAGTTTATTGAACGAAATTAATAATTAAAATTTTCCTACAATATTTAATCAATAACATACAGATTGTAAAATCAGTTATAAAAATGTTAATTGATGAAAATAATTATTTAGTAGGTAGTGCTTTTAAATAAAAAAAATATATACTTGTAACTTATTTCGTTTAATATTAGTTTTTAAACTTGTTGTACCCATTCCATTAATTCTTACACACTGACCGTAGCATGTATACCACATTTCATACCGCACATAAACCCTATACCATACTGTTGTTATAATAAATGGTTTGTTGTCTCGGAGTCCATTCTCGTACCCCGATGTTATCAAGATTCTCGATCGAGAATCCTACTAGACTGTGGGTACGAGAATGCTTTGTGTCAAAAATTCGATGTAATATAGTTTCTAATGTCCATCTAATATAACATTTCTGGATGCAGTTGATGGTGGTACCCGGAAGAGTATTATTCTATTTCCCCAGTGGAAATAATATTTAGACATCATTCTGGGAAATTATAACTGAATAGAATGCAAACTTTGGTGAACAAGTGATGGGTTACGACAATAAAACACGTCGAATTGTAGTCGAGAAAAGCTAAATTTATACTAAGGGATAACATTCAGATGTCTTCAGTAGCGGGTCTATGTAGGGTGCAGTTCAAACCACTGCTTTATTTTCAGCTGTAATCAGGGTTTCCCATGTTATCACAAATGTACATGTACTAATAATGTATACAAAAGTTGTTATCGTGTTCATATTACACCTTATCATAGTAAACTTATAATCATGTCTGGTTAACTTTATGCAAATTTACTTAATCCTGATTATGCCCAAGAAGATTCTTCTCAGTCTGAATCACAGGCTATGAAAGACGCCCCACCGAAAAAACAGGTTTTATTATATGTTCACATGTATGTGTACATAACAATTTCATATAGGGACGCTTTCATGTCGACTGCCTATGGTCTTGATGTACAGTAAACCTACGGTGAGACAATCATGCCTAACGTATGGTGTCAGAAAAAAAGATAATTGAATGTTTACTTATTTCAAACTATTGACCCGTAAGTCGGGGCCAATATTGACCCGGGGTCATAATTTGAACACCTTTGAAGAGGACTTCAAGATGATATCATATATCAATTATGGAATCTCTAGGCCTAATAGTTTAAGACTAGAGTTTTCCCTATTTAAAACTGTTGATCCCTGGAATGGGGCCTAGGGGTGGTTCCAGGATTTTTTCTAGGGGGAGGGGTCCGAACTTTTCTAGGGGGGTCCGAACTTTTCTAGGGGGGATTCGAATCTCGTACCACAACTACATTATACACATTTTGCAGAAAAAATGCAACATATTGATAATAAAAACTACATAACCATTGGATCTATGTTAAGCACCGAAAAAAAATGCTTCATGCTACTTACAAATGACTTACAGGCAAGAAATACACTAATGGACAGGTACATTTTCTAAATTCTAGGGGGGGGGGTCCGGACCTCCCTGACCCCCCACCCCGCTGGATCTGCCTATGGGGCCAATATTGACCCCAGTCTTCGCAGAGGATGTCAAAATCATGTCATGTGATAAATATGTACGCTGCAGGTGGCCTTACATTTAAAGATTGTTTAGACAAGATTTCTACTTTGTATCTATCGCCGTTCCAGTATAGCCGTATATATAGTACGATAAAGGCTGAGCGATAAATCAATACGATGGCCAGTCCAGTTAAATATGTTTATGGTCAGTTAATACTTGTCTGATTTCTAGTCGTACTTTGACAGGTAAAAGTAGGTCAGACAAAGCAGAATAATGGCGGTGCCTGATGTATTGTACAAAGTATCGGATAATTCTGTTTTCAAATGAACATGGATTTCTCTTAATAAAATTTTGGGGTAAGCATAAACCATTTGTTTGTTTTTTATATTGGAACAAAGTAAAACAACAGAAAACCCCATTAAAGTTCTGTTTTCTTAAAAAAATATTGTAAATTAACAAATATCTGTACCTGTTTTCTAAAAGAAATTAACTTACTACGTACACGAGAGAACATGACTTGTGACATTGTCTGTATGGTATAGGTTTTTAACAGAAAAAAGTAATTTTTTGGATTTTTTTCATTAAAATGCTTTATAGTATTGCAGTTGTAGTAAACTCATTAATCAAAGTTCTTTTTACCAATTTTCAACGAAAAGCATTGCTTTTTTCCCTATTCATTGCATATCTGCATTTGTGACACAACGGTTATGACACAGTTACCGTAATATGTTGTGACGCTCAGTGATGAACATTTAGCACTTCCCAATTATCGGCGTCGCGAAAAAAGCGACGATTTTCTCACACTTCGGTGAGTTATTCCTCTCATTTCATCCTTTGATTCACATATTTGGTGTCTGTAAGTAATCACTAACTGAATAGTATGTCATGTTAAATATATTTTCATTTTCTCGTTGTACGTTTACGAAAGCAGTGAAATGTTGAGCCCGTGTCGTCCTCACGCTTTTCGTACCTTACTCGTTCGTTCCTGTATTATATTGTAGTACGGTTTCCTAATGCTTATTATATTGTTAATTGTAAAGCTGTAAACTTGAAACCGTGAATGCTGATGCATACGTGTACATTATTGAAGGATAAAATCTCTGATTTACTCTTTTCTGGTTAAGTCTAAATGACAGTAGTTTTAAAATCATTGGGAGGTACACTGACCCCCCCTCCCAGACCCTCATGGCCTTTGCTGTCATAAGTTTCATTGCTTTGTTAAGGTTTAAATTGGTTTGGATGCACATTAAATTAGGAGTGTATAGCACAAGTAAATATTTTAGCAAATAGAATATGTGCCTTAGTGCAAATGGACAAATGTTATTTATCTCTACTAAATGTATCATTTGGCTGTTGACCATATTTTTATCATGGAATAATGTATATTGTGTCTTATGATTTTCTTTTATTCTGCAAATGCATGTGACACTAAAAGAAATAGAATCATTGGAAATATGACCAGTCACCAATATTATGTAAAATCATGTAAAATGAATCAATTCAATTCCTGAGAATAAAATTTGATTGAAAACTTATTTGACTTTGTTGTCTATTTCCAGTGATACATTTTGAATCGTCATCATGAATGAGGAATTTGAATCTGCGAGTAATTCTCCAGCAAATATAACTCCAAACATTAGTAATCCTGGTACACCTAGATCTGATGCTGGGGTTGAGATGAGGAACACACCCCCTCCTCCACCCCAGCCACGTCAAGTATCAGCTTTAACTCAACATCAGCAGCAACAACAGCAACTTCTGGCTCAACACCAACAACAATTACAACAATTACAAAGTCAAAGTAAATATACACAACTTTTAGCAGTGATTGAGGACATGGGTCGTGATATTAGGCCCACTTATGCTGGAAGCAGGACTTCTGCTGAAAGATTGAAAAGAGGAATTGTTCATGCTAGAATTCTTGTTCGAGAATGTTTGATGGAGTGTGAAAAAAGTGCCAGAAGTTAGAGATTAAGAAAGTAATGTTCAGATTATAAAGTGCATGTAGATGTTTCCAGTCTTCAGATTTAGCCAGTGGGCCAAGTTTACCCAATTTGCTGATTTAAAAGAAATCAACTTTAGAATGAATGATAAATTTCAACTTATAATTTTCTATTGAATGGGTTTTATGAAGACTGTTTCCAAGAATTGTGAGAGGGTTGTTTTCATCTGACTGACTGATAACTTGCTAGTCAGTGCCAGTTGGTCATTGTTCATGAGACAATTATGTATCATTTCAGTCTATGCTGTAGAAATTGTAAATGTTTTAGTCTGTGGTGGTGTGTGATTCAGTAAAAAAAGAAATATGTCATAGACTCATAGTACATCATGATCTTGTGAATTCTGGCATTTGTATTGAAATTGGGAAATTTTATTCAACTGTCAGTGGTGCATATGTTAATCCCTCTGACTTAAACATTCATTATTGTACTTCTGTACTCTCTACTGATAAAAAAAATAATTCCCTGTATCTATTAAGGGGTAGTATTGCACAAAATTCAGCAGTGTTAATGCATGCACCACTAATAGTTGAATAAAAATAACCATACTTTTAAAGGAATATGCCATAAAATCATTTTACTTATAAATAAATCTGTAGTTTGGTAATATCAAGCTACCTTATTGATTGTCAACACCAAACGATTTATAGTGAATTTATCCGTTGAAATGAAGAAATCTGTATTAAGCTTTTATTAAAAGTCATCATTTAAAGAGCTTCAAAGCAGTATGCAATTGTAGTTTGATTAATTAAACTGCTGCTGTTGAAATATCCAAAGTCTTGACTAGACTTAATTGCCATTCATGATTTTAAGCCAGATTTTTCGACGAAAAAATTTGGTTTATAGTTTGGGGAAACCTGAGCAGGTGGATGTTGTTAACAATTGTGTTAAAGCTTTTTCTTTACCATATATTTATGCCATTTATTGTCAGATTTTTATGAAACTTCATACAATGATAACATACCATGTGATGAAGAGAATTAGAAAGTGTCCACAACTCTACAGGTCTGGCTTAACTATGGATTATTTCCCTTTGTAATTTTTGTGTTTTTAATATGTTGAATATCTCTGTCATTTATGGTCAGATCTTGATTAAAAATCTGGCTTTAATGTGGTTTCCACAATATATTTCTTGTATACACTTTTAAGCCAGTTTCTTGACTAATGTTGTCAATTGAGTTGATGATATTTTTGTGTGAGTTAAATTAAGTTTGCATTTGCATTTTACAACTCTTAGACTGTACTTGAAAATATAATTATTTTCCTGTTGTTTACATTCAACTATTGAATAGTTTCTTAATTTGTAATATTTTCCTCTTGGTATACATTATACAACTGTACATTGTGTGTACTTGGCAGTTTTTATACTGTGTTAATCTTAGTGTTTTTGTGAAGATGTCAACATCTAGTATTTTGTTGTAAATAAACTGCAATTCAAGGGTCAATTTTACAAAAAAAGAGAAATGCTATCTGCAAATTTTATCATAATTTATGCATAAGAAAAAAATCAGCATTACATTTCCAATCCACTAGGGACTTACTTGTATGCTTACTGAAAAAGTTCAGCCAGATGTAGAATTATCGATACTTTTAGTAATATAATAATTATATATGTTAAGAATTTTGATATTGTGGACAAGAAAGTCATATTTACTTCTGTGTTCATATGAAATTGTGTATTTATTGTAATGATCATATTTTTGTACTGAAAAAAATATTTACATGAAGTTGTGGAATAAATTAATGTAAAATATTGCAAAATTTATATTTTGTTTGTTTTTCCCCAATATTTATTCCATAAGTTATCATTCAAGCCATCAGCTGACCATATGAAGCTTTCTCAGATAACTTGTTGTAAAAACCTTTTTCATATACCAAGCAAAATATGAAAACATGTAGTAATACGTATGTGAAGGACCTGTATTTTGCCAGTTGACTCTTTTTGTAATTTGCTCTAACATATTTCAACTCAGGCTAGGAATAGATATCTAACAAATTTTACCCAGCATTCATCATTGCAGCTGTCAATTAGGTATTATGCAACATTTTTATATAGATCTTATCTGATGTCAGGATCTCAAAGTTCTAGCACTCAGCATGGTGTCTTTTTGACTCTTTGATTCACATATTTTTCGGTATATATTACTTAATATTGTCTGGATTTTTGCTTTGACCAGCTAAGTATTACATAATGAATACACTAAAAGTTATTTCAACCAATGTCCAAGTCAACTGGAGCTCACCAGGGTATCTTTGTTCCACCCAAAGGTTATGTAATACCAATAGGCACCTAGAGGGGTAAATATATTGTGGATTTATGGTACTGAAAGGACAAATTATATAGAAAATATTGACTTTGTAGACTAATTTTATAGCCTTTAAATATTTAAATGTTTTAAAATTCTTTTAAATAAGTATTGACATGGTTATAGGCAAGTTTAAGGGTGTTATTTCCTTAGTAACCAGAATACTATATTTAAGTAAGCTTATGTATATTGTTATTTTGCTTGATTTTGTCTATTTACTGGCTATTAGCATTTTAACTTTTAAAATGGTTTTAACTCATCAAAATCACATTTTCGCTGTTTCTCAAGATAAGTTATCTATCAATATGTTTATTTTGATCGGTATGATCTATAGATGAATAATATGTGCTTATTTTTGTTATAATATTGTTTATTAAGAGTTTATAAGCAATTAGATGATTTTATTGATCAAAATCACCTTTTTACTATTTCTTAAGGTAGAATAGCCATCAATAGGTTAATTTTATTCAGAAAAGTGTACAGATCAATAATATGTAGTTTGTTTTGCTTGAATGTTGATTTTTAAGAATTTATAACAAATGTTCATCAAAGTCATCATTTCATTATTTCTTAAGATAAAATATTCATCCATAGGTTCATTTTAATCAGAATGATGCACAGATAATGAAAATGTAAATAATATTTTGATATTGTTATATTTATGAAAAATTAACAATTTTCAATGGCTTATTGATTATCAATACTAGATTAACTAAGATAAGAAAATATCATTTTCTTTATCTTTAGATTAATATTGTCAAGTTTAGTCTCTTTTTGTAGATAATGATATGCTGATTTCACTGATAATCTTGAATTTTAGATATCATTTATAGTTTTTGAATTATCAATCAAAAATGATTTTGTACTTTTTACATAAGTAATTTAGAGGTTACATAATACAAAACCTTTGAAGCTTGAATGACTCATATGTCCAGTCAGTAGGCGGGGCTTATCAGCATCTAACATTTGTCAATCAACTTTTCTTAATTGGTGACAGCCAATTAAATTGTAATTAGAATTGGAACTGACCAATCAGGCGACACCTGTCTTTGTCTTATAAACTGATGCACAGCCTGATTTTGGCACTCTGCTGCATTCTCTAAGTTTTGATAAGTATTTTTCTACGTTATTGCAAAAGCAATAATTAATTAATTAATTATGGGTTAGTTATTGATATTTCGTTTTAGTTAAGTTCTAATTTTGTAACTAGATTCTAAATTCTATATTGGAACAGACAACCGGTAAATATGTATTTACTTATAACTTAGTTTGTTTAAAATGTTGATTATTACTCAGAAATAGTTGTTTTTACTACTGCAGAGTCATATGCAGATTATGACTTAGTTTTAATATAAGGTATTTTTGACATTGTTTACTTTAGTTAAGACTTTGACATAATTTGGGTATTAATGTAAATACTTGTATATATTTTTGCCTTTCCTATCTCATTTGTTTTCTTATCTTACTTAATTTTGTTGTCTTATTTTTGTCTTTTCTATCTTACTTACTTTATGTTATGTTAAGTTCATTTTTGCCTTACTTTTATGCTACTTGTTTTTAACGTTTTCGCAGTTATAGTCATTTTTGTCTTTCTATCTGACTTATATTTATCTTACTTGGTTTTTAAAGTTTTAGCCTAAAAGTTTGTGTTTCGCCTCATCTTACTTCTGTTATCTAGTTTTCACTTTTGGTTCATCATTCAAAAATAAATTTAGTAGCAAACCAGTTGTTTTCATTACTTAGATCTTAACTCAGAGTCCTGAACTTGCCTTAAATCCCTAAATTTCTGAACGCTTGCGGTGTGCACGTTCCTTAAGGAGCGCGTACGCAGCGAACTTTGCTGAAGTTAGGCATTTGAAGAAGGCAATTCATATTCACATTTTATCCGAGTATTTGTCTCAATACTCAGCGGGCTGTGACTATCCCGTATAAGTTAGTCACTGGTGTCATCCTGACGAACCGCTAGTTAAAAAGAAGCTAGCACCTTTTCGAACTTAGAATTAACCGACATATCGAACAAACAAGGACCCAGATCCGCACAGCAGAGAGAGAGAGCGGGGTCGGGGTCCGCCACAAATTGGTGTCAGAATCGGGATCTGAGGCATTTAAATGATTTTTTGAAATTATTTTTTGTCGCCAGAATTTAAGAGTTAATTTTAGGTTCATTTCTTTTAATTTTTACAGTTTTGTGAAATTTTTAGAAATTACATAATTTAAATTGTTTTATGTCGCAAAAGTATTTTTGATATTTTATTTAGGTATTTTCGCATTTAAGTTACCCAAATTTATGTCAATTTTTCAATGTCACCAATATCTTATATATGTTTTAATTACTAGCAAAATATTGAAGCATTTATAATAATTTTATTACTGTTATCTAAATTCTGCATCTTTATTGTCAGATTGTTATACCAGTAACATTGAATTAAAAAATTTGGGGATTATTTTTGTGCAAATTTCTTGTCTCACTGAATTGGAGCTGAATAAGAAATTTATTAAAAGAAATACTTAAATTTGGTATCATAAATTTTAGACATGTGTTTAGGAGCAAATGCTTAGAGATATATCCAAAGAGTAAAAATTAATGTCTAGTCTGTTTATGTGCAAATTTTGTAAATTTTGTTAGAACGTCCGTTTCTGCTGGACAGCTCAGATCACATGTGCATTGCAAGAAAATTGATGTGTTATTTTTGTTATTTGTTTGTGAAAATAATTTGTTGGTGCATTTTCTATTATTTGAAAAAATTGGGAAAAGTACTTTTGGAAAACATTTTAAGAACATTGCTGGACAGATAATAATTTGACAATTTCTTGAGATTAAGTATAGCAAGAACCTTTGTCGACCGGCAACTAAGGTTATCATTGGCTTTGCTATTTGTTTGCGATAAGTTTGATAGGCTGATAAAGAAATCTAGGGAGCCCGGCAATTAAGGGCGCTGGCTTTCTATTATCGTTTGGCTATTATTGAAAGTGGATTTATAGATGCTTCAATAGTTCACAGCTAATAATATATACAGCCACATTAAAATTGTCATTTTGATTTGTTTTATCTATGATACATATTGAATACGTTCTTGCATTTTTATATGTATTGATATTTCTTGTGTGTATTATTGTTAAAATGCTTTCTGCATCATAAGGTCACTATTCTAAATTTTATTACTTGTTATCAAAGCACTGAAAGTCCTTGTTTTACTGATATTGAATTTGGATTATAGTAGTAAATTTGATTTTACCAGTCTGATAACCTATAATTGTGTGAATACTTGTGAGTTACCCGGTAATTAAGGGTACCAGAAGTGTTTTACACTGCATTGCACGTCGTTGAGAATAAAATAGTAAAGCATTTATACCCTCTGTATAAATACTTGGATAATTAGTTAAATTTGATGACCCGACTTTATCAAAGTACTGTAAGGCCTGGTTTATCGTATTATTAATTATTGCTTATAATTAGTAAATCTTAGATTGCTAAGATTATTTCTGTCCGAATTGTGTTTAAACTAAGCTACTTGCTTAAGAATAACTAAAGTAAAATTTATTACTTAGTGTCTTTAAGGTTATTTACATTGTTAGATACTTTTGAGTTACCCGGCAATTAAGGGTACAGAAAGTAATTCTAGTAGTTAATTTCTATATAAATAAGTACCTAAAGCAGTTCTATAGTATAACTGATCTTAACAGAATTGTAAAGTTAGGAGTTCAAGGTATATGGAATTAAGGTCTAGAACTTTACCTTTACCTACTGATAGAGATCAATCTGAAATCAATATGGCCGAGGGTGGGTCCCACATAAGCCCGCAAGGGTCAGGAAGTAACTCTCTGCAAAATGGCACGATTAGACCGAATAACTATGAAATAGGAAATAGTCATTCTCCTACTCCTCCAAGGGATGACCGTGAACCTAATTGCAGGCCTAGGCATCCACCTGAGAGCTTTTTACCTCCCATGATAAGTGATGCTGGTAACATTAGTGATTTTGATCCTAGATTTGGGCCGCATAATTATTCTAACCCATTACTTAGACCATCAACTAATTACCCACAATTTTCATCTGTATATCCTAACATGGATAATAACCATGAATCGCCCCCATGGCAGGGACATGCATTTTCGCAATACCGTGATCCTTATAGACAAAACTTCAGAACTGATAACTATAATGCCTATGATTTTAACCGCATAGCGAATACTAGGTTTGATAATCATGATCACTATAATCATAATCAATATGAAGCTTTTAAACCCAGAGCCCCTACTTTTGAAGGCAAAACAGATACCTGGGAACCATTTCTTATGCAACTTGAGGTCCTTAGTAAAGCCTATAATTGGTCTGATAGAAAGTTTAGAGAACAACTACTATTTTCACTACGTGGTGAAGCCCTTATGTTTGTTTCTAATTTATCTATTGAAGTTAGGGAAGATACCCGCAGACTTTTAAAAGCTCTAGAGCAACGTTTTGGTCAATGCTTGCTAGCCGAGACCCATCGAGCTAACTTGTATAATATACGAAAAAGTTCTAAAGAATCTGTCCAACAATATTGTGCACGTGTAAGTCACCTTATGTCTCGCGCATACCCTGGGATGGAGGGCTCTGACATTTATAACAATTTAGCCATTGAACACTTACTTAAGGGTTTGCCTGATCAGAAACTTGCATATGAAGTATTGACAAGAAAACCAAGGGATCTGTCTGAAACAGTGGACATGCTCACTTGGCATGAAGCTTGTAGACAATATACTGGCACATCAAGATCGCAAGGTGTTCGGCGTACCAATGATTCAGATGAAGGTACAGATTCAGAGTATGAACCATGTGCAGATGGCCCTACAGACATGCGTAGAGTACATGGAAGAAAAGCAGTAACTGAAGAGAGAATACACCAGTTATGGCAAGAGATGCAATCCTACATTTCAAAACAGTTAACCAAAATGGCCGCCATTACTTCTGATGATGAGCCGAATGGAAATAGAGAATTTAGACCATACAAACGAGCTCCAAAAGATGTAACCTGCTACGCCTGTCATAAACCAGGTCATTTATCCACCGTTTGTCCCAACAAAAAGCCTTTATCTACTACACCAGAGGAAACTTCCAAGAAACAGGAAAACTAGACAGGGCTGAACTTGACGGCCGGAGAGCAGCCCACATTCATATGGAAAAGGCCTCTAACAATAAGACACCTAACCGTAAAGAAATAATTGATGTACCTTCTAGTTCTAATCAAGAAGATAATTCCCCTTTAATTTATGTAGATCGTCTGAAGACAAAAAGCGTTAAAGTTAATATTACAATTTGTGATGAAATATGCAACGCCGTTATTGATACTGGTGCAGAGGTAACTGTCATAAGTGATGAACTGTATCAGTCCATTCCAGAAGAAAAAAGACCAAAGTTACAAAAAGCTAAGAGAAGACTAGTTGTTGCTGAAGCTAATAAAGACATGACTGTTTGCGGAACAATAACTGCACCGTTTACCATAGGCAATTTATCATTTGATTGGCCCGTTTATGTCGCACCAATAAGAGATGAAATGCTGATCGGTTGGGATATAATATATAACTATGGGTTTACAATAGATCCGTCACGAGGACTTAAAGTCGACAATCATTGGATACCAATTGAAACTACTTTTGCTACTAAGATTGTTTCCATTGTCAGAATACGAAGATCTGTAACAATACCAGCTAATTCAGAATTTGTTATAAGTTGTAACACCGAAACCCAGCTAGATAGAGACTTCTACTTTGAACCAATTAAACAGCATAGGGTCATTGGTGCGAAAGCCCTTGTAAAACCCCTAAAACAGAAAGTTCCAGTGAGAATGGTTAATCCAGGAAGTCGCCCAGTGAAATTAAAGAGAAATCATATAGTTGGACACCTCTATATACCAGAAGAAGTTCAAAGCATAGACCATTTGCCTGATATCCCGAGCTATAGTACCTGTAGAATTCATTGTAAAACAGACAACGGACCTGTGAGTCATGATGAAAATCCGTTTGCTGATGTTGGTGTCAACAAACTGAACGTACATGATCATCCAATAGTGCCTCCCATAGCTTTGGATACAGTTACTGAAGACGACTCCTCAAACAACATTCAAGAAGATATCCCAGAACATTTGATAGAATTATACAATGAAACAAGTGAGCAACTAAATAATGATTATCAGAAAGCACAGCTTCTTCAAATTTTAACCCAGTATAAAGATACCTTTGCTAAAAATTCAACAGATCTTGGCAGGTGTACATTGTTTAAGCACAGAATTGACACCGGAAGTGCAGCCCCAATACGCCAACCACTAAGAAGGACACCACAAGGTTTTGAAGCTGAAGAAGAACAATATTTGAAGGATCAGCTCAACTCTGGAGTTATCCGTCCCTCTCAGTCCCCTTGGAGCAGCCCTACTGTCCTTGTAAGGAAGAAAGATGGAAAAGTAAGATGGTGTATTGACTACCGGAAGCTGAATGATGTAACGCTGAAAGATGCATACCCTTTACCACGGATCAGCATGTGCCTAGACTGTTTGTCATCAGCTAAATTATTCTCGACCCTTGACCTGCAGGCGGGATACTGGCAGCTGGAGGTTTCAGAGTCCGATAAGGCTAAAACAGCATTTATAAGCAAATACGGGTTGTTCGAGTACAATACCCTCCCCTTTGGACTTTGCAACGCCCCTTCAACCTTCCAGCGAGCTATGGAAATGATATTACATGGTCTGCAATGGAAAACTGTCTTGATATACCTAGATGACATTATAATATTAGGTTCTAACTTTGATGAGCATCTATCGAGGCTATCAGAAGTCTTTAGCCGTTTGTCTGATGCTGGGCTTAAATTGAAACCTTCCAAATGTGAATTATTTAAACAAGAAGTTCTCTTTCTTGGACACATTGTTGGTCAAAATGGTATCCGGCCAAATCCAAAATTAGTAGAATCTGTAAAGAATTGGAAGGAACCAACCAATGTCAAAGAAATACAACAGTTTATTGGACTGTGCAACTATTATCGACAGTATATCAGTAATTTTAGTGAACGAGCAGCACCTCTTACCCGGTTGACTCAGAAGAAAATCCCTTTTGTATGGTGCACGAAATGCCAATCCGCGTTTGATGATTTGCGCACAGTTCTCTGCGAAGCTCCAGTCCTAGCTTACCCGACAAATGATGGTGAGTTTATATTGGATACAGATGCGTCAGATCTAGGAGTGGGTGGAATATTATCACAGGTGCAAAATGGTCAAGAAAGAGTGATTGCCTATGCTTCAAAGAAACTTAGCCATGCTCAGAAGAGATACAGTGTGACCAGACGTGAACTACTAGCTGCGGTTACTTTTACCAATCATTTTAGACACTACCTGCTGGGAAAGAAGTTCCTTTTAAGAACAGATCATGGGTCACTCCGATGGCTCTTTAACTTTAAAGACCCAACCGGCCAAGTTGCCCGCTGGCTTGAATCTCTGGCTCAGTACGATTTCACCATAAATCACAGACCAGGGAAGAAACACCAAAATGCGGACAGCCTTAGTCGCAAAGACTTCAGCCCAGATCCATGTGAATGCAAAGATGCAAGGTTGATGTGTCAACAATGTATGTCTCATAAAGACGAATGGCAACACTTCAATAGTGAAATTGACAATGTGGTAGATCTAGGAGTCAAACTTGAAACCCAAGCACAAATCAATGTAGTTACTAGACATAAGTTCAAGCAAAACGTAGATATATCTTCGTCAAACTTCAAAAATATTCTGTCTAAATATACTGAAAAAGATATTAGCCTTTTACAACGTGAGGATAATGATTTAGGAATATTACATCAATGGAAGGATGATGATAAAATACCAAGTCGGGATGAAGTCAGTCAATACAGTCCTGCCATTAGAAAATTCTGGTTAAACTGGGAAAACATTCACTTGAGAAACAATATTTTGTATCAAAAACTTTCCCCAGACGACACAAATGAACTAGCTAATCAGTTCCAACTATTAGTTCCTAAAGTTTTGACCACTGAAGTCCTGAAATGTTGTCATGATGATGTTTTTGCTGGACATTTGGGTGTTAACAAAACTGCCTGTAAAGTTAGAAATTCATTTTATTGGTATAAATATAAACAAGATGTTAAAATCTATGTATACAACTGTTTAACCTGTCGAAAGTGTACCAACCCCGGAAAAACACCTAAGGCACCCCTGAGGAAATATTGCGTAGGATACCCTTTAGACAGAATAGGAATTGACATAATGGGACCCCTGCCGGTAACAGAAAATGGAAATCGTTTCATACTAGTAATAGGAGACTATTTTACCCGTTGGATGGAAGCATACGCTTTACCGAACCAGACAGCAGAAGAAGTGGCAAAGAAGCTGGTTATAGAATTTATTTGTAGACTAGGGATTCCCCTGGAACTTCATTCTGACCAAGGCCGGAACTTTGAAAGTGAACTGTTTCATGAAATATGCAAGTTACTGCAAATCAGAAAGACCCGTACAACAGCTTATCATCCTGCCTCTAATGGCTTAGTAGAAAAATTTAACTCGACCCTTGGGAAAATGTTAAGGAAATTTGTCAATCACAATCGTTCAAATTGGGATCAATACATTTGTTTGTTATTAGCCGCATACCGTAGTACTCCTCATGACTCAACTGGGTTCACCCCTAATTACCTTATGCTAGGAAGAGAGGTCACTCTACCTATAAATTTGATGTTTCCACAGGCACATGATAAGGCTAATATTGAAATCAGTGAATATGCCAAAAATCTTAAGCTTAACTTAGAAAATGCATATGAAATTGCCCGTGACTGTTTAAAAAAATCTGCTAACCGTCAAAAACGTGATTATGACACTCGCATAATTGAAAACTTGTTTAAACCAGGCGAAGTAGTCTTCAAACGTAAATTCAATGTTAAAAAACTTGAGAAACCTTGGGAAGGACCTTATGTAGTTATAAAAATGATGTCTCCGTCAGTATACCTTATTCAAGGGAAACAGAGAACTTATATTGTACACCACGATAAACTTCAAAAATGTCTTATTCAGTTAGAAAAACTTCCGAAGTGGGTCCAGAAAACTACCCGTAATCTAAACAATTAATAAATATGATGCAGATAGCAAGAAACCAAGTTAAACAAACCAAGTTCTAACCGTCCGTTATATAACTTTTTCAGAAATCAGATATAGACTTGCCCTTGTCATTGCAAAGAGAGTAGTGAAGGGAATTCTCCAAGTCCTACTCCTCAGAGAGGAATATTATAGACTATTAACTAGAAGGGACAGGATGATACGTGACCAAGTGTTCTCTCCCTACTGCAGCCTTGCAAATAGGGGGCGTACTGTGGAATCCCTACTTGGTGTATACACCACCTATATATACAACAAGCTGGATACCCTTATTTTACTCCTAGATGATCCTGATATTGACTTAAATGTGTTCAGTTTTGACCGCATTGTCCCCTCTTTTATTCAGGAGGAAGATGAACATTAAATATGAGTGTGTGATGTGCTGTTACCAAAATGGTTACAAAGCCGTCTGGCAACATGTGTTTAAATCTCACGTTAATAGAGATTTCACACCTTTTACTTGTGTGGACTGTGGACATGTCTTCAAGACTCAACGTGAGGCTAAGCGCCATTTGAAAAGTGCCAAGTGTAACGAACTTACTTTGGGACAGAAGGTATATACTGATTTGGCTTCCTTGTTAATTGTAAGAATGGGCAAACGTAAACATTTATCACCACTTATTTCATTGGAACTTTCTTTGCATTATGATGATGCCCAAGAACTTGACTATTTTGATGATTTGGATCAGTCTAACTTTGATGAACTATATGAATCTACCAAAAAAAGATTTGGAAGAAGCAGAAAAACTTTTATATAGTGAACCATTTTGATTATTCCGTGGATTAAATACCAGGCCTTCTTTGTATTTATTACCAGTGAATATAACACCATATATACGGTAACAGCACTCACCCTCTAGTCCACGTACTTCATCCTACAGTCCAACTATGTACTTCATCCTGTGATGTCAAATTGTTCCAGTGATGTCATATATTATCCAGTGATGTCATATATTATCCTGTGATGTCATACATTGTTCCAGTGAGGTCATATATTATCCAGTGATGTCATACATTGTTCCAGTGATGTCGTACATTATCCTGTGATGTCATATATTGTTCCAGTGATGTCATATATTGTTCCAGTGATGTCATACATTGTTCCGGTGATGTCATACATTGTTCCAGTGATGTCGTATATTATCCAGTGATGTCATACATTGTTCCAGTGATGTCGTATATTATCCAGTGATGTCATATATTATCCTGTGATGTCATACATTGTTCCAGTGAGGTCATATATTATCCAGTGATGTCATACATTGTTCCAGTGATGTCGTACATTATCCTGTGATGTCATATATTGTTCCAGTGATGTCATATATTGTTCCAGTGATGTCATACATTGTTCCGGTGATGTCGTATATTATCCAGTGATGTCATATATTATCCTGTGATGTCATACATTGTTCCAGTGAGGTCATATATTATCCAGTGATGTCATACATTGTTCCAGTGATGTCGTACATTATCCTGTGATGTCATATATTGTTCCAGTGATGTCATATATTGTTCCAGTGATGTCATACATTGTTCCGGTGATGTCATACATTATCCAGTGATGTCATATATTATCCTGTGATGTCATACATTGTTCCAGTGAGGTCATATATTATCCAGTGATGTCATACATTGTTCCAGTGATGTTGTACATTATCCTGTGATGTCATATATTGTTCCAGTGATGTCATACATTGTTCCAGTGATGTCATATATTGTTCCAGTGATGTCGTATATTGTTCCAGTGATGTCATACATTGTTCCAGTGATGTCATACATTGTTCCAGTGATGTCATATATTGTTCCAGTGATGTCGTATATTATCCAGTGATGTCATACATTGTTCTATTGTTCCTGTGATGTCATACATTGTTCCAGTGATGTCATATATTGTTCCAGTGATGTCATATATTGTTCCAGTGATGTCATACATTGTTCCGGTGATGTCATACATTATCCAGTGATGTCATATATTATCCTGTGATGTCATACATTGTTCCAGTGAGGTCATATATTATCCAGTGATGTCATACATTGTTCCAGTGATGTTGTACATTATCCTGTGATGTCATATATTGTTCCAGTGATGTCATATATTGTTCCAGTGATGTCATACATTGTTCCGGTGATGTCATACATTGTTCCAGTGATGTCATACATTGTTCCAGTGATGTCATATATTGTTCCAGTGATGTCGTATATTATCCAGTGATGTCATACATTGTTCCAGTGATGTCATACATTGTTCCAGTGATGTCGTATATTATCCAGTGATGTCATATACCGTTCCCGTGATGTAAGATTTATTTCCAGTAATTAACTGACATTGTGTAACCTACTTGAACTGACTGATTTGCTATACAAATTCAAGTAGTTGTGTTTATACTTAAGTAATTAATGGTATGAAAACTCTAGTAAATGCATACCAGTGTTTTATTAAATTAATAGTATGTACATGTGTGATTTTGAACTGTAACCAGTGGATCGGAGCAGACTAGACCAGATGTTGACAGAATTCATTGTATATTGTTACTTGCAGAAGTGGTGTATTTAGCTAAAGAACATTTCGGACTTCTTCAGGAGAACATTCTGTGTATTGCTAGTGCAACATTTTGTAGTGTGTTGTTTTGAATGTTAAACATGTATGGACAATGAATTGTGAACCTTTGATATTTGTAATGTGTTGTTTTTGTGATTAGTTTTTGTTTCAGATTGACGAATCTGCTGTTTTATATATCTGTGTTCATGTATATGTAGATCGAACACATATCTACATCGGACAGGGTATATGTTTCATTTTCTTTTGTTGCAGATATCATGTTTGGGGCATATTGGGTTATGTCCCTGCACTGTATGGGTAACATCGGGTTATATTCATAGCATAGTCCAAAAGTTACATGCTGTATAGCACTGTGTTGCCTACCCAGTGACAGGTTGGATGCTGTTTTAAAGTAATAAAGTACGGCCGATTAGTAAATGTCTTCTCGTATAGAAACATTTGTAATGTATTATGGTCATAGGCAGGTCGAACACTTACCCGTCTGGTGTGAAATCTTGGGATTGTTTATGCTTTGGTCCGAATGATATATGTAGCGCATGCTTAGCAGCATAATATTGAGTGTTAAACCCGGCAACGGACATGCATTGTTCAAATGTAGTTTTTAAATTGTTATTTAAGTCAACATCTAACTGTAAATTGTAAGTTTTGTCATAATTAATTTTGGTTGATTCCATCAGTCTATTTGATAATTTGAATAATAGTGATTGTACTCTGAAGTCTATGTTTTTGCCCCGACACTGTCTTTCATTGTAGGGATATGAATAGGTTTTTCTCATGTGTTGAGTTGCCTTTGATTCATGCGTATAGATTTGACGTGTTTTACTCATGTGTTAAAATGTGTCATAGGATTCATTACTTTGACATTTTTGTGATGTATGTCTTAAATTTGTACTTTTTGAAGTAACGCATGTAGAGTAATGTTTGCTTTATTTATACTTTTCATATTTGCTAAGTCTCTTGTGTTGAGATGTTTTTTGTATTTTTGTGTCAAGATTTTTGTGTCACACAAGATTTGTTGTTGAGATATTTTTGCAATATAAGGCTTAGAATTCTCATGTGTAAGTTTGAGTAATGTGTTTTACTTAAGTATTTGTTCAGTCTCTTTCTTTGAGATGTTTTTGACATATGTGTTGAGGTTTTTAAGATTCATTACTCAGGTAATTTGTAATGTAAGTCTTAGATGTTTATGTGTTTAAGCTTAGGTAATTTATTTTTGCTTAAGACTTGTTTATTTTCATGTGTTGAGATATTTTGTAGTATAGATATGTATAGTGTGCTAAGGTTTTTAGATAACATACTATTCATTTTTTAAGGCATTACTTTTGTGTCATTTTTTCATTTTAAGTGTATATATGTGTACATTTGTGACCAGTGATTTTTCTTCTGGTCATTTCAATTATCTTGTATTTGATTTTTGTAAGTACTCTGCTGTGAAGACATTTTATACTTAGGTAGATAATTCATAGTTAAAGAAGTGTAGCTTTGTGCCTAAATATATTGTTTTGATTAGGATTGAATTAATAACAATGTGTACTGGCCTAATACAGCTCTATTGTGATTTAAAGGGAATTCCGAGGCGGAATTGAATGCTTACATGGGTGTCAGCATTCTTTTCGAAAAAGGGTGCAGTGTGAAGGACCTGTATTTTGCCAGTTGACTCTTTTTAGCTCGACTTTTCGAAGAAAATGAGAGCTATTGCTATCACTTGGGCGTCGGCGTCGGCGTCGGCGTCGGCGTCGGCGTTGGCGTTGGCGTTGGCGTTGGCGTTGGTTTTCAGGTTAAAGTTTTTTTATACTCTTATATCTTTAACACTATCCAAGTTATTTTATTGAAAGTTGGTATACTTATTTAGTTGGACTATATAAACCATACTGTGAAAGGGGATAACTCTGGATTAATTATTTTTTGAGTTATTGCCCTTTTATACTTATAAAATTGCAAAATATGAGGTTAAAGTTTTTCCTATGTAGATTTTCTTCAATACTGATCAAGATATTTGACTTAAAGTTTGTATACTTACTTGTTGGTATAATATCTACACAATTATGAAGGGACGTAACTGTGGCTGAATTATTTTTGGAGTAATTGCCCTTTATACTTAAGAAATTGCAAAATATGAGGTTAAAGTTTTTCCTATGTAGAATAACTTCAATACTGATCAAGATATTTGACGTAAAGTTTGTATACTTATTTGTTGGTACGATATCTACACGACTATGAAGGGACGTAACTGTGGATGAATTATATTAGGAGTAATTGCCCTTTTATACTTAAAAAATGGCAAATTATAAGGTTAAAATTGTTCCTATATGGAATATTTTTAAAACAAATCAAGATATTTGACTTTAAGTTTGTATAATTAATTATCGTTACTATATCAACACAACTTTAAAGGGAGGTAACTGTGGATGAATTATTTTTGGAGTTATGCCCCTTTATACTTAAACATTGAAGATTAAAATTTGTTCTAATGGGATATTTAGTACTTTCAAATGCATTTGAATAAAAGTTGGAATGCTTTTTCATAAGTTCTTCATCTATCCGACTATAAAGGGACATAACTCTGGGTGAATTACTTTCAGAGTTATTTCCCTTTATACTTTAATATTTAAGATTAAAGTGCGCTCAAACTGAATATATTTTGTTTGATAGAGAGTGAGTATGCTTTTTCATCAGTACTACATCTACTTGACTACAAAGGGATGTAACTCTTTATGAATTATTTTTGGAGTTGTGCCCCTTTTCAACTTTTAAATTAGGGTTAAAGTACTTTAAACTGAAATATTTTCAATACTAACCAAGATATTTAAATGACAGTTAGTATGCTTATTCATCAGTACTACATCTACACAGGGACATAAATCTTGATTATTTTTTGGAGTTATTTCCCTTTACTTAAATGATGAAACATGTTTAAATTGAAATATTAATAGTTCCTTATAAAGAATTTTAAATGCAAGTAGGTATGCTATTCTTTAATACTATGTCTACTTAACTTTGAAGGGACGTTACTATGGATGAATGTTTTAGCAGTTATGCCCTTTGTATATTTTAAAAATATGAATTGGTAATCATTGTTTGACTGATTTATTTCCTTTAAAAAACTAAGTCCTGTCTTGAAATCATTTTTGTTTAAAGATATGCCTTGCCATGAACAAAACACTCGAAAAGTCGAGCGCGCTGTCCTTGGACTGCTCTTGTTGTAATTTGCTCTAACATATTTCAACTCAGGCTAGGAATAGATATCTAACAAATTTTACCCAGCATTCATCATTGCAGCTGTCAATTAGGTATTATGCAACATTTTTATATAGATCTTATCTGATGTCAGGATCTCAAAGTTCTAGCACTCAGCATGGTGTCTTTTTGACTCTTTGATTCACATATTTTTCGGTATATATTACTTAATATTGTCTGGATTTTTGCTTTGACCAGCTAAGTATTACATAATGAATACACTAAAAGTTATTTCAACCAATGTCCAAGTCAACTGGAGCTCACCAGGGTATCTTTGTTCCACCCAAAGGTTATGTAATACCAATAGGCACCTAGAGGGGTAAATATATTGTGGATTTATGGTACTGAAAGGACAAATTATATAGAAAATATTGACTTTGTAGACTAATTTTATAGCCTTTAAATATTTAAATGTTTTAAAATTCTTTTAAATAAGTATTGACATGGTTATAGGCAAGTTTAAGGGTGTTATTTCCTTAGTAACCAGAATACTATATTTAAGTAAGCTTATGTATATTGTTATTTTGCTTGATTTTGTCTATTTACTGGCTATTAGCATTTTAACTTTTAAAATGGTTTTAACTCATCAAAATCACATTTTCGCTGTTTCTCAAGATAAGTTATCTATCAATATGTTTATTTTGATCGGTATGATCTATAGATGAATAATATGTGCTTATTTTTGTTATAATATTGTTTATTAAGAGTTTATAAGCAATTAGATGATTTTATTGATCAAAATCACCTTTTTACTATTTCTTAAGGTAGAATAGCCATCAATAGGTTAATTTTATTCAGAAAAGTGTACAGATCAATAATATGTAGTTTGTTTTGCTTGAATGTTGATTTTTAAGAATTTATAACAAATGTTCATCAAAGTCATCATTTCATTATTTCTTAAGATAAAATATTCATCCATAGGTTCATTTTAATCAGAATGATGCACAGATAATGAAAATGTAAATAATATTTTGATATTGTTATATTTATGAAAAATTAACAATTTTCAATGGCTTATTGATTATCAATACTAGATTAACTAAGATAAGAAAATATCATTTTCTTTATCTTTAGATTAATATTGTCAAGTTTAGTCTCTTTTTGTAGATAATGATATGCTGATTTCACTGATAATCTTGAATTTTAGATATCATTTATAGTTTTTGAATTATCAATCAAAAATGATTTTGTACTTTTTACATAAGTAATTTAGAGGTTACATAATACAAAACCTTTGAAGCTTGAATGACTCATATGTCCAGTCAGTAGGCGGGGCTTATCAGCATCTAACATTTGTCAATCAACTTTTCTTAATTGGTGACAGCCAATTAAATTGTAATTAGAATTGGAACTGACCAATCAGGCGACACCTGTCTTTGTCTTATAAACTGATGCACAGCCTGATTTTGGCACTCTGCTGCATTCTCTAAGTTTTGATAAGTATTTTTCTACGTTATTGCAAAAGCAATAATTAATTAATTAATTATGGGTTAGTTATTGATATTTCGTTTTAGTTAAGTTCTAATTTTGTAACTAGATTCTAAATTCTATATTGGAACAGACAACCGGTAAATATGTATTTACTTATAACTTAGTTTGTTTAAAATGTTGATTATTACTCAGAAATAGTTGTTTTTACTACTGCAGAGTCATATGCAGATTATGACTTAGTTTTAATATAAGGTATTTTTGACATTGTTTACTTTAGTTAAGACTTTGACATAATTTGGGTATTAATGTAAATACTTGTATATATTTTTGCCTTTCCTATCTCATTTGTTTTCTTATCTTACTTAATTTTGTTGTCTTATTTTTGTCTTTTCTATCTTACTTACTTTATGTTATGTTAAGTTCATTTTTGCCTTACTTTTATGCTACTTGTTTTTAACGTTTTCGCAGTTATAGTCATTTTTGTCTTTCTATCTGACTTATATTTATCTTACTTGGTTTTTAAAGTTTTAGCCTAAAAGTTTGTGTTTCGCCTCATCTTACTTCTGTTATCTAGTTTTCACTTTTGGTTCATCATTCAAAAATAAATTTAGTAGCAAACCAGTTGTTTTCATTACTTAGATCTTAACTCAGAGTCCTGAACTTGCCTTAAATCCCTAAATTTCTGAACGCTTGCGGTGTGCACGTTCCTTAAGGAGCGCGTACGCAGCGAACTTTGCTGAAGTTAGGCATTTGAAGAAGGCAATTCATATTCACATTTTATCCGAGTATTTGTCTCAATACTCAGCGGGCTGTGACTATCCCGTATAAGTTAGTCACTGGTGTCATCCTGACGAACCGCTAGTTAAAAAGAAGCTAGCACCTTTTCGAACTTAGAATTAACCGACATATCGAACAAACAAGGACCCAGATCCGCACAGCAGAGAGAGAGAGCGGGGTCGGGGTCCGCCACACGTATTAACCTTTTTCATATACCAAGAAAAATATGAAATATATTTGTTAAATTCTAGATGATTATCATTACACATTCATGTACTAAATGCATATTCATTTGATATTGAAGCAAGTCAGCATTCTGAACACCTGGACCATTCATTGAATGAATAATCTCGGAAGATATTCCTTGGAGGTCTACCAAATCTACTGTTTTTTTTTCTTCTAAATACGCTATGCCAAGCACAGGCAAAGCACGTAATGGTTATGCAAAACATTTCTTGTCATAAACACATACGGCTTTGTATTTTACTATATATGTGTCTATATATATTGTTCAGCAGATATGGTTCAATTGTGCATTTCTTATTTATTGACAAAAATTAGGCATTTTTAACCGCCTAAACGATCAAGGACTTGTTTACTCCAACACCCGTTGAAGTAGTTTGTTTGGGCATGTGACGCAATGGTAGTTCCAAAATGGCATCTAAATACATGTATGTCAGAGGTTATTCCTAATGAATGCCCAAGGAGTTAAGAATGGCAAGTCATTAGCCACCAATTGCCAATATGGGGTTTTATTTCTGACAACCTCCATCAAACAACCATTTTGTATTGTTTATATTGTATAATGTAAGGAGACTAAATAAAATAACCTACCATATTGATGGGTCAATCCCTGGTAGCCTAATACATGTACTGCAGATGCTGATTTGGTGCTAGCGGCTCCCATACATGATTCTCAAGTTAAAAAGAATATTCATATTGCATAAAATATATGGTGTAAAGAAGTCTGTTTTGATTTGTTAATGAATGTCTTTACTATAGTTTTGAAGCTACTATTAAGTTGTTGATAAGATGGGACAAGCTCATCTTTTTTCATAAAAGGGAGATAATTCAGTTATAAAGTATTTCTACTTCCTGATTAACTCCCTTTGCATATAATCTTAAAACATGTTTATATATAATAAATGTAGGAACACAAAAAGAAACAAAGATGTCTGTTGTTACACATCAAACAATAGATACATTGTACAGTGCTGACTCTATAGAATGGTGTCCTATACAAGGATTTGAAGATATCATGTTATGTGGGACCTATCAGTTAGAAGAAAACAAAGCAAGTATTTCTTCACTTTTCTATGTTATATGATGTTGTTGTTTGTTGGGTTTAACGCCTTAGCACATTGTATTGGTCATATAACGGCAGTCAGTCAACCTAGTAGACTCAACAATATCTCCTGTGACAATTACTTACTCAGTCGAGCATGCTGTCTCCTCTGACAGTTCTTGTTATATACATGTTAGATGGTTTGTTGTTCACATGGGTGAATGTATTCAGGACTGGTCCTAATGTTCAGGATTTTCAGACCTGAGAACAGATTCTTTTACTATGTAAAAACTGCTTACCTGGTAAATAAGAAAAATAGAACCTTCACTTAATGTATTTATCTATTACAAAAAGTTTTCTGAAAACTGATTTCAGTATTTTTAGAATTTTTTAATTACCGGTACTCTTTGTCAATTTTAGTATTTTGAAAGTATGTTATTTTAAAAACCTGTAATTTCTGCCCTAGCTCTGGCTTCCAAAACTGGTTAGACCTTAAGCTATTTAAGCTATAGCAGCAGTGGTCCAGTGGTAGGAAGCGTGCTTAGGGATCGAGAGGGCCTTGATTTGAATCCCACCATGGGCACTGCTAATTTCCTTGAGCAAGAAATTTACCTGCGATAGCCTCACTCCATCCAGGTGTAAATGAGTACCTGTTAGAGTCATGCACTGTATGCTCTGGCTGCAGTCTGCACTGTTTGTTAACAGTTTGTGTGTGACTCGATGATTGATGAAGTTAATGTCAAGAGTCGACTGAATAGTGATACTAAAAGTAGACTTCAAAAATCTTACTTTAACTTAAGCTTTGCTTTAGCTTTAACTTAAGCTATTTTCACCCATGCTTATATGAAGTTATTTATGATATTTGTACTATTTGACAGACTGATGCCAAAATTGAAGGAACACCACAAGTAAGAGTTGGTCGGTTGTATATGTATAAGTTAGAGAACCAGTCAAACTCAACACCACAACTAAAGCTGTGTACCAGTCTAGATATGCCAGGAATATTAGATATCAAATGGTCTTATCAAACTATAAATGATAGACCATATTTTGGTGTTGTGAATTCTGTTGGTCAGATTAAAGTATTTGTTGTTAATGATGATGATACAGTTGTCATGGTAACAGAAGAACAACTTGATGTTGTCAATGATGATGATGATTGTCTTGGACTGTCATTGGAATGGAATAACATGTTGAATATACGGTATTATTTTATACTAATTTATTTTAGCTTGATTGTGAGACAAATTCTTTCAGCATTTAGAACTAGTAGGATGAAGTGTCTTGCTCAAGGAAACAACAACACAGATTTTTTGGATTGGATTCGAACCAATGCAGCTGTCTATCCAATGATTACTAGTGCAACATTGTAACCTGTGTATGCATACATTCATCATCCCGCTTTTTAATACTTGCACAACAAAAACGGTTTTGCACCGATAAAGAAGCATGAAAACCATGCAAGCAGATACTGATGACAGTATGGTCCTATACACATTTCCATTATCGATTGGACATAAATGTTGAAAAATGAAAATTTCCTACAATATTGAAATTTGGGTACTTAGAAGTTTTGTTAAGTATTCATGCATTTGAAAAAATCTTAATATCATGGATATAAAAAACAAGTCCCATTCTTATTCCTTAGTCAGACCTACTTAACAGATATAGTAAATTTGTTCTCATAAGAATTAGATACTCTAAAAATGAACCACATTGTTTCAGACTTAAGTGTTTCCTCTATAAAAGTTGAGTCAAAAATTAAAAGTACAAAACATGACATATAATCATGAAATTGATTTATAGCCACTTGCATCCCATTTCCTAAACTTATATTACGGCAAGATGGTATACAGTACCTTATAAAAGTTATGATGCATATTATATAATGTGGTACCATGAGTCTTTGTTGACCACTTCCCCCCCCCCTGCTATTTCATGTATTTGAATTGTTTTTAAATGCTATTTGAATAAACAGTAATTATAAAATGTACTTCATTTTTTACAGTGAAGATATATTAAGTGTTATAAGGATACTTGGTGCGATGCATTATTGAACACACCCATGCTATTTCATAATCAGTTCTATACATTCAAACACTATGATAATTAAAACATTAGGTTTTAATTATTATGGTGTTTGAATGTTCAATGTATAGTTATTACAATGATGTTTTTTATTTATTATACCCCCGCTTCGAAGAAGAGGGGGGTATACTGTTTTACCCTTGTCCGTCCGTGCATCCGTCCGTTACAAAATTTCCGTCGCAGTTTTCTCAGCAACTATATCATGCAGCAGCCTAATACTTTTGCATATTGCTTCATCCCATAGTCCCATGTGGTGTAAAGCGATTTCATGCTCCTTGCTCATCTACTTCCTGTTTGTCGCATATTTTTAGATTTTGGCGGGGGTATCACTAGTGAGCATTAGCTCACAGATTTACTTGTTTTTACAGTGAAGAAACAAGTGTTATAAGTTCAGATTCCAAGGGTGGTATACATGTACATAAATTTTGTGAAGGATGTTTGAAGGAAATCACTTCATGGAAAGCACATGACTTTGAAGCATGGATAGCAGCATTCAATCAATGGGATGTTAACACAGTTTACACTGGTATAGCTTATTATATTTGACCTGAGACAAAAATACAACATACATTATAGTTATAATAAAGGCTTTATTTAACAAGGATACACATTTGGATACCATACAGTATCGTTTTTAACTAAATTTTCAGTCCTTTGCTAGAATAAAAGCAATTTTAAGTGAAATATCCTGGCTCAGTTAAAATTTTCTTTTGCCTCACTAACCAAATCCAGGTTTAAAACCTTTAAAATTGAGACACACAGGTTAGTTTTCATGCCTTAATTAGGCCTTAAATTCAAGATTATTTTAGGGCATGGAAAAGGCCTCTTCTTCTTAATAATAACTGCTAAAATCATGAAATTCAGGTCTTACTTGAATTTGAAAATTTTAATTTGGATTCTTATGAAATGATGTTTACTTTTTCAGGTGGAGATGACTGTCGGTTGAAAGGTTGGGATTTAAGAATGGACCACAAAACACCTGTATTTACTAGTAAAAGGTATTACTGACAAAACTTGTGTTTTATTTCATTCTAAGGTTAATTTAGATTGACATTTTTGTTAAACAGATATCTTTTTTGTTGGCTTATTGTACATGTATAAATTTTTGTTAATTATTTTGTCTTGGTATGGCTGTGTGGTGCTTTTCACAAAAAATCTAAAAAATTATCTTAAGTCAAGAGCAACAACATTTATAATATGGTCTTTTTTGGCCATTAAATACCAAATACATTTGTATTATTGAATTATGAAGAATATTTTATACCTTTTGAATATCAATCATAGTTATGTTTATGAGCCATTTGACTTTGAACTGCATGAAATTGATTTACGATAACATTTTTCGTAAGATTTTATTGTGAAAAAGGTGCTTAAACAGTTAGCTGCTTAAATACAAAATTTACACAGTACAAAGATTTCTTTAAAGTTAACTCTTTGGCTAGTGTAATGTAATTTTGTTACTGTTTTAAATATTAACTACCTGTATAATATTTAATGGTTGATTAGTTATATCATTACCAAATTTATATTGATTATTCTGTATACATGTATACTGATTTCATCAGCCACAAATGTCTTTGGAAAAAGGCCATTTAAGTGCATATTAATATGTAGTTATCAAGTTGTCCTGAAAATATAATAATGATGATATACGTGAACAACAGTTTGCATCAGTTGCTCATGATAGTTCCCTCAGCATTTCTAAATGGCAGACATGTATACCTGTTACTAATAATAGCTTTTCCAAGGACATGTTGGCATTTCATTTTCTCATATATAACCATACATTTTCATCCATCATCTGTAACGTTAGAAACTTAGGGCACATTCCGCAAGGCGATCGCTCGCTAGCACTTTTTGAAAGTGATTTTTTGTAGCATAAGAGATCTATGGAATGGTTTGCTTCAAGCTAGCAAATCCAAGATAGTGACTTTCTTAAACAAAAAGTTAAGAATTGTAACAAATGAAAAATATTCAAATCACCAGGATTATTCTATTTAACTGCTTTGACGAAATATATGCATTCAATAATATTTATATCAGTATTCTTGAAAAAGAAACATATTCCTCCAAGGGGCAGCCATTTTAAAAAAAAAACAGGAGTGTTCCAAATGATATGGCTAGCAAGAAAAAAACTTGCTATGTACCGCAAGCTAGCGAGTCAATTTGCTCGATTGTAGCAGACCTTTCCATAGGAAATCGCTTGGTAGCGATACAAAGCGCTCGCCTTGAGGAACGGGCCCTTACTCACAAAGCTGTCTGCAAACCTTGGCTTGTTTAGTTGAAATAAAGTACTAACCACTATCACTTGTTATAAGTTATAACAACACTATTCCAGTTTAATTAAGAAACTATACATTCCATGTAATTTGCTTATTTAAAAAAACAACACAAATTTATTTCAGACATACAATGGGTGTCTGTAGTATTCAAAGTAATCCTGTAAAGGAATATCAGCTAGCTACTGGCAGGTAAGTTTTCCTTTTATGAGATTTAGCATACTCTACATTTCTTTGACGGTCAAATATTTAACTTTCTTATTGCTCCCCTCTCTCCTTCTCCCCCTAGAAGTGTTAATACTTTTTATATACATGTATTTTTTATTATTTTTATATTTTTGTTTATATTAAAACTGTATATAATTACTCATGTATCATGATTTGAGGAATAAAGGTTCTGTTCTGTTCTGTTCTTGTTAAAGTTCAAATCTATTCAGGTAGTATTGATAAATTTTATTCAACTGTCAGTGGCTGAAACTGTTGATTATATTATATCTATTTGTTGTAAAACTACAAAATCAACAAGAACATCTCATGGTTTCGCCATTTTTTATTTTTCACTGCCTTGTGCAAACTCTCAGGTTCGCTTGATTAATATACAGTTCATTGTCAAGAACATGTTCTCACAAATGTTATATAGTCAAATAATAGCTCCTGAACACATTCATAACCCTTCTGATTTAAATACTCACTACAGAAATTATGTACTCCAAGATGGACCTACTTTTGCCACCTGAAGATGGACCTACTTTTGCCCCCCCCCCCAGTATATTTTTACTTATTAAACTCATAATCTTTTGGTGTATGTTTGCAGTTATGATGAGAGTATGTTATTATGGGACAGTAGACAGATGAAACATCCAATTACAGAGCTCAGTCTTGGTGGAGGTATATGGAGAATTAAATGGGAACCTAAAACAGCTGACTATATTCTTACTGCTACAATGTATAATGGATTCCATATTGTAGACATATCAAGTATGTTCAACAGACTTTCATATCTTGTATGGACAATCTCATTAAAATCATACAACTTAATGCTCCACTATATAAGCACTACAGTAGATTTGATGATTTTCATTTATGGGTCATATTTGGTGCTATAAGTATGATGATGCATCATCATTTTGACATTTCCTGTGGAGAAGTTTCCAGCCTTGTGGAAGGATTGGTGAGTACTGGTTATAGACAAGGGTCCAAGAAAGTTAAGTTAGGCAGGCTGGACGCCCTAAATAACCTAAAAAATTGTGTTGACATTGCAACTGATTTCTGTCAGTTAATAACTTTAAGTAAGGTTCATGTTTTGAACTAGAGCCATATTTGGTTTATCTTCCATTAGTAAATTGTGATGTCAAACATTAATATCCTTATGTGGATCAACATATAAAGTGACCTAAAAGTTAACACATGAAATCCTATTAATGGTCAAGATACAAAGGTCTAACAATTCCTAGTGGGTTATTTACGTTGGACCTGTGCCAAATGTAACCCAATAAAAATCAAAAGTCCGAACTGAGATTAGAACCCACAACCTCTTGAGTTGTAAGCGGAATCTCTATTATGTTCTTTATGCATTGAAAGCATGAAATAAAAATACTGAACAAAATGTGTCAGCAATAACTTTTCAATAAAGTAAATAGATAAAATATGAAAAAAGTATGTGTAAATGTGCAAAGAAACTTTTGGATCCCATGTATATGTAAGATTTAATTAAAATGAGATTGGGGTATTTAGAGAAAAACATTTTTTTATCACTGAGGATTTTACTCCAGATTTTTTTGTTTTTCACCTCTTTGCTTACCTAATGAGTTCAGAATTTAACCTCATTTTCTGACAAGCTAACTGATCAAAGTACTAGAGATGTCAAAGATTTTACCTTGGGAGGAAAACTTTTAAAGGGTAGATAAAGAATTAGTTAGACCTGTATAATTGTTGGTTGATAAGTTACTAATTACCTGGTGAAGTGTATCAAGGTCATATTGACCTCAGTGAAAATATAGAACGTAGTGTGACCCTTATTTTGACATCACATAATCTATGTAAAAATCTGAAAGTACATATCCCAAATGGGACTTAGTTTGATTTTGTTAAGTACATATGTACTTAACAAAATCAAACTAAGTCCCATTTGATATCAATTATCTTTGTTGGGCTACATATTTGAGTTTATGTGTCACCATTGTATGATAATTTTGTTTAGTACATTTAGTTCCTTTGTTAGGACCATCAAAATAATGGCCTTAATAGCAAAATACAAATGTAGTCTTAAAAAATTGACCCTTTCTTCTCAAATTAAGCGTTTAGACCAAACAATCACCAAAAATTGAATGATTTCTCAATTGAGTTGGTGGTCTTAAGTATAACTTTACTGTAATTCTGGGAGCATTAAGGAATTTGTAAATTACATGTAGTACTTTTCACAAATATGGCATTATTACTGATCATGGCAATTGTACATTGATTCACAAAATAAAGACTTAGGATTTAGTCAGTGGACAGCCAAATGCTGTGGATGCAACTTATTTCAGGTCATAGGTGAAAAGTTAATGGAACTTTTTAATGTGTTTCAAAACATCAGAGTTTTTTACATAAAATGTTGGTGCTAATGTACTTTTACTTGCACAAAATTGTTATTACTAGTAATTGTTGCCATTGCACTTTTTCATAGAGACAGCGCCGCATTGGCCAATCATACGAGGGATTATTCAATTTACCTTATTCAATGGCCACCAACCCTTATTTGTTCAGACATATTCCTTGAAATACTGTTGTTAAATAGCAAATGTACCGTTATTAAATTTCAGACACTGATGAATGGAAGATATGTTGTCATTACAAAGAACATGAATCTATTGCATATGGAGCTGACTGGTGTAGGAATTCAAAGTGTAAATCCCTGTCATCTGGAGATGTCAGTGAACTGGATTGTGAACCAAAGACTACTCAATACATCATAGGAACTTGTTCTTTTTATGATCATTTATGTAAACTATGGTCAATTGATCTAAATAAAAATAGTTAACCGTTATACAATTTTGTCTTCTTGAATTAAAAACCAAGTTCGCCTGAACTAGATCTCCAGACAGTCAATGAGTTATTATTATATTTAATTTCACTGTCAGTGGCACATTCATTAACCCTGCTTATTTAAATACTCACTACAGTACTTCTGTACTTACTATTAATAAACAAGTATTTAAA
Organism: Mactra quadrangularis; assembly: GCA_025267735.1. Lineage (NCBI taxonomy): Eukaryota > Metazoa > Mollusca > Bivalvia > Venerida > Mactridae > Mactra > Mactra quadrangularis. The sequence continues at coordinate 18,833,185 of CM046303.1, read as the reverse complement.
TCAGTGGGGTTAATGTATGTGCCCCTGAGAGTTGAATAATATTTACCAATAATGATTAATTGATGCAAAATGTGAATGCTTTGCAATCAAGCTACATGAAAATAAGAATTCTTATCCACACAAGAAATGTTTGTCTGGAGTTTATGCCATTTAATACCAACAACTATGCAAGTTATTTACAGCAGCTGGTTGAACAATCAGTTAACTTCCTGAACTGTGTTTATCCAATGCACTTCCTCGGCTACAAGAGTTGTTGTCATTTTTTATGGAGAAAATAGATGACTGTAGATTTTTTTCAGAAAAAAATACTATCACCTGCCCCAACAAGGCTCCGAAGTTAGTAAACTTGAGCACATACTCACAGCTCAAACCTTAATTTTCATTCACAATACAATTCCATTGTAGCAAGAGACTATCCAAGAAAATTCTATTCTTTTGAAAGCTGTGTCACGTGTTTCCATATTAGTATAGTACGTTTTTTCTCAACTGTCAAAACATGAATAATTTCAGTGAATTTGCACATAAAAATTATGGTCTTATGATTTTTCGAAAGTGTGTACATGTATTATTATTGAGTAGAGCTGCTTATGTCTTTGATAGGTTTTTAGTCCAGATATTTCAGTAACAATGAAATCACGAGTATAAATATAATAAGTTTAAGTCACCATGAAATTATTCAAGCTTTGACAGTTGAGAAAAAACTGACAATATGATTTAGTTCACATTGGTATCAAGTTCTTCAATCACATGATCTAGTAAGGTCAACTATTTATTTGCTTGCAGATCGCTCTTCGCAACCAAAATTAAATGACATCAAGTAGCATATTCAAACTACTTGTTTTCTCTTACCAAAAAATCCAAACTTATCATGTGAGTTTTAGTAGTTAGCTCCAAATCCTCTGCATAGAAATTGAATCAAGCAGTGAACTAGATCATGTGCCAAAATATTCTTACCAGATTCAGAGAAATAAATTTATCAATACCGATCACAGGACTAAAAGAGCCATACAAGGAAATTAAACGGCATGAGAAGCCACCCAGCTAGCTCTGTTGGTAGCATGCAAGTCTACTAATTGAGAGATCATAAATTCAATTCCTGGGCTGGGCATACTTTCATGGAGCTTGTTCATGAAATTATTTCTCCAACTATTCTCCCTCCTACCAATTATTCTTAATCATGTACAACAGGGCTGTTGTCAGTCACTGAGGAAAGTATGCGCTGAGTAGTTGGTTAACAGCTAAATCCAGACATTCAGCCTGTCAAGGAACAGCAAGTAGGTTGACAGACGACCATTATACAACCTATACAATGTGTTGCTAACAAAAACAAACAAAAGACCATGAAGACAATATAATAATTTCTATACATATTTTATTGATCACTGATAGTTGATCCCAGACAATATAATGGAACAGGGATTTCTTAAATATATCAATACATTAATAAAACAAACAAAAAAAATATTGGCAATCACCACACGTAATGACATTAAGCAAAAACAAGATGACATTATGAATCGACACACAATTTTAAGGTTATAAAAACGCAGCCTCTGATTCTACGACGTATGTGATGATATACTATCACAAGAAATTAGGAAATTAAGACACGTAATCAAAAATCTGCAATATCGTGTTGTATGAAAATTAAAACATTTCTCACATGAAAGAGAAATATAAAATTCCTACAAGACAAAATGAATGGACTAGACATGGTTAATATACTCTATCAAATATAGGTAAGTTATCAATGGATCACTGGCATTTCATAAATATTAAGATTAAGGTAATGCCAGAATAAAAACAATGTAAAATATTACCCACAAGACATTTTTCCTGAACAATTGCTGTATGGATATTAATGATTTAACAATGAATATTGCAAAATATAAATGAACATACAGACAAAATTGTTTATCCCCAATATATACATCAGTATGATATAAAAACAAGTCACTATAGAAGTAATGAGGGGCACACATTTTCAAAAATCCATAAGCAATACAAATGTTACTGGTATTTAAGATTGTGACAAGGCTAAATTTGAAACAACAGGTACAAAATAATCACCCGTTACTACACTAGCGTAAAAGACAATCACATAATATATTCAAACACTTATACCACTCATTCAAATATTTACATAATTTATTCAAATCAATACAATTCATTTTCATTTTTAAAAATTTCATTATTATTCACATTTTCACTAGAAACAATTTGTTCATGAAAAAAGCTTTGTAACATGTATAATTTAGGCTAACGAAATAACTTAAATACATGTCAATATTAGCTACTACACAAATTATGACTTATAAATGAGCGTTGCCAAGTAAATAAATACATTGTGCAAAATGTTTATAAATTATAAAATGTATAGCATTACAACTATTCATATAATAGGGTGTACATTCATACAAGAAATGGTGAATGAGTTAATGAAATGATATTAATAACATAAATACTTTGAGGAGATATTAAAAACATTCCATGTTAAAAAAAACATTTAAGATAAAAAAAGATGTTACTTGAGCACATGCGGAGCCCAGACCCGAGTGTTTATGGATAGTGCTCTTTTCCAATAAATTTCTATAAACACAAGACAAATATGCATTTAATTAATTGCACATTTGCACTAGCTAAGGGGTACTATCGGACCAAGAAAGATATAACATACAATCATCTATATACACATAGATATATTTCATGATAAATATGTCAACCAAGAACCATTTCAGCACAAGAAAACAATAAACAAGCATGTATATTTTGAGATTCGTGAGCTGAAATGGTGAATATGTGAAACAATTTAATCATGAATTTGCAATCCTTAAAACAGGTGCCATGACAAACCCTCTAATCTGGGAGTAAAATAAGTCTATAAACTTATTTATTTCTTAATGTGTACTACATCCATTGTCGGTCCAATCCCCCTAACTACTGTGGTCTGTAGATGTTACCTCCAAAGCCAATGCATGGCACCCTAGAGTCACAGTAATATATCGGGCTCTAGGGGAAATGCTTGGCATTCCCATTTTGGACATGTAATATAATAATAAACATGAAAAAAAATAAAATGTATAACAAAACATTTAGGATATGTAGACAAAAAAAGCATTGTTTTACAATTAAGAACAAAGTTTAAAAATTAAGACAATGTTTAATAACAAAATACACTGGTCACAAAGACAAAGTGCATACAGCACCACAAAATTCATTCATTGCTAAAGTTTAATTTATATTAAAAACACATTTGTCCATTTCATTTAGAAGTTTAACTTCTTTGGTTGTTCCCATGAAAATTCTGGCCGTCCAAAATGACCATAACAAGCTGTTTTTTGGTATATTGGGTTCTTTAGGTTTAAGTCTCTGTAAACAGAAATAACAAATTGTAAGAAACAAATTAGAAGACAAACAAAATTAGATTACGTTTATGCATATAAATGTGAAAATCATCAAGTTAAAAAAACAAATGCAAGTTATGCTTGTTTGTTTTTGTTGGGTTTAACGCCATAGCATCACTTTGTATAAGTCATATAACAGCGGTCAGTCAACCTACTCACTGCTCCAGGAAAGGCTAAATCTCTGGATTTAGCTGTTAACCAACTACTTAGCGCATACTTTTGTCAGTGACTGGTTTTAGTAGTATAGAGATTCACAACAGTAAAACCAGAAAAGGTAGACTTCGTGAAGTGTTTACCATTCAATCAATTTAACAACTAGAATTTTCTATGCTTTTCTATACACGTCCTACTGATTATTCTAGAAACCAGAAAAGGACAAATAAGCAGACAGAAAGGCAGCCACAGGGCACTTCCATGTGTTGATGTTTCAAACTAATTAATTCTTGAAAAGACAGGCAACTAAAGGCATGGTGCAGCAGTCAGCTTTTCTGCCGATTCATTCACATCCACTACCAACCAATTTAACACTCTAAGGATGATTTAGTCATAGTTATATCACAAAATCCCAATACACATTGACATTTAACCTTTGCACTATAACATTATAATCCTATATACTACATTTTTACAGTTAAACACATGTATTTTCAGACACAAGATAATTGACTCCATGACCAAGTGCCAGGTGCCACAACAAAACTCACATAAAGGTAAAAATATGTTTTTTTTAATATATGAGTTACTTACTTTACAATTCTGCCAGGTCGAAGATCAAAGTTGTTTCTGACAATTTTTAATAATTCTTGTTCTGATTTTGTTGATGTTCCATAACTAAGTACAGTAATTGACAATGGTTGTGCTACTCCAATGGCATATGAGAGCTGTAAGAAAAATGGATGGAAATAAGTTCAGGTCTAGTATCACACTTTGTTCTACAGTCAGATAAGGTCAGCTTAATTACCTAAGACATGGTATGTATGAACATATATGGCTAGTTTCCTTAGGATATGGCTACCAAGTGCTTAGTCCCTAGTTCCCTTCGTACACCAAAAGGACTAAGAATGTGATATCAAATCTATCAGGGGACAAAACACTGGCTAGCAATATGCTTAGGGAACTGGTCAATAGTGTCCATAGTAGATAAGGACTGTGCATGTGGTCAGATCCATATGAAAAGCTGATATTTCAATTCAATCGATTCAAAAAATTTGAGGAGTACCATTTTCTTTATTATTATAACATCATACCGTGATGATTTACATTTCTTCCATTCAAGTCAAAAATAACATCTCTTTTAAAAAACCTCTCATAAATTTAAAATACACATTACCCCTTTAGTCATGGAAGTGTAACGCTTGTAATTAAGTGTCTATAAATCACTTGGAGAGCATTTAACAATAGTCCATGGTTACATGTCTCAGAAGTTCACATAACAGCCTATTAGCAGCTCCTAATCAAACAACTAATAAATATGAATGATAGAATGTGTAATATTCTAGATGGCACCAACATTAAATACAGAGGCGTTCAAAACAACTGTAATAAGGGAAGTGGTCTCAGCTATTACACTGTTCAGTTAGCACAATTTTTTCCCAAATGGTGTGAGCTACCATAACCTACAAAGAGCCATTATTGAATGCATTCATGGATTAACAACATGACAAAGTCAACAACAACAACTTAAGTTTCCTTAGTAACAAACAATGTATAAAACCTACCTGAACAAGTACACGTCTACAAAGACCAGCTTTGACTAGAGATTTAGCAACCCATCTTGCTGCATATGCTGCTGATCTATCAACTTTAGAGAAATCTTTACCAGAGAAAGCACCACCTCCATGTGCTCCCCATCCACCATATGTATCAACAATAATCTTTCTTCCAGTTAAACCTGCATCACCCTGGAAATAAATATATAATAACTTTGAAAATTAACATAACAGTTACATGGGTGGAAGTTGAAAGCTTTAAAAACACTAAAATCCTACCAAAATCTGGCTTGTGTGCTAAAACCCTTTAGTTGACAAGGAGTTTTGACCATAAGGATTGTACAAAAGATGGTTTGCTAAAAAGCAAGAGCTATATTTTGCACAGGTACGAAGTAATCCTTTGCTCTTTATTCTAAGATGTAAAGTAATTATTGGATTAATCAAGTTCTACCAAAGTGGAAATTAAAACCAGCTCACAAGTAATTATACGGCCAAGATATAACTCATACTTATTTAACAACACACAATTGTTCTGTTTACTATTAAACGTAAGCATGTATTTCCTCATCAAAAGCTCATAACCAAAGCAAGATTAATTCGGTCAGCGACATATTTCTCACTATCTTCTAACTAGTACAGTGCTTCTCTGATAAATTATCTATATACTAACACACAATATCGGGACATACAATTGAAGGTTAAACCAAATATTTCACTTATAAACACTCATATAAACAGAAGATTGTCAACAAGGACTAAAAAGATAACCAACTTACATAGTAAAAACAACTTCATAGTTTAACTTTATAAACATGAAACTTTTTAAACAGGTCAGATATTTATTATTTTATGACTAACATAGAGGAGATTACAGTTAAACACTTAAGGTTTATTAAGCAAACAACTAGAATTTACACATGAAAAATGATCAACTAAATTAGATTTATTTAAGAACAATACACTTTTATTCCACCATAGTAAGGGCCCTAAATAATGTTAAAACTTTAGGTCCAAGCCATTTGTATTTAGTGTTCTTAAAAGTGAAACAAAATGCATTTTAGGAATAGATTACAAGACTGAGAGTCCTAAAAGCCAAAGTTAGGAGATTATTGTTATATAATTATAATTCATTCTGTAAAAATTTCAATCTTTATAACAGAAGCTTAACTCGCAAAAACATAATTCAACTAAGATCTGATACTTTTTTCAAACCACTTGGGGCAGCAAAATAACTCATTAAGACTACAACATATCAAAACTGACAATTCAATTTTATTTCGGTCATAAGTGGGTACTTACCGTCTACTTGTAAACACTGAAATTAGTTCACTAACTGATAGTAGAATACAAAAATGTCCCCAGTTAAAAAAAATTGATATAAGCCTATCTAATGACTGGATGTAGTACATGTAGAAACCTATTTAAAGAATTGATTAAATAGAAACCTATATATATTGACTTGACATACATAAAAGAGCCCATGCACAGAACCCTATTAACTAGCAACTTAGTAAGTGAACCTGTATATTGACTGGGACATGCATAGACCAAAAAACAAACATGATCTATTTATGACTGGTATATCTACTAAAGTCCATCATTTAACTATTACTATCAAATAATCTATCCAGTATATATGGTAATCAACAGCAAAAAATGCCTGATAGAAACTGTAAGCAAGTCAAAAGCTGATATAATGCTCTCCAGTATATATGATGGTAATCAACAGCAAAAAAAAAGTGCCACACAATACATTCAGTGATCTGATAGAAACTGTAAGCAAGTCAAAAGCTGATATAATGCTCTCCAGTATATATGGCAATCAACAGCAAAAAAATATGCCAAACAAAACATTCAGGTATCTGATAGAAACTGTAAGCAAGTAAAAAGCTGATATAATGATGATATCACATAATAGTATAAGTGTAGAGGAAACATTAATGTGACAAGTAGATGTCGTACACCTATAAATACTATATACTAGAGTGTGACAAATAATAAGGTAAAAGTGATAATCAATTCATTGGTTTTCAATTTGTTCAACAGTTTCTGTCAAAAAGGAGCCTTACTACAGAAGTAGATTGCAAGTTCAATCTAAAAACCACAGTAAAAGTTCTTTTTTTTCAAGTTTTGAAATGTGTTAGTCCAAAAGAGTAATGTTTGTGGCTGCCTGACCAGAAATGTGGTTGTACCAGACACCTACAAATGTCTTTAACTGCAACTAAAATTATAAGCATTTACAGACATACCGGTTCAAAATAGACCACCCCTGCTTCTTAAAACCGAGTCAAATACAAAACTTGCTTCCTAGGCATTTACTGATACATTTTGACAGGCCTACATCAAGCAAAAAACCACAGTAATCATATCAATTATTAAAAACCCAATCTTACCTGTGGACCACCAATAACAAAAAATCCAGAAGGTTGAATGTGAAATATTGTTCTGTCATCCAAATATTTTTTAGGTATAACAACATTGACTACTTTTTCCATAAGTTCTTTTCTCAATTTTTCCATGGTAATATCTTCAGAATGTTGGAGAGAGACGACAACTGTATGTACACGAAGAGGTATACAAGCACCTTCTTCATATTTGTATTCAATTGTAACCTACAAGTTTAATATACTAATTTAGTAGAGATGATTCCATGATATATAATACATACATAAAAATATACCAATTGTTGAATATATGGCAAAAAAAGGCATCTTAAGACAATCTAAATAAGTTTAATCATTTAGAATTGTTTACTTTTTTAACAATAACTGTACAGATGCAGAATAAATACCAGCATTCATACCATGTAATACTAATCTAATGTTAGACAACTAAGGCAGGTGTCTTTTTGAATGGAAGCTAATTTCATGACTTTTTCTTAAGAATCCATTTCTATTTTCAGACAAAAACAAAATGCATTTTCAAGCTACCCTTTTATCAGCAAATATCTATCAAATAAGTCTGTAAAATGTAAATATCATTATCATACAAGCAAATCATACTTAGTTATACCAGGGGTTGCGAAAATGCCGGACCGCCGGTCATGTCCGGCAAAAATTCGTTTCGGTCCGGCAGTTTGATCGAGCCGTCGGTCCGGCCGACCGGCGTTTTTTCTCACGACATTTTTCGCCGATAATTCGTACCATACTTCGATTCGAAATCATACCAAGCCCAATCAGTGTGAACCAGAATATTCCTAGGGCGCGATTTCTCGCACTAAAACGGCAAAAATCGCATTAAAAGTTTTTAAATGCGAGAAAATATCGCACCACTTTTCTAGACGCTTTTGGGCGTCTAAAATTATCAATAAAATCGTGACACTGTTTGAAAAAAGTTTGAAATCGGCGAAAAAGAGTTAAACAAATTTTCATAGTATACTAAAATTAAATTCCCTAATTGATCGTCGATTGTTAATCAAGATATGAGTTGTGAAAAATAAGACCGCCCACGGCGATTACATGCTAATTACATGTCAATTAATTTAATTATCGGTCACACGCTGGGAGATTAACTCGCCGACAAAGGATGTCATAAATTCGATTTGGAGTCGCCAAGTTATGTTTACACGCGTGACTACGTTCGCATATGCCTAAGTTACCTATATTCGTCCGAGAGAATTACGTTATTAGCGCCACGAGCAAGTCATTTTATTTTAAGGCGCTCGGCGATGTTGGGGGATTTATCTTAACGGCGCGTCCGCGGAAACAAGTTAAAAATATGGAATTACGGAAAAACATATAAATACAACAAAGGGAATTATTAAGGACTATTCGAAACACGATGAAGATACGATTTGAAATTATTTACTTCGTCGCCGAGTTGTCGTCGTTTTGAACAAGTTATCTTAATCTATTTGAAACCACTGTGAGTGCAGTCCCTCGGACAAAGATGAAATTCTTATAAACCATTACAGTGTAAAGTTTTTTTAAAAACATAAGTTGCATCGGAATTAATGTTTTAACATTCTGTGATAATAATTCAAAACTGGTGCTGAAGAAATCTGAAACACCATGATCAACGGTAAGTAATAAATTCTCATCTTCATAAGAATATGGGCTCCGAACTAATACTTCAAATTTACTTAAATTGATATCATGAAAGAATTACAAACTAAGTTGTAAATAGCAATTATTTAATTAGCATTTATTTCTAATTACAAGCACAAGACACAAATTTTCCTTACTATAATATATACTTATACTCTCAAAAAAGTCTCTAACACCTGTTTCACGGTCATAATCACCACATTCACAAATAATGCACAATTGTCAAAATTCTTTCGCTATTCGACCTAGAAAGGATTATTCTACATAAAATACTTTTTATTTGAAGAAAATCGATCTATATCTTCTCTATATATTCTATAATTGGGAAACATAGTATCTTGCACCTGTGTTTCTAATAACCGCTTTCAGGATGTAGGACTACGATGACGTCATACCGATTCCGGTCACGAACGATAACTCATGCATAACTTGATGCAGGTGTGTTACGCCCAAGAGTTAAAATTCGTATTGCGCCGTTGTTTGATGACCAAATTTCGCGAAATTTTGGATAATATTTTATAATTATCTATATTTTTTGAAAATTAAAGAATTACAACCAGAAAATTTGAACTTTAATGTCGTATCATGTAGCATCGTTTGTTAAATTAGGATGAAAGCATAAAAACAATAAGCCTTTCAATCAAGATGGAAGTTAGATATGAAATTGATAAGCAAAGTTGAATGACTCTGATCTGCAATAAAAATTATATCTATTAAAACATTGATGATTATTGGTTAAATATTTAACATTAGATTACGTAAATTGGCGGTATTTGTCAATACATGTACAACTACATACTTTTGTCGGCGAGTTAATCTCCCAGCGTGTGACCGACAATTAAGTTTAATTGACATGTAATTAGCTTGTAATCGCCGTGGGCGGTCTTATTTTTCACAACTCATATCTGAATTAACAATCGACGATCAATTAGGGAATTTAATTTTAGTATACTATGAAAATTTGTTTAACTCTTTTCCGCCGATTTCAAACTCTTTTGTCAAACAGTTTCACGATTTTATTGATAATTTTAGACGCCAAATAGCGTCTAGAAAAGTGGTGCGATATTTTCTCGCATTTAAGAACTTTTAATGCGATTTTTGCCGTTTTAGTGCGGGAAATCGCGGAAATCACGTCCTAGGAATATTCCTGTCAAATTTGTAATCCGGATTAGTAAAATTGGTATGTTACATCATGTAGAATCACAAACGGGGTATATTATTGGTTGAAGGGTTAAAATCTTTTTATAGATATGATTTGAGAAATTTTGAATTTTGATGCCACAATGAAAATTCTCAGGTTTTTTGTTTGGCCAATCGGAGAATTTCTTCCACTGTAATCAGAAAAAACTTATAATTTACTTGTGAATGGGAGGAAATCTCTCACTGAAAATATGACCTAGGAATATCCCTGATGTTTGCTGTCGGACAGTAGTTAAAGAAAAAATTGTTGTTTTTTTTTCGGACTGGCAGAACTGTTTCCGGACTGGCAATTTTTAGTAAATGCCAGACCGGATGACTGGCAGTTTTTTATCACTTTCGCAACCCCTGGTTATACAAACCTGTGTTTTAGAATCTGGTCTTGCCCATGCTAGGTCTCCTGATCGTCTTAATTGTGCTATTTTAGCATTTAATTGGTGTGATAATACAACTGTAAGTGGCATACATTCTTCTGTTTCATCTGTAGCATAACCAAACATTAAACCCTGAAATATACATACATCTAGATAATAAACATATCAAACATAATAACAACTTTATGAAATAACTTTTTATCCATGAAACATGGACAAAAATATTGCCAGTAGTTCCTTAGTCTTAACATACAAGCCAAATCCCTGTACTGGTACAATTTATAGATAAGTCTGACCAAAGGAAGTTTTGAAATTGCTTTTCATGAAACCAGACTAGTTGGTTATGGCTCATTTCAACATACATAAAAAATTATATAGATCATTGATTAAGTGCTGGTGAAAACTAAGGATAAGACGGTTTAAAAAATAAAGTAGATTCAAGCCTCAACTGCAAAGTATTTGTGATCAATAATTCTGATGTAATCAAGAAAATTGACAAGAGCCAAACAAGAAGGTATGGTAGTGATAAATGTACTGTTTTATAAACCACATATATTACCTGGTCACCAGCCCCAATATCGTCTTCATTTCTGTCAACATGTACACCTTGTGCTATATCTGGACTTTGTTCTTCTAAAGCTATTAGTACATTACATGTCTTATAATCAAATCCTGAAAATAAATAATATAATCTCATTACAATGCAGGTCTCAATAGTAATACTGTATATGTTGTGAATTCAGGGTTTTTCAATAGTTAGGCTGGGAGTAGAAAGTCATGATAGTTGCTTGGCTATCAAGGCTTTTTTCAGTATTTCGGGAAGGGGCTTAGGGCTTTCTTTATGGGAAATCTTATTGCAATTTCATAAATAAGGGAACAAAGATCCGAGGTAAACTTCAAATTATGGGAAAACTTTATGATTTTAATGAAATTTTAGGAGGGGAAGGCGCCTGTAAACACTAAAAGCCTCTGTTATATAAGAAAAAAGCGTAGCAATATTCCTCTAGGCTCTTTGTTTTTCTGAGCTTAAAATAGTTTCCCACAAAACTTTCAATTCAACTGACAAATCAAAAAGCTAAAGGAAAAGCATGTGAACTACTTTCAAAAAGTTTATTATTGGGTCAATGATCGTTTCATTTTAAACATGGTTCTAATGAGGGTAGTAAAAAAGTCAGTCAATCCTATGTACCAGGACCCAAAAAATCAGGTCAAGATGAAATGACAAAAAAACCAAAAAGAAACTTTTAGAGTGCACTACACTGGAGATTAAACTATTTAGGTAAGAAAAACATCAATGTTACCGACTTAATGGGTTGATAAATCAAATTTTTCAACTATTTGTCAAACCGAATTTTCAGGTCAAGGTATTCCAAATTTCACTAAATTCAGTTATCTTGTCTTCAATGTTTACACTGAGTGCTATCAATTCTATACTTAGTAACAACCAATTTACAAATTCATGAATCACTATGAAAGATATATACAACACTACAGTCCATAGTTTACAATTACATAATACAGTTTACCTTCAAGTTTGTACTCGGTCAAGGTGTAAGTCGACGTATGTAATTTTCTTAACATGAGAGACTCATTTAGGTCTAGTTCTCAAGGCTTGAAATCGACCATTTTTAAACTCTTGACCTCAACATGATAGATAGGGTCATCAACCTGAGCTAGACTGCAAACCATGAACAACACAGTCAAGGACTTGGGCGTTTAATATAAAGATACAAGTACTCTTGAACCGAAAATTACAGGGCTCGAATTTAAGCTCGCTTACTCGCAAAATGCGAGTGGATTCTGAAAATTGCGAGTAACTTTCATTTTAACTCGCAAATTTTCTCGAGCTGAAATTGATGCAAAAATTTTACTGTCAAAATTAATAAGGCTCAAAAACAGCATTGAAACGGCCAGATAGATTGATGGTATTAATTAAAGATTCACAAAAAAACATGGTGGGGTATTTTTGTCTATCCCACAAAAAAAATGGGAGTGATTATTTTCATTTAGCGAGTTGAAATAAAATCAACTCGCAAAGTTGCGAGTCCAATTTTTTGTTAAATTCGAGCCCTGAATTAGTAAATTGTTTGCAAATAATGAAACAAGCCTCAATGTAAGCTCACTAGAACTATCTCACCAGTTTTGAGAGTAAATAAATTTTGAATGGCATTCAAAGTGAATCTTTGTAAGTTGCCATACACAATATAGAAAGGAATTCACAGTTCTTCATATTAGTTGGGTTTGTATGCAAACTGTCTAACCGCATTTTTAAGAGCAACAGTACAATTTGATCCAGCTGAAACAGGTTTCAGCAAGGTCCTATTTACCACCATAAAGATAGTACTGGCAGGTATGATAAACAAGTAAGGACAATATATAGGTTGTGGGTCTCCTTTCTCACCTATCTTGTTGTAGTCTAGTCAACAAATAGTGACAGTCACTATCAGGTTTTGGTAGATTAGAACACTAAGTTTATAGGAAAGCACACTTTAGACAGATCAGGGTTTACAGTAATAAAATTTAAAAACTAGAGATCAAAGCTTCATAACGAAAGTTGTGTCTTGCTCCCAACAGATTTCTACATAAGTAAGGGACCACAGAGAAAGCATTTTCTACAATACTTTTATACTACCATGATTTAATTTTACTACATTAAATAGTTTTGAAAGTAAATTTAGTCTATAGCACTTAGGTTTGTTCAGTTCTATAAGAACCACAAACACTGACGCAGTCAATGTTAGTAAATGGTATACAATACCTTTGCTTGAGTCGTCATATCCTATCTGTTTGATGGTATTTCTGATGATTCTTTGGTAATCAACTTTAGCTTTTGATGAAATTTCTCCACAGCAAAGAATCATGCCAGTTTTAGCTACTGTTTCACAAGCCACTTTAGCCTCTGGATCTTCTCTCAAATGTGCATCAAGTATGGCATCACTGACCTGATCACAGATTTTGTCTGAAACAAAATAATCAAGTATGTACAGATATTACTTGCCATGGTAATTACTCTGTCATGAAATAGCCATGTCATCAACATAACCCATCAGACTGAGGAACTTTAATGTCAGATCAAGGTCAAAACATGGAGGTACACAAACACCCAAACATACGGTACCCACCAAAACACAAAAAGTTTTGAGACAAAGAAAAATTTTATGACAATTATTGAAGTTTGATGATTATTTTTGTGGAATCATTATTTCGATAATTATATTTGTTTGGTTTGTGATAAAATGAAAACAAATTTCATGAATGCTGCACATTTAAAAGATTCAGCATCTGACATCCTTAAGCATCCAAAACCATGTTTGTTGTAATTTTTTCTATAAAATAGTTTCTATGCTATTGTTTGTAGTCTCAGCTATACTTAATGATGATAAGCAAAACAAAGCAAAACTAAAAGCATTTCAAAATAACAGTGATTAAATTTTAGATAAAAGCTATTCAGTAGGCCTACAAAGTGAACATATCTCCTGTATTGATATTAATAAAGTTTCCAGATTTGTCAAATGCTTTGGAATTTAAGTGAAGTACTGAAATTGAAGTATATAGATCTCTTCAGAATAAGCTTTATATCAACTTCAACATGATAACCATAATAATGTAATGTATACATTCATATATTATATATTAGTAAACACCAAAAAACATCAGCTCACTAAAGCTGGAATATTGTGATGACTACAAAATTTTGCACAGAACATTTTATCCAATGATATGGAAAATTTAACCTGATCAAAACAACATTTAATGCAACAAAATTAGAACTGCCAATACACCGCCATTTTAATCTTGAGCAAAAACCCTGAAAAACTATTTTCAATTACATAAAAATTATTAATAATTAAGACCACATGCATTCTTAATTCACAAAACAGACTGTAACTTCGTTGGGATGGTATTCATGGTCCATTTTCTAATGTTTAAGGCAGATTGAGATTATGTTCTCCACCCAGCAACAAATACTAAAATGAAGCAATAAAACCCAAATCATACTACAAAAACATTGACAACAAACATGTTCATCTATATTATAACTATATTTATAGACATAATCATCAAACATGCTGTCAGAAATTTATCTGATCAACAGGTTAATGTCCAAGGTAAACAATTATACTGATAAATTATATGTATAGAAAAAATAAGATAGGAAATGCTTCAAATAAATAATTCAATATGAGCAGATCTGATTTTAAACGAAAAAACTTCTAAATCAAGGTAGTTCCCTTATCAGGGCTTTTTTTCCTTATATAACAGGGGCCGTTTACAGGCGCCTTCCCCTCAAGAAATTTCTTTAAAATCATGCAGTTTTCCCCAAATTTGGAGTTTAACTTGGATTTTTTGTTCCCCTCCCTATGAAATTGCTATAAAATTTCCCCAAATGTTCTATATAAAAAAAGGCCCCAGACCCCTTCCCCAAACAATGAAAAAAAGCCCTGCTTATAAGGCCCTTTGTTGGTTTAAGCCTACTGACAATAATACTATTTTCTTCATTCATGAATAATGCTATATACTGACCCATTGTATCATTTTTGGAAGCCTTTAACTAAAGAATTACCAAAATAACTATTGACTAGAGGATCAAAGGAAAGTTTTAGAAATGATCATAATATCATAGAGCTATTTGTCGCAGTTGTTACAAGTTCTGTGATACCAGATTAGCATGACAATGAAACATGTGTTTATTTGATCGGTTTTCTAATTCTTACTTAATCCTATCTACTAAGCATACATACAAATAAAAACACAGTACCACATCCAACAAGAAAATAAACAAAACAGATAACTATCAGACTAAGATTGTACTATGCCTACTCTACCCCATTAGTAGCATTTTGCCACAAGATTATCTCAAACTTAGGACTAGTGACTAATCCAGTGCACTCAGTAGTACAGTAAAGTTCTGCTATTAAGACCAGCAAAATAAGATGGGTCTTAATAGCGAAACAGTATTATAGAGACCCTTTTGTTCACAAATTAAGCATTTGGGTCTTAATAAATGTAAAAAATTGCATGATTTTGAAATAACATAAGTGGTCTTAAATAATAGTGAAACTTTACTGTACTGGATAAATTACATTAAGACTTTCTTTGTCACTAAGTACTTTTGTACATCTCAATTAAATGCAATATATATTTAAAGCAATTAATTACCCTTCCCAGCATACAGAGAGACATATCAATACAACTATTCACTATTGTATTGCGAGCAGTACCTGTGAGAGAGTAAAATATATTGAACTGTCCGAGGTGCATACATTAACTTTACAGATTTCAATACTATTTTACCAATAGTGAGAACAGATATACTGTAGTGAGAAGTTAAATCAGTAGGGTAAATATATGCTCAAATGACAGTTGAATAAGATTATAAAGTTGAATAAAATTATTTGAAAGTAAGTAAGTAATATTCCTTTAATAAGTTGGGGAGTATAACATAGTACAAACACAGTGTGATTTTGATTGTGTCTACATTTTCATCCAACTGTCAAGACTTGACATTTCTTTGATGATGTGCATACAAAAAAGAGAATAAATGAGTCTCATGTGAAAAAAAAATACAAGTAAGAAAATTTATTGGACAAGAATAAGTGCCTATATAGATATAAAAGACAGGTTATTCACTGAAGAAAAGCAGTGTTGATTTCATGCTAAATCAGACAAAAAGGCCATAAAGATCCACAAAAATTACAGCTGTCAGCTAATTGTGGCGGAAATTATTCATGTTTATGTCAACTTAGTACGAAAATCAAGCACGTAAACGAAGTATCAACTCTACAGAAGCATTCATACATATGATCAATAAAACCTTAGACTCGGTGATCTGATTTTCAACCCGCCCATCGTTTGGTTTCCGCTTAGGCTATTCATGCGATTAGTAACAAATTTCATCATATTGTTAACAAACAATAACATGATATCAAAAATAAACAAAGCAAACGTTACATCAGAAATCAATTGACGTAAACACGTCGATGACTCCTCGATTGCATCACGTTTAACACGTGTGTCTTTCAATCCGAACATAAACAAAACCACGTGATCGAAAAATCTGCAGTGAGGAAAATCGGATGAAAAAAGCGCAAATTACCTGGATGTCCTTCTCCCACTGACTCGGATGTAAACAAAAATGTTCCAATGTCATCCTGGCTACACTCTTCAGCATAATGATGGTGTATTTCTCGATAATGTTGGTGACTACCACCGTTGACTAAATTCGCGTCCGTCATTGTGTATATCTTTCCGCTAACACTGTTAAAGGAAAAGAGGCAGTTTTGTACGTTTTCAATCCATTTATACGCATAGCTTATCACGTGACTATTACAAGATTTTTGATTAGTCGGATTGGAAAAAAACACTAAAAGGGAAGGCAATATCACTATAATAAACTTAGTTACAATATTTCCAACAATTTTAAGAATTTACTCCCTTATTTGCTTTATCTTTATTTTTTTATTCGATTCCAATTATTATTTTAAATAAATAACAACAGAAAAGAATGCGTGCAATGTATTCCATTACAAAAACTCAGTGCGCGTTACCTATAAAAAGTGGACTAATCCAGTCAAACTGAAAGTAGAACTTCGACGTTAATTTATCTTCAATACTGTGTATTATTTCTAGCACGAATTTGCGTCATGATCAAGATCAATTGGACCTGGACTTTGTTGTTAGTTGGATCATTAAGCATAGCTATATTATCTAGTTATAGAATAGGTAAATGTCATAGATGATATAAATGTTTTTATCATGTTTTAACTTTTGTTGATAAAATGGTCGATGTGTTCACGTAACCAAATTGATGACGTTACTTGTAGTTTGTGTTCTGTTGTGTACTCTAGGATGCCTAAGTAAATGTGAAAGATATTAACTGTTTATAAATGTCCTGTATATTGTAATAGATTGTTTCCCCACTTAAAATGTGCTTTGTAATACTCATTATCACGTTCATGTTTGGTTTGGAAAACTGTTCTGTAAAATGACTCTAAACTATGAGTGTGTCAGCTCAATTTTGACTCATGTATGTGTTAACTTATTACATATAATCCACCCAAGTTGTTTCTCATTATTTAGAAGACCTATAAGCCTACATTTATCATTGAACCAAGTGGTAGTGTCGTATGCTGTGTGGCCAGAGACATAGATAACATCTATATATATAAACAAAAAAACAACAACAAAGAAAAACACACTAGAACAGGAAATGATACCTCAAAAATAAAGAAAGTTGTATACAATAACTGTAAGAATACGTAAGCTGAAATAGCCCCATTCGTTGTCATGTCTTGAAGCATAGGTGGATCCAGTATTTCCAGTTACGGAGGGGGGAAAAGTCAAGTTAGGGGGGCTGGAAAATGAATGAGCAGACTGGGGTTCCAGGGGTTGTATTTAAGTGTCCCCCATGGGTCCTGAGCAAAGCCCTGACCAGGGGTCCAGGGGCTGCAGCCTTTGAAGCTCATTTTTAAAGTATTCAGGCACATTTACTGAACATAAACTCTCTTTTTCTAGGGTATACAATAAGTATCTGTTGATCTTCTTCATGAAATGTGCCTCCTTACCCTACGAGTCTTGTGACTAAGTCTGGAGGAGATTATATATTAAATGTAATTGACCTTACGCCAGAATACCTATGCTCTGCCCACCGATACACGTGGTACATTGTCCGACATTATCAGGGATTAATCTATGTCCCTAACCATTATCTATGTTTGAAAGTAACAGGTTCAAATGCATGCTATTTACTTACTTGTCATCCGATTTCGATAAACTTAATATTTTTGAAAAGGGCATTGTCTCATCTATCAAATGATACATTATTTATGGATATCCATTCATAAATATTCAAATTAAATGCGAGTCCATTTGCTCCAACAAAAAAATATACGCACTAATAATGAGCAAGTTGAAAGAATACGCTTAAATTTGAACGCTGGTAATAGTCGTTTGGATGTACGCATTTAAACAGTAAAAACATGCAAAAAATATTACATTACGTTAGCTATCAAATGATGTAGAGCTAATTAAAATGTGTCGAGAAATAAAAAAGTTAAGGGTGGGTATTAGGGGCTATCTAGACGGAGTAGTGTTCAAATACATGCATATCATTTAAGAGATATCATATTTCCTAAAGATTAATTTGTCTGAAAATGGCATTGCCATAACTTTCAAATGATTCCCTTTTTATAATATCCATTTAAATATATTAAAAATAAAGGTAGGTTCATTTGCTCCAACAAAAACATTTTATGCGCAAAAATTATCAAAGAACGCATCTCACATTGAACGTTTGTAGAAATCCTTTATAAATCAGAAAACTGTTGGATATACACGAAAACAACTTTATATACATGTAATCCTTAAAATGGTGTATAGGTAATAAAATATGCTGAGAAATAAAAAGTTAAGGGGTGGGTCCATAGATCATACATGCATGAAAAAATGTAATTTTCAACCTGATTTATTACATACTTGTATTTATTGTCGTCGGATTATTATGTAGTTTATACTTTTATCAAATTATTTACAGACCCCATGTGTACACATTTTAACCATTCTAATTAGTTTTATTGAGTTTATTTTGTAATTTTCACTGAGAACCCTATATAACTGTACATAGGGTCCATGCTAACACATAAGAAATTCGATGTCCGTCAAGACCAGATGTCGGACAAAATGGCGGCCGATAAGCCGCTTATCTTAGATAAGCATCAGGATATCAAATACCGGACGCTGATTGGCTAATAGGAGCTGTCAATCAAATTCTGGCGTAAGGTCAATTGTTAAATTACTTCAACAAAGGGAGATAATCACTATGGCAGATGATAGATACTTGATTGTTTTACTAATGTTACCAATACTCCAAACTCAATTATTCCCCTTGAAAATTTAGAAAGATTTAACAATGTTACCTACTAATCATTTTATCAGAGTGTCTTAATATTCATAACAGCCAGTATGCTTGATTGAAAATTAATTGGTTGACTTTAGATTTGGCAAGACTCTCATGAAATGTAGCTATATGTATATAACTGTATTAAAAGTTGCAATGTTATTATGTGAATTAGTGAAACGTTAATACTTACATATATCTTTAATAATAAAGTGGCACGCTCTTTACTTAATTTTGGCATAGATTCTGGGTGGAAATGGAACTGGCATATGTTAGAATAATCAATTGCTTATTTTCAGCTAGAAAGTGAATGGATTCGCCTTTTTCAGTGAGTTTATGTTAATCAAAATGTCTCAAATGTAAGGAATTTCACATGTTTATGTTTTTTAAATAATTTCAGAGAATACTGGGGCATTGTTAAGTCATTTTATTTCACAACTGTTTGTGTATGGAATATGCCTGTGGCTTATATGTTGGATTGGGAAAAAATTATATAATGTATACAAACCACGCAGTGTTTCAACTGTGGCTGAACAAGAAGGTAAGATCTTTAGTTTTCATTTGACCATTTTGGGATCTAAATTTATCACCACTACCTTTTTTTAAAACTGAAAATGTTTTCCCTTTTTCTAATTATGGCTACATTTACAGCATTTTCTTAAATATGTTGCTCAACAACAAGATAATTAACAACAGTAACACATAATTTAGTCAGTAAGCCAGTTGATTACATACACCTAATCTTGGCAAGGTTTGAAACCATATCGAGGGCAGAAAGAAACACCATTTGTTCAGTCCTCGATATATGCTACTGAATTTAAAAGAAAAAATAAATAAACGGAAAAAGGAATTTGTATGAGAAATTACTCCTACCTTGCCATTCAAAATTAAATTAAATAATGTTTATTGAGAAATAAATTTTACTTATTATTGAGGGAGCAGTGGTCCAGTGGTAGGACTCGCTCTTAGGGATCAAGAGGTCCCTGGTTCAAACCCAACAAGGGTCACTGTTAATTTCATTGAGCAAGAAATTCACCTACAATTGTTCCACTTTACCCAGACCCAGGTGTAAATGAATACTGTGAGAGATAGCAAGTCTGAAGGAGATTTAAATGACCAGGAGTTATCGTACTGAATTGTAAAGTTTGCTGAATATAATGTATATAGAAGCAGACTTTAAGCCGCACTTTAACTTTACTTGAGGATGTTGCTTGTCACAAATCTCTGGTCTTACTCATGGCAGGGCTCGAATTTAGCAAAAAATTGGACTGGCAAATTTTTGCGAGTTGATTTTATTTCAACTCGCAAAATGAAAACATCACTGGCATTTTTTCTCACAAAAATTTTAATAGCATACATAATAACTATTTATACATGCATATATGAATAGTTGTCATACACTGAATATGCAACATAAAAATAACATATAACAACTATATTTAGACTGTGGATAGAACAAGGGTGTTATAGTGGGATAGACAAAGAATATCAAACATTTTCTTATAGTGAATCTTTAATTAATAATAATGATGATCTGTGCCTTATTAGTTTTGACAGTAATGTTTTTCGTCATATCAACTCGCGAAAATTTCTGAGGTAAAATAAAAGTTACTCGAAAATTTTTTTAATCAACTCGCATTTTGCTAGTATGCGAGCTTAAATTCGAGCCCTGCATGGCCACTTAATGAAATCGTGATGTTCTTACAATGCAATATTTCTTTATTTAGTATAGTCCAACAGAATTAACCTGAGCTTGACCTATCTCGTTATAATAATTACACACTTCACTTACATTAAATCGTAAGTGTCCGTATGCGTGTATATGGTTATACACGTGTTTTAACTACCGATGTGACTATAAATAAGTTTATTAAAGGTGGCATGTTATTGTACTTTTAATTTTGAACTCATTAGTTTTTGAGGAAACAAGTAAGTCAACAATATTATGGCACAGTTTCAAAGTATTTATTTTTGTGAAACCAATATTTATTGTTCAGTACGTGTATTTTGGCGAAAGTTTCCGATAAAGCGCAATTTACAAACGAAGACAAAAATAGACTGTAAATACTAAGTTTAATATATTCTTGCATAAAGGTCAAGCTCAGGTTAATTCTGTTGGACTATATGATCTATTAACAGCTTGTTGCCTTAAACTAGGCAAACATGAACATCAGACATTGAGAGAAGAACATGACAATTCAATGAAACATAAAAATAAATACAAAAATAAATAAACAACAGAAAACAGACCTTTTTTCCTTATATAACAGGGGCCATTTACAGGTGCCTTCCCCTCTTGAAATTTCTTTGAAATCATGCAATTTTCCCCAAATTTGGAGTTTACCTTGGATTTTTGGTCCCCTATCTATGAAATTGCGATGAAATTTCCCAAAATGTTCTACATAAAAAATGACCCAGGCCCCTTCCCCAAATACTGAAAAAAGCCCTTTAAAATAAAAAATGAAAGGAAAACATACAATATGAAAAAGAATGGCTCTGTTTCATAAAGATAACATATTAAACATACTATAAGCTGCTAACACAGATTACATATTTCATTCAAAGTAATCTTGAAGATTTATGAGAATTGTTATTGACGTAACGGAGGAGGTTTGAATTATAAGTGGATTTTTTAACATGGCGTGTCGATTAAACAAAAGAATAGTATAATTGTCAAAAACAGGGATGGATAAATATGTTCAAAAATATTCTTTTATTATCTATATAAAAAAAGGGAGAAATATCTAAACTCTTATTTACTGAGACACTCCTTCTGAATAATAAATTCTGTTTTCTTAAGAATACATTCGTGGACACTTCTACACAATAGTGTGGTCTCATGTGTCTCCCCAAAAAACGGATGAATCCAAAATTAAAAGTACAGTAACATGCCATGTTTTGAAAATTGATTGATACATTACATATATTGTTATAATTTATTCCACTTTCAGTGGCACATACATTAACCTCTCTGATTTAAATACTCACTACAGTATTTTGTACTTGTGGTCAATAAAAATAGATATCCTTATTCATGTTCAGAGATAAGCAAAATATTGAGTATTCAAATCAGCAGACTTATATGCTACTGACTGTTGAAAAAAATGTACAATTGGAACTTTTAAATGTAATTGATTGTTCAATTGGCAGTCTTTTCTTGTTTATGGTAAAAGCTACACCAAGTTAATGTTAGTTATAGACTTATGAGCCATTGTAATAAAATTAGAGATAGCATTTAAAAAACAAGGTCAAAGGTCGTGGAGCTTGGTTGTGAAATTATTTCTATTGCCATTCTCCCTCCAACTAATGATTTTTAATTATGTAGAGCAGTTGTCATTCACTCACGGAAGTATGCGCTTAGTAGATGGTTAGCAGCTAAATCCAGAGATTTAGTCTTTCCAGGAGGAGTGAGTAGGTTGACTGACCGCCATTATATGACCTATAAAATGTGTTGCTACAGCGTTTAAACCCAATAAACAAACAAACAAACTTTATGAGATTGACACAAATTCCTTATGGTGTTACCTCCCTTTAGTTAATGGAGAATTAATGTTACTTTGACTACTGAAGTATGGACAACATCTAAAATAAACATTTAATTATCAACCATGATATTTTTTAAACTTTATGTTATCAACATTATATGAGGCAACAAACTGTGACCTTCTCACCTTACCAGTTGTCCTTGACCCTTTTCTTAAAATTTACAATATTTACTTACCCTTAATCTTGGAGGGTATGACCTGCTGAAGATTGAAGTAAAAAATCAGATTGTCATATTTATAATGTGGTTGCTGAAACTACACTGTGACTATGGCTGCCTAGTAAAATAGTGAAGCATCACATTTCTTGCTCAAGGTGTTGAAGTCTATGACATGGCTATCTTTAAGTTCAAGCCTTGTAAACTACAGGATCACATCCTACCTGCCATTGTAAAATACATTATTTGTATTATAAATGCTGTACATTCACAGGGTGAGAATAATGCGCAGCCTGATCAGGAATTGAACCTGAGACCCCCCCCCCCCCCCTGTTAAAAAGATGAGTGCTCTCCAGGTTGAACTGTCTAGTCGCTTATTTATCTATATATCCAGGAATGTTAGGTTAGGTGTGCTGGATGCTGTAAAATAACCAAAATGTGTTGATATAGCGTTAATCAGTATATTATAAATAAATAAATAAGAATATTGTATGGTAATAGACAGTTTCATTTTGATTTTTAAGTTGATGATGAAAGACAGGAAAGATTAAGACTTCAACAAGAAAGAATAAGACAAAGTTTACAAGAAAAATATAAACAAAAGGTGAGTATTTTATTTTACTTTCATACTTACTAGGAAATGAAAATGTAGGATTGGACTTTTATATTTTCTCTGCAACAATAATCCTTAACCCACTATGAAATTCATTAACAAAATAGAATTTAATTTGTCAATTTTAGTGTATATTTCTATACAATCAACTGATTAAATCAACCGTTTTAGTCAAGAAAGGGATAATTGTTACTAAATTGTTTTTTGTTACTAACGATTGAACCCCTTGGAAAAATTTGAACCCAACTGACAAATATATCTGTTCACCCACCTATTATGAATATCAGTACAATTTTGCATTTATATCTTATATACGCCAAACACTGAATGCTCATTTATACAGAGTCACTCAATCTTGAATATTTAATTAGACTAAACTTTTCAAAATGTATTCATTTTACAAAAATATCAACATACATGTACATGCATATTTAATAAAGTAATTCATGTTTGCCAGATTTACCTAGCATCAAATGATGTAAACATGAATGTTAAGTTACATCATGTGAAACAAGTTTATGTCTAAAATAGGTTATACATGTATGTATATACTTAATGGTACTCAGGGGTAGAGGTCGATAGCGCAGTTGGTAGCGCGCCGAGATTTGGATACTCGTGCCCGAGGGGGTGCGGGTTCGAATCCCACCCGGGGAGGTAATACCCTTCCATGAAAATTTGACAATAATGTCGATTTTCCTCCATTGATTAGATAATATGGAGAAGTTTCCGGCCTTGTGGAAGGGTAGGTGAGTACTGGTTATAGACAATGGTCCAGGAAAGCTAGGTTAGGTGCGCTGGACGCCGTGAAATGACCTAAATTGTGTTGATACGGCGTTAACTCCAATAAATAAAATAGGAAATATTTACCAGGGGAAGGGTAGGGGGTCCAAATCTGATGAAAAAATTATAATAATTGATTGGAAATTAAGAAACGTTTTATTAAAAAAATCATACGGTGTGTATGTGTTTAACTGTGTCACCATAAGTGAAGGGAAATCAGAGATAAGGGCTCATTCTGGGATTTTGAGTTAAATGTATAGTACTGCTATATAGACCCTTATATTATAAACTCAAGTTTTTGGAACCTATGTATAAAGAAATGTATTGTAATAAAAGATCTTCACCTCCCACAAATTTCTTTGTCTTGACATGTACCGCATGTACATGTCATTAACTCATAAAACCTGCATGGTATGCACACTTATTTTTCTTTGTGATTTCTGGTATGATTTTTGTATGGAATATTCACAGGTGATAATACAAGAGAGAGATGAGAGGGGGGGGGGTAATGGGGACATCACAATTAACTAAAAAAAATTCATGACCAAGAGCATGAAAAAATGGGGAAAAATGTAACTACACATTAAAACTGGGTAAGGAAACTTCACCCCCTGCCACCACTACCCCAAATATTTAATCCGCCCCTGAATATGCAACATGTTTTTTAGTATAACTATGATTGTTTACATAATATTGGGTGTAATCTATTGCATCATAGCTGTCTATGTAGATTGTTTACTACCTTTGTCGGTTAATATATTTATAACATAAAAGGTTAATATATTCATGAAATAAAAAGTTAATATATTTAGGAGTTAAGAGGTTAATATATTCATTAAATAAAAGGTTAATATATTCATGAAATCGGAGGTCATAAAATAAAAGATCAATATATTCATGAAATATGAGCGCAATATTCTCTGAATGAAACTGTCTGTCTGTTTTGTGTCTAATTCTGTTCAAGGCCAGATAAAAATGGCTTACAAAGAGAACCTATTAAATAAAAGAATGTCAAAACACTGTAAATGAGAATTTAAATCTGGTAGAAATCTGATAGTTATTTATTTGTGAAAATAATGAAAAATGTAAGCTAATGTTAGTATTGATTTTGATGACATTGAATTGGAGAATTCTTGACTGAATCCTTGGTTATTTACTGTCTGCTCTTTTGATAATACGCAATTTAAAGGTAGCAATTGAATAAGTGTTTGAATTTTTGGTCAAACTTGACTACTAGAATATTTATATCATAATGAAAAATTGTAATAAATAGTATTGATATTTAATTACCATTGTTGTCAATTTCCATTTACTCCCTTCAATTATTATGATTTTAAGATTGAATTCACCTAATACAGGTTAGAAAGCAAGAAATTTTGAAAAACAAAACCAAGATAAACGTTTACATAACATAATGATATGATACTTTTTACCCATTACACTTGTTGAATCATTAAGCATGGATTTGCTTCATAAAACAGCATGACTCGGCAAACTTATTGTATGAAAATGTGAGTTAGTTATGGCCTCCCTATGATTTGCTACAAATGAATTCATCATTAAATTGTCCATAAAAATAATGGCTGACTTAATTAAAAAAGCTGACTCAGTTGAAATCACAGCCATTGCATTAACCAATTAACCCAAAGCTAGAAACTAGTGACTAGCGATTTGGGCTAGTGTAAATTGGTGATTTCGAATAGTCTGGCTAGTTGATAATTTTAGTATGAAGCACACTATCTCTTATAGGTGTTAGCTAATTGTAGGAAGTGGTTGATGCTTACAAATAATTCATCTAAAATCTTCAAAATGTACCTTTTATTGTACTCAAACAGTTTGATAATTGACATGCTAAAGTAGACTTACTAATACTTTAAAACCATTTGCCAAATGTAGCATATGACTTCAGGAAAACGATCCATTTAATGACTGTGTAAAAATGGTATCAAAATATACAAAACGATTCTAAAAAGTTTGAGTTGTTAAATGCTCGGCATATTAGATGTACATGTACAAATTATTTTTACTAATAGTCAATAAAAATTTAACTGTAAAATGATATACCACACTCATTGCATATTCATTGTATGTTATTAATGTTAAAATGCCATGAAATTTTATTATGTAAAAAGTATAATGTCACAGAAAGATAATATTATGACTTAGTTATTTAGTTTTCTTTATGTATTTCTACTTGGGTTAGCAATACTGTAGTTAGTTTCCACTATCAAAATATACACTGTCAAAATATTTAGTTATTAAATTAACTTATATCAAAACTTTCCTGTCTTATTGTACAGTGTTTAGTAATTTTCCAGGACTTTGGTTCACTAAATATTTTATCACCTTAATTTGATAGGACTATCTTAAGATGCTCTTATTTCATTACTAATTAACTGACAGATTTGCAGCTTAGTAAAATCATTCTGTTTTAAGAAAAAGTAATTTTAACTCCTCCCCAAGTCACCATGTCAATGCTGAAACAGAGCTAAATTACTATATTTGCATTTAATTCAGTTTTATATCCCAAACATGAGGTCAAAAGTGCTAGTACTTTTCAGTTATTGAAAACATTTAACTTTGCACAATTATGTCCCATTTTTTCCCACTTATGACCTTAATGATTTTTTCTGGGCTCTGCACTCCCTCCAAACCCCAGCGATACAGGAGACCACATACCCCTCTTGGGTCCCCCTAGATATTGAATCCTATTAAAGGAGGAGGCGCACGCAAAGAACGTTATTCTTGACGCTTAGATTTCTTGATAAAAATCTTGGAATTTATGTTAACAGTATTTTATATGTAATGAACATTTTCTCTATTTGTCTAAAGAACTTAGAAAAGACACACTGATTCTTGTTTACATAACGAATCAAGGAATAAAGTATAGCTCGTTTAGGATAACTTGAGACAAAATACAACGATACCATTTTCATACACAGGTGGATTTAAGTTTAGAACATGTAATTATCGACTATTATCAGTGTGTTTTTAATGTATTACATTTAGTACGAGAACACTCGCTCCACGCATTAAGACATGTTTAATACTTTCATTACACAAAATCAGCTGACCTCCCTGTTTTATGCAATACCTGAGTCCCAAATACGTAAACAAACTAAGTGGTTTGTCTCAAGTTATCCTAAACGAGCTATAATTTAAGTGCATATCCTTTTCATAGAAGTACATATACATTGAAATAGCTAAGTATTTCTTATAAAATAATTTATAATATTGTAAAGTCACAGTCTATACTTCAGTGTTCAGTGGTTGACCACATTGAATATATACATGTCTCATCAAATACTGTACATGTTATGTTAAACATATTTTTAATCTATAAATATTGAGTTTGTGATTTGTAATTTTAGGCTTGAAGTAAAAATTGTTGGCATTATCTTATTTTATGTTGCTGAAATCCCATTGGGCATTAACAATCTACCATCTTTGTTTATTGACAGAAATAAAGCTTAAATTAATGATTTAATGGTATCTCAGTACCATATAAAAAAAGTAATTGCATTTTATAGTCTAAGTTTCATGCTTATCTATGTTTACTGACTTTACAGCTATTACCTCTGGTCATGGGGCTCCTGATATCTATCTACCGGTATAAATCTCCCTGGAGAGTCTTTTAACTCCGTTTAGTACAGCCGTCACTTTGGCCCAACAGAATTATACCACCCTCGCAGGTACCCATTTGAAGTGAAGCAATTGCAGGTAAAGTTCATGCTCAAGGAAATTAGCAGTGCCCCTGGGGGAGGTTCGAACACGGAACCTCTCAATTCCTAAGCGCGTGTCCTACCACTGGACTACTGCTCCTACTATATACTTAATGTTCGTTCAAAACCCTTCTATGATACTGACCCAGACACCTTCCCTAAACCAATTGGTTTCTTTGACAAACTTGCTTTGCATTGAAAAAATGACTCCATTGTCAATGTACTGTAGTCTCCTAAACAATAAGGAATTTGGGTTTTGATTGAATATATTACACTAATGATTGACTTACAGTTTCTGATCACAAAATTAAAATTATAAACTGCTAGCATTGCATATATGATCATACAAAATGTTTTACTATTATTATGCACAATACGGTCAATACCTATGTAGTTTTTGTCATTTAAGCCAACAAAATTGCATACTCTGTATGCAACAGGCAATCATGCATGCTAATGGATTATCAACAATTAACTTGTAATTGAAATTTTTGTTCTACTCTTTTTTTTTAGTCGGATGATTTCAGAAAGAGAGTGATAGAACCTAGAGAGGACGCACGAAGACAGAAACAAGATGAAGAATTATATCGTGCAACTGGTGGTATCTTTCAAGGTCAAGGTCATGAGTCAGGCTATGTATGTGTATTGGAAACTTTATAAATACTGTTTTAGTTTGATAGATTTAGCCTTTCTTGCTTATTTTTATGGAAATTTTTTGTTTTTTTATGAAATTGTTTTTTATTTAATTACTTTTATGATTGGTTTTGCAGTTACAATTAACTCTTAGCCTAATGCAATTGACTCTGTTTTGTAAAAAATAGTTTATTCAGTCTATATAATCAAGCTACTTGATGAATTTGCTGATTACTATTAAGAGTAATATAATGTATAAAACTTTGCTTTACACTTTATGACTACACTTTCAGTAATGTTGCATAGGGCTGTCATTGATAGAAAATTTTGTACGGATATAGGGAAAGCCAAGTATTGGTGATATATTGATATATCGAGTCAGACAAGGAGTGTAATATATAATGCCCTCATGATGTTATGCATGATGTTAAAAGTTGTTCAAGACATAAAACAAACTGTATTTTCTTGTTTTAAATACTTAGCAGAAAACTCAGAAATATGAAAAGATAAATACAACGCAGGGATGTTAAATTAAACGTCACCTTCATTTAGTTTATAGCTTTATCAAATTCTAGATTGTATCGATATTCCAAATTGCAATTCGATATTGGATCGTCTGTCAAGAATCGGTGATACATCAATATCGCGATTTCCGATGACGGTCCTAATATTGCAGCAGTCAATTGTCCTATTTTTGTTTCCTTCATAGGACTTTTAACTTTTAGTAGGGTTGGGCAAATCACCAACTTTTTTTTCAAACGGGTGTTTTTTATGGCCAAATGATGCACTGAATCCAAATATGACCTTTAAAATTGTGTCTGGTGACGTTTTAGGTTCACTTTTTGCGAAAATTCAAAATGGCCACCAAAATGGCCGATTTTGATTATGCATTACCATTTTATACTGTCACCATAGCTTGTAGTATATCATTTTATAGGTTTTTAAGGCTGATAAACATGTTTTTGAGGTTAAAAATGCTTAAATATGTATGGAAAGCTATATTTATCGATAATTTATACAATATTTCAGCCAAAATCACACAATTTCGTAGTTGCATACCTAATTTTGCATTAAATTAATGTCTAATAAATCTTTTTATAGGCTTTTGAACTTGCATATTACTATGGTCATACTTATTTCTGCTTTTGATTATGTTAATGCCACTAAGAATGGATTTTTATCATCTTTATCAAGTATACACATACAATCTTTAATAGCAGTAACCAAATTGCACTCATTGAGCTATGTTGCTCTTTCTGTTTTATTGTATTATGACTTTAAACTGTTATTCATAACTAATAACAAACAATCTACTGATTTTAAAGGCTTTACTTCTAAAGATTTTGATGCATAGCAGTTAATTATAATAAATGAATTCCTTTATCAAATTCCTTGAAAATTCAATTTTGAAATTATTCTATTAAGTTGAAGATAATAAGTCTATCAAGCTTGTACTAGCTGTATCTGTACATTTATACATGTATATAAAGTCTTTATTTCATAGTTGTGTTAAGAGTTATGAACATTTAGTTAAATACATGTATATTCCTTTTCCATGAATGGATATGTTAGGAATTAATAACGACGGAGGCCAAAATAGCATAGTAATTGCCACTTTGATATTGAAGTCAAAATTGACCTTGAGATCTCACTTGGATGAACAAGATTCTAAAGTAACATGATGCAAGACCATTACAAGGTCTTCAGACATAATTCTAACTTTAATTGATAGTCATTGGAGACTTTAGGAACACAAAAATGGTTGCTGTTATGGAGTTATCAAGACTACTCTATCAGTACAATGTACAATTTTGAACCCGTTGCAGCTTTTGATTTGGTAGGCTGTTAGTACAGTGTATAAACCATGCAAAAGTCGATGTGGGAGAGGAAAGACCATGCACAAATACATCAGTAATTTCTGTGTCAAGTGCCTATGTATAGTCTTTAGATATGTAATTGCTCATGTGCAAGCTGATACTTCTTTGTGATGTAAGGTTAAGGTGAAGTGTTCTGGCCATTATAACACAAAGATAGTGCGCATCGTTCACCTTCTTTCACACTATATAAGGTCCATTTAGACATTGTGGTGTAGTTTTTTACACAATCCTTTCCTTCTGGATAGGTTCTTTTTCATCTTTAAAGTTGCCATTCAAAATAAAATAACATTAAAGCATCTATCAAGTTGTTGAGATTTGTATGTTTTAGTTCCATGGTTTCCTGTCTGCATATTGAAGATTACCTTGTGGTTGTCCGCATAGTCTTATAGAAACGCTTGTTATTTTTTAAGTTGATAGAGAGCTGATATGTGACATGTAAAAGTAATGGTCCATCACAGGAGCCTTCGAAATTTTGCAGTCATAACTTGTTAAACTTGCAAAGAGAGGCTATCACTATGAAAGCTTACACGATTAAGATATGTTATATGCTCACATTCTTAATGAAGTGATAAAAACAAAAGAAAGATATCTATCTGCTGTATTATATTTTTAACAAATTAATTTTGGTCCATTCACACTGAAATCAGTTGATTTGATAGAGATTCACAAACAGAAAAATAATTGATAAGTGAATAAGATATCTAAAAGCAACAACTGTGTTGCATTTATACCAAATGCGACACAAAAAAAGATTCAAAATGAAAATACTCCCTGAAAACAAATTAAACCAGAAACATCAAATCACAAAATGATCTTTTGCTTAATTTAGACAGTGTTTTAAAGCCAACTCTTTGATCATGTTGCGTATTTTTTAATTGTCGTACAGTATAATCGAAAATATGTATTGTCTGGCTGAAATATTGTATAAAATGTCAATAAATAAAGCTTCCCATACTGATTTTTGGTATTTTAACCTCAAAAATGGGGTTTTCAACCATAAAAACGTATAAAATGATATATTACAAGCTATGGTGACAACATTATATGGCCCCTCATAGCCAAAATCGTCCATTTTGGCGGCCATTTTGAATTTTTGCAAAAAGTGAACCTAAAACGCCATCGTAGATAATTTTAATTGTGATATTCAGACTCAGCACATAATTTGGCCATAAAAAACACCCGTTTGGTTCGCACCTTTTAAAAAAAGTTAATATTTGCCCAACCCTACTTTTAGATCTTTGCACATGCTCTTACCAGTGACTGACAAATGCTTCATGGGAAGAAGGCGGAATAGACAAAAATTCATGAACCTGTCCCTCACAGGATTCAATTCCAAAATTTCTGGATTCATAATCAGATGTGAGCTGACCAGGTGCTATAAAGCAATCATAAATTGGTCAAGTACTTGTAAAAATGTCCAACAATGACTTATATGGATTTTAAATCTGATATGGATTTTTAATCTGTTGCAAGTTTTTCCTTCATTGTAATTCAATAATACTGTATATTGTACATCTAATAATTGGTACAGGGAGAAGTTATTGCTTTCTTGATGTAGAATGAGTACTGGACCACTGGTTAAAACAAAATTGTTTTAAAAAATCTGGTTAGACTAACCAACTGTTGAAAATCTCAGAAACAAAATAATTTGATCACTTAAAGCATGTTGCCCAGAATAACAACAACGAAACAATATGATATTACTTTTGTTGCTCTTCATTAACAGGAGGAAGGAAGACTTCAAGAAGAAAGATCTGAGCATAATGAAGATGCTAATGTAGATGCTAGAGATAGAAGACGTTTACCTGAACATGTAACTTCTCAACCTCCTACACTAGAGAGAACCAAAGCTAATGTGAAGAAAAGGGTATGTTTCCGAGTTTATATTACTTTATTTTTTTCTGTTAGATTTAACGTCATAGCAACACATTGTATTGTATTTTATTACATGGTCAGGCAACCTACTCACTCCTCCTGGAGAGGCTCAATCTCTGGAGTTAGCTGTTAACCAACTACTAAGTGCATACTTTGGTCAGTGACTGACAACTGCCCTACATGATTAAAATTCATTGGTATGAGGGAGAATGGCCATAAAAATAATCTCATTACCAAACTCCAAGAAAGTATATCCTGCCTGGGAATCGAACCCACGACCCCTCGATCAGTAGACTTCTGTGCTACCAACTGACACCAAGTTTATTATGACTGAAAATTAGCAGTGAATTTCTTATGATGTCTAGAGATGAGTGAGAAATATCAACCTTTAATGTCAACTCAGAATGATGATTTATTTGATAAAAAACAAGTGTTTACCCATGTCAGGGCTCCACTTGGATTCCCTTTATCATATCATGAAAGCTTATTTTGTCACAGAAGTAATCCTTATATACTTGAATGTTGATATGTGTTAGTGAATTATCTGAAATAAAATTAGATTACAACTTGTTTTTAACTATTTCAATGAAACCCTCCCAATCTGATCAGATGTACTGGTTATAGACAAGGAGCCAGGAAAGCTGGGTTAGATGAGCTGACCTCTGTAAAATGACCATTATTTGTGTTAACATAGTATAACACCCAAACATAAAGATATTTCAATGAATCTATCTAAGGGAAGTAATTATGTATAAAAAGTTGCTAGTAAGATTAATCTCCCTTGAATGAGGTTATATTTCCATAACAGACCTAGTTTTACCATATGTATAGAAATTTCCCTGTTCTAGTTTATGTACATGACAGATTATGTTGTGGTATTAAGTTTTCCTACTGCAGCTTAAAGAGACTATTTAATGACCACTCTAATATTTGTTGCAAATTAATATTACATTTGTCTAGGTAGGAATCAATAAAAGTGTAAGGTCACTTTGATCAAATATTGTGATTAGGCTTTTTGATTTTATAACATTTAGATTAAGAAATTCAGAACATTTAAATCAATGTTAGCATTTTTAAGGCCATTTTAAAGGGGAGAGGGGGATTGAGACACATAAAAACACAGGATTTACCAGTAAAGGGTAGCCATTGGTTAGTATTTATTTAAATAAGTTAGTTCTGGTAGTCTTGTACCAGTACTGTAACATTGTATTACAGCAAAATTCTACTATTAGGACCATCAAAGTGGTCTTAATAGCGTAATGGACTAATTTCTGTCCTTGAGATTTTTCCATGATGCTACAGAAATTGCCAAAAATGCAATCCATAGTTTCAACATTTTAGGGGCAATGGAGTATTTCTACAAAACAGGGGCAATACAAATTTATGAGAAAAGTGGGGCTTAATTTTGGCCATGAAATGGCCTGAGGGAAACAAATAAGAGACATTTTTAGTATTTCTTTTTTCTCCTACATGTATTTATGAAAACGAAATACCAGTCATTGAATGATAAAATTTTCCATTATAGTATTTCTATTTATGGAGGTTAGTTGGTTCAAATGTTACGAAAAACTTAAATCTAACCATTATATATGCTTACGAAAGTGTAAGAAGTTTACTATCATTAATGTTTCAAATTTTTGACCTAGTTTAAAACCCTATATCAGGTCATGGAGAGACATTGTGCATCAGGTCAGGATATGCTGAAATTTTAATGACCTAGTCAAATATTAGATTACTGTAAACAAAGAAACTTTTGTGCACACTATTTTTCCCTTTTTTGTAAATGACTGACTATTTGTATTATGCAACAGTTACATGCACCAGAAGGCAGTGCATAATAAAATCAGAACAAATTATAAGTTCTTCTTCATAATGTTTAATGAATCTCAAAATGTCCCATGCAGTGAAATACAAAAATCTGTATGAACATCTATCTATAAATCTATACATCTGTAAATCTGATAAATCTGAAAATAAACAATCATAAATAACATTAAGTATAGTTTTTTTACATAATCCTATGCCATACTGTCTGAAATAATAGTGAATAGTACATAATATAAGAATGGTACAAAATATACAATATCTCGTACAACATTATAAATTACAATTTGATAGAACAAACAATACATATTTAAAGTATATTAAGGTTTATACATTTGTCAACTGTAGTAAAGGTCTGTAAATGGTCTGTAACTATAAACTTTTGGGTATTCACATCTGGCGCAATAATGCGAAATAATAACTTCGACATCATCCTGGTTGTTGATGTAATTTTATGCTTCATTGTCAAACTTTTAGTGAGAAATTTATACCTATTTTTTCATTTGTTTATACTTTATACACATAATTATAAGTTATTTGACAATGTGTTTGTAATCAATTTACTCGAAGTTTGTGCATGAGAGTGTTATTTACAAATATCATGATAAGGAACAAAAATATTTTATATATTTATGTAATCATTGAAAAAATGTCCTTTTCATGGGTTGAATATAAATGAACATACACATGCAAATAATTAACAAATAAATTTAAACCGAATACCTTTGGGAGGTTTTATTTCATTGTTGTGCAATTAACTTATTATTCTTACATACACCCTGTCATTTTTTACTTCACATAATGTATTCGACTATGAAGGTTTGATTGCTATACCTATTAAACCAAGGTTTACAGATTGACACGACACTTTGAAGTCTTTATTCCTAACATTCAATTAATTGGAAATTATTGAATGTTTCCCGACTGTAAAGCACACTGCCAACATTTTTGAGTTTCAACATAGATTTAAGTTCACTTAGTTCACCTTTTACTTAAGTAGAACTTACATTCATGTTGAGAAATATTCTCATAGCAATTTCATACCAAATTCATGAATAAAATTAATTTGTTCTGCATTCTTTGGCTCATAGAAATGAATAAAAGCTTTTTCACATTCATAGTAAATTTTAATCCTATCATTATTAGCTGTCTATCATATTCAGGTTCTTTACATTAACTTGTTGGTAAAGTAGAACTTGGGTTCTACTTACTTCATATTAG
Source organism: Mactra quadrangularis (assembly GCA_025267735.1). Classification (NCBI taxonomy): domain Eukaryota; kingdom Metazoa; phylum Mollusca; class Bivalvia; order Venerida; family Mactridae; genus Mactra; species Mactra quadrangularis. Next base: position 18,797,314 of record CM046303.1, on the reverse strand, counting down.
AATATCTAAACTATGTTCGTAAACTATTTTACATAATTATTAATGCATGACATCACTTACAACAGTATTTAGTCATGAAATTTGCATAATCATGATTTGAAACATGCATGTTCCCGCTTGTGCCATTCATCACATTTTAATGAAACACATTTTTGTATACATATACTTTTTACAGTCATACAGTATGTGTGTATGTTTTTGTTTTTATTTAAAATTGTAAACTGGTGACTTAACTTTGAAGTGTATCACATTAGAAAGTGATAGTCATTCTTGATGGTTCAGTTCTATTCCTTATAAAAAGAGTGCAGTTGAATGCACAGGTGGCCAGCACGGTTCTGAATCAAAAAGCACTATTATACCTGTAAGGTACTTGTATATTACTAAAAAGATAGCAGGTTTTTGTTTTTAGTTCAATTAGAGGCCAGTTTCTCTATTATAAATTATTTAATTTCACAGATTTGTACATATGCACATAGTTAATGCCTAGCTCTTTTGAATGACACCAACATCTTTGTATCAAATAACTTTGTAGGCCAACGATTAACCAAAAGCCATGTCTTCAAAGTTGACATAATTAGGATGTTGAATAGTCTCTTAAGAATTTTGGATACTTTATAAAGCATGAATGGATCAGAAAGCCTAATATATGGCATCCACTGTACTTCTTGTACAAAGATCATTTAATTTAAGCCTTCATAGTGTGAAATTTTCATTAGAAAACATGATTATCTGATATCTTGCACGATACATTGAGCGTAGCCATTATTCTGCTTTGCTGGACATACTTTTACCCATCAAAACAGTGTATATAAAGGTTTTACTGACCTACTGTATCAAATGATATTTAATAGTATTAATGGGATCCACTTAACAGTTTGATATAGTCACCTTTACATTAGAACTTTTTACAAAAACCATTTAGCACCTTTGAGCAAGCTTAGTAAGATTTTTACGAGGGATGATCAACAGAAGTGTAATAGATCTGCCAATAAATCTTTCATTCAGTGCTTTTAGTACTTTGATAAAATCTACTGTATTTTAACCCATTTACCAACAACAGTTCACTTTCATACTTACATGTATAATCCCAGCAGGATTTGGGGAATTTCATTTTAGAAAAGGTGCTTACAAATTGCTTTCATGTGCCTTCCCATCAAAAGATACATTAAGGAGTCCCAGAGGTAGAATGTACTTCTTCTGTTCCTTGGGTTTGATGGGATGCTACATCCTTCGTCACTAGTGAATACTAAAACAATAGCATGCTTTAAGCTCTTCTTAATACCGGTAAATTGTCTGATGCGCATTGGATTAAATGGCTGCTTCTGAAGGATAATAGCAAAACAGAACAAATAATATATAGAATTTACTTATTTAGGAAACCCAGTTTCCAAATGAACTAGAACATAACTGATTATTTTACTGTTTTAGGAAATCAAGCTTCCAAATAAACAAGATCTTAGATGATACATTTTAGTGTTTTAGGAAATCAATCTTCCAAATGAACAAGATCATAGATGATACATTTTAGTGTTTTAGGAAATCAATCTTCCAAATGAATAAGATCATAGACAAGACAGTACGTTTTACTGTTTCAGGAAATCAAGCTTCCAAATGAACAAGATCATAACTGATACATATGAACAAGATCATAACTGATACATTTTACTGTTTCAGGAAATCAAGCTTCCTGATGAACCAGATTGTAACGAAGATAATGTTATCATTATAGTATTACGTACCCCATTAGATCAGAAATATTCTAGAAGGTTCTTATCTAATTGTAAAATTCAGGTAAGTTATTACATTGTCAATTTTGTTTGTTCAGTCAGAAGCCTGTCTGACTGATGATCTATAAGTTGTGAGTTGGATGCCAGGGTGATTTACAGAGCCCCTAAAGTGACATTTTAAAATACTTTTTTTATTATCTCAATTATTTCGTTTTTACAAAATATTATTTCATAAAAAAAAAATATTTCGTAAATACAAAATAATTATTTTATCATTATTATTTTTTTATATTTATTAAACATAATAATATTATTTTGATTAAACATAATAATTATTTTGTTGAAACATAATATTATTACGTAAAAACAAAATAATAGTACATTTAAACAAAATAATTGTGATAATAATAAAAAAGTATTTTAAAATGTCACTTTAGGGGCTCTGTTGTAAGCGATCAGGGTGTAATGCCTTGTAAATGTGAATTATAATCATATTACGGTGGCCAGACCTAACTTAACCTGTCGTTTAGTTTTTGCTTAAGCTTTAATAAGGAATCACAACTTCTCCATATACAGGGGATAATAAAATTATGGCCAAACTTTAATGCAAAGATCTATTGTAGTAGTTAGGATGACTGACTGAACTGAGATGATTGAAAAGCTTGAATTATGATGTAAAGTACAATACATTACATTCCTCTGATATGTACAATGTATGTGTCACAGAGTGAGAAAAATTTGCAGCCTAATTGAGACTCGAACCCGGTAACTCTTGCCTACAAGGTGAGTTCTCGTGCAACTGATCTATATGGCCAGTTACATATTTTTTTCCTCATAATGGGAACATGTTAATACCATGACATAATGAGTTAAGTATTTATGTACATGTTTGTACAAGAATGTTCATGTATGTTCTATATTTTAATGTTCTATTTATCGTAACATTATCATGAAATATATGTACACTATACATGTCAACTTTTACTGACCTTTGAAGTAATTCATTCATAAATTTCTAGGACATTGAGCATTTTACTTTTTAATTAAGAAATTAAGTTCTCAACTCATAATAATCTCCATAATAAGAAAAATACTTAGTTCTTATAAATGATTGTAGATGTACCATGTTGAAATGTCATGGGTGTAGATATTGTTGACTTAAAATTTTGCTACTTGGGCCAGGAATCATAGGGGGGTGTAGCGGGAGGGGGTGGGTCACGGGGGGTCCCTAGAAATTTTCAAAATGTACCTGTTCATGAGTGTATTTTTTAAATGTAAGATATTTTTAAGTAGCATTAGCAATTTTTCTCAGGCTCACTCTCTTTGCAATTGTGCTTAACATAGATCCCATGGTTGTGTAGTTTTTTTATTTTCAATATTTTGTGTTATTCTGCAGTGTACAGTATAATGCGGTTATGGTTTTAAAAAATTTGGACCCTGCTAGGAAAAGTTTGAAACCCCCTCCCCTCCCTGACTAGAAAAAAATCCTGGATCCATCCTTGAGAATAGTAAGCAAATGCTGGTAAAGAAAAGAGATTAAAAACTGATTTTAATTATTATTGTTAATAATTAAAACTACTGATAAACCACATAAATCCCAATTATTGAGCAATCTATTTAAATTATAAATATTTTAATAATATCCCAGGGGTTGTGAGTTAGATTCTTACCTGACTAACAAACCTTGCTTGAGTTTGGTCATGAAATATTTCCATTATCATCATCCACCTGTTGTACTTCTGTATCACAAATACCATGTAATGTGCACAGTAATCAAAGGGAAACAACTCTTGATTTGGATTGCATTCCTAGTTATCATGTGTTATCTCCCTTACCTAATAAAAACAAGCATTTTCTATTTTTACAGGTAATATTTGACTACATGACTACTCTTGGATACAACCAATCATATTATACGTTATGTGTACCGTATCCTAGGCAACCATTAAAAGACATGGAGGATAAATCACTTGAAGAGTTGAACTTTGATAAAAGAACTATTTTACATATTGCTGAGATGGATTAGTTTCTGTGATTTGTTAATGACCAGCCAACAATTTGCCAGTTTTATGGACCCTAGTTAAAATCTCTACAACTTATTAGGCTAGTATTACCAACTGATTAATCCATTTAAAGACAGTGCCTTTTGCATTGGTCTTCCTCATCAAGAAAATCAAAATAGCATTTTCGTCCCATTTTGCCACACCCCTGCTAAAGTAAGTAGTTTTTGAGCTTCAATTGCTACCAATATTTCTTGAAGACTATAACCCAGGGAACATTTTTGCCTAGTCACATTTTTGTCACACAAATAGTGACAAAATGAGAGTACATGTATTAAAAAGTGTTGCATTGCATTAAAGTGGAAAAAGGTAGTTTTTTGCCTAGTCTAAATGTATGGGCTTAATAAGTGACTGAATTTCATGATATACTTCATGTAACTGTATGTGATATTCAGTAAACTGTTATACTGCATTGTTGACATTACTAAGTGTAACAGGTACTCGTTACAGAATGATAATGGGATGTAAAATTTGTATATTAGAGTTTTTGTATTTATTTTTGTGCAATGTGAATGGAATGAGATTTAATTTTATTACATGTGTGATTTTTTACTTTTTGTCGATGGTATGAAGATTTAGTTTGTTATATGTACTGTAAAGTACTGTGATTTTTGCTAATACCGGGTAGTCAGTTATTCCCCACCCAGTTCTTCCCCAAGTAAGAAACATTTTGAATGACATCATTGAAAATATGACAGTCAAGTTTCACTATAAAGACAACCTTGTTTATAGCAAAATCATGTGATTTTGATAATGTTTTAGTTCTAAAAGAAAATGTCTCTATATTAAGACCACTCTTCTTTTTAGATAATCAGTTGCGATAGCCCAAAAAGTGGAACTTAATTGTACTCTTTATGCAAAGGTATGGTGTATTAAGACACGGTCAGTTTGTATTGCAGGCAATACGGAAGTCCCTTACCGGTGATCTATGATTTATTTAAGAACAGCAGCATGACCTTGACCTCACACCGAAAAAAACGAGGGTTTCCACTGGGAGGGGCAGTATACCCAAGTTGGACATCTAAGCAACCTTGACATTTTATCTTTGGCCTCAGTTCCGACCAAAGGGCTATACGCAGTATAATTTGGGTGAAAGTTGCAGTCGTTATTGAGTTATCGTTCAGAAAGACAGTGATGACTTATGCCAATTCTATTCATATGACTCGAACTAATTATACTTTCTCTACACCTGAAGGTTTTTTTTTTGTTTTGTAGGGGTATAATAATATTGAAGGCAATCGATATACATGTATATTTTATCTTGCGTATCTATATCTCCAAGCTTTTTACCAGCACATTTTCCAGCAATGTTAAATTCTTGAAGCAACATTAGTTTGGCTATATCCACTCTCTCAAGCACTCCTGAAGTTTGGCGATAGTGTATTTTATGTATGTCATGGGAATGACCAAGATGATTCACTAGCCACTGTTGTTCTTGCATGCTCAGATTAAATATCTGAATAGAAAAAGCTCATTAAATAAACAGTATTCAAAAGCAATGTAGAGCCACATGAGTGTTTGCAAATTCACAAAGAAAGCATCAAAACGCCTCATTTGTTGACACATACACATTTTACCCTAACCAACTTAGTATTCTAAGTAGATATTAACTGAAAACGTAAATTTTCTTCATCTATCTTATATTAATTGAAGAAACACAGTAGTTCAGTAAATTAAAACCGACCAAAGCATGCAAGGTTACATCATAACTTCCTCATTAAAACAGAGCTGCATTTGAAAGGAATGTTAAGCAGTGAAAAAATATTGCAACATACTGTATACCTAATTTGCATGTTAATCAATGAAATACATTTTAAATTTAAATCAAAGGGAAAGTTGAATTTCTTGCGTACCTGTGAGATTGTAGCGGTAGACTTTCTCATGTTCACCGAAGTTATCTGTTCTGGCTGATTCAAATTCAATTCATTACAAATCTTCTTGAGACTGTCGTATGCACGCACTGCACACAACTCTGAAAGACAGACATGCAGACAGACAGACTATCATTCCAAGTGCTTTGATAATAGTATGTTTATTTCTGAGTAAAACAAGAGGACAATTTAGTAAACTGTACAAAAATTCTAAATACAGTTAACCTATTGGACATCATCTGTGAAATACTGTACATCTGCCAAAAGTATGCATATATGCTAAAGGGAAGTACATCTTTCATAATGACAAAGACTTCCTATTTTAAACCATGACTTGCATCTTCCCTTTTTCTCCCTGCTTCACACAGACTTAAAATTCTGATTTCTTTTCCACTTTTTGAACTTACTGCAATATCAAGAATAACTGCTGGGCAAAACTTTTGGTGGAGGCGCATTGTACGGTCTAATTTTATCCAGACCCGACACCCTGGGCATTGTCCATATTCGTCTGCATTAAAGTGGATTTTGCTTGGCGTCTTCCCAATATCATTTCTCCTCCGCCTCTTTTTAGAGTTATTTTTATTAAGTATGTGATCTCCTTCATTCCTTAGCATGTCCCACTTGGCTGATACAAGTTTTTTGTTTGTTTGTTTGCCACAAGTCTTTTTTACATTTCTAACACTTCAGAAGTGAACCTGGTTCCACACCGTGGAACTTTTTTTTTGTCCATGAACAGCATACTCTGATTTTAGAAGCTTTCTAACATAGATATTTTTATTATTTGCATCATGGCATTCGTTGTTATGTGATGTTCTTTCAAAGATAGTTCTTTCCTTTTTCCCATGTGCTCCTGTAAAAACATGACCATTGTCACATTTTGATTCACTTTCCATACTACTAGATTCTGAGTCATGCGCCTTATCAACATCCATATCATCACTTGCGGTATCAATGTCATCACTGAAATTGTCATCTTCCATAACAAATAAAGAACTCCCTTGACTGTTTACAATTTTTTTAATGAATTTAGAAAGCTCAATGTTTGTTTTCCTTGAGGCTAAAGCAAATGACTGACTGAGGAATGGAAAACCTTGAAAGCTCCTCTGAATCAGAGACATCAGGACTAGACACAACATCAGATGACTGACCTAGGTCTGGTAAACCTTGTGAACTTTGTCCCAAGCGAGCTACATGACTGGACTATAATAGTGGGGATGAACGGGGCTGCTTCAGCTCTTCTGAAATATTTACCAGTTGATTTGTTTTTAGGGGTTTTCTCTTTTTCAACAATACGTAGGATGTATAAAGAAACTCATTTCACCTACTTGATTTTCTATGAATTGTTTTGCCTGCCTAGGCACTTAACACATTGCAAAAATTCATGCTCGTAACTGGCAAACATTCTACTTAAGCATTGAAGGGATGTAAACGACCATAGAAGACTCCATGATCTATAATTTTCCAACTCTGGAATCTCATCGGATTGCCACTATACCAACCAGGGGCGGATACAGACTAGGTCTGCCTGGGGGCTTAAATGGGGTGAGTATGGGAGGGACGTGCCCTCCCGTAGGGGGGTAGGGGGGCCTCCCCTGGAAAATTTTGAAAAATAAAGGTCTAAAATGCTGCATTCTGGTGCATTTTTTGGTGGTTTTGTTGTATTAATTTTAGCACAGATTAACAAACAATAGACCACAAAATGATATATGAAAGTAAGAAAGTAAGTGAGAAAGTAACTTTTATTTACATTCAGTCAGACATAATAACTAATAAACATATGCACTAGTCTGTAATACATAATAACTAATAAACATATGCACTAGTCTGTAATACATAATAACTAATAAACGTAGGCACTAGTCTGTAATACATAATAACTAATAAACATAGGCACTAGTCTGTAATACATAATAACTAATAAACATATGCACTAGTCTGTAATACATAATAACTAATAAACATAGGCACTAGTCTGTAATACATAGTAACTAATAAACATATGCACTAGTCTGTAAGACATAATAACTAATAAACATAGGCACTAGTCTGTAAGACATAATAACTAATAAACATATGCACTAGTCTGTAAGACATAATAACAAATAAACATAAGCTCAAGAGTGCTTCTCAACCTACAATACTTCTATTATTACAAAGAGTAATACATGTAATAACAAATTAAAAGGAAATAATGGCACAAATTATTATGACTAAACTCAAACTAATCAATAATCAATATTATATCAAGACAAGCATTAATTGCCATTCCAGTACAACAGTAAATAAATAAACAAGTAAAAGTAGATAAAACTTCAGTTTACAAAATTGACAGTTCATATGAAAATTCACAACAAGCATGATAACATTCAAGGTTGAAATTCTTAAATTGATCAAATACATGGGAATTAAAACATTTTAGCAACAGAAATATATGAAACCAATTACATTTTTCTATTTTTTCTGCTACATTTTTTAACAAAAAAGATTGGACAAGTCAATTAAAGTTCAGTAACTTTTGTTTGTATCAATGTTTGTCATGAAGGTATAACAGTTCATACATATCTGAAATTCAAAGAGAGATATATCATGCTCTAAAGAAAATTTGATATCCTAAAATGTGTTAATAACATTTAATTTAAAATAAATAGAAGAACAAAAATACAGTATGAAAATAATATTTGCATTAAGCTGCAATTATCTTTGAAATTTTTTTTTTGATAAAAATAAAATTTCAACATGTATAAATGTACATACATTGGGGTCCAAAATTTTCTTTACATAAATTACATTTTGATGCTTTGTAATAATTAACATGAAATTATCATTTTCACAACCAATACATAATACGGCATGAACAAGCAATTATGTTCTTTATGCATTATAAACATAACATCGAAGTACTAAGGAATATGTGTCTACAGCAAAATTTAAATAAAAATTAGATCAAAAATGAAAAAAATACAACTGTTAAGAAACTTTCGGACACCAATTTAGCAGTCCATAAAATGTTAGGTAATGCCATCCTTCTAGGATTCCTTTCGGCAAAGAGTCCAACCACCTGGGCGACATCTATGGGTATGTTTTTTTAAAACAAAAGTGCTTTCAAGACAGGACTTAGTTTTTCAAAGAAAATAAATCCTTCAAACAATAATTATAAATTCATATTTGAAAAATATGAAAGGGGCATAACTCCTCAAACATACATCCATAGTTATGTCCCTTCAAAGTTAAGTAGACGTATTATCAATAAATAAGCATACCTACTTTTATTTAAATATCTTAAATACTAAAAATGTTTCAATTGGACCAAATTTTAACCCTAAAGGATAAGGGACATAACTCTAAAAACATCTCATCAAGATTTATGTCCCTTCATAGTTGTGTAGATGTAGTACTAATTAGTAAGCATACCATCTTTCATTAAAATACCATGATGAGTATTGAAAATATTTCAATTTAAGGTACTTAATTAAAACATTAAAAAGGAGCACAACTGCAAAAACAATTCATCAAGAGTTACATCCCTTCATTGTCAGATAGCTTTATAACTCATAAATATGCATACCGACTTTCATTCAAGTATATTTATAAGCACTGAAAATATCCCATTTCAATAAATTTTAATCCTAAATGTTTAAGTATAAAGGGGCAAAACTACAAAATAATTCATCCACAGTTAGATCACGTGGTAGGCATGTAGATATAGTACCGACAAATAAGTATACAAACTTAAAGTCAAATATCTTAATATGAATTAAATATATTCTAAAAACTTTAACCCTATATTTTGCAATTTTTAAGTATAAAAGGGCAATAACTCAAAAAATAATTCATCCAGAGTTATTTGCTTTCACAGTATGGTTGATACAGTCCCTATGAATAAGTATACAAACTTTCAATGAAATATCTTGGATAGCGTTGATATAAGAGTTTTAAAAAAATTAACCTGAAAACCAACGCCTACGCAAAAGTGATAGCATAAGCTCTCATTTTCTTCGAAAAGTCGAGCTAAAAATGCCTATAAAAACATCTTCATCAATAACTGGTTGAACATTAAACTTCTGAACAGAATCTTGAAACAAAATGTCTCTGCTATTTTGCAGTTAATTAAATCTAGTAACAAGAATGCTAAAATGAAGGGAATTAGTTATTTAAACACTATTTTAATCTTTGCTTTTTTTACAACACTCTCAAATATGTTCAACAGTCTGTCCATTTTTTCCATTTTTTGTTGATGATGCTGCTCAAACTTCTCCAAAGCCTGCTGTTGTCTTTCATCAAATTTCTGAATATGTTGCAGAAGTTTTTCTTTGTCTGATTGTTTGACTTTTCTTTTCTTTGGTCTTGAAGGCCCTTGTTAAAGCAAGTTACAACTGGAATTAGGACTGTCAGACTTTTCACTGGACAGTTCATCATCAGGCAATGTTATAAGCTTTTCTTTATTACTTGTATCAATTACAACCTCAGGTCGGGTTGAACACTTATGAACATAAAGATCATTAAAAGCTTCAACATGCTTCCAGATTTTGGGTGCACTACCACTTTTTGAATTGTTATCAATTACTTCTTTATACTTTTTCCTTAAGTTCTTCCATTTATTCACACACTGTAATTTAGTAACGTTAATATTCTGGTGGACCATTTCTTGTTTAATATCCTCCCATAGTTTATCATGATTTCTACTATTATTAAAGAGTGTTTCTCTGTCTCCTCTCAAAGTGATCAATAGCTTTTCTTCACTTTCTTTCCATGTGTGAACCTGAAATTAAATATTGGTCAGTTTTTCACAGGAAATTTTGTACTTATTTAATTTTTCTGATAAAATGTTGTTAAACTGTTCTTGTGTACAAGACTCTTTGGAAGATACTCTAATGAGACCTTCTTGATAGTCCAGCAATGGAATAGATGCAATGCTCCAACTCTCACTAGAACCATTTGAGTAGCAGGATGCAACATTTTGTGAAAAACAAACTGTTTCTTCACCAGAACTGGTTATGAAATAGTCTAAATTCTTTTCCCCGGTATGTTTGATATAATTATAATTGCACATTAAATTAAAATTCACCTCTAAAGATTTATTGTCATTGTTGTTGTAGTCTGTGCATTCACCATTATTATCAGGCTGCTTTTCTTCTATTTTGTCACTGGATGTACCAATAGAAGTGGAATTATTTTCCTCTTCGTGCATAATTGCGTTTATAATGGACTGTCTCATTTCCATGTCTAAAAATAAAAAATTATCTTAAAATTATATTAAGAAAATACAGTAACACCCATCAAAATGTAAACTGACACATGGATCTTACACATGTGAACCAAAATTTCTTATAACTGTCAACTTTTTCACAAGTTTTCTGCCTGAAACTGTTTTACTGTTTAAGATTATTGCGGTGACCTTTATCACACTGACCCTGAAGCCAAACTTGTCCTGCATTTCATGATGTGTCAGCAAAATTATCTAAAATCAGTCAAGCCTTGAACAAGTTATCATCTGGAAATTGTTTTACAGTTCAGGGTCACTGTTACCTTTGACATACTGACTCTGAAGGCAAACTTGACCAGTATACCTTCTGAGGTTGCAATTGTGTACCAAAAATATTTATTATTGATCCAGTTGTTCACGAGTTACCATCAAGAAACCAGTAAATACCAATTAAACTGTCATTTGTTATGAATTATGAGATGAAAGCAACCTTCCATACAACCTAGAACATTACCCTTGTATGTCAAATGTTACAATATTAAATTCTATAATGCTTTTTCTGAGCTATTTCTGTTAGGAATGTATAGTTGCGACATTTATCTACAGTTATAGGTAAAACTGAAAAAGATGAAGACTTTTTTACTGCGCATGGCTGTTTTTGTAAATGAGAGTCACTGATCATGGAGTAAGCATGATAGTACATGTATATTAAATTGTTCTGCAACGTATCTTTTACAAAAGAAAATGACATTAAATTATTACCACTACTTGGAGATTGCAATAACAGTGCAAGTGATTTATCCAGATAAGCTTGCTTGACACCACTTTCTGTTTGTATCTTCACCAAAACACTACAAGAAAAAAATAGACATTAGTTAGGAATATGTGTAATAGGAGAGAAACATTTGCAACCCCATGCTGGAATCGAGCCTGCAAACTTCTGCTTGCAAGTCAGATACTCTACCACTGAGCTGTCCAGACATGGGTTACACTTTTAATTATGCACAAATTAGATCTGTATACATGTATGTTCTGTCGAAATTATATTCAAACTATATAACTGAAAGTTAATACAAACTAAAGTATGTGATATTTTGAAGGAGACAACGTTATATCGCCATATATTAAACATCGGGTTAGTTTATCATAAATATCCAAAATGACACCTGTAATGACAGTAGCACAAGTAGGATAAGTCACGGCGGTAAATATTTGTTTATTTTTTAATAATAACGACCACTAACATGTTTTCGGATGTTTAAAAGTTGAAACATAGTCAAGTTATGTATGAGCAGTAGTCCAGTGGTAGGACGCACTGCTAATTTCCTTGAGCAAGAAATTTACCTGCAATTGCTTCACTCCACCCAGGTGTAAATGGGTACCTGTGAGGGTAGTATAATTCCGTTGCGGCATTTTTTGGCTGCACCAATAAGCAGTGTGAATGACTCCCCAGGGAGATTGATAGATAGATATATACCAGTAGCCTAATGACTAGGGGTAATAGCTGTAAAGTCGGTGAACGTTTGTAAGCATGAAACTTAGACTATAAAATAGCCATTATTATAAGTTATGAGACTTCCGTAACATTAGCCATTCCTTAATGAATTGTCTAGAGTTACTCCACTCCCGTAACTCCAGTTATGGTACCGCAACTCTAGCCACTGCCTTAAGTTAAACAACAAAACCAATAAAATATACCATTATACTGAAAATGGTGGAGTAATTATACAATCAAATAATTATCTGATGTTTAACTGTAGGTTCTAGACCCGCTACTCTAACTTTATACCCCTAACATCGCAGAAAACAATTAAAATCTAAAAACTCACAGATCTTTTCCACCCGTTGCCGCCATCTTGAAAACTCAATCAACTCAAAGGCACACGTGGGTTGAGCTCGAGTAGAGATCAAAGGTTAAATGACGTCAGTGGAGTTAAACTCTCGTTCGTTTTCCTCTTACTCTAGTTACTAAAGTTAACTCGAGTATGTCAGCTGAACTCAACCTATGAATACTGATCAGACAAAGAGATGAGAGTCTGTCTTGTCCCATAGTTGATCTTAACCTTGTCTTCACAAGACCCAGAACACTAACACTCCTTTCACACTCATATGATGTAACCAGAAACACACTGGACACTGAAAGGATATTGTGAATGTTAGGATATAATTGTTTCGAGCACATCTTAAGGTTTTTTTGGATAGTGTCTGGTGGTGACTGGTTACCTTTCCATTTTCTTTGCCATAGATGCAGTTCAGATTCAAGGGACTGTGATGAAGGTAAATCTTCAGCAAACCATTCTAGATCAGTAACACTAATATTCTGAGAATTGTCACACATGTAAGACGGTATCAATGCAAGCCCCATAGCAGCCTTTCTTTGCAGTTCACCAAACCGTTGGTTCATCTGTGATAGAAGAGTGTCTATAAACTCAATAGTTAAATTTCTTTTGTAATAATTTTGTGGGATAGAAGCTTCAACATTTCCTCTCATTGTTTGACGACCACATGTCCTGGGTTTAGCAGGAACAGTACCTACACTTTCAGCAACCAACACAGCCTCTCGGTACCATCTTTCATGAAACTCATCAATGTTAGAACGAACATCCTGGATAGCTTCAATGACAACCTTTACTTCACTCATAGCGTTCACGACATCAACAGCTCTGCCTGCAAAAAAAGTATAAGAAAAAAATCATGTAATGGTATATCAGATTGGATTTGCAACTTTTTAAAGTTAAAAACCAGCAAACATGAAAACTATCTTGTAATCTTGAAGTAATAAAAATTTGTAAAGTTATTTCCATCACAATAATTCTTGTTAAGATATATAGAGATAGATTTATTGTTTCAGGTACTGACAACAAATTTTATCCGTCAACTTCAACATACTTTCACTTTTATATGCAAGATATAAAACATGACATTTAGGCGTACACTTCATTGATCTAAAAGAAACTAAAATAAAAGTCAATTGAAGATTCGCACTTGTTCTTACCTTGTAACGAAACTGTGAGTGGTTTGATGTAACTGAGGCATCTTGTCACTACAATCAATACTACTATGAACTGAAATGAGGTGATAGCAAGTAGAAATCCTGATATTTCAGCTGATGTAGTGGATCTGGTCTCGGCAGACATAATCTCAGACATGGCGTCCACCATTGATGGTAGGAAATCAATAAACAGCTCCAAAGCATCGTGTCTCTCTACCCATCGTGTTCGTCATAACTCCTGGAATTTAAATAACATCTACATAAAAAATATTGTTAAAGATTTAACGCCACTGTATGAAGATATATTCATTAACAACAGACATCAAAATATTGAAAAGCTTAATTATGTAATTTGGTGCAATATCTTTCTGTCACAGGACTACATAACTACATTCTCAGATCAAAACAATTGTTATAAGAACTGACAATCAAATTCTACAATGATTTCAATCCACTTTCACCTTGAAATGCCATGAGTATTTTTGTTATATGAATAATTCTTGCTCATCACAGGTTTTTGAACCTGTAGCCGGTGATAATACTTTTGATAATGGTGCTTTGAATTTGAAACAAACAAAAAAATCAGTAATGTAATATTATCCATAAAGGTAAGAAACTCAGTCTATTATTATAACATGAGAGTCATTATTGTGCTGCGCTGCTCACCAAAGAGCCAGTATTTTGAACATTAAGATTCGAGTTTTATAATAGCCATTAATCTTTTATGCTAGAAAAATTTACAGATGTTATATTATGAACATTACCTTAATTTTCATTCGCTTGTTCTCTGAGCCTTCTTGTGCGGCCCTACAGTCCTCAAGGTATGTCTGTTGTTCAGGTGAAAAGTTGAAGAACATAGAAATTTGAAATTAAACAACAAAATATGAATTATTTCCTGATAAAATATCCTGTCCTAGCATGAAAAAAAGAATCAACCAGATTGACTATAACGTTTGTCAATATGTTGGCAACATATTTTAAAACAACTAATGCCATTTAGCATTGTAAGAAATATTGCCAACTTCAGGGGCAAGATATTCTGACTAAAAGGCCCTTAGTCCGCATTATATAATGTATGTTTTTTTCAATAACCACTAAAATCTACTGAATGCCCAAAGTGCCTAGCTAGTTATTAATCAATTTAAAACTTATCAATATTTGAATTATTTATGCTTATTATCAATATTTGAATTATTTATGCTTATACAGATTATTGATTACAATAGTCATAACAGGTGCTACTAATGTACCTTTTGCCCATTCTATATCGTAGAGAAATTGGAATTTTGTCTCCTTTCTTTTCTTCAATGCAGCTGAAATAGAATGTACAATAACTATAAATATATGTACAAATTCATACGCCAGCATTGACTTGGACACAATTTCAAATTTCTTCTTGGTAACTAGCAAAATACTAGAATATACCTAACAAATATGTGGACAAAGTCATATTCCAGCACTGACTTGAACTCAATGTCCAAGTTCTTCTTGGTTACTAAATTATACCTCATAAATATTTAGATAAATTCATAGGCCATCAGTGACTTGGACTCAATGCACAAGTTCTACTTGTTTACTAAAATACACATTAAAATATATGTACAAACTCATAAGCCAGCAATGACTTAGGCGCAATGTCCAAGTTTTATTTGGTTACTAGCAAAATACTTATATTTACCTTTTAAATATCTGGACAAATTCATAAGCCATCAGTGACTTGGACACAATGACAAAGTTCTTCTTGGTTACTAGCATGATTCTAAAATTTACCTTTAAATATCTAGACATATTCATAAGCCAACTATGGTTTGGACACAATGTCCAAGTTCTTCTCGTATTATTTCGTAACTCGCTTGAAGATATGTAGACCTAATGGTATTGTGTGTCTGTCTTCCTGAACGATAAGTCAATAACGACTGCAACTTTCATCCAAATAATACTGTGTATAGCCCTTTGGTCAAGGCTGAGGCCAAGGATCAAATGTCAAGGTTGCTTGGATGTCCAACTTTGGTATACTGCCCCTCCCAGCGGATCTCTTGGGTTTTTTTTGGTCTGAGGTTAAGGTCATGCTGCTCTTCTTAAATTAGTCATAGATCACCGGTAAGGGACTTCAGTATTGCCTGCAATACAAACTGACCGTGTCTTTATAAACTATACCTTTGCATAAAGAGTACATTAAGTTCCACTATTTTGACTATCAAACTTGATTATCTAAATAGAAGAGTGGTCTTAATATAGAGATAATTTCTTTTAGGACTAAAACATTATCAAAATCACATGATTTTGCTATAAACAAGGTTGTTTTTATAATAAATACTTTACTGTCATATATTTTTAATGATGTCATTCAAAACGTTCCTTACTTGGGGAATAACTGGGCGGGAAATAACTGACTATCCGGTATTAGCAAAAAGCACAGTACCTTACAGTACACATAACAAACTAAATCTTATTTTGTATAATTTTATATCTTCTTTGTCTCATTTACTTGAGTGATCCTGGTGCATTTATAATGAAACACATGGAAATTGATATTGTGAAAGGTTAAACCTTGTATAACACATGTGTTAACTATTAACAGTGTAAACTCCCTGTATCAAACATGTGTTTAACCTTTACTGATCAATCACAGGTTTTTACGTATTTTACCCTACCCCATTGCCATGGTGACAAGGATTGTAGTTCGATTCACTTTTTCTGGAAGGCAATCACACATGAAATGTTTGACCACATTACATCTCTGTTAGTCTATTAGTATGAAGTAAAGGCAACTTGAAATAGCCCTATGGCTTTAGGATGAAATATTACTTTTTGCCAATGCCCGACAAGTCAAGGAATAAACATACCTAACGAAACTTCTATGTACTCCTAATTTCATCATTGTAGAAAATGTTTATTTTTCAACATTATGTCCGATTGCTGATGGAAATGCTTGTAGGACCATGCTGACCTTCGCTTGCATGGTTTTCATGATACTACATCGATGCAAAATCTGCTTTGCCATGCATGCGTTAATATGGGAAGATTTCTGATTGCTTTAACAGAAAATTTGACATTAGAAATCTTATCCGGTAGGTGACGCGCTGCCATGCAGAAGACCTCTCGCAATTTCTCGATCTAGAAGCCACATTCTAGCTATTTCTTGATTTTTCGTTGTGCATATCAACACAGTAATAATTTTCATTAAAACTGACCACGTGGGATTTTTGCACGAGAAGCATGTGCCCATTTTTGCTTTTCAGCACATGCGCCACAATACCAATTTTGAATCAATTAAGAAGCTTGTAAACCATGCAAACAGACCCCAGTATAGTCATATTTACATTTCCTTAAACGATCGGACATGAATGTTGAAAAAAAATCCAACAACATTGAACTCGGGTACTTAGGAGTTTTGTTATGTGTACTACAATTCCTGTATCAAACATGCGTAAATTGATAGCTCTGTAGTGTAGGCTATCTGCCATTAACATTTGTTTATCTCAATTAACTTGTTATTGAATATGTTTTTCTATTTTTAATTCTAATTCTTCCTAGTTGTAAAAGGATTTAGCATTTTATTGTAAAGAATTATATGTAAAATATGAGAAGAGCTACATACCTTGTGATATTGGTATTAATTCACATTTTAATCATATTGTATTTATTTTATTGACCTTATGTTCATCTAAAACCTGAATTCTTTAATTTCAATTTATATATTTGTAACAAACCATCATTTTATTATTTATCGTAGTTTATTTAAGTAATGCCCCTGGATTCAAAACTGATCCCTCAAACTCTACCATGCGTTTGGTTAGGTGTGTTACATGTTGTTGTAATAGAGAGTCTTTATAAAGCTCCAGATTAGACACAGGTGAACAATCTAAGTTCCATAAAACTATCTTGCATTAGTCAATTCTGGCACCTTTTTTGCTTTGGGCATTTGTTCAGGTAAGCTTACCAATCATAAATACGTCTACATGGACTCTGTAGCGTAAGTTATAAAGAAAAAACAGGAACAAGTGCATAAATTTAGTTATTGTTTTTTATTTTTGTATTTTTATGTTTGCACAGCAAACCGATGTTGTATATAAATTATAATATGTTGAAAAAAATATAATCTCTGATAATTTACAATGTAAACGTTGTTATTTTTACAATTTACAATATAAAGAAAATATATATTACAAAAGATGTCACCTTTGAGTCCAAGAAATAATACTATCAAGTGTCAGTTTCCTTATACGAACATTTAGTCAGTTAAGTGGAAGCTTCACACATTCATCTGGAGGGAATTAGTTATGTGATGTACCCATAACTCGCTGTAAGTTATAATAAATTTATTGAGTTCACTAGATGTTATCAAAATTTAATTTGCCGCAAAATTGAAGCATATCCTCTACAAATAGTGGTCAGGTAATATGTGCTAGCACTACAACATGCTTTTTGCTCTTGTTTATTACCAGTTTGCTCCAATAAATTAACCAGATCTAATATACCTCAACTAGTCTTTTACTCACATGATTTCTGTAACATTAGAGGATGTACAACTCTAGCTGTCCTTCTGATCTTCTCAGGAAGTGAAGCTGATCTTTGAAGACAACGATGATGTCTGAAGAACGACGTTTTCCTTTTGTTTGAAGAGTTCTTGCTTGTTTCTACTTCTCGTTCTTCCAAGTTATTCTTAACGGGATTTTCATTGATAGGGGCAAGATTTGTATTTGTGTGAAATGTAAAAATAGGTTTGTCTACATTTGATGTAGCATACGACACCATGTGAGAATCCAAGTGACTTGAGTTGTCGTCTGCCGTTTCTTGTTGCAGCAGCCGACATCCACTTGTAAAAGGAATCATTGTCGTTTGTATATACAGACGCCTATATTTAATGTTAAAACATACGTAATGCATAATATTAAATATCACGGAAGTCTTGGCTATTATCATCAAATATCGAAAATATGTTTTGTATCCATTGTTAAATCCCATTGCTAGGTACAGCCAGGTTCCAGAGAAAGGAACCCAACAACACAATACAATTAAAACAGCAAACACACCTTTTCTAAAAACACTTCGTTCACAACTTGTGTTCATCTGGCTTGGACGCCTTAATTGTATTGTACCTCTTCCAATATTATTTGAGGAAAGTTGAAACACGTTAGCTTTCCTTCCTTGCAGACGTATAACTGTCGTCTGCTGACTTCGTGTAGTTGCAACATGATTCAACCACCTGTTCATACGAGCTTTTTTAACCTGATAGTAAATTTTTAGATAAACAAATACCATAATAATAACAGGAATCAGAATTCCTCCTAATATAAAACAAAGACTCGAAATCGTGTTTTGGTACAGTATACCATTTGAAAAGAAGCACATTGTTTCGTTGTAGTGCTCTCCCCCTTTGTTAGTCGTCTCGTCGGGAAGTACGTCGTCGGCATTTCCTTGAAGTTTTGAACCTTTGGACATTATCATCAAAGTAATTGGATGTATCATGCTTAGGAAGCTAAATATCCATATTGTAGTGATAGAAAATACTGTAGTAATTTTGGCTGATACATTGTAGTTGATTCTCATCATTTTCTTGAATCTGAAAGAAGTTATGATTAAGTTTAAAACATGGGTTACACAACCAGAAATAAACTATGCTCAAAAGAATAAAATACCTGATACAAAGGTAGCAATTTTTGATAATAGATTTTGATAATCGTTGAGGCAGAAATTTTTAAGGCACATGGACAAAATAATTAATACATAAAAACAAAATATTTATTGCTTATTAACAAAACACTTAATGCATATAAACTAAATATGTAATGCATATAAATGATATATTTAATGCTTTGCTCGTAAAATGTTTAATGTATAAAGGCAGACAGCAGTTCATGTACAAAACGTATAAACAAGGATGAGTACGGAACGAACTCCCGTAATTCTTAACTCCGAGACTGAAATAGCTGTGGAGTTATAGAAGTAATAATTAAACTACGCTAAGGACGCTTTACTAAAAAGTAATGTTTTTGCAAAATATTTTGCTGTTGTACTTTCCAAAACAAATAATAAATCAAAAGATGACCCTTACCTCATTATGGCAATACCAGTGGTTGTGTACGTGCAAGCTGTACCCGAAACTAGAAATACAACGGAGAATACATCACAGCCATTGTCCCCTGGTAATGTTAACGTCCAATCAATGAACAAAAATACAGCGCTGCTAAGTAATAAGTTCATTTGTAATGTATTTTCAAGTTTTTGTAATGAAGCATGTTTTATAAACATTGCTACTGATGATAAAATCAAACAAACTCCAATCATTTGCACTATTATAGCTAAAACTGCTTCACCAACCAGAAAATGTGATTGAATGTCGGAAGAATTTAATGATGAAGTCATATTTGTTGCTGAATCAGTTTATTAAATCTCAATATTTGTCATTAATTTCTTGATAAAGCAAATCTTTTGAAAATTAAAAGTGTTTGGTTTCAAAAACGTTAAAGTCGTATTTATGTGTTCTGCAGCTCTCAAGACACTGTGTTGTTCTGTGGAAGATGTTTTGATTTTGTCTCATATATATATACACCTTGAACATACTTATGGTAAATTAGCAGCATACTTGGTCAATAAAAAAGCGAATCAAGCCTTTAAAAGTTGTGATAACTTATCAACACATATAACAGATAGGTAACATTTGCAGCAATTGTTATGAAATGTTCAGAAATGCCAATTCACTCCTCAATATTAATATCTTTATTTCTGTTTCGTCTTTTGGTTCGTCAATCCAGATGTAGAGTCGGTCTAAATCACTGCGTTGGTAATAATTATTGGTTTTAATATTATATGACGAGCTTTGTCCCTCAATGATAGAGTAAATGAGTGCAAAGAAATCATTTTGAACAGTTCAGCACACTGGCTATTCCACATCTTTACCTATCTAGTATCATATGAGGTACACCAGAAATTTTAATTGAATCAATTCAAATTTATAAGTAATACAAATTTTGCTTAGTTTAAGACTAAGTTTTCAAATAATCTGCATGTTTGATGATCAATAATACGTTGCTAATGTATGGTGGCATATTGCTGCCACCAGATAACCACATAACTTACTAGATAATTATCTGGTTAACTAGTTACGTAACTAGTTATTTTTTACAATAAAGAAAAGATCATAACAGGAAAAAAATGCAAGTTAGTGCTTACAACTGCCATTGTGAATAATTTTACCAATTAAATGTTAAGTGGCTAACTAGTTACGTAACTAGTTAACCTGTTATCACTTATCTATAATCGCTAAGTGGTAAGTGAATATCTAGTTACGGTAACTAGATAATCACTTAAATAACTAGATAATTAAGAGGTTAACTAGTTACGTAACTAGTTAACCACTTACCACTTACACAAAATATCGCTAACTGGTAAGTAGTTATCTAGTTACGTAACTAGTTAACCCGATAATTAACTAGTTAATTAAGTAGTTATCTAGTTACGTAACTAGTTAATCACTTAACATTAAATTGGTAAAATAATACACAATGGCAGTTGCAAGCACTAACTTGCATTTTTTCCCTGTTATGATATTTTCTTTACTGTAAAAAATAACTAGTTACGTAACTAGTTAACTACTTAATCAACTAGATAATTATCAGGTTAACTAGTTACGTAACTAGTTAACCACTTAATTAACTAGTTAGGTTATGTGGTTATCTGGTGGCAGAAAAATGCCACCATACTAATGTACATGTATATTTACTTATCTTAACATGCCTTCCATTCCTCTAACTATAAGATTTTTGGCACAACTGTCTAAGCTGACTTTCGGCATACCTTTGTCTGTTTATAATTCTCATTTTATTGGACAAATGCAATATGACGTACTGGAAAGTGGGGAAACCCCACCATTGTATTAATTGAAAAAAAGAAAAAAAGGGCTATAAGATCTTAAATCAGCGTTTCTCCGTGTTCGTCAAGTTCGGATTTTTTATAAAAGTTGGAAGTGTTTTCGCAAGCATTATAAAGCTTCATAAATAAAGTAATGTTTATTTTTCAAACATTAACTATTGCATGGATAAAATGATTGAACGTGTGAGTAGGATAAAAATAATCAAGATAGTCTCAATTTATTGAGGCTAATGAGGATAATGAGTTATAATCAATATTTTGGGTCCCTGAAGGGTCTTTTGTGTCAGGGACCCAAAATATTCGCGAGGATAGATACATTGTGACGTCATCAAGGTGTGGTCGTTTTATGCCAGCGAACTTGCTGAACGACTTAGGCATGCAACAGGAACAAGGATATCTGCATATACTGCAAGAAATCGACTAAGAGCCGCCAGGCTTCGCGCTCGACGTTTCTACAAGGGTGTCCCTTTAAGGGCAAATCACCGCCTTCTACGCTTGAATTGGACACGTCGGTATAGTCGTTGGTTAAGGAACCAGTGGAATAGGGTTGTATTCACTGACGAATCAAATTTTAACCTTCATTGGGCGGACGGTAGGATTCGTGTTTGGCGACGCAGAGGTGAACGTCTCGATCCAGCTAACGTAATTGAATGTGACAATTACGGCGGCGGAAGTGTAATGATCTGGGGAGTATTTTCTTATAACGGAAAAACAGAGCTAGTAACTGTGCAAAATCGCCTAAATTCCACACGTTATTGTGACGAAATAATCCTATCCATTGTTGTTACATACATACAGAACGGTAACGCTGACGTTTTCCAACAGGATAACGCACGATGTCACACCGCTCGGCACACACAACACGTTCTGGCGGAAAACAACATCAACACACTTGAATGGCCTGCGAGATCAACAGATCTGTCGCCAATAGAGCACATGTGGGACTATCTTGGTCGTAAGTTGCTTGACAGGAATGACGTCAATAGCGTACGTGTTTTGGAGCGTGCTTTGCACGAGGAATGGGCACAGACACCTGCTCACTTCACCCGGCGTCTCATAAGTTCAATGAGACGACGTTGATTGGCTGTCATTCAAGCTAGGGGTGGACATACCAGATACTGATTAGTTTGTGATTTTTTGTTCTGACCCTTATGCTGTTATCATGGCTGGAATTCTCAATAATCTCATCAAACTTTTTTGTAAAAATGTTCAATATTCTGTCGATTAAATAAATTTTGTTACAAATCAATTTTTTGTCACCAAAATGGGGTTTATAATAAAATATTAAATAAAACATTCTTACTGACTAAACTTTTTCCTCTCAGCATATATCTCAATATGTCAATGTTACCTCTTAATACGTAATTACATGTATGTATAATATAAAATATAGAGATACATGTATAATAAAAAATAAAATATAAAAATAAAAATTTATGCATTTGCTAGGTTTCGAACCAGCGACCTCTTGAACTTTTCATTTCATATGATTATTTCCGTTCCTTCCCTTTAGCCGACTGAGCTATTTGGGTCCTAAAGGGCAAAGCATGTAACAATAGTTAAATACTGTAAAAGGGACATTAAATATGGGGAAGATAATTTTGGAAGATGAATCCTAAATTTTGTGAGTTGTTATCAAATACAAATAAACTGCACTATCAAATTAAAAAAGCAATTAAATTGTGATTTGTAAAAAAACGTATTAATGATAGTTATGAAATTTCAAGTAAAATGATCCCATGTACGATTTTTTTGACATACTAATAAATTATGTATAGCGGTATGATTTAACTAAAAACCTTGTAATTAATATATTGTATATAGATCTATAGACGTTCTTGTAACAAACAGACAAGCTGCGTCTGTTCACTTAGTCAAGCGTTTGCCTTTTTCTGGCGAAGCATTTTACTGGCTCTGGTCGTTCCCAAATACCAAGTCATTCCTTTTTCTTAGAGAAGGGAAATCATATGGCATGGTTACCAGAGCTGTTGATGTATTGCTAGGACTTGGTCAAACGCTTTGTTTTTTGCGTTCGTCATCGTGAGATGACGAAACAACCTGCATGAGTCGTGCATGTGGTCGCACGATCATGGCACTCTATCCTGTCTCGCCTCCCTATATTTAATTAAATAACTATATTGAAAATGATTTAATATTTCTTTAATCTTGAGAGAAATTTGAAAAAATATTAATGAATACATGTACACTTTAAAATGGATTAATTGGTAAATTTGCTATGTCCATTTCATACATTTCTGTACTTACTACCCCTTCGAAAAATTCATATTGTTTAAAATCCAACCTCCTATAATCGAAGACAGGAAGAGTGCCATGGTCAAAATGCAGTATTATGATAAACAAAAATATATTCAAAAATACATAGAATGAATTTCTACGCACCCGGGTCACGTCAGTTTAATGCATTGCCTCTCATATTTAAAAATATGCAAACAATATGAAACCATTAAAATAGTTTTGTCGGAAAAATATTGGCATTTTGAGAGAGGTCGATCGAGGAAGTTATAACTTTACCACCGGACTTACCTCGGCGATCTTCTATGCAGATAAATCTCGGATATCATAGGGTGAAAAAGTAGATCTACGAATTTAGTTTCTGTAGTAATGTAGTCTGAACTGGACAGAAATACGACGTGTGAGACGTTGTTCTGATGTAATGATGAGATAATCGTGTAACAAGGTTATTATTAAATGTTGACATAAAAATGACAAATGGACTTGTTTCCATGTATATAGAGACAGTCCAGGGCCATCACGATGACGAAACAACCTGCATGAGTCGTGTATGTGGTCGCACGATCATGGCGCTCTATCCTGTCTCGCCTCCCTATATTTAATTAAATAACTATATTGAAAATGATTTAATATTTCTTTCATCTTGAGAGAAATCACCAGATCTGTCGCCAATAGAACACAAGCGGGACTATCTTGGTCGTAAGTTGCGTGACAGGAATGACGTCAATAGCGTACGTGATTTGGAGCGTGCTTTGCACGAGGAATGGGCACAGACACCTGCTCACTTTGCTCGGCGTCTCATAAGTTCAATGAGACGTCGTTGATTGGCTGTCATTCAAGCTAGGGGTGGACATACCAGATACTGATTAGTTTGTGATTTTTTATTCTGACCCTTATGCTGTTATCATGGCTGGAATTCTCAATAATCTCATCAAACTTTTTTTGTAAAAATGTTCAATATTCTGTCGATTGAATAAATTTTGTTACAAATCAATTTTTTGTCAATAAAATGGGGTTTATAATAAAATATTAAATAAAACATTCTTACTGACTAAACTTTTTCCTCTCAGCATATATCTCAATAATTCAATGTTACCTCTTAATACGTAAATACATGTATGTATAATATAAGATATAGATATACATTATAATAAAAGATAAAATATAAAAATAAAAATTTATGCATTTGCTAGGTTTCGAACCAGCGACCTCTTGAACTTTTCATTTCATATGATTATTTCCGTTCCTTCCCTTTAGCCGACTGAGCTATTTGGTTCCTAAAGGGCAGAGCATGTAACAATAGTTAAATACTGTAAAAAGGACATTAAATATGGGGAAGACAATTTTGGAAGATGAATTCTAAATTTTGTGAGATGTTATCAAATACAAATAAACTGCACTATCAAATTAAAAAAAGCAATTAAATTGTGATTTGTAAAAAACGTATTAATGATAGTTATGAAATTTCAAGTAAAATAATCCCATGTACGATTTATTTGACATACTAATAAATTATGTACAGCGGTATGATTTAACTAAAAACCTTGTAATTAATATATTGTATATAGATCTATAGACGTTCTTGTAACAAACAGACAAACTGCGTCTGTTCTCTTAGTCAAGCGTTTGCCTTTTTCTGGCGAAGCATTTTACTGGCTCTGGTCATTCCCAAATACCAAGTCATTCCTTTTTCTTAGAGAAGGGAAATCATATGGCATGGTTACCAGAGCTGTTGATGTATTGCTAGGACTTGGTCAAACGCTTTGTTTTCTGCGTTCGTCATCGTGAGATGACGAAACAACCTGCATGAGTCGTGCATGTGGTCGCACGATCATGGCACTCTATCCTGTCTCGCCTCCCTATATTTAATTAAATAACTATATTGAAAATGATTTAATATTTCTTTAATCTTGAGAGAAATTTGAAAAAATATTAATGAATACATGTACACTTTAAAATGGATTAATTGGTAAATTTGCTATGTCCATTTCATACATTTCTGTACTTACTACCCCTTCGAAAAATTCATATTGTTTAAAATCCAACCTCCTATAATCGAAGACAGGAAGAGTGCCATGGTCAAAATGCAGTATTATGATAAACAAAAATATATTCAAAAATACATAGAATGAATTTCTACGCACCCGGGTCACGTCAGTTTAATGCATTGCCTCTCATATTTAAAAATATGCAAACAATATGAAACCATTAAAATAGTTTTGTCGGAAAAATATTGGCATTTTGAGAGAGGTCGATCGAGGAAGTTATAACTTTACCACCGGACTTACCTCGGCGATCTTCTATGCAGATAAATCTCGGATATCATAGGGTGAAAAAGTAGATCTACGAATTTAGTTTCTGTAGTAATGTAGTCTGAACTGGACAGAAATACGACGTGTGAGACGTTGTTCTGATGTAATGATGAGATAATCGTGTAACAAGGTTATTATTAAATGTTGACATAAAAATGACAAATGGACTTGTTTCCATGTATATAGAGACAGTCCAGGGCCATCACGATGACGAAACAACCTGCATGAGTCGTGTATGTGGTCGCACGATCATGGCGCTCTATCCTGTCTCGCCTCCCTATATTTAATTAAATAACTATATTGAAAATGATTTAATATTTCTTTCATCTTGAGAGAAATCACCAGATCTGTCGCCAATAGAACACAAGCGGGACTATCTTGGTCGTAAGTTGCGTGACAGGAATGACGTCAATAGCGTACGTGATTTGGAGCGTGCTTTGCACGAGGAATGGGCACAGACACCTGCTCACTTCGCTCGGCGTCTCATAAGTTCAATGAGACGTCGTTGATTGGCTGTCATTCAAGCTAGGGGTGGACATACCAGATACTGATTAGTTTGTGATTTTTTATTCTGACCCTTATGCTGTTATCATGGCTGGAATTCTCAATAATCTCATCAAACTTTTTTTGTAAAAATGTTCAATATTCTGTCGATTGAATAAATTTTGTTACAAATCAATTTTTTGTCAATAAAATGGGGTTTATAATAAAATATTAAATAAAACATTCTTACTGACTAAACTTTTTCCTCTCAGCATATATCTCAATAATTCAATGTTACCTCTTAATACGTAAATACATGTATGTATAATATAAGATATAGATATACATTATAATAAAAGATAAAATATAAAAATAAAAATTTATGCATTTGCTAGGTTTCGAACCAGCGACCTCTTGAACTTTTCATTTCATATGATTATTTCCGTTCCTTCCCTTTAGCCGACTGAGCTATTTGGTTCCTAAAGGGCAGAGCATGTAACAATAGTTAAATACTGTAAAAAGGACATTAAATATGGGGAAGACAATTTTGGAAGATGAATTCTAAATTTTGTGAGATGTTATCAAATACAAATAAACTGCACTATCAAATTAAAAAAAGCAATTAAATTGTGATTTGTAAAAAACGTATTAATGATAGTTATGAAATTTCAAGTAAAATAATCCCATGTACGATTTATTTGACATACTAATAAATTATGTACAGCGGTATGATTTAACTAAAAACCTTGTAATTAATATATTGTATATAGATCTATAGACGTTCTTGTAACAAACAGACAAACTGCGTCTGTTCTCTTAGTCAAGCGTTTGCCTTTTTCTGGCGAAGCATTTTACTGGCTCTGGTCATTCCCAAATACCAAGTCATTCCTTTTTCTTAGAGAAGGGAAATCATATGGCATGGTTACCAGAGCTGTTGATGTATTGCTAGGACTTGGTCAAACGCTTTGTTTTCTGCGTTCGTCATCGTGAGATGACGAAACAACCTGCATGAGTCGTGCATGTGGTCGCACGATCATGGCACTCTATCCTGTCTCGCCTCCCTTTATTTAATTAAATAACTATATTGAAAATGATTTAATATTTCTTTAATCTTGAGAGAAATTTGAAAAAATATTAATGAATACATGTACACTTTAAAATGGATTAATTGGTAAATTTGCTATGTCCATTTCATACATTTCTGTACTTACTACCCCTTCGAAAAATTCATATTGTTTAAAATCCAACCTCCTATAATCGAAGACAGGAAGAGTGCCATGGTCAAAATGCAGTATTATGATAAACAAATATATATTCAAAAATACATAGAATGAATTTCTACGCACCCGGGTCACGTCAGTTTAATGCATTGCCTCTCATATTTAAAAATATGCAAACAATATGAAACCATTAAAATAGTTTTGTCAGAAAAATATTGGCATTTTGAGAGAGGTCGATCGAGGAAGTTATAACTTTACCACCGGACTTACCTCGGCGATCTTCTATGCAGATAAATCTCGGATATCATAAGGTGAAAAAGTAGTTTTATCCTACTCGTGTGTCAGATAAAATCGCACAAGGCAAGAGTTCTATGACTAGCCTTTCTGATTCGTTTGCTTTCAGAATTGGACAGTTTAATAGACATGATTGAGATCGCAAGGGCTACAAGAGGCATAAGATGTTTACAAATATACAAAAACAAAGAAATGGATATAAATAGTCATACAAACATGGAACCTCTAGCAACAGTAAATAAATGAAAATCATGACTAATAAAAGTTTTTTTTGGTCAAGAACACTAAGTGACCGCTTGCTAAACATCTTTGTCAGTGTATAATAAAACAAATAAAAATGTATTTCATGGGAGAAAGAAATACCTCAAGACGTTGAACTTATTAATCGTTTAAATGTGAGTGCTCTATGACTGCAATTCTCATTGTAGTTTTTGTTTGATCATGTTATTCTCGCTTCACTATTAACTCTGAAATTGAACTTGGAAGAAACAAGTAAATCTGTGAGCTAATGCTCACTAGTGATATCCCCGCCAAAATCTAAAAATATGCGACAAACAGGAAGTAGATGAGATAGGAGCATGAAATCGCTTTACACCATATGGGACTATGGGATGAAGCAATATGCAAAGTATTAGGCTGCTGCATGATATAGTTGCTGAGAAAACTGCGACGGAAAGTTTGTAACGGATGGACGGACGGACGGACGGACGGACGCACGCACGGACAAGGGTAAAACAGTATACCCCCCTCTTCTTCGAAGCGGGGGTATAAAAACACAGGCCACTAGTAAACTCTTGTGCACCGAGAACTAGTCAAGTATCACAACTGGCTTGCGGCGCGATATAACATTTCTGTGTTGATGCGCCGTTAAACCCAAACAAACAAACAACTGACTTAACCGCTTTGAAACACTTCATGCTCAGTTTAATGGTCTCTGTGCATGTTCTGTCCCAAAAAAATAAGATCGTTTTTTACCTAAGAACTTTGTGATTATGTTATCACAACACATTGGCTACAATTCGCTTGTGCGTTTTTCTGGTTAAATAGATTTGATTGCCTCCTAGGCTAGGCATCATTTGTTGTGCCTGTCCTCTTTTCGACGAGATTTCGTCAAATGAGACAAAACATTCCCCGAGCTGAATCTGCTGATAAACCAACAGATTGGTTGTGTGACGAGCTTCATTTGTTTGCAGTTCGTGATCATGAGTTAGATCTTAGCGATGTTTGGGATCGTTATGTTGAGCTTGCTGTTAAGACCCTCTCAAAAATCACAACAATTCTGTGACAGAAAATCAACTTTAAAATCTCATTCACACCAGAACGTTTGTGACCATTACATATTTGGTCTCTTTGAATGAGATATAACAGAACTAAAAAACTTACCTATACCTGTGACTTGGAAGGAAATCGAAGTCCCACAGAACAAGATGATAATCGAAGCAAGATACCACACAAACCACACGATAACGTGTTTTACGAGTTAGTTCCTAAACTTTCAAGGAACATTCTTGTAACGAAAGCAATGATTCATTATCGTTTAAAGCCCAGCATGTTGTTTAAATGTATCCCAGATAACCTCTGCTTATTGCTAAGACTTATTCTAGGGAGACAAGATGATCAACTTGATACTCTGATTGATTCTGACGATGAAGAGAACAACAGTCCCGGTATCATTTGCACACGCATTGCGCAAGTTGTCTAGATGCTGTCCTTGGTGATGGCAAATAGACTATAAAACATGTCGGATAAGCGACTTTACTACACCAGTTTGTTTGTACGTTTGTTTGTTTTGTTTTTGTTGGGTTTAACGCTGTAGCAACACATTGTATAGGTCATATAACGGCAGTCAGTCAACCTACTCACTCCTCCTGGAAAGGCTACATCTCTAGATTTAGCTGTTAACCAACTACTAAGTGCATACTTTCGTCAGTGACTGACAACTGCCAGGGCTACATAATAAGAAATCATTGGTAGGAGAGAGAATGGCCGTAAATATAATTTCATGACCAAGCTCCATGAAAGTATGCCCCGCCCGAGAATCGAACCCACGATCCCTCGATCAGTAGACATGTGTGCTAGCAACTGAGCTAGTCGAGCGACTTTTATTACTCCAGGCAACTAGATCAAAACACCAGATAAACCTTTATTCCAAAGCTTCATGGGCATTTTATCAGTTAGTACTAAGACGTTGCAGTTAGATATATCATTAGCAGAGACTACTCTGTTGTCTTTTGATTTAACATTGTTTGTTGTTATACCTCCGAATCTATAACTGTAGAGGCTTGTTTCATTTTACAGCATTTAGTATTAATATTCTTGACCGGACCATTGATGGAAAAAAAACATTCACGACGCTCAAATGGCAGCTGAGCAGCATTTAGAGTCTTCATATGTTCCAAATACATGTTCCATCAAGTTCCGACAGCACTACACGGATTGCCTTTGACGCTTTTGAGAAATTCCATGATGTTACAATCAATCCCGCTACAAGTAAATCTTCACTTTCATATGATGTACATAACGTTACCTGTTATGATTCTGATAAGTTTAAATACTGTATGTGTTTGCGAGGCTAAATCTGTTAATATGGCATTCATTCTCCATCGCACTGCTTCACATGGTGTAATCTGATAGACACCCGATACTGGTTGCCCCGGCGCACGAATTAGACCCCCTTAATACGCTCGTACAGTTTTTGGCGTCCGCGCCGAAGCGCGACGCCCCTTATGGAATGAAATCAGATTTTGTGAAAGGGCAGCTGCAAAATCTCGGACCTTTACGTCAGACATAATAGCCGATCATTCCGATTATTAAGGGTCCTCCTTAAACACTGACCGCTTTAAACTGACGAGTTAAATAAAGAAGGGATTAAAATTGACTGTATTGCTTGCGTGTTCTGTTGATCTTGTTGGTTTTTTACAACGTTTAAGATGATACTGTGATATAATATCAAATTAAATAATGCCATTTTAAGAAATTAAGTTTAGATCTAGATAAAACATTGTTTAAGAAATGGCAAAAAGATACTTAAAAGTAGAAAAATGAGATTGCGATGTTTATAATTTACATTCATAAAAACTTTTCACCAATTTATTAATTACATGTATAGTTTAGTTAACAATTAAACAAGGCGTATTTTCCGAATAAAATTATTAAATATGCTAACCTTAACCAACAAGATTTGTTTTCCTAGTTTATTATCCGTTAGTACATTTCTTACTTTTAAACATTCTTTTAGACGCCCTTTGATGCTTTGCATCAATGTTTTTTCTTGTAATTTCTTGAACAGAAATACAATGTATACTGTTTTGACAGTAGACCGAGAAATATATTGTAAGCTTATGTGAAGAATTTTGACATTTGGTGCTTGATCGGGAAGCAATGAAGGGGAACCCCGTTGCTTCCCGAGCAGAAAGTATTACCTTCTGACATCAGTTTTAAAAGTAAAGAAATGACCAATGCCTATTGGTGAAATTACTTTTTCATGGAAGCTGTTTCCCTATCCATGTAATAAATATCGTAGAAAGAATATTGACATCAACGTTGACTGATATAAATAAATCAACAACTCAGCGATCACTGAGGGGGTAAAATGTTTATGAAAAAACTGTACTCAGTACGTGTCTACTATTTGTTGACAACATAAACAAGTGGTCTTACAGTAAACAACATCGCGACAGTAAACAAAGGCCATCCAGTTAAAAACAGTACAAATAAACATTATTTTAAGGTTCAGGCATTGATTGGGATACAAATCGTGATTTCCCAATTCAACACAAGTTATGTAAATAAAATTTTATTTGTATTCCAGACTTTATCTCATAATAATACATTAGCAGAAATAGTCTTCATTAGCAGAAATAGTCTTCATTAGCAGAAATAGTCTTCATTAGCAGAAATAGTCTTCATAGTGTTTATACAAAAACAAACAACGAACAGTACAGCTGTTCCTTATAAATATCACCTTGGTTAGCCAAAATCATAAGTCCTGAATACTTAATATAGCAATTTCGCTATTCACACCATTATATTGATGGTCCTAAAATTCTTCTTTTGTATAACTGCATGTATAATTTGGCGATGCCCATATTAACAACGAATACTTTAAGCCAAGAAGCATATATAATTAAGTTGATTCAAGTCGTTGTTCTAGATTTTGATAAAAATATTGTCCTGACATGTTATTCTGTCGTTAAAAAATCACATACATACCACCCCACCAAAAGCATCGAGGGATGTGTTTTTAAACTTACACTTAACAAAACTTATAAGTATACATATTTCACTTGTTTATAACTTTTTATGAACAAATATTTTTTACTTATTTATTACTACATGAAAACAACATCACGCTGATGTGCTTACAGCTAAAATCTCTAGCTAAACGCAAAAGAACACGTATGGGATAAATTGAACCGCCGTGTACGCCGTGGTGTTGCAGCCCTACCCCTAGCTAAGCTATGCAAAATGATTGTACGCGAGTGGGCAGGTATACGTCAGAATCACTTTTATCAGTATGTGAGATCCATGAGAACGCGATGCAAAGCGGCTCTCAACAGCCATGGAGCTCACACTTATAATTAGAGAGAGAGAGAGAGAATCGTTGACACTTTTATCCGAATGCCACTATCATTTTACCACATTCATTTAGTCACGCAGATCGCGATCCTCATTTTGTTACTTTCCCTTTTTCACACACTATGATGTTTTTGTTATTATTTGTTAAATATTTTGTTCTTTGTAATAATATGGCCGAGTCTTTAAACTATATTTGTGGAAATTTTGACTAAAATCAGACAAACATTTGCTTAGATATGAGCCAAAATATACATGTATACTTATAAGTTTTGTTAAGTGTATATTTATTTATTGCTATAAAAGGGACATCACACACAACCCGAAAACAAGAACCTATGTGATTTCCGCCTTGGAACGGACAGTGGCAAAATAAGTTTTAATTGCTCTGCAATCAACTTATTACGCCGATCTTCGTAATCCTTTGAATCATTTACATGTTTAATTTGTGTTATATGCACGGATAATTTACCTAAATTAACATAAGTTTTTTTTAATTAAACGACTCTCCAGTTTACTTTAAAAACTGTATTAGATAATTTTCTTTATTTATCTAATTTACAAGTACGAACTCACAATTTTATTCTTGTATTATAGCATTTTTGGACAAATAACTAAACATTGATTAAAATGACGTCAAAAGTACGTCAGTAACAGTTTTAGAAGTAAGGTGTTAATTGTTGACATTTTAATATCGGTGTACATGAACTATGTATATTTGTTATAGCTAGATCGAGAATCATGATAGCACCTTGGTACGAGTAGGATACTTACCTTATCTTTTCAGTTTTAATTGTTACTTTTTTCCTTCACATGCAGTGATGATTGGTGAACAACGGAGATCAGCTTCTTTTTGACATACAAATTTTCACTGAACTCCTATTTAAACGTCGACTGTTACAAGAAAACGACTGTGTTGGAATTTAGATATATCTCTCCATTATCAGGTAGTGATTTTTCATATTTTTGGTTGTTTGGATACTTTGGTGAATGTATTTTTCCCGAGGTACGCCAAAATAAGCCAAACTAAACCCCAACATGTGACAATCAATGTTAACAACAGGAACAGCTCAGCATGATCGATCTTACAGCTAGGTATGACCGTTATTTGGTTTTTCATATACAATACAACCTCTCTTGAGCAACACCTACAGGGAGGGACTGGTCAAAGTGTGTTGTTGTTCAGAGGTTGCTGCTCTCCAGGGGCTAAATTCTATAAAAACACAGGAGCTTGATACTTTATATCATACTACGAAAATTCCCATCCTACATATAATAAAAACACTTATATGTAGGAGGGGAATTTTCGTAGTATGATATAAAATGTCAAGCTCTTGTGTTTAAACTTACCAATGATGTTCCAATAAAAAAAGCCCACTACTAGTCAGTGAAGCATTCTGAAAAGGATTTTTTTCCAAAATGTAGGGGCCTAAGCAAACACTATATAAAACTGGCGTTGGAGATGTGATAAACAGCAAGTAGTATACACTTTTCTGGTAAGCCTCGTGTAAGTATCAATGAAATCAGACAAGAATTTAAATACTTACAGCTCTTTACAACTTTGAGTCATGGCTGATTTTTCACTATTTACATTTTTGTATGTCTTCAAACTGTAGCATTTTTTATGTCATAACCACGTGGTGTTGTCACCATGTTAAAACCACAGGTGCCTGACACAAATGTTCCTCATTAGAGTATTTATAACAAGGAAATTTTATGTCTGGCATCTGTAGTTTTAAGACATATTGGTTTGTTTAGTTATCAACGAAATTACATGAATAGTCTGCTGAAAGGAATTGAATATTACATACACTAAGTATCTTTTCTTAAAAATATATCTTGTTTAATCTATGGTGTACATGTATACACACCCATCTTATTTTTTTTATTGTTTATTTTTTTAAGTTTATCAATTTACTCGATTGATACTTTCTATATCTCTAGTATACAATCACAGTATTGTCAATAATAACTACAAGATGTACTTCATAGACTTAGAATATTATATATAATATGTTCCTGCATGACACTATATATAGACTGTTAATACCATATACATGTACAAGAGTATTTTGATACTAACGATTTGCTCATCTCAGACACTGGTTTCATACAAAAACATTTCAAGATTTTTCTTGCATAACTCTACATTCAACTAGTGACCCCTCAATCTTGTACCCCAAAATTATCAAGATTCTCGAACTAGTATCGAGAATCCTACTAGACTCTGGGTACGAGAATGGTGACCCCTAGGGTCAGACCAATTTTATCACATGGGCATAGATCTAATTTGGTTCAGATTGGACTCGAAGGGGGACACAAAGTATTAATCAAGGATTTAGATATACTTTTATCATTATGTTTTATTTATTTTCACAAAAAGTATGATTCCCCACTATATTAGATATAGAATAAAGATAATGAATAGAAAATAATATTTGAAATAATTCATTAATACAGATCTGTATATTCTAATCTTAGAACTTACAACATTAAAAGTTCAACTAAAAGAAATTGAAAAAATAACATAGATCTACATTGCAATAATCTATAATTCTTTAACTAATTAACAAAACATAACACATAAAAATCATTAAGTGGTGGGATATTGTCAATTTAACTATCGAGGGAAGTCATTTGAATTCTAACAGAATCTTGATACAGGTTGTTAGCAAATATTCAATTATTTATTACAGCATGTAAAACTGTATCAAAATTCTTTGCTTCATAGATCATGAAAACAACAGTCTTAAATTTGGACTATCTATTGTTTAAATCTTATAAAGGTTCATCAGAGTTAAAATTTTGAAAGATAACCCCTGTTATTATATGCTTTCCAGTGAAATACCAGAATTTATCAGTGAAATAAATATCGATATTCCACTGTTTTGAAACCATGAAAATAAATTTGTTATTTTCACTGTTAGGATGCGCCGTTCTAATGACATATCATACTTAAACTTCAAAAAGCCAGTTTGAAGCATATAATAAACAGAAAATTTGTTTATTTCGGTGTAAGATCTATTTATTTCGCTCGTGAACTAATGATATTATATTTTCGCTCGTGGCTTTTGCATCATTAACTCACTTGTAAATTAAAAATCAATCTTACATTGAAATAAACAAACATCCTCTACATCATTGAAATCACCTTCAGGTAGGTGATCCCTCACAATACCCATCTAGATCTGGGTGGAGTGGATCAACTGTAGGTACAGTTATTGCTCAAGGAAACTAGCAGTGCCCCTAGTGGGGTTGGAACATGATTTGTATCAATAGTTTCTTGTCGATAATGGTAGTTATTCAATTTTTTTTTCAGGAAAAGCAATATATTTTCCATTTCTTTCAACTAAGACATGATACTCTTATGGCACTAAGTAGATCTGTATTTATGTGATTTACAAATTTAGAATATTTTGATTGAAGATACAAGCTTTATATACATTTGTATTTCTAACACTAAATTATACAGTGTTGCTTTTACATAAGTATTAGACCTTTATATAATTTTACACATGCATGTAATAATAAAACATAGTACATGTATCTCAACATTGATATTTCTTGAAGAGATAAGCTAAGTTCATAAGTAAATATAATGACTTCAAAACTATGACAGTAAAGTTCACATTCAGAACTCAAATGTACGGCTTTTTCGAGCCAAAACTGGATTTAACATTAGGCTTGTTGTTAACCACAATGCCACAAAAAAAAACAATGCCATACAAATTAGGTCATAATATTTATTGGCAAATGCTTTAAGTGCAATCAAAGATAATAATTCAAAAATTTGTAAAAAGCATTTAAACCACAATAATGTTAGTTTTTATAGCAAGCAAAGTGTTAAACATTAATTGTAGACTATAATAATGCATATATTGATTCTACATTTATAATATTACAGTAATACAGTAATATATTGCATGTATAAAATAGGTACATTGTAGTTTGCAATGAACCTGGATCCCTATAAACTAAAAATATCTATAAAACTTCAACAATGATTTTGCTAAAATTCTGCACACAATCATATTTCAATTTTTCCTTCTTCGATTATGAATTTTAAATGATAAATTAAAAAAAAACTTTCCCATGCGATTCTATTTTTTTTTGGATTTGAGAAGGAAAATGCTAGTTATGATCACATACAA
The DNA here is from genome assembly GCA_025267735.1 of Mactra quadrangularis. Classification (NCBI taxonomy): domain Eukaryota; kingdom Metazoa; phylum Mollusca; class Bivalvia; order Venerida; family Mactridae; genus Mactra; species Mactra quadrangularis. The sequence continues at coordinate 18,760,298 of CM046303.1, read as the reverse complement.
AATTTTAGTTAATTCCACCCGATGGTTTTCGAGATATTTCATGATTTTAGGGGACCAGGTTTAACACAAACAGTCCTTAACAAATATAATACCAGTGTAACATATAACATAGGATCTTAGGACAAAATCATTCTGAACCAATTCAGAGAATTTTATAATTATTTCAATATATTTATTCCTATTCTTTTCAATAAACCTAATTCAAAACTAAAATTTGTAGGTTTTCCATGTGGGCAGGCAGTACAAACAAAGTTTGCTACATATTATTGCTGAAAAGCATGAAATATGGATTATGTTCTGATGCTCTTTGTATACATATTGTCATTGTGACAGTGAGTTTGTTTGTATTTGATTTCCAGATACAGTCTTTTAGTCTAGAATTACACAGTGTTTACCTTCCAAAAAAAAAAAATATCATGCACATTGTATATTGTTAAATCTAAAAAAATCTCCCTCTTTGCTATCTGGCAGTGTGGTATGTTGGTGTTACTTTCACTGTTGCTGTTCCTAATGTTTGCTTACCTCTTTTTTTCAGAAAAAGTTTAATAAAATAATCATTATGAGATTTTTGTATGATTTTGTCCTAACATCTAAGTAATATGAACCTTGGATACTTAGTCTAAACATCAAACTTCATCAAAGATAATGTAATAGGAAAAGATAAATCAAATGCATCTCAACAAAACACAGGACACCACACAAGTCATGAGGGTTTAGTCGACATGGTAACAAAAGGTATATCCAAATATAGAGTATATCAACATAAGAAATTTAAATAAATTATTACACATAAAAATCTCATTGTCTTAGATCAAAAGTAACAAATATGGGTTCAAGAACCCACTAGGGTCCTTGATAGGTTTCAGCAGAACAAAAATTTACAAACACACACACTAAGATATACATTTTAACATAAGTAATAGAAATAATGGATTCATATTGTAAAACATAGCAACTTTTATCTAGGTAACTACTATCTAAAATGCATACAAAGTTTATCCTAGTCCCACAACTATTAACATATCTGTGAGTGAAATTCTTAAAAGTCAGCAGGACGCAACTTTTCTAAGAAGTAAGAGCATAATCATGTGATAGGTAAATTGAAAAGTTTTGATTTTACTAGAAAGGGGGAGACAATGAATAATAATTATTTTTACAATTAATTTGAAAGCAATTTTCCAAGATTCCAAGGACAGAATCCCTGACATTAAGTATTAAATAACAAACATCAATTTTTTTTAAAAATTCTAACAACTAAGCAACATGGAAGCAGGCGATACATGCAACATAACAGATGACACAATTTCATGGCAGCATGATGGCAGATAACAAAGTCAAAGTAACATCATAAAAGATGACTAAATGTCATTGCAACATGATAGCAGATGACACAATGTCATGGCAACATCAAAGCAGATGACATCAGATGGCATCATGTCATGGCAACATAAAAGCAGACAGCACAATATCATGGCAATATCACAGCAGATGACACAATGTCATGGCAACATAACAGCAGATTATACAATGCCATGGCAACATGATATCAGCTGACACAATGTCATAGCAACATGATAGCAGCTGACACAATGTTGTGGCAACATGATAGCAGCTGACACAATGTCATGGCAACATGATAGCAGCTGACACAATGTCATGGTTACATGATAGCAGCTGACACAATGTCATAGCAAAATGATAGCAGCAGACACAATGTCATGGCAACATGATAGCAGATGACACAATGTCATGGCAACATGATAGCAGCTGACACAATGTCATGGCAACATGATAGCAGCTGACACAATGTCATAGCAACATGATAGCAGCTGACACAATGCCATGGCAACATGATATCAGCTGATATAATGTCATGGCAACATGATAGCAGATGATGCTATGTCATGGCAACATGATAGCAGATGACACAATGTCATGGCTACATAAAGCTGATGATGAAAGGTACCGACACAGAGACAACATGAAAAACACAGAGAATCATTGCACCAGGGTATAAAAAGTCACAACCTTAAACAAAAATAGCAAGAAAATAATGTGATTATGGCCCATTCTGGTGAAAATATAAAAACATAATGTCATGTAAGTATGTCCATAAGATGCACATCCAAACCTCAAAAGTAATGAAGCAATAAGTCAGATTTTCTATGAGGGAACAGATCCTTACAAACGATATTCAATGTGCTTTCTTCCATATTCTTTTCAGACTGTAGTAGTTAGCCGCCACCGTGGGGTAGTGGTTAGCATGTCTGACTTCGAATCTGGAGATTGCCGGTTTGAGCCCGGTTGCGGTAGGTTATACCCTATACATGAGTTGTCGGCCTCGTGGTAGGGTAAGTTAGTACTGGTAATAGAAGTGTCCAGGAAACCTATAGTAGAAAGAGCTGGCTGTTGTATATATAACCTAAATATGTGTTGAATACGATGTTAAAATCAATAAAAAAAGACTCTGTAGTAATACATGTACAACAGATATGCAGTCTTTGGCTTAATTTTACAAACACTTAGCCTATTTTTATACATTTTCCCTGTAATGGTCAATATCTCCAACAAGCCCAATTATAACAATTCAGAGAACTTTACTAGCATGAATATTCATGAACCCCAAGTTTTAGGCAGGTGGGTTAATTGGAATGGCTCAATATGTACAATGTCACCATGGTAACAAATATATTGTAAAGGTATGAATGGTAAATACATGATTAGGTTATTGTGTACATGAAAACAAAGTTTGAAGAACTGTTTAGAAAATGACAGCAAAATAAAGACATAAGATGTCTTTGATTAAAGACATCAAAATGGTAGTAATATAATTAATTCATATATATATCAATCATAAATCAATGAATAACACACAATGTATACTGTAAACCAACGGAACTTGTCAACAAAATATTTCACTCTTAGAAGTTAGCCATAAATTATACAAAAAAAATGTTTGTGTAGTTCCCAAGGCGAAAACATTAAATTAATTAACGCTAAGGCAATTTTCAAGTTTCAACACAATGTTGATAATAGTAGATATGAATAAACACACAAAAGAAACACTGAATAAAGTAAACAGAATTCAGAAGTTCATTGCTACTTGAGGATTCAAACTGTTGGTTTAAAATTAAATGCAGTAATTAGTTCTCATTGGTTCATACCAGTATTGCTAATAAGTAGTTGTCAAACTGTTGATTAAAATTAATAGTTTGTACACGTTTTTTATATTTCCATACTTTGTGATAATTATTTCACTACAATTTGAACAAAAACATGTTATGTAACAATACATGAGAAAATATTCAAAGTAGTCCTTGTTTATTCATAGAATTCAAATATCCCCCATGTCCCTAAAGTTTGATGGAAACTCACAATTTAATGTAAGTGATGCGTGTAATTATTATAATTAGGTATTTCAAGCTCAGGTTAATATTGTTGGACTATACATTTTCTAAAGCTTGTTTAAGATGAGACATTGTTTACATAGAATATAGTTTAGATTTGTCTCAAGTTATCTATAACCACCTATAACACTAATACAATTAGAACCTATTAATAAAACAAAATGTGCTATTGTCACCTAATAACTATATCAAAACATAAAATTGTAAAAGTTCTTGTTTGAGACAAGTGATTGTGGTCACTGAGGACCATACTACTTCATAGATTTGGTTTATTTTTTCTATTATTTCCAAATACCATTCAGTGTCTGTAATTGTGTCAAAAAAATTAATTCTTATTATTTTAAGACAAACTGACCTATAATTATGTTGCAAGAAATATACATTATAAGTCACAAAAATGCACTAAAATTGTATATACCGTGACATACAGGGTAGATATTTGCTACATGAAACACCATCATTTGTAGTTGTATGTCAATTTACACTAAAATTGTCATTAGAACACTACTTTCCTGCTTCCAAAATTATTTCCATACAATTTTGATAGTTTTAGAAAAAGTGGATATTTACGGTGAAATCTTTGAATGAGTATTTTTAAACATTCCAATCAACAATCCAATATTTAAAAGGGAACATTATCATGTAAATTGAATGCATGAAATGGAAATAATATGATTATTTATGAAAATTATGGCAACTTGAAAAGTAATTAAGTAGTTTAAAAAATATTTGGCTCTAAGATACTCTATGTAAATAAGTAGGCAGGATAGCTTTAGGGTAAAAGGTTTTGTTAAAATATGCAAATATTCAGTTCATAATAATTAGGATTATTAGCAAAAAGTCAAATACATGTATTTTAATAGCAAAATAGAGTTGATGTGAGATGTCAAAATATATATGTCGTAATAAAAATATGAATATATAATATTTTATTAACTATTGGACTTCATACTTATTTGTTTGGTTTGATTGGCTTGAAACCACATCAATATAAAATTGATTTGATTCATGGGTGAAAGTTGAAAATTTTGCAATCCTAAATACATGAGTTTCTTAGAGTCAACATATTTTACGCAGGAAAAGAAGCATTTCTCAGGTACAAAAAAAAATCTGAACTTCATTACCAGAACTGACAACTTTCTCCCATGGTCATATTGTGTCAGAAGGACTTGTCTAGGCCTGAAGGACTATTAATTAACCATCAAGGTTTACCTTTAGCCATGTGTTGTATATTTATCATCATTTATATATATGCATCAAAACTTCATACAGTGATCTTTTCTCCGCCAAAACACTGTGGGTTGAATATTTTTTACTATTCATGTAGGGTTGTAAATGTTAACTGATATACACATAAATAGTGCCATATTCTGACATTTTTTAACTAGTTCATTTTTATGATCTGGTTTTTGTTGTTATGAGCTATACTAATTGTTATGTCAGATTCTAAAATTTAAGATTTCCTTCCAAATTCTATTCCAAAATATGCATTTTTCTAACATAACGTCAATTTCTTACAAATTATTCAAACATTGGTAAGAGAGATCATTTATATACCGAGGGTTCCCTGCAAGACTGTAGTAAGTGAATTGTGTTAAAGAGCGAGTTACTACAGTCTAGCGGGCAACCTTCGATACATACATGTGTATAATGATGTTGATCCATTTGAATGTATTCATGTGCATTAATTCCTGCTTCACTTATCTACCAAAAACCAACACCTATTGCAATATAAGTTTTTTTGTGGTCATATAAGCCAGGTTTTACAATATTGATACAGCCCTATATACATGTATATGAAAACAGTAACTACCTAATTACAGTCGTGGGAGGTAACCAACAATTATCAACTTTGGAAGGCAAATAAAACAAAGTTTCAAGCAATGTGACTTCAGTAACACATGTTCCCACATATCAATATACATGTACATATAAACTACTTATTCATTGTATTGTGATTCTTGATAATAGATCTAGACAAAACTGTCAAAGAAATATAATTATCTTATCTCAAGGTTCAAAGGTCAGAATTATTGAGTATGGTCTCACCTCAGAAAGGTCACTATCCAATAAGTACTACAGTCGAGTTCCAACATACAACTTGTGAATGTTTTTTTGAATAAGTTCAATGTTCTAAGAATGAGTGCATGAGACATTCACACTAAAGAATTATTCAGGCCAGGGGAATATTGAAGAAATATTGAGTATATAAATAAGTGTGGTTAATGTAAGTTTTCCAATAAAATCCCTTAACCTCATAGGCCCTTCTTTAACTCATATTTACCCCTAATCTATACAATACATTGATAAACTAAAGATGCAAAACTTGTTTTTTTTGTTGCAGAGAACTGGAAATGGGAATTTATTCCAATACTTTGATTCCCATTTATCAAAATGTTTAAATTACCAGTGATAGGAAATTCTAACTTTAATTGTAAAACCTGAACAAATAGGATGGGGAAGTGCAATTTAGTAAACATTTCTAAATGATGTAACAAGGGACCTTAGTCAGTTATTTCCCTTGTATACTCTTCAAATAGGTAGGTCCAATCGGTTGGATTACTTGGATTTTACCCTCACTTATCAATGTCAATTAATTTGTCAATTAATCTTATATAACTTTTTTGTAAATCATTTAGTTTGTTTAAAACTCAAGCTAAGTATTGTTAGGATAAAGAACTATCTAAATTTCATCACTATTGTTAATACCTAATTAACAAGTAAGATTTTATATGAAATATTTATTACCCTTACATAAAATTTCAATGATAAAATCCGAGGATTCCAACTGGTAGGATCTACTTACCAATTGGATTGCTTCAGATTTTATCAAGAAAAGATAACTGACAAAAGTCCCTAATTAAATGTCAAAACAAACTACAATAGACTTGTAAAGTTATCGACACTAAAGAAAACCACTTGTAAAATATTGAAATCATTCAAAAGCATGAATTGATAGGTTCTTACTAGAAGAAAACAAGAGTTGTCCGTAAGACAGCCAATGCTCGACTATTCGAATAATGCTAGAAGAAAGCAATGTGATAGTCCAAAAGTATTGCATGTAAGTCCCTAAGTCCACAAAGGGGCATAATTCTTTCCAAAAAGTACAAAGAGTTATGGGACCTAGTGATAGAAGCTCATATGTTCATAGTTAGTATTTGTGTGAAGTTTCAACCCGATATCTGAGTTACTTTTGGAGAAAGCAACTTACATTGGAAAGTTAAAGCAACATTTTGTAAGTCGATAAAGGAGGATAATTTTGTAATAAAGCTTCATATAGTTATGGCACTTGTTGATACAAGCTCGGATATTTAGCCTAAATGTTTGTGAGAAGATTCAAAGTGATATGTTAGTTAGTATTGGAGATAAGAACTTACTTGAAGAACTTTAACCAAAATTTTTAATTCCAAAAAGGGGCATAATTCTGTTGAAAAAACTAATAGAGTTATGGGACCTAGTGATACAACCTCATATTTTTATACTAAGTATCTGTGTGAGGTTTCAACTTGATATGTGAGTTAGTTTTGTAGATAGCAACTGTCATGCAGAAGTGTAACAAAGATTTTCCAAGTCCAAAAATGGATAATAATGCCAGAAAGCTTTATAGAGTTATGGCACTTGTTGATACAAGCTCTCATTATCATTGTTAATATTTGTGAGAATTTTTAAACTGATATCTGAATTAGTTTTGGAGAACAGGGCTTGCATGCATACTTTAACCAATATTTCTAAGTGAAAAAGGGGCATAACTCTGAAATTACTGTTGACAGAGTTATGTAACTTGTCAGGGATATGCCCTGTGTCACAGTAAGTAAGTATGTGAGGTTTGAAGCAAATATCTTTGACGGTATACAAGATAATAGCCTTTTTAAAAAACTTTAACCAACGCCGGGGTGAGTAGGATAGCTCTTACTATTCTTCGAATAGTCAAGCTAAAAAGGAATATGTGTACATGTACTTGTCATAAAAATATATGTCTTTACATAATTCAAATAAATTCTTCCACCATGGTTAATTATTATAATATATAACATGTTATATATAAAACCTTAGTACCAATAGACATTTCAATTTTATCTTGACATTTATAAAATCAGTCCATAGCGGGATACACATGATTGACCAATAACATTTCTCTCAATTTACCAATAAAAGAGATAAATTAGGTTAACTACAAATGTATCTCCAAACAATGATAAAAGTAGTTTCTTACACCCCCACCTGAGGCCACTTGACCGAATAAACTTCAGTGGATAAGCAAAATGTCAGTTCCAAGAATGGTTTGTTAGTATTATTTACAGAAATTTGCCAAACACAAATGAGACAATGAATTCTGCAAATTTCACTCTAAATGTCCAGTACAAGTTTATTGCAAATTTGGGACAAAGAGGGACATGTATAGGTAACAATACAAAGCGAATATGAAGCCAAATATGTTAAAAACTGATAGATCAGCAAATACACTGACCAATAACATTTAAAGTTTGGTAAGGAATATTTAGGCAATGCTCAATCTTTCCTCTGAGTTTCTTATGAACCAATCATTTGTAACATGGATTCACACCCTAGGGCAGTCCAGAGAAAAGCAGGGGAAACATTCTTGCACCAAAAATAGAAGGAACTTGGGGTATGCTTGCTACAAATGACTGATTCATTAATGTTCAATATTAATTTGTTGCATATATTGGTCATATATTGGGCAGCATAAGGTGTGGGGTAAACATGTAACTATACAATCCTACCAGTAATATGGAGCCAAGTACAAGTACATGTAAAACAGCAGGGTCAGCCAATACTATGTAAAAAAGTTAAATTCTGTACAAGTTTCAACATAGTTATATCTTCAGCACATGATCACTGGCACCTAGAATCTCAGTATGTTATATTTCAGAGACAAAATTGCTCCAAAATGAGTTCCAAACTTAATGTTGTTAAAAACATTAGCACTTGCATCAGATTTCTTATTTGTTGCATTACCTCAAGTCTTGATCAGGTGAGTTTTTCAGCAAATAAATTCAATAATTAGTTTTAAGATATAGTTAGACAAACTCAACTTGACACATTACTCATTTTCCTCAACGTTTACAGCTATTTAAATAAGCTAGTAAATTATTACCTTCACAAAGAGACACAAGTTTTATCCAAGTGTTTTAAGCCAATTGTTGGTTACACATAAAAAAAATATTCAAAATGTTGTATAGAAAAGTTCTGCTATAAAAATCACATTTGTTATTGAAAAGTTACATGCTTTTTGCTATTTTTAAGTCCAAATCCTTAATTTGAGAAGTAAATAGCCCCTATATTAAACCCCTCCGCTATTGATTTGATGGTCCTTAAAGAGGAGCTTTACTGAAGTGACTTTCTAAACTCAGTATCAGGTCCATTTTGTCTAACTATAGTGTTTAAACATGTGCACTAGTACCAGGTTGTTCAAGTTCATCTAGATATATATCTTCATTGACATCATTAGCTGTATCAACACTAATAGTTTCTGCTCTAACTTCTGTTTTATATACTTTACCATCACCGCCAATAACAATATCATCACCATTATCATCATCATCATCAAAATTATCATCAATATAACCACCTACTCTATGTTCGTAACTAGCGGTTACTTTTGTTATGTCAGTGTATTCTAACATAGGAGAGGTGGTGCTGTGAGCACTATCATCTGATATCTGCTCTTGTTCAGCAATGTGGGACACAACACTCAATGGTTCTACACCATTCTCAGGGGTACTAGGTTCAAATTCTAAGGAGTCTGTTGTGTTAGGGTCAGCTATACATGTAAATCCTTTGATAGCTTTGATCATTGATATATATAATGAATCCTCCATACTTAATGCTCCCTGTTCATTCTCCCTGTAATAGATTATAGAAAATATAGACAATCAATAAGTTGGAGATAAAGCCACAACAAGTTGATCATGCATTCCAGGAATTTTTCTGGGAAAAAATGGGGCGAGCGAGTGAAGAAAAAAAAATCTTAATTCAGTTGCTTTAAATAATTTTTATGAGCGAGCAAGGAAATAAAAATATTTTTGTGTGTGTAAAACTTCAAAATTAAGGTGGGAGTGAATCCATAGAACACATGATCAACTTGTTGTGGCCTAAATGAAGGAAGTTTATTAAAACAGAATCACATACATGTATCTCCTAACAAATGTCTTAGAATGTAAGTTTCATAAAGTTTAACTTCCCAGAGCATATTAAGCAGACTTCAGCCAACTTCAGCCAGCTAAATGTAGAATTTTTCAAGTACATTTTGCATTTCATATGAAATGATGACAGTCAGCCTTTCAAATTGTAAGTTTTCAATTGCTACAATGGGGCATTTTGGGCAAAAAGTACAATTTCACTCCTTTCAGTCTCCAATTTTTCCATCAGACGGCTGTATTACTCCATAATAAAATCCAATGAGCTGTAACTTTTTAGAGACTGAAATAGTATGTACGTATTCAATTACCACATCATGCCTCTTTCTGTACCCAGTGACCACAACTTCTTTCTAGTGAATCCAGCCAATAAAAGGCTATTTTAGTCATTGAAAGAAATTTTTTAGGATGAAGATAGGAAGAAAATGCATGTAAACACAATGTTGTCTAATAACACACCAAAACAGTCAATACCTATGAATTATATATAGTCATAGCTATAACAGCAGGGTGGGGTATAGGTAATGGTTAAAATAATGAATACCTACCTATTATATATAGACATAGCTATAACAGCAGGGTGGGATATAGGTAATGGCTAAAATAATGAATACCTACCTATTATATATAGACATAGCTATAACAGCAGGGTAGGGTATAGGTAATGGTTAAAATAATGAATACGTACCTATTATATATAGACATAGCTATAACAGCAGGGTAGGGTATAGGTAATGGTTAAAATAATGAATACGTACCTATTATATATAGACATAGCTATAACAGCAGGGTAGGGTATAGGTAATGGTTAAAATAATGAATACCTACCTATTATATATAGACATAGCTATAACAGCAGGGTAGGGTATAGGTAATGGTTAAAATAATGAATACGTACCTATTATATATAGACATAGCTATAACAGCAGGGTGGGGTATAGGTAATGGTATCTGCATTTTACCAAGTTCTGTTTCTAACCTAGGTCTAGACCATACATATCTCTTCCTCCTGTAATACATACATAGTTGAATTACATTTTTGAATTACAAGTGGCATTGGTCTGGTAAAAACCCTAAAAATTCTTGATTTTAATTTTTTTAAAGGGCAGGTTTCAAAATTTCTGACTTTTGAGTAATATCTGTGTATTTTCTTTGCGTAAAAGTGCCTTTGTTTATCATAGTGAGACATGATAATTGATATAATAAATTAAAATAATATAATTAGTGATGGAAAGTAGAATTCATTGAAATTTCATCCGCGATACAATCAACCATATATCACCACAAGGAAAATATGACAGCTTTAGCAACTACTGAGTAAATGCTAGGCACTGGTGTCTTCATGGCTGTGTTTTTAGTTCAACCTGAGGCACTCAAAGTTTTAAGAATGGACTAGCCTTGCTGTAATTTTGGATCAGTCCATTATCAAATTAAAGGAGTCATGTATCAAAAAGCAAAATTCCATCAGTCAATAGAACAGACCTAGGCCAAATTGCATCAATGATGCTAGCTTGACTCTTCAGAATCTATAAGCTTTTTTTACTGGGTTTAGCTACGTGTCAACACAATTGTAGGTCATTTTACAGCATCCAGCGCACCTAACCTAGCTTTCCTGGACCCTTGTCTATAATCAGTACTCACCTACCCTTCTACAAGGCCGGAAACTTCTCCATATAGCTTATCAAAGGAGGAAAATCGACATTTTTGTCAAATTTTCATGGAAGGGTATAACCTCCCCGAGTGGGATTTGAACCCATACTCCCTTCAGGACACAAGATTCCAAATCCCGATGCGCTATCAACTGCGCTTTTGACCCCGGTTATATGAGAGCTTAAAATTCCACTTTAGAAACTTTGTGTCAATTAAACAAGTTTGATGATTTAGCACATAATTAATCTAACTATATGTACAAATAAAACTTTGTAGACAAGTTTTGCACTGACCCATTACTTCTATTCAAGTGTTATGTCTAATCTACAAAATCTTACCTCAGTGTTCTATAATGATGTGTTTGTGTTATATTTTCTGTAGGACTAAAGAAAGCCACATCTAGTTGAGGAGGTCTGGTAGTGACATCACCTGAATCATAGAACAATTACAGGTAAATACATTACCCATCAAAAAGTTTGGAGACATCTTCAGATTGTAGGCCTACTGAATAGCTTTCATATAAATTTGGTAACTGTTTATTTTGAAATGCTATATAGTTTTACATTACTGTTTTCAAGTTATTATTATAATTATAACTGAGACTACAAAAAAGCATAAAAGCTATGTTTTTAAATATAATTACAATAAACATGGTTTTGGAGGTTTTAGGATGTCAGATGCTGAATCATATAAATGTGTTCAAATTGCATTCATGAAATTTGTTTCATTTTATCACAAACCATATCTAAATATATTCAAAAAAAATGATTCAGCAAAAAAAATCATCAAAATTCAAGAATTGTTGAAAATGTCCTTTGCCGCCAAACTTTTGGTGGGTAGTGTACATGGCACAGAATGGTGATATTGTATGAGCTTTAGCACATGCCATAGCTGTGAGAGGGAAAAATTATAGGGACCAGTGTTTGTACGAGGAATCATATGTTAGTGGTAAATTTTTTACAACTGTCAGTAGCACATGCATAAACCGCAATGATTAAAAAACTTGTTAGTTGATAGTGGGAGCAGAAAAACTAGTGAACTTGACTGAAAGCTTACTCCCAGAAAAAAACTTGACAAAAGTTACATTTCCGAGAATAAATACCTAAAATATTTGACAGAAAGAGAGGGACATATGGATACATAGAGAATGCAGGGCTTAACAAATATTTTTGAGGCAACTGCAGGACGAGCATCTCGGAATTGTCACTCATCCTGGTGCAATATGTATTCGTTTTTTACTCTGTTAAAGGAAATGTTTTCAGAATACTAACGATACAATATGCTAGTTTGTTGTGTTTTCGATAAAGCTGCATACTTAAAACTTGAAAATAGATTATTTTCTGCTAGAAATTTCACTCATTCTACAGGACTAGGGTGGCCAGAAATCAACTCATCCTGAGTCAATTTCTACTTCTAATTATGAACAGACAAATGGATTTGTCGAACCCTTGAATAAAATAAAAGAGGGGTGAAAGAGTATGAGAAAGTATGGGAGAGAGGGGAGGGAGAAAGGTATGGAAACAGTTAGAAAGAGAATGTGACCAAGAGTGGACAGCTATTTGTTGGCATTTTCTTTAAAAATTGCTATGAAAATACAAACACCACCAGGGGGATATGCACCTAAGTCATATAACAGTGGTCAGTCAGCATACTTAACATTCCTGGAAAGGATAAATACATCTAGATTATGCGGTTAACCAGTTACTAGGCACATACTTCTGTCAGTAACTGACAACTGCCCTACATAATTAAAAATTATTGGTAAAAGGAGAATGACTGTAGAAATAATTTCATGACCAAGCTCCACAAAAGTATGCCCAGCCCAGGAATTGAACCCACGACCCTTGGATCAGTAGACTTGTGTGCTACTGACTGAGCTAGCCGGGTGGCTTCAGTAAGTATGTTAAATAATAATGTATACCAGTATTTGTATTGACTTCTGTAACAATATCTAGATCATCATGTACATTAGTTGATTCTAACATCTTTATATAACGTCCAAGATTTAAATGTTGTACCTGTAATTGAAAATATAGATATGTTAAAATATACTGAAACATCCAGTAATCCAATCCACAAACTATCAGCATGAAAGAGTCCCATGCCGAACTCCTCGGCCATTTGCTACAAATAACCTTGGAAATATTTAGGCGCCATTTTGAAACTACCAGTGTTGAAGTAAACAAATACACAATTGTTTAGGTGATGAGTGATGTTTCGTTTTTAGTCTGTAAATTTAAAATAACTTAGTTCGATAATTTTGCTTGATAATATTTGGTTCAATATATAACATAGAAATATGATTTGACAAAGATCTGTGTGTATACTACAAGAACTATTTTGTATAACCGTTACATGCTTTGCCTGTGCTTCGCCTCGCATAGGTAGTAAAAACCCAAGCTCCCAGGGTAGACCCCCACAAATCCTTCCGAGGTTATTCAGTCATGAAAGGTCGAGGCTGTCCGAATGGAAAGTCTACCCACATTTTTTTTTATTGTCACCATTCCTGAACGGCCACATATACAATCTTCAAGATTTGACTTATTTTGAGGCATGTTTAATAATAAATATCAATCATATCAGGGTTTTACAAATCGATAACTGAAATCAAGGTGGTGCACGGTAAGTATAGCTGGCATGCAGCAAATGTTAGGGCAGGCTACACACCACTAAATATTTCAGAGGACATTAACGTTCACACCACTATTTTCAATCGGAAAAAGTAAAAGTGTACAAAGCTTATTTATCATGCATAAACTTGTACACCGGAAAGCAATATTTATTTTTTATTTATAACATTCATGTTACCAAATCAATGCCAACTACAAAATATATACATCAATGTAGAAGACGTCATACATGGTTGAACAGAAATTTCAAGCTTTTGGAAATGCTAATACTTGTACACACATATATATTTAGAATGTGCAAATAATATATTTTTTGAAAAATATGCCAAAAATGGCAGCACAAAGAATGCTAAAGCACATGATTTAAAATGTCAGTATAGTACAAAGTCGAAGTATAAGACTGTTTGATGATCTACTTTGGAAAGCCAGATAATATATTGGTCATATGTGTGAACTTGTTTACAACATGAAATATTACTTCAACATGTCACTGAGTTTCCAATGGTTGTGCAATATTGGCACACTTAAGAGTTTGGTAACTTTCAACATTAGAACAAATTGTTTTCCTTGGTCATGTGGTTGCATGATGCATCATACAACAGATTGCATCAGTCACACATAGTTGACTCAGAATTTCTAAATGGCAGACATATAATTATACCTATTACTAATCATAGCTTTTCCAAGGACCTTTTGGCATTTCATTTTCTTATATATACCCATACATACTCGCCAATCATCAGTAATGTTCAAAACTTACAAAGCTATTTACAAACCTTGATGAAATAAACTTCTAACCACTATCACTTGTTAGAAGTTACAACTATGCTAGAAAGACAAGAATCATGTTCTTAAGGCCATTGAGTACTAGTCGTTTACCTACATGTATATAAGCTTTGTTTTTTAATAGTTTGAGTTTTTTAGCACGTAACACAGTTTTGAGTGAAGGATGGGTAACAGTTGTTGTTCACCAAGACTATTTGTTATTGTGTTCTCACATAAATTGTTTTGTAAAGTGTGAGGTTGTTGAACCCTAGAACCTAGTTTTAATTATTTTACCACTGTCTGTTACAAGGTAGAAATCCCCTTAGTTCTGTAGGAGCAGTAGTCCAGTGGTTGGACGCACACTAAGGGATCAAGAGGTCCTGGGTTCGATCCCCACTTGGAGCACTGCTAATATCCTTGAGCAAAAAATTAACATACAATTGTTCCACTCCACCCAGGTGTAAATGGGTAATGTGAGGGATTCTTGCCTGAGGGTGATCAGGAGTTATCATACAAAATTGTAAAGTTGGCTGAACATGTATATGAAAGCAGACTTTAAATTACACTTTTTAACTCTTTAACATTAACTTGTTTTTGTTAATTGTTTGTGAGACCTTTTTCATAACACTACTTTGTCCGACAAATTTTTACCCATCAAAGTATGACTGGGAACCATACAAACGTAACACACAGGTCACATGCCGAGTTAATAGCGAGCTCGAAGAGCGGGCCCAAAGGGCCCGCTCGAAAAGCGAGCTTTACGGTAACGCGAATATGTTTCTATACAGTATCGTATTTTGACAATGTACTGGAAGTTGATTTTTGAACCCGCCCTGCGCATCCGGAAGAGAGTCAACGTGGCAAAGCAAGTGGCGTCTTTTCATTGGCTTAAAAGACTAACAGCTGCCTCATGGCCTTTTTCACTTACAGAATAATTTCAAAAGTGTTTTTTTACGATGCTTATTCCATAATAACAATTCAAAATATATTTCCTCGTTTTATTCGTTCTTTTACTCTATTTATTAATGACTTTTTTTACATCGAATATACTTACCAACGCACCGTTTATGACGTCGCTAAGAGACTATTATGATAAAACCAGCACGTTTCCGTAACTTAACGATATCGGACATTGTTTAAAGAGGAAAAATAATATATCTATCTTAAAAAATAAATGTTTTATTGCATTTTTTTCATTTATTCAAAAGATAAATAATAATGTACAATACATTTCTTTCAGAATTGAAATATGATTCTGACATAAAAGAATGAGATGTTGTCAGATTTTTTTAAATACAATTAATTACGCAGTTATCTCCCCTAGCTTGTTTGATTCATAGGCCCTCGAATAAATATATCACTGAAGCAACTACAATAAGGCCATGTTTACAAGCGTGGATCTGCAAGTTCATAAAAGTGACATTTTTAAAAGTGAAAAAAATACAATAGAAACAGGGGATATGTTTTGTGGGTTGAAGCCGTATATTTAGTCTAATCAAATGTTTTATTTGCATCTTGGAGAACATGATATTTTTGTGAGGATGCAGGTGTAGTCCTACCTTCCATTTCTCTGTGATGTGACGCTTTTAAGTACAGCGAAACACATAGAGTGATCATAGTGTATAATTAGTGTTTCGATGATTGGTCTTGAAAATTGATTTCCTTTAGAAGGTTCTTTTCTCTCTTTTTAATCTCCATTAATTTCAGACTTTTATGGGTCTACAAGCTAACAAGTAAAAAAATGTGGTAACGTCTCCACATATAAGTTTTGATTCGTCGAGCTCGCTTTGAGGCTTTGCCTTAGTCATATTATTGTATAACCTCTCAAAAGGTCATGAAATTATCACATTAACACAAGAAACCTGTGACATCACAGTTAGATATCATCTGTTTGTTAGCTACATGATATTCCAGGCTTATATAAGTTCTATGAATGACGTTGATGCCATCTTATATAAGATTCAATACATGTTGATTAAAAATGGAATATTCAGAGGAAAAAAACAAATTATGCAAGCTAAGTGAAAATTTCATTAATATTATATAAACTTTGGATACCAACTCAAACTTGATTTTTTTATCAGCAGTCTAATAACAAGTAAATCTGTGAGCTAATGCTCACTAGTGATACCCCCGCCAAAATCTAAAAATATGCGACAAACAGGAAGTAGATGAGCGAGGAGCATGAAATCGCTTTACACCACATGGGACTATAGGATGAAGCAATATGCAAAGTTTCAGGCTGCTGCATGGTATAGTTGCTGAGAAAACTGTGACGGAAATTTTGTAACGGACGGACGGACGGACGCACGCACGCACGGACAAGGGTAAAACAGTATACCCCCCTCTTCTTCGAAGCGGGGGTATAAAAAGGTTATTTATATACACTACAATGCTTACACTATATGTAAGTACAAAATCATGTAAAATTTAGTATACATGTAGGTTAAAAGTCTAAATAAATTGACTTGAAAACATATTTTGCTAAATGTTTTGGCAAGACAAAAAATATTTTTGCTAATGTGAAAAAATCTTGAGAGTAAAATTCAGAAAGTCAAAATTAATACAAGAGGGCCATGATGCTCACCTCCTAAGTAGCTCAGGAGAGCTAAAAAAGTAGTTTTTTAAATTTATTTTAGCCCCATTGTGAAACAATTACTTTTAACTGTGTTAAATCACACTTGAGTTTGCTTCAATAGTCCTCCAGTACATAGCTAGCAGGAAAAAAGTCACTTGTTCATGGGAAAAACAAGGTGGCTTTAAGATGGGATTTGAACTAAACTGGAGCTGGCGACCCAAAGTTTAATCAGTCCAGTAAGCACTTGGCCACGCCCACCTTACTTGATAAAAAGATAGTTTTACCTTCAAATGAAACTGACTATCTGATGCTTCCAAGGGTACTAGGAATGATGGTGAAAATATATGTGATAATTTCTGACTGGCTAAACCTGAAATATAAACATATAGCATTGTACAGTCACCAGAACACACTGAGCAAAATGATTTGCCCTTTGCTATTGCCGCTCGTGAATGGCAATATATACAATTATCAAGATTTAAGCATTTTGTAGTTGTCACCAGTTGCCTTAAGCCAATAAGAACGATGCAATCGAGGTTACATGATGAAAAAATGGACGTCAAATAGTCAAATTAGGGGTGCATGAATTGACTCGTCAACGCCATGTTTTGCCGAGATACCTGTTTGTATTACCAGAAAATACCATTTCAATACCAGTTTCAAGAAAGTTGCAATATAAGACCAGGAAAATGCAAAACTAATTATTATGGGTTTTTTTCTTTTTAAAGTTTGCATTTGTTGAAAAAATGCAAACTTATCTTCCCTACTTTTGGGCGAGTCTATAATTACACATAGGTGAACATTCAATTAGCTGCCAGACTTGGACAGAACATGTTCCTTAATCAAATATTTGGATTGTTAATAAATCAAATATAGTTTCTATGTGACAAAAATAGACAGGAAAAATTCTAATGTCTACAATTATTATGCTGTTTTACATGTACAGTTGGAACATGTCCCGGACAGCGCCTGTTCATTCTATGGTTCAAATTTGCCCGCACAATGAATCAAAGGCACCCAAATGATTTAAATATGAAATCTATCCATAGAAAATTTGTTTCCATTGCATGAATAATGAATTTAAAAAAACAATGAAAATGCAATTCTTCATACTTGAATTTGGAATTTGTAGCAATGTAATAATTAGTACAGTGAAGGAACTTAATGAGGGCAGTGTAGATCAATATTAATTAAGTAGTACAGGGTGTCCGAAAAAAAAGGTAACACTTTTACACCTCAAGAATATTAATTTATTGCTGGACAATTTGCACAAAAAATTGCACATACATAAAGCAAACGTGTAAGTTGTATTTAGTTTAGAAATAATGGAGATATATCTTGAAGTTTATTTTTACATTTAATTTAGTACAAAATACTTTTTGTGTCTTTTCAATAATTATTGACGTTTTCTAGATGACGTCCTTTGCTCAGCTTTTCCTGTCTAACTTGCACTATAAAATTCTGGATAACATTTCCACACATTTCTACACTGATCTTCTTCACTTCCCGTTTAATGTTTAACACCTTACAGATCACAATATTAATGAAGTATAAAGTCTCACCTGTCCAATCTCTATATTCCAATGTCTTTTTCTCCCAGAAATCTTCCTCAGATAGACCAGTGTTACCTAACTTCTTCATTATATGATCAGGATAAAATCCTTCTAACATTTTAGCTGCTTGAAGTATTGTTAACTAAAATATACAAAATATGCCAAAACAAATTATATTTTACAAGAGTGCAAGTTTGAAAGTTTTGAAATACTAAAAATCTACATTCATCATACTGAAATTGACTACCTTAAATATAATACAGGAGTACAAATATTATTAATACTGAAATCAGTATTTAAACAGAAAACTTTCATCTATGTTTAGGTTTTCATCAAGACAAATAGTATGAAACAACTGGCTAAATGTAGTACAATGTGAGTAAATAGAGTAAGCAAATAACAACTTTATTTAATGAGACAACACAGTAAGGCAAGCCCACTCTTCCCAGCGACTCTCAACAATACATAAAGTACTCACAAACTTATCCTAAATAATGAAATGCACCAAGAGGAATTTGACCGTAGAAATCAAAACCTTACGAAATTTAAAATTCCTCAAAGTTTTCTAAAATATCCAAACACCAAAAGCCTGTTTAATCCATTTATGTTTCAGTGTTTCAGAACAATGCTTTTTATTTATTGGAGTTAACGCTGTGTCAACACAATTTAGGTCATTTTACGGCGTCCAGCGCACCTAACCTAGCTTTCCTGGACCATTGTCTATAACCAGTACTCACCTACCCTTCCATAAGGCCGGAAACTTCTCCATATTATCTAATCAATGGAGGAAAATCAGCATTATTGTCAAATTTTCATGGAAGGGTATAACCTCCCCGGGTGTGATTCGAACCAGCACCCTCTCGGGCATGAAATTCCAAATCCCAGCGCGCTACCAACTACGCTATCAACCTGGGTTTCAGAACAATGCTAACATGCCTTTGTTTACAAGATTTCTTCACTTGTTAAGGACTAGGTCGTGAGTCATTGTTTACCAATTTGAGATATCTATGCAGGAGATATCCAATCACTTAGGACTTTTTACAACTTCTGACGTATTTTGAAATATTTTATCACCCTCTCCTTCTTTAAAATGACCCCCACTGGACAATAACATGCGTTTTTTTGCAAACTTGATAAGAAGTTTTTCACCTCCTGAAAGTTTATGTTTTAAAAAATGACATTTTGTATGCATTGTGAGTATGCCTATCCAGTCTAAATATATCTGAGGGAAATTCCAGATGAGTATTTTCTCCCATCTGAAGCTAGCAAAGTTTAACTTTTCATTTCTAGAAAAAAATAAAGGAACATTCAGTCCAAGCAAATGACCACATATAATGATAGGATTGCATGTTTTCAGGCTCTGAAAAACACATTTTGGCATTATTTTTGGAAAACAAAATCATTTGAAAAACAATCCGAAAAAAAAAAAATTACATTTTCACTCATTTTGCTTCCCCTAAGCATTGCCATGGTAATATGTGTTCCATCAAAAATACCTAGGAAACAATTTGATGTAGTTGCATTACTGTTGTACATACATGTAAGGTTTTATAAAAAATGATAGCACTACAATCATTGATTGTTATTACAGCCCTCTGGGTTTGTCTTACTGATTAATTGATTGGTTTGGGTATAACGGCACATCAACACAGAAAGGCCATATCGCACCAAAAGCAATTGATAATAACAATAATAACGGAATTACAATGGTTTAGGTAATATATTTTGTGAAAAATATTTATTTCCTTCAGATTGTTTAGTATCTTATATGATGGTACCGATTGAAAAAGTTCTCTAAGTGAGTTAACCTTAAAATGTTTGTCACGGATATATTTAGGATCCTGACAGTCAATGAGAAAATGTTTTACAATGAAATGCTCATCACATGGTATACAATTAGGTGCTTTTTCTCTTTTGAGAAGGTATGAATGTGTTAATCTGGTTTGTCGTTTTGATAAAATGATCCTTAGAACCAAAGACCATTAAGCAGACAGTACAATTTTAAGACATGCAAAAAAAAATTTAAAACATAAATGGATGCTGTCTTCAAATTTTAATTTTTATACATACCTTTAGTTGTTGCTCTGGTAACTTGATTTTATTCTGTACAGTCATATTTAGACCTGTATTTAACTTCCATTGTCGTCTGAAATTATAGGAACAATACTGAAAATGTTGCAAAAACAAAACCCAGCCATCATGATGATGAACAAATAAACCCACTAGCCATAATTCTCATGAGAAAATCAACAACATAGTTCCACTTTACTCATGTGTAATTTGAGTCCTACAGTATATGTTTACATAATCCAATCTCAAAGTCCATGCTTTGATCTTTAATCAGTGTTAGAATTAATTTTTCAGACCAACTTGCCCAGGGTGCAAGTTAAACCTGACTCTAACTTGCCCACAGTATCTTTTGGTTGCCCCAATATCTATCATCCATTTTTGCCATTTTATTACTGAGTAGCATGTTGAATCTGACATTATTAACTTTATATCTTATTTTCCTTTTTTACTAGAAACATTTTATTTCTGCATTACAATACTTAAACTTTGAAAGATCAACTAGATTGAGGAGAACAAATACAAATGTACACGGCAATCAGTTAGACAACAACCAACAAAACTCTAAAAACGACTTTCTATGCACAATTGGGTTTTAAATCCTGAAATTCTGACTTGCCCTGCGGAGCAGCTACTATTAAAACCAACTTGCCCTGTTGATTTTCTAATTTGCAGAGCAAGTGGGCAGGTGCTTATTTCTAACACATGCCTCTCACCAACTGGGCTATCAAATGTTATTTTGTAATTTTTGACACCCAGACAAAATTCTACTAGCAATGGGTGAATGAGCAAGAGGGAATTTATTCCTTGCTGCACTATGATGATAGTACATGTATATTGAATGTAAAATAAAGTAGTTGCATACTTACTGATTGACTTTATTAGTTAGATCAGTTCTATAGTTAGATGTTTCAGCTTGTAATTCTTTATATACACCATCATCTGTAGATAATGTTGCTGAGAATGGCTTGAATACTTTACTTACAAAATCTCTGAAAATAGAAAGACATAGAAGTGGAAATAACTCTTAAATTTTTCAAGGGAATGTGACATTTATGTACAGCAATATCTAAGATGCCAAAATTAGCCATCGAACAGGATATACACATAATTAAGGGAGACAACGCTACAAATATAAACTGAGTCAAACAAATAGCATTACCTCCCTTTTTATCTTTGATAAACCCTAACAAGTTTAGTTTTTACAAAATGACTCAAAACAGATTTATACACAACATTCAATAACAAAACTACAGCTATCTGATTCATTGTATGTAAATGATATTTGAATAAAATGTCCAAAGTCAATTTTCAAAAGCAATGTTAAGCTTGCAAAAACTGGCTTCAAAATAAGGATAAAAAATTTTTATCCAGACAAGATTAGACTTAAGTACAATTAATAATAACCTTTAAAACATTTATCACCCGATTTAACGGTGTCCCTATTGTCCAGGGCAAATACTTCAGTCTAGCCAGTTTTACATCGGCTTTAATGTGTTATCAAAATTGGCATCAAACAGATCAAGTTAAAATACTAAAAACTATTTCCTAAATTGGTTTAAAACAAGCAAACAAAACCCTCCTGGTAGTTTAACATTAGCTTTGTACATAAGAATTACATTATTACTGGCCAATTAAGTCTGGAGATATGAGATTTTAATATGAGATAATCTTTATATCTATGATATACGATTATGTGAATGTCTCCACAGTTGATAAAATAATTCATCAAAAACATGTCATACCACAAAAGTGAAAACCCAGAATTTGAATGACTGATGATATCTAGATATAGTTTGACCACAATCACTAGTCCCCAACAGGAACATTATATTGTTTGTTTGGGTTTTTTTGTTGGGTTCAACGCCGTATCAACACATTGTATAGGTCATAAAATGGCGGTCAGTCAACCTACTCACTCCTCCTGGAAAGGCTAAATCTGTGGATTTTGCTGTTAACCAACTACTAAGAGCATACTTTCATCAGTGACTGACAACTGCCCTACATAATTAAAAATCATTGGTAGGAGGGAGAATGGCCATAGAAATAATTTTGTGACCAAATTTCACAAAAGTATGCCCCGCCTGGGAATCGAACCTACGACCCCTCTATCAGTAGACTTGCTTGCTACCAACTGAGCTAGCCGGGCTGCTATTAATATATTTTATATTGTTAAGTCATATCAAATAGTTAGAGGCACATACATTAACTGAGCTGATTTAAATACTTGATATATGTTTGATAATCCATGTACATAGATACAGGTAAGGAGTCACTAACACTTCTTATCAATAAGAATTACAGAAGTTGTATGACCTGAAATGACCATGAATCATACCTTTAATGTTAGACTCCAAGTCTAGTTTACTAATCAATGAACCATAATACAGTAAACCCTGTTTTAAGCAGCCAGCCAATGATGGTAAGTTGTATTAGAGAAATTAGGGGCCACTAGCCACATACAACAGGTGGTCACTTATTACAGGTTTAAAATAGAATGAATTTTTTTATGGGTAGGACACCACACTAGCCACTAACAGCAGGTGACCACTGATAGAAGGTGACCAATAATGGAGGTTATACTGTAGGTTTATACAACCAAATCTAATAAATCATCATAAGTCTGGATTAGCAAGTCTAAATATACAACAGGCAATAAATTTCTTCTATTATGGTACAAAGGGTATATTATTTGATATATTAATTATAACATCAGTGACGTGCAGACAACTTATACATACATATATTAATAAATAATTCAACATTTCTAGTTGTTAAAAGTCTATTGAATTAGAAAACCAAATGAATTAGTTCATCATTTTATCTGTTATTCAGGAAAATAGAATTCAATCATACTTTCATACAAGCAATATAACAAGTCTGGTATTAATTGGGTTTTTTTTTCATCTTTCATTGGCCAGTACATTAACCCTGCTGATTTAAATACCCACTACAGTACTTTTGTACTCATGACAAATAAGAATCGATATCTGTATTTATTTATGGGGTATATTGAACAAATAATGAGTATCTAAAACAGCGGGTTTAAAGTATGTGTCACTGATGAGAAGTGCCGATGACCATACTTTCTTTGCATAATTAGTATTATAAATTAACACAGTTCACTGAAAGTCACTCACCTTAAATCAAATAAAGAGACCGAATATAAATCAAAATATAATTATCATGATGTAAAAAAAATAGATCACAATATAAATTTTAGTGTAAAACTCTGTGAACTTAATAGCCTGGAAAATGCCAGATTATTCAGGGGAGGTAAATATGCTTAACTTTGAAGTAGTCATACCAAGTGTATAAATTATCTCCCTTGGAAATAGAAAAAAATATATAATTGAATAATCAAGTAAAATATTTACTCAACAACAAAGTGAAGAACTAACATTGACAAGTATAATGATTGGAACATATTTTAACATACCAACAAATTTAGACCTCATTATGTAGAGATTAACTAATATGAAAAACTAATAGTTGTTAATGAAAGTGAATCAAATGGTACATCAACTGTAAACATCAAAATTATCAAACAAGACAGCAAGACATTTTTACATTTGTATTTATTATGAAGAAAGATTAAAGCACTTTTACATGTAATAAAGAGAAAAAATCTGAGCTTCATTGAAAAAAGGCATTAGGGTAGATAATGGTCGATTAATCCATAAGTGATGAGAACTCAGCAAACAGTGAACCTTGTAGAAGATTCTACAACTTTTTTCTTGAAAGATTTATCATTCAAATTTATCACATGAAAAAAACAGTTGTTTGAATCACAATTCTACATTTGGTTACATTTGGGTTTAATTCCTTATAAAATGACATTCAGTTGGATATTTTTGGCAATGTTAATTAATTATTTCAAAGTTGTAGTGAATCAATAGTGATATATATATTTTTTTGTTGGGTTTAATGCCATAGAAACACATTGTATAGGTTATATCACAGCGGTCAGTCCACCTACACACTGTTCCTGGAAAGGCTAAATCTCAGGATTTAGCTGTTAACCAACTACTAGGCGCATACTTCCGTCAGTGACTGACTACTGCCCTACATGATTTAGAATCAGTGATAAGAGGGAGAATGGTGGTAGAAAATTATTTCTTGACCAAGCTCCACGAAAGTATGCCCCACCCCAGAATCCCAACTTAGAACCCATCATACAGTAGACTTGTGTGTAACCGACTGAGCAAGCAGGGCAGGCTAGTAGTAATACATGCAGTGACAATGAATTTATTTTGTAATAGGAGCCCTCCAGCCCATAATACCTACACAGTGTATATAAAGAATGTATTGACCTGTACATAGTACTCCCTGACATTTCAAAATTTTCCCTGTATTGTGTGGTAACTACATGTAAACTTAATATTAAACAATGAAAACAAAATTGTTTACTAATCAAGAGTCTTCCCTGCAAAAATGCAAGTAAAACCCAGAGTATGCTACTATATTTATTTCCTTACACACAGTAAAAGTTTTTTTATGACAGATGTAACATCTAAATTTCATGTGTATTTCATGGCAAAGAGACATTTAATATATACTTAACATACAATAAAACCAGCATTTTATTTTATACTCATTATAAACAACTTATTTAGCTCTGTATTTTACAGGAAATTATTGTTGCTGCAATTAAAAGTTGAGTCAAGTAAAACGTCCCATGTTTAAAGGTATTGTCACACTATCATGTTTAAAGCTGAGAATGAGTAAAGTTAATAACATATCATGTTTAAAGGTACTGTCACACAACTATGTTGAAAGCTGAGAATGAGAACAGTTTAACATATCATGTTTAAAGGTACTGTCACAATATTATGTTTAAAGATGAGAATGAGTAAAGTTTAACATCTCATGTTTAAAGGTACTGTCACACTACCATGTTGAAAGCTGAGAACGAGTAAAGTTTAACATCTCATGTTTAAAGGTACTGTCACACTATTATATTTAAAGATGAGAATGATTAAAGTTTAACATCTCATGTTTAAAGGTACTGTCACACTACCATGTTGAAAGCTGAGAACGAGTAAAGTTTAACATCTCATGTTTAAAGGTATTGTCACACAACTATGTTGAAAGTTGAGAATGGTAAATATTTATGGCAATTGTTTGTGCTTTACAATGGCTTTTGTCAATTCTTTAGTCATATTGTGGAGGTAAGTTGATTTGAGAGGTTTAAACCTTTTGAACCAAAGACTATATGATAAAGCAATATGAGGGAGAATGACAGTTGAATGTATTTAATACCTAAACGCTAGGTATGACAGACCAACCAGAGAAAAGAACCTGCAAATCTTGGGTAGGTAGATGAAGTTTGTACTGTCTGAACAAATATGGTGGATTCTAGATGACAACTGTAAAATAACCCATGTGAAAAGGTTTTTGTTTGTTGTGTTTGGTTTAAGGCCGTAGCAACACATTGTATAGGTCATATAACAGCGGTCAGTCAACCCACTCACTCCTCCTGGAAAGGCTAAATCTCTGGATTTAGCTGTTAACCAACTACTAAGTGCATACTTGGCCGTAGAAATAATTTCATGACCAAGCTCCACTAAAGTATGCCCTGCCCAGGAATCGAACCCATGACCCCTCGATCAGTAGATTTGCATGCTGTGACCAACTGAGCTAGCTGGGCGGCAACGTGATAAGGTACTGGTACACTATCATAATCTAAAAATAATGAGTTCAGGCTTTGATGACTATTTGCCGAATAAAATTATCATTAAATTTTTTTTTTTTTTATTTATTGGAGTTAACGCCGTATCAACACAATTTAGGTCATTTCACGGCGTCCAGCGCACCTAACCTAGCTTTCCTGGACCATTGTCTATAATCAGTACTCACCTACCCTTCCACAAGGCCGGAAACTTCTCCATATTATCTAATCAATGGAGGAAAATCGACATTATTGTCAAATTTTCATGGAAGGGTATAACCTCCCCGGGTGGGATTCGAACCCGCACCCCCTCGGGCACGAGTATCCAAATCCCGGCGCGCTACCAACTGCGCTATCGACCCGGGTTCATTAAATTTTTAAACACCAGCTGAGTAGCATCAGCAAATACTGCTAGAAGGCTAAGCTCTTACAAAATTATCAAGTTACTGTCAGTTTTTACACATAGTAGTGTAAAAGTACCTTTATTATATAATAAAGATGTTAACATGCAGTATAAACACAATGTTTTTATACAGGTATAATAACCCATACAAAAATATCATATGTATCTATATAAAGATTATTATCACCATTCCATGAAAAATGTTACATAATATTGAAATAAAAACTTTAACATTGAATTAGGAAAAGTGTAGATGGCATTATTTTTCTGTTTTTAGTTTGTTTTTTATTTGTGTATGGTAGCGCGTCGGGATTTGGATACTCGTGCCCGAGGGGGTGCGGGTTCGAATCCCGCCCGGGTAGGTTATACCCTTCCATGAAAATTTGACAATAATGTCGATTTTCCTCCATTGATTAGATAATATGGAGAAGTTTCCGGCCTTGAGGAAGGGTAGGCGAGTACTGGTTATAGACAATGGTCCAGGAAAGCTAGGTTAGGTGCGCTGGACGCCGTGAAATGACCTAAATTGTGTTGATACGGCGTTAACTCCAATAAATAAATATATTTGTGTATAATTTCATTTAACTTTCAGTGGTGCATATATTAACTCTGCTGATGTAAATACTTGATTTTTGTTAGATATTCCCTGTACATAAATACTTATATCCTTTTTATACTGTAGTGAGTATGTACTGGGACTATAGAAATTTTTATATTGAGTATTTCAATCAGCAGGGTTAATGTATTCACCACTGACCAATAATGCTTGGCTTAGACTCCAGCAGTTGGGGTTTTATTCCAGCAAGGTCATGGCATGTCATACCCTTTCATGAAACTTGAGAATAGTGTCTATTATATGGAGGAGATCCATGAGGGCAGAACTGAAGACACTTATGCTATCATGGGAAAAACCTGAAAACAAAGCCAAAGACTGTGTGGCATGGAGGAATAACAGTAAAGTAAGTAAGTTATGTAGGCTAAGACTGTATCCTTAGATGACATTTATTTCAAGGTAAAGCTCTGAAAATTTTAAATACATTCATGTAAATGTCATAAGTTTTCCTTCTTCAAATCATAGGATTTATCACTTAAACATGTACAAGTTGATAATTAAAGTAATAAAAATATGAAGTAATATTAGATCTATAAAACATGCAGTAATCAAGGTGCCTAGTACCGCCCCAGGGATTTTACGTTAAAAACGTATATTAATAAATCATTGAACTATACAACTGTCAATATTAATATGGTTGATAGTAGACACATGGTCTATGACATAGAGTGTCATCACGCTTCAATGAGTGCTGTATCTCGCAGGTTTAGCACAAAACAGTCGTAACTCACTTTTTTCTTATATTGAGTTACAACTGTTTTGCGATAAACCTAGGATCTGATAAATAGGATTCAAATAAACATAATCTGTATATAAAACATAAAATCTTAGGTGGGAGAGGGAGGGAGGGAGGTGACAGGGATCAAGTTCACTTTAATACAGCTCAGTAGTTTTTCAGGCTTGGTAATGAAGTAATCACAAAATATTAACAATATTTGAAACTAATCTCTTTTATAATGTACAACATTTTTTCATTAAATTTATTTTTATATGAAATTTTATTACATCTTATTTTCTAAAATATTTTTTTTCTGTATCAAAAATATATAATTCCTTAGTGATTAAGTCAGTATAACTTGATGAAAAGGAAAATATAAAAAATACAAGATATTGCTTGCACATTTCTATCTTAAAGGTACAAGTTCACAGATTTGGTTAAGATTTTTCTATATTTTGAAAATACTATTCAGTGTCTGTTATTGTGTCAAAAAATAAGTCTTCAAATTTTAAGACAAAA
The DNA here is from genome assembly GCA_025267735.1 of Mactra quadrangularis. Classification (NCBI taxonomy): domain Eukaryota; kingdom Metazoa; phylum Mollusca; class Bivalvia; order Venerida; family Mactridae; genus Mactra; species Mactra quadrangularis. The sequence goes on along the minus strand of CM046303.1, from coordinate 18,731,566 downwards.
TGACCTGTAGATTGCAAGAAATATACAATAAAAGTCACAAAAATGCACTAAAACTGTCTATACCATGACATACGGGGTAGATTTTTACTAATTGAAACACAATCGTTAGTAGTTGTATGTCCATTTGCACTAAAATTGTCATTATCAGAACACTAATTTCCTGCTTCAAAAATGTTTCCATACAATTTAGATAGTTTCAGAAAAAGTTGAAATCTGTGAATGAGTACCTTTAAGAATATAAAGTAATTTTTATAGAGGTATTTACAAATTTTATTTAGCCGTGCATACATTAACCCTGCTGATTTAACTTTCTTGACATGAAACACATAAACTATCATAGTAACACTGTCAATGGAACAATACAAATATGTAGGCATATACCCTTTAAGTCTATGTAAATCAGCAGGACAGCATATTTTAAAAAATACAATTTTTTAGTGATACAATATAGAAGGATTTACAACCAAAATTAGTCATAAGATGCGTGAAAATATGGGACCCAGAACCACCAAAATTTGGTAACCCAGAAAACATCATATCAAGCCGAGCATTTTTTCTTAAATCACTCAACGATTTCTAAATTTGTATTTTCAAGCCTTACATAGTTTCCTCCAAAATAGCTTAAAAATGATTAAATGAAGTTAGACATTGGTTCTGCATCAGAGGTATAATCTTATTTCTATATTATACCATCAATCATGTTAGAATGTAAATTTTATGGAAATTCTTGCACATATAGATAACATGCTTCATTAGTTTTCTCACTGTAGTTCTGACAGATTTCATACAAAAATCAAACCATAAAATTTAGATTTGCAACAGTGTCTATATTACAACTGATTCATCATCTTCTTGTCATTCTGATTCTAGGCCATATAAATGTAATTGTTAGATTTCCATCCCTGCATAGTCTCTCCTTCAGGCCGTTATTCCATTATGTTTTAATTCAAATCCAGGAAAAAAGCTTGAGTGACAAGTTTGGGACTCAACTTGTCATTCTGACTGTAGGCCATACAAAGTTAATTGTTAGATTCCCACCCCAACATAACCTTTCCATCAGGCCGTTATTCCATTATGTTTTATTTCAAATCCTGGAAAAAAGCTTGAGTGACAAGTTTGGGACTCAACTTGTCATTCTATTTGTAGGCCATACAAATTTAATAGTTAGATTTCCATCACCCAGTAGCCTCTCTTTATACCCTTATCTTGTTACTTTTAATTTCTAATCTAGAAAAAAAGCTTTTGCAATAAGTTTTTAACATTCAGATTACCTCTTCTAATGAATAAATCTGGTAGATTAACAAAACAGTGTAATCAAAGTACTGAAAGCACATAAAGACTATCATGCACATTGAAAAGTGAAACATAAATTTAAAGGCATTTTTAAAAAATATTGTTTTAAATGTACATCACAGTTATCTGTACAGTAAATGTCAAATCTGAAAGAATGGTTTGTGATCTCAAAATCAACATAACACAATTACTGAACTTATTTTTGTTGAGTATAACAGGTATTGCAATTCCGTAAGTGTCATTTCCATAAGCCAGAATAATTTCTTTTCAAAATCTGAATGAGAAAATAACAATAAATTTTCTAAGGCCTAACTTTCACTTCCTGGATTAATATAACATGGACATCATACAGCAGTCTACCATTCAATGCATTAAGGGAATTGAAATTCCATTTTAGAAGACAAATCATCACATAGCATGTAATATTCTCTTCATTATATATATCATTCTTGTCTTGAGTGACAACCACCAACAGTCTCATACATGTATTTAAAATGTAAAGGCATTTTATAGTCATTGGGCTACTGGTATCTATCTATCTATCAATCTCCCTGAGGAGTCTTTTACTCCCCTTATTAGTGCAGCTGACAAATTGGCGCGACAGAATTATACCACCCTCGCAGGTACCTCTTTACACCTGGGTGGAGTGAACAATTGCAGGTGAATTATTTGCTCAAAGAAATTTATAATAAGTGGGATTCATTCCCAGGACTTCTTGATCCCTAAGCACTTGTCCCATCACTAGACTACTGCTCCTCTGAGCCAGGATAAACATGTAAATATGGACTTTTTACATCTAAATCTAGGCGTAATTTATAGGTTAAACAGGCTGATTTCAAATTCTAGTTAACCCAATATCACCATTGAAGAATCACCATCAGAAAACAAAACATTTATTTACTTTTTTCTTTTTCTAACCGTGACCTCTGTGGTAAAGTGGTCATGGCTGGTATCTCACAGACTTTTATAAATCACTGTAACCTATCACTGATAGAGGGTTGTGAGTTCAAGTCAAGTGTTGTCAACAATAAATCTTGATGTGAGAAAATAGGCAGTTGCATATGAGTGGTAAAGGCTGGTAGCTTAATTACTTTTATAAATCACTGTAACAAAGCACTGATAGCAGATTCTGCGTTCAAGCCATAGAGTGCTGCAAACCCTCTTAATGTGAGAAAGAAGGCAGTAGCTTACAATTAGATAAACAATAAATTGTTAAGTACGGAGTTACGGACCATGACTGGCAAAATCAATAGTCTGTTTTGTCCCGATGCAAGTATGGACAAGTGGAATCTTCAATAATTTTATTCTATAATTTTCATACAGACAAATAACTTTTACCAGTCAGCCAGAGTGGACAAGTAAAATAATTTCAAGACTTCTCCAACCCTGTGGACTGATGAAAAGGAACTACTGACAACAACAACAACAACAACAACAACAACAACAACAACAACAACAACAACAACAACAACAACAACAACAACAACAACAACAACAACAACAACAACAACAACAACAACAACAACAACAACAACAACAACACTAAATCATTCTCTCTATTGCACATGATTACCATTCTATGTACATTAACAGTTCCGTAATTCCATATTAAACAAATAATACCAATAACAAATTTTCACTGCTTTACAGTTTTAAATAAAACAACATTCATAAATTATGATTAAATCACATAATGACAATGCTTTAATATGATAAAAAAGACCTCCAGGAAAAATTCATACAAAAAAGAGAATTTAGTACACTTTTAAGTTTTTATTTAAGTGAAAACAATATTCAATTTTCTGATCATGAACTTAAAACACTTTTGACAATTCATTGTTTGTGGTCCACCCCCTACCGTTTAGCCTTTCCCTTTACATTGTATTGAATGGTTCAATCATGTATTGTGAGGCAAGTTTTTTATGTTCATTGAATACATTGAAGAATGACATTTTTATACTTCAAACAGGACTGGTGGCAAATTGTCGATGTTTAGTGTAAAATGATCACTATTCAAAAGAACAATATACTGACATTACTTGAGATCTAAGTGTGCTATGGGAAACCTCTCGTTTTTTGCATGAAAGGCTTCGCTTGTCAATTGGAGAAAAGTAGAACATTCAACATGAAATTCATATACCGGAAATTACAGAACAAAAACGGCAAATGAAGTACTTAGATTACATTTCTATGTATGTCAGGATCATGAAAATCAAATTTCAATATGACACACAAATAATAAATACGTTATAGACATATCTAGGGGGGTCCGGACCCCCACCCTTGGAATTTCCAGAATGTACCTGTTCATTAGTGTATTTATTGACAGTAGGTCATTTTTAAGTAACATAAATTAATTTTTCTCGATGCTTAACATAGATTTAATGGTTATGTAGTTTTTATTGTTTATATGTAGCATTATTCTGCAAAATGTGTTGGAACCCCCCCCTCCTGAAAAAGTTCGGACCCCCCTAGAAAAAATCCTGGATCCGCCCCTGCTATCCTTTACAGCATTGAGAGTAAGTGATGATCATTTTTCAACAGCAGAAGATTTGCTTTTCTTTTAAAAAGTGAAAATGGCTCAAAAATGCCTGATTGTTGATTTTTTTTAAAAGAAGAAGAAAAAAATACATGTAGATCTAAATGAAAAATAGAGGTTTTATATTTCTGGAAACTAAACACTTAAACTTTTTAATTTGATTGAACACCTATTTCTATATGAGATATTCAATAGCCTAAAAAATGTACTTTCTAGAAGGTTTTGAGTCAAGCATTATTTTTTTCATTTGGAGAGCAAGTAAAAACTAGGCATTTTGAAAATCTCAAATTTCAAGATAACAATTACTTCAAAACTCCATATTGTGTTTATTTGCTTTTGAAAGTGAGATGATTTTTTAAAATTCAATCATAAGTTCTTTGATTATCTTATTACATAGGAAGAACATTCATTCAGATTGAAGTCTAAACTATCTTAAAGTATGTTGAAGTTTATTAAGAAACAAACTTAACCAATAGAATTAACTCTGTGCTTTTAAAAATTGAGCATCATCAGTCATAAGGACATTCATTGCAAGTGTTTCCCATAAAGTCACATGCTCATGCAATAACCGGAGAATATATTGCAGGCTATTGTTATATCTCTACACAAAACTACTCACAATTAAAAGCTATATAACTATCATTGCAGCAGTCATAAAATGCTTAAGTTCTGAGTCACAAACTTATAATGAAAGTCGGTCAATGTAAAAAACCAAACAGTAATGTTTTCCTATCAGCCAAGATTTCAACTCAACAAAAAAGTAAACATGACAGTTAATGAAAACTTTATCTCACATTAACAATTTAACATTGGTATAAATTATGACATTAAACTGTCATTGACTTAAATTTTCTTGAGGACTTAAGTCCAAGTTATTATGTTATATTATATGTAAAGGTCAAAATCCCCCTCTAGCCTGATCACAAGAAATTTATCATTTTTACAAGCCAAAATCAAGTTTTACTGGTAATTTGCAATCACCGTGCACTTCTCATCTTGCTACAAAGGGCAATAATATTAGCTTAAAATTGTAATAGTAAGTCTTGATTCCTCAAGTACCAAATGAAACCCAGTAAAGTGAAAATCCAGCTCCATAGACTTTCTTTGATGACATTGGCTCCAAATAATGTCTTTAATCAATTAGTCCATCTTGGTGAAAGTTTTTTGAAATTTTTGATAAAAACTCAAAAAATTTGGTTTCAGACAGGCCGTTTGTTCAACAGTTCTTACAATTGGTATTAAATGGTACACCCAATACTGAAAGATTCTATCATATTGAGTGGTTCCAGATGAAGAGAAATTACAAATTAATAAATGGTTTTACATATAAAGTTACTTTGGTGGTAATAGAGTAAATTGGTAGCCCATGATTATTTTAATGAGGGATTATTAACAGTGTCTCTAAAATGTCCTATAACATTGAGATAACTTTATTTTATCATATTAAGGTCTAATTTCTATGTAGACTATAATATTCAACATCATCTGGAATCAAACAACTTCATCATACAACAACATAGCTTAACAACAATAACAAGGCTACCACTTCATGGAACTGAGCTACAACAACAAAGTCATTGCTTGGCAGAGACAATCTGATCTTAAGGCCCTATACATTATTTATATTATTTTATTTACCTATGGATTCTTTCCTTAATAATCAGACACTAAGAGTAACCTTTGTCGGTACAACCAGCTGACCCCTTACTTTTTGTACCTGTTAAGTTAAACTTGTCAATGGGTTTGTTCAGATTTTTCACCAATTCCTTATTTGTTTAATTTTATCATAGTGACCAGTTCACCTTAAAACCAAAAATATATTTTGCTAATCATAATTGATTTTCCAACTTGAGCAGAGGTGTAAATATGATACTTAAGTACTCCCTTAACTTCAAGCAAGCTTTTATGATGACATGGTAGAATGTCTTCTTATGATTTGGAAGTTTGTGGGTTCAATTCCAACATGGACTATGGAATTTATTGGGTTAAACATCATTCTCAGATTGGAAGTCCTGCATTCTCACCACAGAACGTTATCTTGCAACTTAACATGAATAGTAACATCATTTATGTTATGAGTAAGAAGGGTATAATCAGACAAAGATACTCTGACACCTTGTCATGCAGCGAGTCAATCATCAAGGGTTGTACTGTATTTAGGGGAGATGTTTTATCTGATGGCCCACAGCAGACACAGAAAGGTTAAAATTATAAACAAAATTCATAAAATGAAATGATATGATGTAAATATTTAAGTTTAATGAAGACAGTCTGAGTAAACTAGACGATGGGGCGAGTTGTAGTACTAGATGCTGAATTGAAGTAGAAAGTGAGTTAAAGCTTTCAGGAGATCAAGATCATGTCATATGACCTTTCAAGCTTTTAGATGATCAAGATTATGTCATGTGACCTCTTGATGCATGTAAACTATAAACTTAACATGTTAAACAACATTCTTAGATCAAAAGGCACAGATTTTAAATGATAATGTTGCAAGCGATATAGGAGTGGAGTAAAACATGATTTGTGGGTACAGACATATGTATTTCATCTTGAAACTTCGCAAAGAAATAAACAAAATAGAAGCATTGACAGGAAAGAGTAACACCAACCAAACATATCTAGCATTGAAAGAAGTGAATATTAATGCAAACTTCGTTAGTGCAAACTTTGTTAGTTTAATTTAGTTTTAATTTATTGAAATTTTTAATGGCCTATCAGATCTTATATAATTATGCTTTCGCTTTACTAACTGCACTGGCTTTTTGTTGGCAGAAATTCAACCAGTCCAAACAGTCCTTAACCAGCAATCACAGAGGATGGCCATGGAACAAACTCCATGCAATTCTACAATTCAGATATTTCATAATGTCCTTACTCTTAGAGGCATAAAAAATATTTCATTTAGAAATCTCCAATTCTTTTATTAAGTATATTGGACAACTTAGCTACAAGGCTTTAGGCTCATAAAGAAATTTCTCATAGTTATGTATAGAATATAAAATTAGAATATATTTCAATTCCATCCTTCAACATAGGAAATACAAGTCTTGATATACAAGCTTAATTGACATTTTTGTGACTGAGGTCACAAATCATATAGGAACTTTATTGAGACATTATAAGAGTAGAATACATTAATTTAGTAAGGAAAAGTTCTTGTTCTTTTTGTTGTTTGAATATCATTAACACTATTTGACTCCAAGGCAACAAATCATACAGTTAGAGTATAACAGTATAACTGGTACCATAGGAAGTGTCTACTTGATTTGTAGACCAGATCAATGACATTGTGTGCCATTGAAAATGTAATACTGTAATATACCTCTCTACAACAACCAGTAGTATGATGATGATAATGAGACTGTTAATTAAGATGAGAATGTCAGATGGTGAAAGACCGTAATTCTGAAAAATATAATTAAAACATGATAGTTTCGATCATAAAGAACTGTTGATGACTAGAGACTGCTCTATAGATTTTGATGCTGTGTGGCTGAGGCTGTTGTTGACAGGTGACTGCTTTATAAAGGTTGCAGCCGTATGGAGGAGGCTATTCTTCAAAGGTTGTAGAAGTTGGGAGTTGACAACTGTTTTGAAGTGGCAGTTGTTCATAGCTGGTTGTTGTACTAAAACTTATGTCTTTTAAAGAGAGGTCGCAGTAATAAACCTGACTGGTGGCTGTAGTTACATAATGGGGGGCTTGTAGTTTGGGAGATGGCCGATTGCTAATGTCTGTAGGTGGCTTCATTGTCAGATGGTTATTGTTGGGGTGCTGCTGTTGTAAGGAGTGGACTGTTATATAAAGGAGATTGTTGTAAAAATGGGTCGGTTTTATGGAAGGACTGTTATATTGAGGGGACTGCTTCATAGAAGGGACTACTGTTTCAAGTTGTATGTTGTTCATAGTTGGCTGTGGTTAGGACGTTTGACTATATAGAATCCTGGTATCATTGACAGAGCTAGATGATTGATGTCTTACATGATTATAAGGGTTATAATAAATATATCTATCATTTTAATATTATATTGTCATATTATATAAACTGTATATGACCATTGTAGTACAAGAAATACATCTTACTATCAATCATAACATATCAATTACTCTTAAAGATTATGATATATGACATAGCAGTCCCAATGCTGTATTTGTGGTTATTGCCCTAACCCACTAGCCTGAAGAACTGAACAACACCACCTAAAAGGAACTGTATGAGACTAGAGGTATTTTTTACACTTTATATTTGTTTTTTTTCCAACTGTCATTGGCCTAATTTTGCATAGAGATTATCAAACAAATATTAAGTATTTAAATCAGAGTCAGATTAATATATTGTACCACAGGCAGTTAAATAAAATTGAACAATTATATTTTGGCCAAATTTTCACATTGGTCTCTTTTAATTACCTGTATGAGACTAATGTCCACTGTTACACTATAAAATATATTGGTCAAATCCACATACAAGTACCTGTATGAGACTAGTTATCATTGTTCCACTATCAGATCACAATACACTTATAATCATTTAGCTAACAATAAATAATGTATTGTATATTTAAAAGGTTTAAGTAGACAATAAGTCACCAAATCATTGTTCATATAATGTTTATATCTTGTCATTTATAATAATTTACTGTCCACCTCTCATTGATTCTCATATACAGTTAAACCTCAATATTAAGAACTTAAGTTCATAGATATTTACAGGCTTAGGGATAGAGAGGTACTGGGTTCGAATCCACAAGGGGCACTGCTTATTTCCTTAGCAAGCAATTTACTTACAGTAGTTGAACTCCACTCAGGTGTAAATGGGCACTGCAAGGGTCACCTGCTTGAAGGTAATTTCAATAATAAGGATTTATGGTACATAAACAAAATTGTAAAGTTGACTGAACAGTAAATGGAAGCAGCCTTTTAACCCTCTTTCATTGATCACAAGATTGACTACTCAGGACAAACAATTAAACAGGCATGTTTAAGAATGTATATTAGACTGTCGTAAACAATGGATATTTAGTCATGTCATCAACATGGTCTGTCAACACAGTTCCACTGTATTAAGTATATTATAAACCTATAGTTTTCACTTGTCATTAAATGTATATTAGACTGTTTGTCCTCAACCTGTCAACATTCACTCAGTCTTGTCAATCATAATGTATGGTTCAGTTTTGATATTAATTTCTTAAACAATAGAGAATGTATGAGTAATAGATCTATACATGTATGATTATAACAATCCTTATTTTTTTAGAAATATCAAGCAATATTTCATATTAAATATAATATTTTAATACTCATAGAATAAAGAATAGGTGCAAGTTTTTATGCATAAGACATCATATCAGTAGTGGGTAAGAGATTCTATTTGCCTTTCCAAACTTGTGCTTATATTGTTTTCTGTATTTATTGAATACAAGGCTATGGGAATGATTTGTTATTGTAGCCACACCTTCAAGTACATGTAATGAGACTACAGATGGTGGGCACACAATACCTGCTAGAGAAAATAATGAAACACAGTACTCCATGTTACAATGTATGCAGCAAAATTTCCATGGAAAATCATGGAACTTGGAGCATGGAGTATTTGGACAAATTTTCCATGGTTTTCCATGCTCTAGCCTGGAAACCTTGAAAAAACATGGAAAAGTTGTCAGGGCCACAAATTACCTGTATGAGATTTAAGATGGTGGTCAATCAAAACGTGCATGAGAAAATTGTGAATAACTGAGTCAAATAGATTATCTAAAAGGGCAGCTGGTATTTTATGGGACTCTGGCCTAAACTTTTTAATAGATTAATTAATTGACACTGATTATATCCCGAATAGTGGACAACAAAACTTGTCAAGATTTAAATACTAACCCATGCAAACATTAAGTACATAATCTAACTGAGTCGCCATTAGAAATGCCTGAACAGATGTTAACATTAAACATTTAATTCTCTGTCTCCAACCATTTAATTGATACATGGCAATTTCAACTACCTGCAAATATCAATTAACAACAGCCCTGGCTTACAGCAAGATCAAAAAGTCAAATTCCATTCATAGCAAAAAAACACATGCCAAGTCCAGGTGAAAAATGACCACTACAAAATGACCATGTACTATAATACCCATTGCACTGAGAGTGAAAAATGACCACTATGGAATGACCATATCCTATATCCTTTGCAAGGAATTTGTGAAAAATGACCAGTACAAAGTGACCAAGGTTAATACACTAAATTCACTACATTTAAAATGTGAAAAATGATCAGGACAAAATATTTTATCAGTCAAACCTGTGTTCCCAAGCCCAGCAAGAGAAGCACAATAAATGGCTTCTTTACACATGTGACAACTGCCAAAGTATATACAGTAAAACTCGGATATAACATACACTCGGTTAAAACATACCATTTTTTCTGGCCCGTTTTTTCATCCTTATTATATAACATACTTAGTATGCTATATGGATATAACATACCTCGGTTATAACATACCTTTTTTCTATGGCCCAGCAAGTATGTTATATCCGAGTTTTACTGTATCCCCGCAACATTATAATTTTTAGACATTTTTCTTGGCTGCTCAAGTCAGGATATGGCTTAATGAAGGTGACAACTAACTCAAATTTGCCAGTCTTAGACTTAAATTTAAATCCCCAGAACAGCAGAAATCTAATAAAAGGTAAAGATTAATTCCTAAATGAAGTGAAACTAGAGAAATACAAGGTACAATGAAGCTACAAAGTATAGATATGTCTATTTTATTGGCCTGAATAGAAATTATGATAATTTATAAATTAATGCATATATTAAACTTATGAAGACTGTCTGTTTTTACATGCAGAGGGTGGGGGGGGTCTGCTTCAATAATGTTGATGGTAATTTTTAAGTTGAATTTTTTTTTACATTTTTCAGAGAAATAATTATACCTTTGATGAAGTTCTTTGATATTGAAACCCCCAGAAAGATATATCAGTTTAAAAATGACCAACTACTCATCATAAAATAACAACTACTCTGGGTATGTATGGTCAATAAACCTTTTTTTCTCAGGTACCAACAGTTTAGAGAGAAGTTTAGAAATCACTGGATTCATACCACTAATCTAATTTTTTCTTATGAAATTTAGAAAAGGAGGTCATCAGAACTACCTGAACTTCTGGCTGCTTCCCTCAGTTTGAATCATATTCTAATCTTAATTCCCATATTCCCGTGTATTTCTGTAGTCTTGAGATCCGACAGTTACAAAGTGAACATGAAAATATGATGTAGAAGATTATTAATACCATCAGAAAAACAAGCATTTATCATAGACAGCCTGTAGTTAAGAAGCATGTTGGAATCCAGACAAAAACAAATGCTGTGTCAGAATAATCTACTCTGATTGGTTGATGTGTCATAATAAGCTAATCTGATTGGTTGGTGTATCTGAATAAGCTAATCTGATTGGTTCATTTGAATTGAACCCTGGGAAAACAGAAAGAATAATGATAGTTGGTGAACTGAGGTCGGCTCCAACAATCTGACCATATCCTTGATGCCATAATTGATCTTAATGATCAACAAGTGACCACTTTACTAGGAAACATTGCAGACAATCAGTCTAGTAGAGGGAAACATTTTATCAGGATTCAAGGCTTCAAACAGTGCTTGTAAATACAGAGGAGAGAGAAAACATCTAGTATTAAAACTTTAAAGAGAGATTAAATGGCTTCAAGATTTTTCATAACATTTTTTGTTTTTGTATGAAAAAGCTGTAAAGCTATAAAAGAATGTAACAAAAGCATTGTTATTGCAGTAGAATCGAGAATATAAGAGTTAGGTTTATGAGTACGGTTTCCCATGCGAATGATTAAACTGTTTCATGACTATAATTAATAACACTCAGCGAAGGAAACACCTTTTTTGCATTGCAATATAAAAGCAACAGAAAACAATATTGCCTCCATGACAAGACAAATAAAACATATTTGGTTTTGTTTACAGTTTAAAATGAAAAAGCTCTTCTGAACAGGACATTTATACACCAATGGTATTAACTTTTGACAATTATTATGGTCAAGCTATTCACATAATTATATGATTTTGTGAATCTATAGAAACCAGGGTTGTCAAGTTATTAATTTGACTATTTATTTTTAGTGAGACGACCTTGACCTTTGATAATGAGGCATCATAATCTGAATCAATCTTAACCATTGTGCTATTTACTATCTATAAAATAAGAATTGGTGCCATCCTAGTAAAATTGTTGTCGTTGCACTAATCATGCAGTTATTGTAGATAAGTATCTTTCTTTGTCTGTTTTTGTTGGGTTTAATGCCAAAGCAACACTTTGTATAGGTCATATAATGGTGGTCAGTCAACCTACTCACTGTTCCTGGAAAGGCTAAATCTCTGGATTTAGCTGTTAACCAACTACTAGGCGCATACTTCCATCAGTGACTGACTTCTGCCCTACATGATTTAGAATCAGTAATAGGAGGGAAAATTGCTATAGAAATAATTTCATGAACAAGCTCCACGAAAGTATGCCCGGCCCAGGAATCTAACCCACAACCTCTCAATCAGTGGACTTGCGTGTTATCATCTGACACAGGATACTGGTTTGAAACATATATAGTTTAATAAATATAAATATAATATAAATTTTTGTCAACTGTAGGTGGAGCCTACATTAACCCCACTGATTTAAATACTTGATATTTGTTTGATAACATCTGTACATAATATATTTAGATACAGATATCTACTTTAAACGCAGAGGTTAATATACTATTGCACCATTGACAGTTGAATATTTTAGATTTCACAATACATGATTTACAAAGTGAGTGTTGTTTTTACTTCCAAATTAAAATCTACATAAACTTCTAAATATGCATAGAGTGCCAGAATTATACTTATAAGCTATACCAAGAAATGACCATGTAAGTCAGTACATGGAGACAAATTTAAAGAACCCACATAGTAAACATAAGCAGTTTTCAAGGAAGTGCTGACAACCTTAACAATTAATATTAAAGTCATCTTTCAACAAAAACAACTAAAAATTTAAAACTTTTATAATTAGCCTGGAAGGGAAATGTTTGAGTTTTGAACAAAGGAAATGTAGACAAGAATCCTCCTACTTCAACTATAAATGCCCACTGGCTATCATGTGGTATAAAACTTGTCAGACAGAGTGACTTGCTCTTGGCCATAAATTTCAGCAACAAACCAATGTTAACATAGTGAACATGAAAGATAAAAACAAGAAATATTTTAGTGAAGTTATAAGGTACATTTTAATTACTTTAACATATACATGTATGAACTAGGTGATTCACTCGGATTTTATAACATTCTGTTTTAAAGGATATATTTACTATCATTTTGGATTGTTTTAAACATTGATACTGAGGTAAGTTCCATAACTCTTGTTATTTTTCTTTGATAGTTTGGCTTAATACTTTTATCAATCAAATATACAGTGGCATTTCACTAATAAAGACCACCTAGGTAATTGCAAAATCAGGCATATTTATGAGTTTTAAGTCCTATTTGCTTAATTTAAGATGAAAAGATTTTTGGTGATCCTAATAGTGGACCTTTTACTGTATCTGTTATTTATGACCACCTGCTCACCAAACTATATTTCCTGAATAATTTTCCTTTACTTATGTCTCGCTTACCTTTTCACAAAAGCAGGCAACTTCTCCTTCAATGGAGAAAAAGCAACATCACCCAGTATTTTTTAATTTTAATACTAACGAATGAACTTGTCAGATTTATTTTAAAGCCGCAGCCATGGCACAGTCGTTAGCATGTCTGACTTCAAATCCGGAGATCGCGGGTTTGAGCACAGTCACAGTAGGTCATTGTAACCCTATACATGAGTTGTCGGCCTCGTGGTAGGGTAAGTTAGTACTGGTGATAGAAAAGTGTCCAGGAAAGCTATAATAGGAAGAGGTGACCGTCGTGTATTATATAACCTTAATGTGTGTTGAATACAATGTTAAAAAACAATTAAAAAAAGGAGATATTTTATACTCAAATATGATATAACATCATTTCACATCTATGTTGAGGACACATCGAAATTTCATACTTCATACTTTCATACATAATTATAGCAGTTTTGCTCAATTCTGTTCAACAATTTCAGATTAATTTTTCATTGAACAACCCACATTTCATTGTACAAGATAACAAAACTTTTATTTCTATCAGTATTTTAATGTTTGAATGATGATGTAACATTTAGTAGATGTTTTAGTGATCTAACTATTACTATTTTAAAGTACAGCATGACATAAACACATTAAACATTACTTCATACTTTAACACTTTATAACTTCTTAACTTAAAGCTACTCTGTCACAAATTTCAATTTAAATATCAATTTTTGTTAAAACTCTAAAATTGTATAGAACCATTTTGGAAGCAGACATGCTAAAATAGTACAAAATTGTTCTTAAATAAGATTGTACCATTTTGCTTTCAGGGGATGATTTATGTTGATTTTATGTATAAAAACTTTCCCTGTTAGTAACAGTATAGACAATTTTAAAGAATAATATGATTAATATTTTACATTTCTCACAATCAATAGGTCAGTTTGTCTTAAAATATTAAGAATTAATTTTCTAAATGCCATTTTGGACACTAACAGGTATTTATAAAATATCAAAAATATTAAACCAAATTTGTGAAGAAGTAGCTTTAAACACAACAATGTATTACTTAACATAATAATCTTATAAAATGATATGACCCAATATTTTGTATACTAACCTAAGTGCCTATTTTGATCTGTAAACTGACCATATTAAGTACTGGACATTGTGGCACCTAGATTTATCAACAATTACCTATGTTTGTCACATTTCCTTATAGATAATGTAAATAAACTGTTAATAATCATATCTCTTCAATATATTAACATTTTCATTATGTAAACCCTTAATATTCATTATACCCTTTATATGTGTCCCTGATAAGACCTTGATAAGTCCACGATAAGTCCCCACGTCCCTATCAACATGTTTAAGCTGTCAGACATTGAGGCATTATGACAATTTTGATAAAAATCAGTATTTAAAGTCTAGTTTGAATTCATTGTGAAAGTTAATCATGTAATCCCAAAGTTATTTTATATTTTTGCCTAATGGCCAGAGTACAATCAGATAAGTTGACATTTCAAAACATTATAATAACTGGCGACATGACTCTCTACAAGATTCAAAACATTATAGAATTTTTTTTTGCAAACAACTAAAATGTCATTCACAAAAAACTGAGAGTGTACAAGCACAGATTGAAGTTTATTCACTACAAAAACAAAACAAAATTTACAAAAGACAATGCAACCAATTTTTTGTTCATCTAAAGGTTTAAAAGGTTGCTATGACAGCACTTGTCATACATGTACCGATACACTGACAACATTTAAAATGTCATACATAGAAAATCTTTACATTTTATTGAAAGTTGTTTTTGTTTTATTAGTTATAGTCTCTATTTCAATAGTTTATAGTTATATATGAGGCAGACATTTCACTTAACCAACTTTCATGGGATTTTCTGTAAATAACTTTCTCACAATTTAAGTTCCTGGTCATGAAACCAAAAGTCCTCTTTCAGAAATTTGAATTGAGGAAAGGTAAAGACAAAAGTCTATACAAATTTGTTCCCCCTGTCTACAAAGATTTACTGTTGTCCCCCAGTCTAATTTATCTGTTGTGAAATGTTAGGTGGTGGAACAGATTGTGGTAACTTTAAGTGACTCAAGATGACCGTTTTCTTGCCAACATGCAAACACCCTTAAATATCAGACAACCAGTGAAATCAAATGTTTCATGAACATGGTCTTTAAAGTTGTTTTATCAATCAGATTATACTGTATTCGATCTACGAAATTAAGATATGAAAGTGATTGTCCAAACAGATCATTTTAAAAGCAAGCACTATAATCTCAGTGGCACAATTTTGGTTGCCCCCCCCCCCCAAAAATAATTGTAGGTTGCCAAAAGTGGTTGTCCTGGACAACCGGACACCCATCAATTCCAGAGTTTGTGTATTGATGCTTAGATTGTGCTGATCATTTTAATGAGACAAAGAAGTCCTAAATGGACCCCCAGAATAAACTAAGCCTTACAAGAAAATCAAGATTTTGTGATGACCAAAACATGAGTGATAGTATATCATCATTTATAAGATGAAATAAAACAAATTCAATAAGTATGTTCTGAAAAAATTACTTCCAAGAGAAAAAATGCCGAAACTCTAGATCTTCAAAGTCTGTCATGAGTGAAATAAATGAGTTTTTCTACATCTACGGAACACTATGACAGAGAGTTCATTATACCTTAATAATCTGGAGAAAAAATCTCAATTGAAGGATCAAGAAAAGCCTACAATCAATGAATCACTGCCTAATAAGGTATTATTGGTAAATACAAGGCTCGGGGCATTTTGGTATGGGTTAAAAGGACGTAAATTACTATTAGCGCTTGTCAGATTCAGTAAAAGTGTTATACTTAAAAACTATATTCTATAACCATGGAACTGGACTCATTTATTATAGTCAGTGTAATATGGAAGACTGTGACATATTTCGCCTATGGGCATTGTTGCTCATGTAATTATCAAACCTTAGCTTCTACTAAGATTATTAACTCAAGATAGTTGATTTTTTCTGGAAGAAGTCATTATGAACTCAATAATTATTTTATGGAAATTTCTATTAAAACATTTCAGATAATTGAATCGATGGATCATACAGGACAGACTTGTAATTTTTTACCAATAATTTTTAAAATGCTTTTGAGACATTAGTTTTGAGACAGGTTAAACTATAATTTACTTTATTCAATGCAAAGTGATTCACAAAATCAGAGTCCAAATGCTTTAAACTACATTTGATATGACATAACATTGCATATAAATGAAGACATCACAAGTAATTTGATAGACATTTGAATTTTAATAGGACACTATCATATGAAATAATTCATTGAGTGCTTTATCTTGTTGCAGAGAGAATTTAAAGAACAATATCAGAAAATATTATTGAGAAAAGTATTACTGGTATTTAAAAATGGTTTAAAAAAAATTTTTACCAAAAAGAATGGGCTTGCAAAACAATACTTCAACTTGTTCATAGAAAAAACGGCAGTAAACTGAAAATGCCAATGTTCATATCAATGCAAGCTGTGTGATGGTTGTAACTCAATATAAAAAAGTTATGTGAGTTACTACTGTTTTGCACTAAGCCCACAATGTGCTTTGTAAATGGAACCTATCAATTAAATTTGGGTCAGTTCAAAAGTCTAGTTTCTAAAAGTTAAATACAAAATGTATAACAAAAAGTCATTTTTTGAAAGAAACAAGTTACAGCAGTTCTCCATCAAGCTCTGGATTGTTTGCAAGGTAGTGAACTTGGCCGTCCCAGTGTTATGGTTTTTTTAATGTGTTTACAAAGTTTGAAGAGAATGTTTACATCAAGTTAAAACAAAATATAACATTGATTAATACAAATATGATTGATTTGTTTATTGTATGGACATTATTACTCCATAACTTTAGAAGACATGTTTTTTACCTAACAGTCAAAACATTCATATTATAATACTTCTTATAAAAGTCAAGACAGACTTTAAAATGGAGACCAAAATATCAAAACATTGGAATTTTCTCCTCAATTGGATAAATTGAAAATAATGCCATGAGATTTAATATCACAAAACAGTCAATGTGCACAAAAAGTGCACAAACAAGAACTTGTATCAACAAACACTCAGCTCTCATCAGAACAGCGCCAGAACACCAAAAATCAATGTTAATAGCTAGTTCTGTTACATCCAATTTTGTAATAAAAGTTGCTTGCTCATTAATTTCAAACATTACCGTGGCGAATGATTTATTCCTCTTCCATGGTTTTTGCTGAAGGATGCATTTTTGGTTTTTATACTTTTTATGTAATTTAATTATACTAGAAGGGAATTAACAAACAATGTTTTCTTCTTCTTTGTAAATTTAATATTAGGAAATACGGCCATGCAATAATACAAAAAAGAACGGAATTGGTTAGCCACAAAAATTATAGCTGATTCTCTGGCAATTTTTGAAAAGCAGACATAAAGTCTCAAACTCGCTTTTTAAACTGACAATTGATTTTGATAATATCCTCCCATGCCAAGAAACTACAAATAAAAACAACAAGATTCATAAAGGGTCAGATTTTTTTTAATTTGGATTTTTACACTGTTTATGAATACCTTTTACTTGGTAATTTTCAGGAAGTAGTCTCTGTTTATCCAGCTTTCTTAGGCAATTAGCCTCCGCCTGAGTTCTCCCTTAGCCTTGCAAACATATTTGACCCCTTACAAAGAAAAATTAAATTCATAGTCAATTTTTTATGAAAGAGTGTGACTCAGCTGCAATTTTAAACCCAGATAACAGGATTAAAAGTCAAGAACACTTGACAATTGAAAGCATGGTTAACCTTGGTTTGTGCATCATGTCCAGTCATATAGTCATGCAAGGACCAAGTCCTAAGACATACTGCATCTGTCTCAACCAAGGTTTGACCATGGTTTACAGACCTTTTTTCCTTACATAACAGAGGCTGTTTACAAAATTTCAGTAAAATCATGCAGTTTTCCCCAAATTTGGTGTTTACCTTAGATTTTTTGTTCCCCTAAATTTGGAGTTTACCTTGGACTTTTGTTCCCCTATCTACGAAATTGCGATAAAAATTCCCAAAATATTCTATACAAAAAAGGTCCTATGCTCCTTTCCAAAATACTGAATAAGCCCTGGTTTTAGTAATGGAAAGCATGGTTAATACCAAGGCACAACAGTCACAGCTTGATACTTTTTAAAACTTATGAAGGACAAAGCAACAACCAGTCTCTGATATTGTTGTCAATATCAACAAACAAACAAATCCATTTACTCCAGGGACACTTATCACAATATAGCATTCTATCAATAGTTTATTATTACTATTTTGTAGCAACATATTATCTCAGCATCATATAAAACAATAACAATATCAGAGACTAAAGACTAGATAAGTCTGAATTCTAAAATTATCTCATAATAACAAAATTAAGGTAGTCAGTTCCACCACTATTACAAAACAATGTTTATGACCAAAGAAAATTTCTCAGAAAACTGGTATCTAATTGAACATTGTATTTCTAATGTTTTCTCTAGTCAGTTTATAAATTATACTACTTTATATTAACTATTATTTATTGACAAATTAAAATTACACTATTTTCATATTAAAGGGAGATAATAACTCACTTTCATTTAAACCATTTTCATTAATAATTTTGCAACAAAAACATATTTTTATAAATATAATCCATGCCAAATGATAAACATGATGTGAAGAATGAAACATGTTATGTTTTGAAACCATTTATTGTTGTTTCAAAACATATATCAATTAATGATTGTAAATAAATAATATGGGAGTGCTACCTTAAGTAACAAACAATCAAGATAGCATGTCTAAGTAATAAAAAGATAACAAATTCCATAACAGATTCTCACTAACACAGGAAACAGTAAAAACCCATTTGTGAATATACATACATGCTACAGTCCTATAATGAGTATTATTATTGACTTTCCATTAATATGAATCTACCAGTATGATATTTTCAGGAAAAAACAGAGAATAATTATGGTCGTCAAGCGCCAAGAAATATATAGTAATGTTCATCATATTAGACATTAGTTCCTATTTAGTTAACAATATCAGGATATGGAATCAACCATTCATCATAGTTGATTAAATTTACTGAACCAAATTATTGCTTAATAACTACAGGGGAATAACTATCTTCTGCATAATAAGTAAAAATGTTCCATTTGGCAACATATGGTTTGTTTGTTTACATAGGAAAGTTTCATCTGAACTCAGAAATTGTTCAAATATTTATCTAACCATTTTAAGTTCTATAACATTGGAATATGTCATAAATGATGGATATCACACACAAATGAGAAACTATAATCAGTAAATAGGTAAACAATACATTTAAAAAAGATTCTGCAATCTTGAAAAACAAGTTTCAAGAAAATATTTCCTTTTATTAAGAGAAATTATTGGCATTATGAGATTGGCAGGATAATGAAGTACTGGTCAAAGAAAATTGTTTAGGACAGAATGATGATATGGTGAACTGATAGTAAATAACAACTAAATAACTACCAGTACTTATATGAAAGATGCTGATAAATGGGGAGTAATTGAAACAAAAAAGGAAGTGAATTGCCATTAACTTTGGCAGTACATAAAATTAAAGTTGAAACAGTTGAGAGAGAGGTGGTTTTAAAAAAAAGTTTTCTTCTTTAAAAAGGTATGCAAGATATGAAAACCGTAGCTCATTAGAAGGGTTCAAACAACTTTTTATGTAAATATTTTTATAATGACCAAGGTCTCTCTGAGATGAACTAAGTAATTTCCACAAATTTCAAACTAAATGAAAAAGACTAATTACATATATTTTATCAAAGAATCACAATTAAAATCTAACTATATAAATTTCCCATTGACAAAATAACAAATGGAACTAACATTAAACGGCAAGGCTATTAACAACTTTGAAATACTCAATTATTACAAAAATATGTTACTAAATGAAGTCACTATCTCGGGGTTGATATACATTAACAAACGACCATTACTACATGTATATAACATCAAAATCTCATTAGGTCATTAATTTTATATACACTAATGACTAGTTCACACATTTTTGTATCATTTTTAATATAGTATACATTCATACCTGACTTTAAAAAAAGGTAATGGACTGTTCATATATTTTGTATCATTTTAAACAGTAAATTAAAATTAATTCGTGTATAATCATACATTAAGTGACTTTTTAATGGGTACCAAAACATATTTTTAATAATATTTACTTTGTAAAATATATTTTAATAAGATACTCTTAATAACTCTTATTACAGTTCCATTTGTACTAAAGTCAGATGAGGGAAGCACAAAAACGTCCCCCTTCTGTCACTTGACTCAGGTTAATACAGGTACAAATCAGAACAAAGTCAAAGTTTGGAGCATTTATTCTTAGGCTACTTAAGTAAAGACATTGCTGAATACAGCTGCAGTCAGTTGCTAACCCAAATTTGAGTTCAGATATTTTTCCTCTTTGAAAGATGATTAACTATTAATATTAAAGTAATTGTCATATTTCATATTTCACAATATTTAACATAAATTAGTATCATTAAAAAGTATGAAACAGAGAATATAGCAATAATAAACTAAGATAGTCAGATTTAACAGACAAAATTCACAAGCCCTCTCCATTTCAACTTAACTTGAGATTCATGTTAATGCCTTATACTTGTCACCAAAACTCTAAAGAATATTGAAATCAGATGACAAATGCAAACAGAATAAAAAATCAATAGATCCAAAGATACAATGTTATCATGAAGTAAAGCCACAAGCCAAGATGTGCCAAACCAGTGACATCAAAAAATGACCATTGAAATCAATGACAATTACATAAGTAATTTCAAGTGGTCATATATTTGAGCATTATCAAGTGGTCTCCATAGAAGTACAAACCACCTCTGCTGTTTTGAAAGCAAACTACAGAGATTTCCCTACAGAAATTCACGATTACATTATAATCCACATTCTTGGCATGTAACCTCATATTTTAGACAATACTAAATAGCAAGGAACTTTTTTCCCTAATGTTCCTGCTTCTACAAGTACTTAAGTTTTCTTTGACTCTCCACACTGCTATCAACAACATCATTAACCCTTTCAGCAAACCTAACACTGGTACTACATGTTTCCTTGGCTCTCAACACTCCCACAAAATACTCTCACAGTAATTAACCTTCATCTAACTTGTACTCAATCTTAAATAATACATGCAGAGATGATAAGTTGATTAACTTCTGGTTTTCAACAAATTCTATACACAAATATTAAGTAATAATCAGTCCTGATGAAACACTACATATATTAGCAACTCAAGGGTTGTCTGCAAGACTGTAGTAACTGTGCTCTTTTAACAACACACTACAGTCTTGCAGGCAACCCTTGAACTGTTCCTTCATTGGCTTTTATTTAGCAATTGTTCTGAAGCATAATAGTTAGGTAATAGTAGGGTGCTACACAGCTCTATCTTTTTTTATTACTTGGCTCTGTTTTGCTTCTCTTTGTCCAAATATTTATTTTGAAGCATGCATTCCCATTATGCCCCCTGGTACTTTATTTAGTTCATCCTAGCTTTTTTAACCACTCAATGCTAAAATATTAACTTTGAAACTTGCATCCTTACTGACACACAATACTACATTTTCTGCATGTCTTTCTCTGTTTTTGTTCCCCTTTTTTCTCTCTATTCCTTTTTTGCCACCTAGCCCCTTTCGGAGATGTAGCCCTGCAATGACTTCTTCAATAATTACAACCATGTTGAAATATTACATAAATTAACCCTGCTCTTCCTATATTTTATTTCCTCCCAATACCACAAAGTCATAAATATCATAACTAATCACAGTCAGTGTTCATTTGATTGAAACAAGAAACCAATTAATTATTTCCAGATGACCGAGAATTAAATCTGACTATGATTCCCTACCAATACAATCCCCTACCACTACTCCTACATAGTAAGCCCAGACAGTACGGAGACATAGAAATAAGTATAATTGCCCTAGAACAATCTATGTTATGTTAAACATTATAATTACACAACTCAACAAAGTTTATCCTTTTATCTAACTTAGAGTTGATAGATTTACAACTATCAAACATTTTTTACCTGTTTATGATTTTCAGTGGCAAGGGGTTAATTATTGCGAACTATGTAATTTTTGTATGAAATTTTATCTGGTTGAAAAAAATTCCGAAATGTTTTTGGAAATAATGAATGGTAGAATATGGCACAATAATTTGGTCTACTGGTATTAATGCATAGTTTTCAATTCATACAGAGTACGGGAAATTTATGTTTAAAGTCAAAAATAGAGAACCATGTTCTGCTTTCAAAAAAGGCATTTAAATCATTCTACAGAATGGTTCAATGAATATCAAGGCCAAAGTCACGACCAAATTGCAATACACAAGACTGTCAAAAGCTTCAGTTCACAGTTTAAAATGATTACATTAATAAAGTCTTTAAATAAAGCTAATCAAGCATTTGAATCTCCTTAAGTTTGCGACTCTATGTCTGATTATGATGTCAAACTTTGTAGACTCCAGACAACTTGTCTTGTTAACTAGTCTAATTCACAGGGGTCCCACCTCTCATTGAAAATTAATGTAAGCCATATTAACTTTATTACTGTCAAAAGAAATAAAACAGGTAAAATATACTAAAACAGTTTCAAGTTAATTTGGTGAAAATCTCTTCACAATGTATTTAATGGTAGTATCATGTCTCCATAAATTATTTTACGCAAATCAAAAAAGGGTTATGGTTTCTATAAACAAAGACATATAATTAACAGTAGAACATCAAGTATTTATATATACAACCCCCTTCTGTCAACTATAATTTGTAAAATTTATAAGAATTTGAGATCTTAAAAGGGTTTTATACAGTCTGCACTTAGTAGCTAAATAAATTCTATTAGTCTGAAGAATGGTATAAAAGTAGTGTATGGTTTGCTTTATTATTCAGCAGGAAGGGGAATAATGTATCCATTTACAAATTATTTAACTAATTTTTTAGTTTATTGGATTTTATGTAACTTGAAGCAACTTTTTGACAAATATTTTCAGACATTATTATGGCAGTCAGTCAACCCACACACTGCTGTCCTCAGAGCCTCTGATCTTGAAGTCCAAGTTTAACCAGTTCTAAGTTTATATGTTCAACAGCTGCTGAAAACTGTCCAGTTTGATGCAGCATTACTAGTGAGAATGGCTTTAGAACATTAAGTGCTTTCACTGAAAATTTGAAGATATTTTAAGTAGCTTTGGATAGCAACAATTGTTAGTCTCTCTCCCTCTCCTCCCAAATTCCCCCCCCCAGCTCCCTTTCTTCCTCCTCCTTTCTTCTTTCCTACCTCCCTCAAAACTCTCTTTCCCCTCCATTCCTCTCTCTCTCTCTCCCTCCCTCCTCAACCTCTATCCTAGCTCTCTCCCTATCTCTTCTCCTCTCCTCACTTAGCATCTGCACTTAGAAACACACAACAAATTTAGATAGTTAATAAACATTAGTGTTCTAAGTATCAGACAAATAAGAAAATAAGTACTTAAAAAGTAACACTATAATCACATTACATTAAAATCTTATTGAACAAGATAAACTCATTCGAGTTCATTCCTATAAATTTCAATCAATCTTGAAAACAAATCTAAAATGTCATTTTTAAAGTTGCAACAACAAAATGAAAACTGAGAGAACTTATATAGAGACATGTTTTCAAACAAGAATATTTTATTCACGGTTTAAAACTGTCTCTACAGAGAACAAGGGAGTTTTCAGGCTAATTTGGCACGAGAAAAGAATTAATCTATCTCCAAGACTGCTTAACCTCTAAGCTCTCCAGGACTCCCTGAGGTATTGTAGAATATCTCCTTTCTCTAATAACCAATTACCAGAGACGTCTATAGAGAAAACAAGAAATGTCTTTAAAAAAGACAAACGGCGTCGATTTAAAAACAAGAGGGCCAAGGGCCCTGGGTGCTCACCTGAGGAAAAGGTCAAAGGTCACAGAAGAGCCATTTACATAGGACCACTAATGTTAAAACCTATTTTTTGACGTGGTGATGGATTGCCAGATTCCGATAGTATTTGCTCATACAAGTTGTCACCACGCATCATCACTTCATCAACAACATTTGCAGACCAGTTTCACAGACTTGGCACATGATTGCCTACCGTAAACAATATGACAGCCAATGCAATTGCCGTACACTGATAACCACAGGGATTTGTCAAGTTACCTCCCTTTGATTTTTCCAACATACCTTTAATATACTTATATACAAGGGGTACAACTGCGTTTACTAGACCGATTCATCTAGATTTCTTATTTTATGGCTCACAAAAATACTGATACCCTAGTAGCACTTTAACCGCACGATTAAATTGATTAAACATAACTCTTCGAGCTATGAATATTAAATGTTTCATAGGGCAGATCATTAAAACACTCGCCAACAAAAAACAATTCTTTTTGACAAATAATTTTTAGATATTCAAAATATGAATTTCAAGACCTTTCTAGTGATATAAAATGCAAAATTGTTTGATGAAAAATGACTTAGTAATTGCAATTTTAAAATTACTGTGTTTTCATTGTATTTACTCGCTATCATTTCTTGCCAACCAGCGAACGGTTACCTGTAGTCTTTATCAGCTCCTTGTTACTATTTATAGACATCATAACAATAACAATGAACTGGGGTATATGTGGAGCTGTGACTCTCAAAGTGTAAACCCCGGAAACTAGACGTAGTGAGGCTAATTTAATAATTATTGGGTAATATGTCAGACTTTTTACTAGAAACCGGTTCACATCTGGAGACGTAATTCATTTTACCCATAAAATATTGTGTTTGACACGTAACTTTTTATTGTTACAAAATAAAAAAACACTTTGGAAAGCAATAGAAGTCTACCCAAAAAAAAATAATCTACGAACGAAGCAAAATTTCGTAAAACACTGCATTACAAAAGTGTGGCCTTTATTTTTTCGCGCGTGTCAGGGCCATCCAATCGAAGAGGGGGTTTTCTCTGTTTCCCCCGTACGTCATTCTCAGTGCTTATAAAATCATCCAATAGAACGGCGGATTTCCGAAATTCCCAGACATACGTCATTATACAGAAATGTAGGTCAAAATCCAGCTTAGACAGCTACGCCGAAAAAGAAAATTACATAGTTAACATAGGTGCAACATAAAATGATAACTTATTACATATATATCATATAATACTTCCTTCCTCCAGGCAGATCTGGCACCATCTTACAGACTTTATACTAATATATTCTATTTTAGCCTAATCTGGGTTCTATCAACCTATATTAAAACTAAGTTCAATGTGCTAATTATAGTTATACATGTCCTTCTCCTGCACCTCTGATGCCCGAACAATTCAGTTACCCCAACTGCTCTCAAAGTTCAGCAATACTTTCACCCAGAGAAACACTCATTTGCATATTATGTAGCTCTAGTACCATTGGTATAACAGTTATGAACAATGTTTTAACAACAGCCCTACATGCAAAAGACGTCAATTTGCTATTTAACATTTTTTGACCATTGTAATATCAGAGCACCTATGACCATCTAAAAAATTGCCAAGGAATGGAATGGAATGATGCCATGACATTATTTGGGTGACCCTGGTTTTTCTTTGTTTCAGTCTTTCCTCATGCACCCCATATACCCAACTTCACTAGTACAAACTTTTATTCACAAAATTCATGACAAACTTCATTTTAATTAAAATATTAACCAATTAACTAATAACCTTCTCCATTGCTTAAAGTACAACATTAATAACGTAATGAGAATTCTATAATGCACTGTGTTTGTTTAATTTTTTCTTTGAAACACCATCCATATCTGATATCACAACAAGCATGTTTAAACATAATAAACAACTAGTTGAATAATTACCATCCTTCTAATCTTGGAGTCAAGTTATAGCACTGTTTCATGTCAAGTATTCATTTAACACCAGGGAGCATTCAAAATTCATCTCTTCTGAAGAGAAAATGCACGCGGAAAAAACTTGCGGAAAAAACTTGCGCAAAAATTCCAAGTGCCAAACTCATCATGAAATTGCCAGCATAATCTTCTAGCTGGGAACCCTCCCTATGTATGCACAGTTTTTCCACGTGTCATAACTAGACCTTATAAAACCTCTTCTGGAGATGGTATGACAAAAACTGTGTTTTCTCAATAATTATCATAGTTGGATACTTCATCTGTAATATGTTGTTAGTAAGATATTCTGATGTTGATATATTTAACAATATGATTCAAGGATATAATAAATATATGAATCACTAATATTATATTTCTCATAATTATGATGAAGATATCAAAGAAAATGTTAAGTTTGAAAATAGGACCATCAAAATTGATGATCATAATAGCAGAATGGTCTTAATATAAAGGAACTATTTTCTTCTAAAATTAAGCATTTGAGACTAAAAATCGCATGATTTTGCGATATCCAAGATGGTATAACAAGCTCTGAAAATGTAAGCAACAAGACAATAAAGAAATTTCAGTTTCAGACCTTGCATGAGTATTGCAATAAACCAAAATAAATCAAAATCAAATGAAAAAAAACTTTAAAAAAATATCAGTTCATGTCATAATAACGAAAGGAAAGCTGAAAGACAACTCAAGGACAATAATTACAATGTTAGGCATTGAATCCTCCTGTCTCATCAGAAATTTAATTTCCTTTGTGAAAGTTTTCGCACTGATATGGATTCCTAAGATGATGTTCCGATCAGTAAGAAAAAATCTATTAAACATAAACATGTACAAGATAACTACCATGACGCAAAAAAGCCATTTTTCTTTGGCAAACAAATAACAAGTAATGCAAAGAGACATTTTGTAGCAAAAAACATTCAGAAAATGATTAGTTTTCTAATAAATATTAGTAGACAAGTGTACAAACTATATAAAGTCTATTAGGTAACCTATCTATTATCATACAGTTATAATTTCAGACAAACCAAAATACACACATGTCCCATATGAAAATGTTGGTGCCAAACAAAAACATGATTTACTAAAAGAGAATAAATTCCACTCAATGATAAATGTAGTCTGTGTGAATCAACGCTTGTCTGTTGTCTTTCGACACAATCCAATCAGAAAAAAAAAGAAAAAAAAATGCTTAAGAATAAATGATTTTGTTAGCACAGCTAGTTTCGAGTTGTGTCAGGAATTTGAATGGTTGAAGCGTTTCCAAGGAAATCAGGGTAATTAATCAGGATCACTGTTCTCCTAAAGTTTCTAACAATTGAAAACCACTGATAACTACATTGATCTTGGTCATTGAAAAGCATTATTCTTGTAGATCAATGTCACTAGAAGCTTTATTTCTCTGTTATCATCTGCCTGGACTGTCTGGTAAGGAGAATTACATTTTGTATAAGTGAGTATGGCCATAATTGATAGCAATAAAGCTTATAGGAATTATTTTACAGAGAAATAACTTTGTAAACTTATGTTCATTATCGAAAAACAAGGCATTAAGATTTCCAAGACAAATGAAAATACAAAGCAATCCTATAAAAAATATAAGAACTTCATTAATAGATAATTAATTATGAACAAATCAAATCAAAGTGTTCTATGAGTGTAACAAATTAACAAATTATGTTATTACTAATAACAATTAAGATAATTATGATCACATGCTGGTTATTAATTAATTCTACAATTCTTGCCAAATTGTTTAATGAATTAAGGCACTTACTTAACTATTTCTTTATTAGATTTTATTCAATTATAGATCCCCCCATTCCTATAGAAAAAATACTACTTGGCCTTGATGGGTACAAAACTAACTTGCAAAATTTTAGGATGTTATGGTTAAATCTTATTCAACTTTTATACTTTTGGTGGATACATTATATATATTTTATTTATAACCAAGTTGGTCTATATGTCAGAACTTTAATTGACTGCCTTCCAATCAACTATGTATTCAATATAAAGGATCATTATTTTTTATTGCTTCAAGTCAATAATTGACTAAATATCCTATATTTCTTACCATTTCTTTAACAGACAAACAGTATCTTAAATCTTTCCTGCTTCAACCATCTATGGAAACTTTATTATACTGAGGACTAGAAACTCATATCAAGTCTGTGATAAAAACATGCTAGACAAAACACATGCTAGACAGTTTTAAAAAATACCAAGAAGAACAATACCACATTGAAAATAAGTTATGTATGACAATAACCCTATGCTACCAATCATAATATGAAAAAAATTATACTAATGTATATTTTTCACATTGTTTATCAAGAGATAACATCGTAAAAGACTTTCCTCGACACCTAACACTTCCAGCCAGACAGTTTATAGCTTCGCTTTGTTATTTAATAAAATAACCTAAGAGAGAAAAGATTGGTGCTTGACATGCATTCTATTTGTGTCTCAATATAATACGCACATTGGCAACGTTATCCTATGACTTTCTGATTGCCTGTCTAAAGAAACTTAAACATTCAATAATTCATTTTATGTCGCCATGACTACATTTCTAAAATCATTTGTCTAACATATATATCTGTTTTGACTTTACGACATTTGTCATATTGTAAGTGCTTACAGTTTCAAAACAAGTTCAATTGAAGAAGAACAATTGCATGATTTGAGTTTGAATTTGGTTTTCATGGTACTTTATGCCACATTTCTGACAATTTTTGTCATATTAGACATCATATTGTGATAGTCAATAAACTAAATCATTGCCCCTGAAGAGGAGAGTCTAAGATCAAAAGACCCATCCTTTTTATAATCAGTGCTAAGCACATTCCTTGACTTTAAGGATGTTAACTGTCCTACTGGATAGTGATAAGAAGGTGAATGGCATAGTGAAGTATTCCATCACCATAGCAACCAAGGACCTATAGAAGGACAGCCAGGATCACCATGGCAACCAAGGACCTATAGGACAGCCAGAATCACCATGGCAATCAAGGACCTATAGAAGGACAGCCAGGATCATGACCAACTGAGCAAACTGGTCATGTAACTTTCAGTTTTAAAAAAAAAATAATTACGTACAGTCAAAATTTTTAAACAAAAATTCTACGTGAACTGGAATCCTCTGAATACCGGACTTTTTAGTTTGCCCGACAAGGTTTATAATTAGTATTGGGAGTTTTTCACCATACCACAAGTATACAAAAATGCATGAAGGATGCAATCCCATGAGGTCACACTGCATTCTATCATGTTGTCTGTTATACCATTTATCATGAAAGTTTTTCATTAAATTAATTTCATTACCTCTATACAAGATGAGCCCTGGATCAATCTAGCTGTATTAAATTTTCTAGTGCAAAAGTATAACCTGCGATTAAACTAATTCAACATGTCTCCAGCATGAACAGGATACACTGAGGTCATATATAAGTTAAAATATCTATGAAGGTCTACATTCATTGTTTTTCCTTAGGCATGAGAATTGGAAACAGAAAACAAATTCTAAAATTTGAGTAAAATGTAAGTAAGATGTCTTATACTTGTCTTATAGTATAGGTACTAAGTGTTCTTAGTTGACTTTGTGTTCTTTAGTCAGGTTCAAGTACTTACTGTTCACTTCAACTTCACTTCAATTTTTTTTTTTTAATTTTCATGGAAGGGTTTGTGACCTGCCACTAAAATTCCTTACTGCACTATAATAACTTGGTTTACTCAAAAAGTTCTTTTCTCGAATAACAATATATATATCATAATTTGACAATCGTACTAAGGAAAGGATTTAAAGATGCTTTTAAAGGGGCATTACTCTGTCAAAAATGATCAAATCACAAAACACCAACATTGCATACCAAGCTACACAATGAGATCCCTAGTACATGATGATATTTCTGTGAAATTTTGGTTGAAAATTCATCAAGGAATGTAGGAGGAGTTGTACACAGAAGAATTGTTTACCCCCCCCCCCTCCAGCAGACACCAATCTTAGAAATAACCAGAGTTTTTTTCTTTCTAAAAATCTAGTTAGAAAGGAAGGATTTCTGGTGATTTCTAATAATGTAGCATAAGCCAAAGTCACTGTGAATCAGTATAGTTAACATGTAACCTGTAAATATTATAAGAAGTGAGATCTTCAACACCTACATATTTACCCAAAAATAATACATTTGTACATATTGTTGGTTTAGCGCAAAAGGGTCATAACTCAATATAAGAAAAGAGTGAGTTTACGATGGTCTTGCGCTACATGTGATATGTAAGTGCTATAGCTTATATTCTGTAAGTCTTAAAGCTCAAAACAGTAAGTTGAGATTTTATAAAATATTTCTCATGGCATCAAATCAATCATTATGAGAAAATAAATGCTGGGTTCTAATATTTTGACAGAAATTCTTCATTGAACAACATGGATACAGGTAGTTATCTAAGCATGGCAAGATAGGCCGAGCTAATCACCAGGAAATATTAGCTTTAAATTGAGCTTATTTTTGAAATGGTATACTAACAGCATGGTTAAGTAATTTTAGGAAAATATATATTTTTAGTGCAGGAAATGGGTTAATAATCTATGGGAAACAAACAGTACTATATGATTAGATGTCTACGATTCTAAAATGTTTTCAATGTTACCCCGGAAACCAATGTTTTAACTATAACAATTCAATCTTCGGGGAATCTCTGAGTGCAAGCCGCCGTAGTATTATTTTTCAAATATTAGATTGTCTTTCCGTGTTATAAAATATAATAACATCATGCAATAACTGAATAATATAGTAGGTAATAAGACTGAAAACATGATGGAAAAATAATTGAAATTATATCGACTTCATAAATATATAAGTACTCATTTTGCTGTATTTTTATAACATCATAACTATGTAGGGTCGGGTCTGAACAAAATAAAATGCAACATTTTAATCCATTTATGAATATAAATGTATAGAAAAACTTTATAAGAGCATATTGCCATATTTTTCTCAATTGGTTTATTGGTACCATAAGACTTCGTAACATTGACAGATAAAAAAAAAATCTTAGTCATGGATATATTTAGTAGTAAGACAGGTTCAAATGCACAATATTATTGAAGTCATGCGGAATGACCCTGATTCACCTTCTAGCACTAACAAAAGGCGCAATCATGAATTCTATTGGATACAGCAACTGCACATGCTAACATCAATCGGGATCAATGTAGCCATCTAGTGCTCCCCCAGTCAATGCATTATTATTTCAAGTGCACAATATTTGAGAAGAAAAAAATATTTTTATTACGATCATTCCACTATCAAGACCATGGATTTAAATGGTCCTAATAACGGAACTTAACGGTATCTCTGTTTGCAATTATAAAAGTTTATTTGCTCGTTCTATGAAAAGTCTGCCAATAAAACACTGGCATACTGTGCGACAGACATTGCGCAACACCAGCCAAACTGTGACAATAAAGTAATGATAACAATATCAGGCACCAGACTGTAGCAGCAAGTAATAAACCATTTCTTATTTTTCATATAAAACCATAGTCAGGATATTTAATAATAAAACCAAACTTATCATATGATATATAAGTTGGCACCTACAATGTAATCATAAAGGCAATTTACAATTGAGTATGACCATATAAGGTAATACAAGTATTAGACAACACTGACAAATTACTTTCTACTTTATCAGGCTATCTGTAAGATATGTATCTTCTTAAAACAAGTGTCTAGATTTAAGTCTTGGATATTACATGAATCTTACTGAAATCATTCAAGCTTACATGGTATTAAACCTACTTACAGAATTTAATGGGAAATGTTAATAGGGATCCACTTGTTTTACATCTATCTTACGAAAACAATCTTACAAAGTGACGACTTGCACCAAAATTACCATTTTTCTTATTTTCCAATTGCAAGAATGTCTTTCTCAATTCTCACTTGCTAAGAATCACCATTTTTGTTTTTTTCCCTAGACTACGAAAGTCTTCCACAATTTCAGCTTGATAAAAATCACCTTTTTTTGTTGTTTCCTAAGGCAAGATTTCATTTCATTTTGATTGTTCAGAGAAAGAAAACGTGTGATGGGCTTCAGAAATGATTGATTACAGCTGTAAGAACTTGGTTTTATGTCCAAGCTAAATTTAAGTCACATGAGCCTAAAAGCCCACCAAGCTTTGATTAAAGTTGCATAAGCCAAACTACCAAAATAGTCTTATGACATGTAAGGCAAACTACCACACTAGCCTTAAGTCATATACGGCAAGCTACAACGCTTAGACTGAAGTCTCATAATCCTATCCACCAAAACTTGGACTAAAGCCACATAAGCCAAACAACCAAGATAGTCTTAAGATATATCAGGCAAACAACCAAGCTAGCCTCACGTCATATTAGGTGAGCTACCAAGCTTAGACCTAAGACATAATGAACCTAACTACTACAATTAAATGCTTACAGAGATTATGGAAACATTACCAATTCTGGATGATTGTCATTATGGTTTCATGGACAAGTTATTGGAGGTATTATATCTAATCTATTTCATCTACTGTTATCCAATGACTACTAATTCATAAGATAAAGGCATTAGTTCAAGACAACTTAAGCAATGTAAATACCCTATGTTTGTTTATAAAAAATTGAGATGCTTTGATATATTTTCTTCATCTGTAAGTGGCACATACATTAACCCTGCTGATTTAAATACTCACAACAATACTTCTATATTTACTTTCAATAAAATAGATATTGATATTTATGTACTGGGATTATGAAACAAACACCCGTAGTAGGTAAATCAGTGGAGGTTAATGTATGCCATAATGACAGTTGAATAAGAATTCCAAATCTGGGGCTTGTAATTGCTTGATCTCTCAGTGTTTGATATCAACAAATTTGCCCAAAAAATAAAACCACAGCATTACAACATACGAATCAAACATATTGAAATCCAGTAACACCTAAGTGGGTGATGTACATAAATTTTCTCTAACAAGGTCATAGAACTTCATTGATCTCCGTAGTATCACCTGCAGTATCTTGGTGACATATATTTTACCTAACTTGTTCACAAATGTATCATCTGACTTATCTAGAGCATAAGGACACATGACACGGTAACTGAGGGCAAAAAAACACATCAAAATAATCACCCAAGTTTCTTACAAGCACTTCAACTTTCTTCAAGTTTAATCTCAGGAAAATAACGAGTTCACCAAGGCTAAAAACACAGCTCTCTGAACTAATGCATGCCTAATTATTATAAAATAGAGTAAGACATGGAAAGCAGGCATTTTGATACTAATAGAAGTGAGCAGATATTTAACCAATACTTAAACACATGAGAGATGATGTCCTAAAACATTTGTCAGAATTATGGTAAACTTTTTTTAAGCTGATAACTATGTTATCGAAGAAGTTAAAAATTTTATCATCAGTTAAGTTCTACTACAGAGACTACCTTAGTTTATAATTGCAAGATTATAACGTTTTTGGCGATTTTAAAGTCTCAAATGCTCAATACGAGAAGAAAAAGGTCCCTGTATCAAAACTATTTGGCTATTAAGACCATTGATTCAGATGTTTTTTTCTATACAAATTTCATGACTTGATGTCTTGCAAATAGAATGTCATATGAAACTCAAATATAGGATTATAAGCAGCGAAAATCAAAGAAAGTGAAAATGTAGTGGAGCAAAAAATGAGAGTGAGAAATAATTGTCCTTCAGTCAATTGTTGCATGTAACAAGTACTCAATATTTATAATATAAAAGTGTATTTTTAAAACATCACAAAGTAAACTGCTTAAGAGTAGTCCAAGACAGTCAAGTGCCTACATAGAAGATTGGGGATTGCCTAACTTAAAAAAAAACGTTCCTATAATTAGCTCTATGAATGAAGTCTTATATTTTAAATCATTATTATTATAAACTTGGATATCAAGAAGAGTGATAATATAGAAACATGACTTCCTAAAATATCCAATAAGTCTACAGTTCATATTTCATAGAAAAGATATTACCCAAAATTCCAATAAAAAAAATGTTATCACATAGTACTAAAATAGCATGAAACTCGGATTTTCATCAGAAAAATCTCGATGAATGGAACGTCTGCGTAATATTACATCTCCGCTGGAAATGTTAATCAAAACGTCAGTGATGTCTATCGTTGCTTAGTTTACTGACCATCTACGGCCATAATCATGTCTAATAATGACATCAGGTTGTCTCTGGTCATTCTATTAATGTGTATTCACAGTCTATAATCAACTAGTTATATTAGAAACCTAGTCTGTATCATATGTCAGACAATACCAGAGATCATGCCAGCAAATATAATATATACAAGATATATACATCTGAGTCATCTTTATTTCTGAAAAGTTCAGACTTTCCCTTATACAAAGAATATGAGCCTCTCCTTGTAGGAGCAGTGGTTCAGTGATAGGACATGTGCTTAGGGTTTGAGTGGGATTGAGAGATTTTGGGCTTAGAGCCCCATTAGCTCCACTGCTAATTTCCTTGAGCAAGGAATTTTCCAACAATTGTTCCACTCAACCAAAATGAAAATGGATACTGTTAGGGATCTCCTGACTTAAGGCAATTTCAATTATCAGGGGTTATCGTACAAAATTGTAAATATGGCTGAACATGTACATTTATATGAAAGCAGACTCTAAACCACACTTTTTTAACTTAGAGAAAATTCACATGATCATTATATGGGCATCTGAGGACCCAGTAAGTAACAATGAAGACTCATACCAATAAAGATAATTCTATTTATTCATTTAAGTTATTTTACTGATTTCAATTGTTAATCATTGATTATAATCTAACTAATGGTCACACTGTCAAGTAAAAGCAAGTGGTTCCAGTCAGACTTTGAAGTGTTTTATCTATTCTATAATGGACATCAGCTTGTTCTCTTTGTTACTATCAGATAATTATATTGTCTTTATGTCACCTTAATTGTTGTTTATATTTCATTATGTACATATACAACAAATGTCACTATTTGTCTAATATGGATAAAACCAGCTGTTCCTACTTTCTCAGACTTTTTTCTTTCTTCTGTACAGACTTGAGTTTGAAACCGTGGGCTGATAGTGCAAAACGGTCATAATTCAATTTTAAAAAAGAGTAAGTTACAACTGTTTTGCGCTAACGCAGCGAAATGAGACTTTTTCTATTATAAATAAAAAGGACAAGAATGGGGACAGATTTAAACTAAAAAAGTATGGGGAAGTTTCACTGATGATCATCAAAATCAATGGTTTCAAGCGAAGTTACAATGTCATAATACAGAAACTTTTTTCCCCATATCAAATATTTGAGATTTAAAAATCACCAAAAAGCACATGCTCTTGCAATAACCACTGTGGTTACGTATAGTGGAACTAGCTATACTGTATAAATTATTCCATAAAAGGGAATGATATTAAGAGCTCATATTGACAAAATTCATTTACATGAAAATTATTGGCTAGCATATTTTTAACCAGCGAACAAAGAATATGAAAGCTGGCTCACCTAACCAGCAGGCTTCTAATGCTATAGCCCACTTAAATACTTGCTTACCATTTACTTAAAGTGTCAACTTTAACTTAGAAAAGTTAACAATATTGATAAACTTATTAAAACCAATCATTATTGTGGCAGGATATTATTATGCCCTAACACCTCCAAGAATATAACCTGGATCACCATATGTTAAGACAATTGTTTAAACCACTGGATCACAGCTGTAAATGACAATGTTGATGAACTGTTATTTTATTGCTGGGAAAAAACACCAGCATGCAAATATTTTTTATAAGATATTTTTTGTTGAAGTGTGTTAGAGTCACTTGAACTTACGGATATCCTGCAAGTTATAGAAATATCATTTAAAACTCATTTAGTTATCCAACATTTCAGATGGTTTTATCATCAGATTAAATTATGAAAAAAAATCTAAGATAGTAGCGCCTTGACTTCTAGTGACTGCAGCGCCCTCTGATGGTAAATTATCCATATTATAAACATTAATCATTGACAGTAGTACAAAAACATTGATATTTATTTAAATCAAACACCATTTCATGTCTGATGAACCCTGCTGGCTTTTTAATGGTAACAGGATGGAAATATCTCAGCTTTTATATATGTAATATAGATTAGCTAACTGTTTTATCCATCTAAAAATATGATACTTTTACTGAGTAGCCTCCCTTTAATATCCTAAAGAATTGTCTCCCTTTGATTTTCATTCAAAGCTAAATTAGTGTTATAGTAACCTGCTGAGGCTGAGAATCATAACCGAACCAACAGGTATGTTCAAATCCTGCCTTCTATCACTGAGCCACAGGCTGTGGCTTTATAGAATTTAGTAAAATACATTAACTGAATTAAATAGTATACTTTAATCAACAAGAGTCCACATTGATAGTAATGAAGAGCCCAGAGGCTTTCCAAATGAAGGTGATAGGCTCCCGAGTTCCAGGGTGACCTTACAAGGGATCATTTCAACTACTATATCCTCTTTTATATTGATTGGGAGAGAAAATCTGACTGATAGCACTTTTATATTGAATCAATTCAGATAATATATTATAATAAACAACACCTTTGTATTTGTAGTTTTAAAGCAAAATATTGATTATTTTATTGAACTCAAAAGAGACTAATTGCTCCCTTGTTGGCCATCAGTAAACTCATTTTATGTTTAAATTAATGAATGACATACACTTTAAAAGATTTTAGATGGCTGCAAATCAATAATATGAAATGTTGAATCGTTCTATTTTCTGTGATTTTATCAGATCATGGTCAACAATGGTTCCATTTTACTGACCATGGCATGGTACTTGACCATGATTCTATAATTGATCAAGATCCACCATGTTTGACTCTGGTCAATTTATTCAATCATTGTCAAACATGGTTCATCATCATTAATAATGATTGACCATGACTGGAGTTTGAAATTTTCAAGTTCAAACCTGGTTTTGACAATGGTGGTTACCAATCATTAACATAATGATTGACCATTGCTGATCATAATTCGCAAGGGTAAATTGAGTAGCAAAATTAGGCTCATATGTTTAACACTGGATGGATAGCCTTTCATGGCTCCAAATCACATCCTTTATATAATTTCAGTTCATTGTTTTTGTACAAGGCTGTTACAATTTGTCCATGCTCATTTCAATCTTTTTGATTTAATGGTTGATAATTATAGAATAATATTGTTATAAGAACCAGGAAATTATCATCATTAAGAATACCACAATTGACAGAAGTTATTTATTAGTTATGAAATTTATAAATGGATATTAAACTTGTTTAATGATAATATAGCCTAACTAATTCTTCTTAGAATTGATAAAAAAATAAAGTAGACAAATTGCATAAAAAAAGAAAATATTCTTATCTACATAAATTTTAAGATTGACAGCTAAAAATATACAACATGTTTTGTTAACTTTTATTTAACTGTTAGTGGTGCATGTAACCTTAACTTCATAGATTTAAATACTCACTACAGTACTTCCGCACTCATTATTGGTAAAATTACATTACATTAACTTGTTTCCAAGGTAACTAGATATCAGAAAAAACCCATTTCTCAAATTTCATGATATTTCAAACAAAATCTATAACTTACGCAAGAATCAAGTTATCTGTGAATTATTGCAACTCCTTATAAAAAATAATACACATTAAAACACCACAATCTCAACTTAACATTTGACATCAATGTATTAAATATTAGCCATCCCCCTTCAATACTAATCAAAATAACAAATGAAACCCTTAAAAATCATCAATTACTTTAAGTACAACTAATAGAGTTATAATTACATTGTAATTTAAATGTAATTACTATGAGAGATCATTTAATGAACTTCCTCTTATTTTAACCTACAGAACATTTATTATCTAATTGAACATTTCCTCAACAATTTCAACACCTGATTATAATAAAAAACAACTTTTTCACACCTTTGAATCAAATTTCCTCTCTATTGTGGAAATCTATGATTAAAATCAAGAAAAGGAAATATTTTGTAAAAAAAAGCAATTATATCACATCATATTTAGACACACATTCAATAGAAAAATGCATAATCTTTGGTCTGTACATGTCTTTTCCCCCTTTCATTAAAAAATCTGATAAAAATCTGACATAAAAAGAAAAATCTGGCGAATCAATTAAGTGACTTATGAACACTGTAAACTTAAACAGTTTTTATAAGATCATCAGAATTTGACGACACAAGCCTTAAGGCTATACAATAGCAAGTGTAAAGGTGGCGCCAGTCATATATTTACTAACTTGTACAGTATATGAACAATCATTGGTTAAACATCAGTTCATAAGTGTACTATCCAAGCTATTACTATCACAGTATAGTCAAAACTTTTAAACTCCGACATACAAAAACATGTATACATAACTTTTAACTTTTTGTAGTGAAAATTTTGTGATTCAGTGTAATTTTTTTCCAGCACATGGATCAATACCCATGAAGGATTATACAGTGCATTAATATTTTAGTGAGTTTAAACAGAGAAAAACATACGGATATACAGGCAGAGAAAATATAGCTTGAAACAATTGTACAAGAGTTAAAAGTGAGCTCCGATGTTATGGCTTGAATGAACGAGAAGAGAAATTGTACATGAAATATTTTACATGAATATTTTATCTGTAGTGTTTTCTGTCAAAGTGAAATTTTGTTTCATTGAGGTTTATGGGTTTATAAACTGTTGGATTTTACTGTAAACATTGTCTATATTGAGTGAATTAACAGGTAAATAAGTTTTTTATGAAAATATTTAGTATTGGTATGAGAGTTGGTATGAAAAATATAACAATAGAAACTGAACTTGAGTTCGGAAGTCTGGGACATTAATATCAATCACTGAGATAGTGAGATTTCATAACAAGAGGCTCAAGTTTTTTAACATAATAATTCGAGCATGGCAAAGCCCAGCTTGCCTTGATTTCATGTTTGTTATATTGTTATATGTTTGTTTATATTGCTTGTATGATACATTGTACTCACAAAGGCAAGTTGAACATTTTCTGAACTATTATATTTTGTTTACATTAATTGATAAAACACATGATATCATTACAAACAAGTTATATATTGAAATACTTTAAGACATGATCAATTATCAAATATTTTAATAAAGTTATGAAAACTATTTACAAATTGGGTGAAATAATGTAATAAAATATTGACTTTAACTTTGATAATCAAAATTTATCAAATATCAACTTACTTTGATAAACAATAATATTGGGTATATTAAAATCATGAAAGTAATTTATATGTCAGTAAAATGGGTTGAACCATTTAGAAGGCATTAACCAAAACTTAGAAATTAGCAAAAATTGAAATCTAATTTTTGTGATTTTATTAAGATGAGACAAATCTCCAGTCGAAAATTAATGTAAGGGAAGACCAAATGAATCAAAATTCCAATATCAAGATAATAGTTTCAAGTTTAGAATTAAAAAAAGTTGCAAGTTTAAGACTTCAAATATTTCAACAAAAAAAGGGCTAAATATCATTCCAATGATATTCCAATTCACTTCAAATCAATATCGACATTTTTCATTAAATGATACTCAATATTAATTTCATATCAAGTCAAATTCTAACACATTCTAATTAAAATAAAACATATTTATTTTATCTCAGCTCAAAGGTATCGCTCAGGTCTACTTCCAAATCACTTATTTAGAGAGTATCTTAATTTACTAAAACATCAGGGTGGTTAAAGATAAAGGTTCACATTCTATATACTAATCTTGACATTTTGATGAAATATTGTACATTTGATGGGAGGGAGATAGTTTTTGTTCCCTTCAATGTGAAACTAACCACAATGTAGAATATGGTGATACCTATGTATTAAAGCCAGCAGCGTGTTCAGTAATGACTGTAAGCAAATGTTACGGATTGAGACAAATCAACCCGAAGACAACCTTAGCCTAGCTGTGGATAACTCAACCCAAAGTTGGGACAACTCAAACCGTTAGTAGGGGATTGATTTGTCTTGGATTGAGTTGTCTTTGGGTTGAGTTGTTCCGACCCTAAAGTTACCGAACATTTTGGAACGTTTGGGGTAATTGAACAGGCTACAGCTATTACCTCATACCAGATAAATTGTTGTAGACAGGTAGCTGTTGTTGGGAGGGATATTTAGACTAGCAATTACAAAATTGACGTTGTATAGAGAGATGGCTGTTGTTGGGAGGGTTAAAATGTACCAACTGGAAATTTAAGTATTTACAAAGCAAAAGTGGCACAAGCTTTCCTATAGCTACAAAGCAACCCTTCTTTTCCTAGCTCAAAGATTTACATGGTTGTTAAGACAGAGGTCATACAGTATTTTTAAATTTAATGTGATATAAGCCATCAGTGATTCTCTCAGACTATAGTTCAGCTCACTGAAGACACTAAAACGTAAATTAAAAGCATTAACATCAGACAAGAGTTCTAGCACTATTTGTTTGATGTTTTAAGAAGTTCTCATGTGAACACGCCATTTATCATTGATTACATGATATTAACACACAAAGTCTTAAATATCTAGCTTTTTTCTCTCTCTTAAATCCATGTAAACTTAGATATACTCACAGTAAGCTAATAGCATCAAACACTGATAGATTTTCAAGTTAAAAGAATGGCTTATTATCTTATTACAGAATATTTTTCTCTAACAAGGCCCTGAGGAGGCTGTTAGAAGCATTAATCAATAGAATTGAATTCTTAGATCAATTAAAATCTACAGACCTTGTATTTAGCATTTATTTCTTTATATAATACTATATGGGGGGTTTGTGCTGCTAAGAATCCATAATATTGTACGCAGGATAAGGAAAATTGATGGTTAAAACATCGCAGGTAATTACGTTTAAATTCATGCCGAATGCGTTAAATGTGGTTAAATCAAGAATAATGCTCATTGTTAATCCAGTGTGATCCTCAAAGAAAATTTCTTTAACTGTTAAACATCTTAATTTATCTTCTCAAATAAACATTAGATCATTAACACTAGCAAAAGAGCTTAGAACTTTTAGATGTGTGTGACCTTATCAAATCTTTTAAGTGCATCTGACCTAAGTATAGAATCTTCTACAATCAAAGCTATCTTTGAAGATATAAAACAGAATCAATGTTATACAAAAGAAACACTCTTTTTCTACTTAACAACAGCAGGATTTTCCTGTATGTAATTAGTAAGAATTTTGATAGAACTTCGACAAACTTAGATACTGTGATAGAGGCCTATACAAATATCTCTTTATTTTCTTTAGAGGAAATTATCTAAATCTTCTGTAGTCGGCTATAGAGGCTCACAAATTGTATAATGTTATCAGATATCTAGGGGAAACATTTTGTCAATGACCAGTCATTAAGTAAGGAAATCAGTTTAAAGTTTACACTTTGAAGGTCAGTTTTTGAGATAAAAACAGAGCAAAGCCTGCTGAGGTATTGATTTCATGTTCCCAGCCAAAATTTTCACCACAAATTTTTTTTGCCCAAAAATTGAGAAGGTTTAATTACATCACAAAAAAACGCCAATTTCTAAGTTTCAGACAAAGCTTGCACATTGACTTTCACTGGTGATAAATAAAGGTTAGGTCTACAGTTAAGACATGTTTAAGTTTTATTTAATTAAGTTTTACCCACTAAGATCTAATTAAAAGCAATAATTAAGTTTCAGAAGAAAAAAACATACTGGTAATATATTCTGAGAATTTTTGTAGTCGGGTGAAACCTGACTTTTTTGACATGATTATTTTTAAATATTAGAACAAAGTCTGACATGGAAACAAAACAGTAAGCCCATAACTTAAAATTATTAGCTACACGGTCAATTTAAGTATGGAATGTTTTCACATTTAACTGAGAAAGGATATTACTCTTCTGCAAAAATTGTCTGGTTAGCAAAACAGCTTCAACAGGCCTTAGTGAATACAAAGGAATGGACTCTTGGAGCTAGGAATCCCAAAACAATGGTACAGTATAAAGAAAAAGAGTCTAGAACGAGTACAATGGTTAGGTGAACTGTTCTCCATACTTTTGAAAAAGGTCAAAAGCAAACAAATCCAGAACTATTTGTACTGAAAAGAAAATGGTAACCATTACAGAAACAAATGAAAAGCCAACACAACCAGAACTATAAGTTCTATATGAAATGTTAACCATTACAAATACAAACTTACATCTACTAATATTAAACAATGATAATATACATGACAAGATTCATACTGACAACTTGACTAATTATTATCATTTTCTAATGCTTTCTACTGTTAGTACTACTTATATTGTACACCTATCAACATATAGTTAGACCAAACAAATATTTATTAGCTTCAAGTCCCCTTCAGATGATATTCTCACTGGATTCTTAGGATTTAAATTTCTTACCAGTTGAACCATTCCTTTCCTAAATATAAGTCTTAACTTTTTCCAACATAATCAAATTTAAGGCTTAAACTTTTTGAAAAAAATATTTTTTGATAAAATCGGCCTGAGAAACAAACATTTTTTTCAGTTTTATGTTTACTTCAGTATGTTTTTGTCTCGTTTATTTAGACATCTTGAGGGAGAAAGCTAATGGATTTTCATCCTAGTGGGAAATAACCATGTTAAGATAAAGCAATAAACTAATAACAAAAATAGCCTAATTAATAATAATCCAATTACTGGAGATTTTTAAGTCAATCAGACTACTCCCATATAAATACTGAATGAACTAA
Source organism: Mactra quadrangularis (assembly GCA_025267735.1). NCBI lineage: Eukaryota > Metazoa > Mollusca > Bivalvia > Venerida > Mactridae > Mactra > Mactra quadrangularis. Next base: position 18,688,271 of record CM046303.1, on the reverse strand, counting down.
CGGGGCAGAATATAGTATATGAGTTTACTTCTTTTCAGTGATGTTTGACAAGGCTGTTTACAGTAAATATTCAACCTCCTTTGATCAAGCTAAGTTTATAAAGCCCCTAACTTGCAAGCAAGGGGTTGTGATTCGAGCCCCGCGTGATGTTTGACAAGGCTGTTCACAGTAAATATTCAACCTCCTTTGATCAAGCTAAGTTTATAAAGCCCCTAACTTGCAAGCAAGGGGTTGTGATTCAAGCCCCGCAATGAGTACTTAACTTTTCCTCCTCCTAATACATTTATCATTTTTAATCAGCTTTCAATAAAAACTTCTTTAAACATAATGTAACAAGTTTATTTAAAATGAAATCAAAATCATTTCTCCCCAGGTTGATAAATCACACGCTTCATTCTATCAGCAATTCTAAAGTCAAAATCAACTAATTGCTTGCCAACTAAATGATTAAACTTCAATTAAGTTGTCGCCAATTTTTTAACCAAAATACTTAAAGTTAACTTTCTTGATAAAAAAATCTTTGTTAAGATACAAGTACCTGCAACATGTAACATAATAAATTACTGTCATATAAATTATATAGCTATCAATCAGTAAAAAATACAACAGCCGTCGACAAGATTGGTAGTCGTTCTGTCGCAGAAATTTTAAACAAATATTGATTCAAGACAGTTAAAACAGTGATAATAATATAACTTTAGCTTAAAAACCTTTTCAACAATAATTTGTGCATTAATATAAATGTCTCCAAGCAATTTATCAAACTGACATTGTAGATATAAAACTTAATAAGAAAAGGCAATGGCAAAAATAAAACACAAAAATATAATCTTGTTTATAAACGTGTACATTGACGTGTATATGTAAAACACAAGCTTGTCCCGACATTATGGCTACGTTATAAGTCATGAAACAAAACCGTCGAACATGAAAACACGACATTCACTCTTATATCAGATGTAGCCTTGTAAAGAAGCTTAAAATTTGTACGTCTTACAAAAGTTTTGAAAAAGTTTTGAAATTTCTCGTATTTTTCAACAATACCTTTGAATAGTGGCATATTGGAGTGAAGTAACGTGATACGAGGGAAGATTTGTTTATTATTATTTTTGTATAGTGTCATTTTATTGGAGACATAAATGGAATACAACTGAGCTAAACGCACAAAATAATATCTTAATGGAGAAAATCGTTAAAAAAATGTGTTTGTACATCAAGTAAAAACAAGGTAAATAACTCAATTATTTTCTCATTCAAACGTGATCCGATGTCACGGAAATTTAAGTATGATCTATATCAAGTTGTAAAGAAGTAATATTTCTAAAATGATTTTACATACTTTATGTATAATAAAGAAAACAGACTATAGTATCTTCATATGAAGTTTTCTATTATTCAAAATAACACAGTAAATGTCTCCCATCAGACTATTAGAGAAAAAGATGATAATATTAACTACCTGGGGACATATTGGCGTAAAAATAAAAGATGAGATCAGATTAACCAGTCGTTTATACTAGACAACGTATACTAGACATAAAGTCTAACTTTGGTTAGCTTGTAAATGACTTAAACAAAACGTTCAGACAAAATAAATATAGTAATTACTCTTTACAATGTACTAGAGGTCGTTTAACTCAATAATGTATGAAACTTGATTTTTTCTTAATAACAATTTTAAGTTTTTACTTAATAACATAAAGATGATTTGATTTTATAACTTTTTACTTAATAACATAATTATAATTAAAGTTGATTTTACTTAATAATCTATTGAAGCTGATTTTTACATAATAATATAGTTTTTACTCTATAACATAAAGTTGATTTTACTTTTACTTAATAACTTTTTACTTAATAACATTCATATAATGAAAGTTAGTTTCCTTAATAAAAATATATAAAATATTGACTTTACTAAAAAATGTACTCAAGCTGGTTTACTTAATAACTTATACAAATTGCTTTAACTTAATTAGGACCCATAAGAAAAGTTTATCTCTAATTGACAAATCAATTAATTAATTAGTGTCTGGTATTAAAACGTATCATAGTAAAGGCTAATATACAGCTTGGTTTACCTTAATGTGTAAACTTCTCTATAGACCTTTGACATATGACAGTAGGAATTATCTCCCTTTAAATTAATTAATTGTACAGTAAAGACTATTCAATCACGGTCCAGACAACTGACTTACTTAATTATGAGATAGGCATGAGAAATTGACGGTAGAAAAATATCCACAACCAATTTCTCTTAAGTATGAATATCCCCCATGGAAATCAAACCTATGGTGCCTGGGTTAGCAACCAAGATGTGCTACTAACAGTGATATTAACACTTAAATAAAAATTATAACCATAATTTTAATATATACAGTAATACCCATTAGAACAAAAAAATGAGAAAGCAATTATAACTGTCATAGAAAAAATCACAAGAGGGGCAATGACGAAATATTACGGCAAATAATATCAATTGTTCATGATATCCACGCTATAGGCAGACATTCTTACTTTTAACATTTAAAACAACCCAGGGAAACCTTTTAAAAGCTTTTATAAGAGACATTTAAGCATATCTCAATGACCTCTAGTTATCTAACATTAAGTTAAATGTTAAGGAAATATGTTAGTGACAAATACAGAGAGGTAACCGTAGATTATAGACAGTTAAGTAGAGGTTAATTCCATCTGTCAACGAGGTAGTGGTGTTACTAAGGAACGCATTAATGCTTAAGTTACGAATATGACTCATAATCTTGTCAAGTCTGTTAACGAACATAACGATGACATAATATGTGCAACATATATTTCACCGCCATCCTATGTCATTAATATCTTTAATGTTATGGTTAGTTGCATGTTATATATTACATAGAAGGTATTAAAATGATGATAATGAATCATTAAGGCCTGGTGTAAGATAGTGTGCATTTTAAGATAACATTTGTGTGTCCAATGCCGAGAAAAACAAAAATGTTAAGCCCGGCAATTATTATAATGCAGAGAAAAACAAAAATGTTGAGCCCGGCAATTATTCAAAACTATCCAATATTTGAGAGTTGTTAATTTTACGAAGTTTATCTACATTTATATACTTGGCTATATGATGGATATGGCAGCAATCTCACCCTAACTCAACTAGCTTTCAGAAGCAGGTTTTTTACAGATATTTGCTAACAAAAACATTCTATTTACAACTCCTCCTGCCATATACATGAAGTTTTGCTATAAGAACCATAAAAATTGAAAGTTTTAATAGCAGAATTTTCATACAAACTTTTTCTCTTCTCAAATAAAGCATCTGGGCAGTGAGATATAATTAAAAATCTTACGATAATTTAGCAGTACAATATTGTGCGGTTTACAAAAAAACAGTCAGAAGACAATATGGGCCCCTTAAGGTCTTAAAAATTACATGATTTTACAATAACCCAAAGTGGTCTTTTTATGAATAACTTAACTATGCCAATACTATAGTTGAATTTTCATAGAATGTAAAAATCTTCAATAACTAGGAAACAAAAACAAAAATATCCTGATTCTAAATCATTATTAAATGTCACAAGCTGAATATATCATTCATAACTTAAGACATAATAGATACAAACTCAAAACTTGACTTCTTTAAATATAAGTATATGAATGACAAGGCAGCCAAATTGGTTTTCTTTAAATTTCAAGAGGGAGAAGTTTTTTCATAAAATTGTTTATAATACACAAAGTAGACAGACAATTTTCATGCATAAATTGACAACAAATAACAGTAAAGGTAATCAAGAATACAATGATTGAAACTTACAATCTAAATTTTGCATTCTTTCATCAGTCAGAAAATGATTCATGATGTTTTTTGACTTCAATGAAGACTAATTGTTCAACGCTAAACTTCAAACAGGACAATTTTCAAACGAAATAGAACTTTTATGAGAAAGAAAGTATGTAGGGGTAAGCAATTAAGTCTAATACAACCTTCCGATTTGATTTATGGGCTGAATGTATGGCTGAAAATACATATTGTGGGCTCAGTGCAAAACAGTCGTAACTCAATTTAAAAAAGAGTGAGTTACGACTGATATGCGCTAAGCTCGCGATATAGAATAATTTCAAGTGTGCGTTAATTGCTTTCAAATTGCAGATACGAACAGGTTGTCATTATTTCAAAATTGTTTTAACAACATGAATAAAATATAAAGTTTTGAGGTATAAAACATTGTTCTGACAGGTTATTTGTTATAAAACTGTAATAGAAATCTAATTTATACTATTTATATCTCTTTGATATCAATGCAATAAACAGAATATCAAAAATACGTTTACTGCGTTTTGAACATCATAGAATCATTCGATGTACATAAATACATGGAGGTCTAACATTATTGCTTTTTTAGAAAAAGTTTAATTTGCATAGTTTACTGCAAAACTAAAGTAACTAGCAGTATAAAAAAATTATTGCTAAAATAAACTAACTCTGGATATCAAGTGTGATACATAACTAAAGTAACTTAAGCATAAATAAATAAACAGATGCAGTATTGTTGCAAAAGGGTCCTTAGATAAAGGGTTTGACAATTTTAGCGGGGAATACACAGACATTGAAAGAAAATTGATCAAAGCAGTTGCCATTATGTTTCATCCCATTAACTAGTAAATTAACCATTTACACTTTTGAGACAAACAATGTATTTGTAACAGTTCTTTTTGTTGACATTTTAGATAATCTTGCTTTCAAAGTATAGAGAGATAGGGCTAATGTTTGATGGATGGTTAAGACATTCTTTATTTCTACCCATAGCTACTTTAAACCTGGATATCAACACAATTATGTATACACTTTTAACTCAAGATTGTATATCTTAATTTGCTGCAAAACAGAAAAAAGTTACAATGTCAAAATGTTTGAGGTTTGAATGGGCTTCTGCGCATTATTATTCTAATGCGTAGTTGTCTTTGTACTTTATAGTAATGCAAAAATACTAATTAAAGGGAGTGTAAAAATCATTTTTTAATTCCTGAATGGGGTCTTAAATTTAAAAAAGGACTTTAATATACAACCCCTTAGAAGAAAACTTATATGAACTTTTACTAACTCCCAAACATAACAGATGGATGGTGCAATATTCACATCAGCCATTAATGAACTATGGGGATATTTAACTAAAATGATTGCCAACAAAACTGCAAGCTAAGCATAAAATGGTTAATTACAGAAGACCAAAAACAAGTCAATGAATCAATAGAAAAAAACATAAAATTCACAAGTTCAGGCAATTAATGCTAATCAAGGGAATTTTATGATAAAATGGTATTCATTGTAATCAATAATTAATTGGACTCACACAATAATTATCTTGGCCAAAACTTGGAAATAAGAGAGTGTAGACAGTAGATCAAATGACATAATTAATAAAATATCTTATAATCTAATTTATGATAAACTTGAGACAGGTTCCAATACAATTTGATATAGAATATTTGTCAAGGTATAAAGTTACTAGTAAACTAGTCTATACTGTCATAATTATGTAACTAGATAATCTCTTAATGGTTTTCTTGATCCTCATTGTGACATAAGAATAGTCTCTAATCTGTAATATAACCCTTTGTAACTTTTAAATTTTCCCTCCATTTTCTACCTTTGAAGTAAAATACAATCAAACCTGTGTAATTTTCCCTCTATTTAACCATAGACACCATTGAACAGGTAGCCGCGGCCGTGGCGTAGTGGTTAGCATGTCTGACTTCAAATCTGGAGATCGCGGGTTCGAAACCTGGTCGCAGCAGGTTATACCCTATACATGAGTTGTCGGCCTCGTGGTAAGGGTAAGTTAGAACTGGTGATAGAAAAGTGTCCAGGAAACCTATTGTAGGAAGAGCTGGCCATCATATAATAATTATATGACCTATATATGTGTTGAATACGACGTTAAAAAAAGTAACAAAAAAATAAAATAACAAAGAACAGGAAATCATTGGACAGCCAGCTCCATGTCGGTTTGAATCCCATCTTAAACCTACCCCTTTGTTTTCTTGAGCAAGAAACTTTATCCGACTAGTTCAGTACTGGAGGACCAGGAAGTTGACTTCAGGGTGATTAATCTAAGTTGTAAAAACTTGTTTCACAAGCCATAAATTAGTAAAAGTCACATGTAATCAAATCTCTTTAATAATTCTTCCTTTCCCTGTAACCTCAAAACTATTACACACATGCAATCAAACTCACATGTGGCTTTGCTTGTTGCCACTTTGTTGACAATATAATGTAGGATTGTTACTCATAGCATGTTGGTCAGTCAACCTAATTCACTGTCCCTCAACAGGCCAAGATCTCCAGGCCCAACTGCTAACACAGTTTTCAGTGTTGTAAATTACGTTTAAAAACAAAAGTTTTGTGATCTAGTTTCTAATATAGTAATGGTTTTTTATTGGAAACCAAAGTAAAACACTGGTTCACACAAAATCAGGAGGAAAGTATTGATGTAAAGCAAGTACTGAGTAAATGTACTCTAAACTTAATAACATCTTAATTTCATTATAGCTAAATAAGCAAGGATATAATCAACTGGAAACTTTAAGCCTCAGGCCCAGGAACTCATTCACTGAAATTTTCTCTCTTCTTAAATAAGAAATGAATATTTCTACATAAGTAAATGTTTTAAGAAGTAATGGCGATGAATGCAATGTTAAAACTAAACAAATAGGTCTTCTAACTTCAGAATCTTTCTGTTCATAATACATGCAATATAGCAAAATTAATTTATGATCTTAACAGTGCAGGGTCTGAGTGTTCATTTAATCTTTAAAATATGTCTCAAGTAGTTCTTTTCTAGCAATCTGGGTTGGATTCCCTGTTTAAGTCATAGCAAGGTATAAACTTCCATAATTATCACCAAAATATACTGATTTAAAGTCAAAACTTTTTTTGAAAGGGCAAGTTATATCTGGACACAGAAAAGTGTTTAGGAATGCTGGTTAGGTGAGTTAGCCTCCACAATCATCAAATAAACCAGGTTGATTAACAACATAAAAAGATTGACTTTTACACTGTTTTTATTATGTAGTACTTGAAACAAACCCAGGATCTTAACCCCTATTTGCTCCCCACAGTTATCAAAACAGATAGTAACAGCGAAGTCTCGACAAAAAGGGGGGGGTTACTAGCGTCTCTTATCTGAGTTATAGACAACACAGACTACTGTAAGAGACTCTATGGCTCATCGTGAACTGACTAAATATTTACAAATCTCAAGTGGATAAAATAAGATTAACATTACGGTCCTCTCTCTTGTTTTAGTTTTCATTTAATGCTCATTGAAACTTAAGTCTATACTGGTTTGAAGTAAACACTTGATGCTCTCTCTTCATTAATACACTAAATATGATTAGTGCACTTGTATTGTGAGTGGAGTCGAGTCTTTGTACCTCTCTTGTTATAGATGGAATAAATCATTGCTGTGAATGAAACTAACTAGAAGGATGTGTTTTATATCATAGATGGAAACTTTATCAGTGTTGATATACCTATGTAGGTTCTATATATATATTGTATATCATATTAAATATTGTTTATCCCTATATTGTTTATCTATATACAAAAGTTTAAGGAACTCATGCTTATAAATTAATTCATGACAAAAAAGGAACTAATATAAATATAATAATGTAAAAACAAAGCGACATAATTTTGTGATTTTTGAGTATTATTTTACATGGATAATATGAAATATTGAATATTTTAAATATAATAAAAATATTATATTTAACTTATAATAAAACAATCATCAAGATAATTAACTTTAAAACAAAGACATCATTTTGTGATTCTTATGTATAATTTACATAGACTATGTGAAATATTGTACATTTAAATACAATATAAATATAGTAAAATAATTATCACGATAATTTACTCTTTGAGAAAACATTTTGTGATTTTTGTGTTAACATAATTAAATATTTTTGTTGTATTTTTTTTTTAATATTTTATTTTATCAGTGAAAGTCAAGAATATAAAGTAAGAGATAAAGACTCACAATTTCAGTGTTACGATAAGTAAAGTTTTGATCTTGGATGGAAACTTTTTTTAAAAGCTCTTGTACAACTCTTGAGGTGAACATTGGATCTTAACCCTTAACCGCTCAATCCCGCATTTTTACGTGTCTAGACCCCCCCCCCTCCAAAATGGCTGCCACAACCTTGAAAATGGTGTTTTTAAACTGGAATAAGTGAATTTCACTTTAGGATAGTTGTCCCCGAAAAATGAGCTCTTTTTCGCGCGCCTCCCTCCCAAAAAGATGTCTCAGGGGGGTTTCTAAGGGGGGATGTGCCCCCCTTTGTTGCTGGGGTTTGAAGGGGGCGCAGCGCCCCTCATCGCCAGAAAAAAAATCGGGGTCATTGAGTGCAGAAAAATGGCGCCAAATGCTGATAAGTAAACACGTTTTCAGTATCTGAAAAGACCTGGCACTTTAAACCTCAATTTTGGAAAATATTACCATTTGAAACGCAAATGTGGGGTTGAAAAAGAGCGAAAATTGCATTTTTTGCCGTTTTTGCTCCGCCCCAGCGTTGCCATGGTAACGGGGATCGGGGCCTAACTTGGTTTTTCTGAAAGACATTCACCCAGGTAATAACTTGGCCAAGTTGCATATCTGTATGATAATTAGTAATGAAATTAGAGCATCTTGAAATAGCCCTTGCGCGTAATGGTGAAAAAATGGCTACTTTTCACACATGTCGCAACCAGTAAAGGGTTAAGTGATATATACATGTACTTAGGGCAGAATTTATAATTTCTTGAAAGTATTGTGGGAGATAATTTGATATCGGCTGCTTCTAATAGTCGTCTGCATCTAACAGTCGTTACGAGTGAAAAATGGAACATTGAAATATGGTATGGAACATTTTAGGTTATTTAGAAGCCTTTTTGATAACATTATCAAAATTAGTAATTATTTGAACAATTTCAATGAAAATTTTCTATGTTAACTAAACTCATTGAAAAAATATTTAACTTTCAAGTTCATCACAATTCATTTCAAAATCTGCCTTAAGAGCAGAAGTTTCTTTACCACTCATTATTATTACAACATATTGATTTAGAAGTATTAATATAAACACTGTCTTTTATTTTTCAAAATACTGGAGCAGACGTCAAAATATAAACATGTGCCAGAATTTCTTTACATTTCATTCAAACTGTATAGATAACAATCATAGTTGATTTTAAAAGTGTTCTTTTCAATACTTGTATTCTAAACTCTTAAATAAATCATATTTACAAAGCTACAGACAAAAACACATAATCCTTGTACAGTCGTCTGCTTCACTTGTCTTTTTCAAATAGTATACATTTTGTATGAGACTCCATATTTTTGTATTAAGCTTGTCAAGTCAATTAGTCAAGCCAGTGAACTATGATAAATATGTATAGTACAAGTTTACTAGAAGATTAAATTAGGCTTTCATTGGCTTAACTCAGATGAGAGGTAAAAATACATTGGTTATTAAGTACAGTGTGGTAAATAATTGAGTGGACAGTAACTCTGACACGAATAAAAGGGCCGCCATGACTGTCGACAGGTAGAGATAGATGTCAATGATAAAAATAGAGGTCTGTCAAACATGGTCAATGATTAAAGATGATAACATTGTTTGGATGAAAAATACAAAACATCTACACCATTGAAATAAATAGAACAAAAATACTTGCACACTTAATGAACTGACATCGAAAAAATAGAGCAGAAAAAAGCAGACGCACAAAATATGAAATTGCTTCAATAAACTTTGGTTGATGACAGTGTGAAAAGTAAGGAAAGAATTAACAATATATAAAATTCTGCTTTTATTGATAAGTCCATGGAAGTGAGTAGACCTCCACACTGGACAAAGTCAGTAGATAAATTATTCATTCACTGACATCAATTCCATAATAATTCAATAAAACTCAATAAGTCAAGGTGAGCCATTTTTATAATTCTAAAATTGTCTTTTTTTCTATTTTCAGCCTTCATTCATACAGCATTGTGGGTGTTTAAACACAATCACTAATCATACGGAACTTGAGCAGACGATCATCGGAAAACTGTACAGCAAACTGCAGGATACATTTCTTCTACCCAAGAGACAAAAATATTCATCAAGCATATAGAAGGATACATTCTAGCAGTGGTTATATCCCTCAGTATAAGTAATTGGACTAACAGTACAAGCTAAAAGCTTTTTTTCCGACAGTTGATAACAAATTTTCTTTTAAAACACGAGATCAATCTTCAGTGATTCAGAAAAAAGGAATAGTAAAACCATTATCGCAGGAAAACAGCTCTTTTATTTTAGAGACAAAAAATTTACCTTGAGTTTCAATTAAAATCAAGCTGCACGCGAACAAACAAGTAAATAATTCTTCTAAAGCCATTTATGGAATCTTAACTGTGATCATTGTTCCAGATAACTTAAGTTTTTTTTTTGGATATAATGTTTGCAGTGGCTCATGGGAAATCGTGACCAAATGAGGGTGAAAAAAGGTTTATTCCAGCATGCCAGGATGAAACGATTTAATCCCAATGGTGCTAGTTATCCAGATCCCTCGAAGCCGCCTGATGGAGAAATTCAAAGTAGCGTGACAGACGGATCTAAACGAGTGAAGACATCTCAATCATTTGAGAGCTTGTTTGATAATGAAACTCTAAGTGATCTTATAGTGGATGTAAATGATGGTCAATTTGTGTTCAACTCCCATAAAATGATTCTCGGCCTAAAAAGTGATGTTTTGGCGGCCATGTTGAATGAACTTACACCTGCCTCCTCAGAAGGCGAGAAACCGACCCTGTGTGTTCAGGAGTTACCCGATTGTGCTAATGTGTTTTCACGCTTCTTGTACTTCATATATAGTGGTACAGTGTGGTTACACAGGGATTATGTGATAGCCCTACAGAGACTGGCGGACAAATACGAGGTCCAACCTCTCTTACAACATTGTGAAAATTATATCACTCAGATTTTAAATAATACATTAGCTGGCTGTGACATCCCTACACGTGGATTTTCAGTCGAGACGGTGTGCATGCTTCACGAAGACACGCTACAATCTTCTGAAGTGAAAGACCTTGCATTTAAAGTGCTATGTTTATGTTTCCGTGATTTGGCGGTGTCAGAAAGATGGCCACAGTGTTCCTGGCAACTTGTCTGTGATCTATTGAAAAATGAATATTGTCAAGCAGAGGAGAACGTTATTCTGACGTCTGCCACTGATTGGATGAAGAAAAATAATCTCAATGACAAAGCAAGGATTGAGGATATATTAATAAACATAAAATACCCGTTACTTCACAAAAGAGTACTATACATGATGCAGAAAAATGGTGCATTTAAAAATTTTCCAAGAGTGCAAGAACTGTTAAATAATGCAGTAAAATATCATTGCTTCAAAGACATTCCAGAGGCTCATGAAGACTTTAGTGGTCCTCAATTTACTCCAAGGCGTCGTCTGCCGCCAATATTTACACTTGAAAATAACAATTACGCAGTGGAAGCTAGCCCCACATCTATGAGATACTCTGACACGTCAAGTCGGGAAGATGTGTCATATTTAAGTGCTGCTGACACGACACTAATGAACGGGGCAGATCCTCCGGACAATTTGGGATCATTTTATGAGAATAAGCTTAGATGATAGAGTTAATATAAAAATGTAAACTTATTATGGTTTTGAAGAATTGGAAATATAAAAAGGTTACTAATGGAGATAATTCCTGGAATTCTAAATGTTTATGGAGCTTATTTTTTGTGTGCTTTGCCATATTTTATACATAATTATGTTGTGTATCTTATAAAACACTGTTTAACAGTACAAAAATGTACTTGTTTCATACATCATTTAAAACAGCGTTTGAAAGTGTATAAAGCTGAACCTAATTTACCTAACATGACAAAAATATTTATTAAATAAAAGATAACAATCAAGTTAATGGCCTAAACTGAGACAAATATAATTGAGTACTTGTGTACTCTGACTTCAATTTCTAATAATAAATGAATACCATAATTTAGAATTTATGTTGATTTACTAACAAAGACAATGAAGGGGACACAACTGTTAAAGAGAAGTAAATTTCTTTTAAGTAAACTTTCATTTTAAAATCATTTTCAACTGGGTGAATTAAGCTTAAGGGACTGATTTTGATATAATACCTTGATAATGAGATCATTGAGAATGGGAGACTTGTTTTATACATTCTGAAATATATGTGATATAATCTGTCAGTAGTAGCTTTATACATTTTCAAATTATGATCAAGCCATTCATAGTGAAAAATGTTTAATTGAATCAGTTACAGCTATTTTTTCAAATCTGAACGCTTCCTCAGAATTAAAATGTATTTATAGCATGCCTTCATATTTTTTACATTGTCATTTTGTAAGGATAAGAAATCTATTTCAAAGAGGCAAATTGAAATTTGTCAACCATTATTAATTAATTTAATTAAATGTATGGAATATCATCAAAATCAATTCTATTTTGAGAGAAAAAGACTACATGTTCATTCAGTAAAGTTCTAGTATTAGGACCTGCAAAAATCAATGTCTTAATGTCGTACAGTCGTAATAACAGCAGGTCCTGACATTGAAGGTTGTCCTATTGCCCCTGACATCCTACATTTAGGTTTGGGCAACTTATTACTGAAAGAAAACATTTGGTTCAGCTAATAAAACAAACAGATTGTTGTCCCACCTGGCAACCTAGCTTGAAAATTAATGCTGGTCCCTGAAGGGACTTTTTTTTTAAATCAAGCATTTGGGACTTACAAGGTAAATTCAACAAAAATTGCATAATTTTGCAATAAACAAGGTGGTCTTAATAGCAGGACTTTACTGTAGAGTGAAGAATCTCAAGAAGTGTCTGATAGTAATTATACTAGTATGATACCATTAGAAAATCATGGATTCTTCAGTTAAATGACAAACATATAATATAATCATAGGAAGATAATACAACAATTAACTTGTTAAGGCCAATAAAAATGATTATTTTGAAATGTAAATATCACGCATACATCATAGAGTGCTTCTAACAGTGACTTTTAAAAAACAGTGACTTTTAAAACTTGTGTATTTTTCAATTCGAAAATTCCATCCATGAATTTAAACATTATAATATGATCACAGTTTAACATACAACATCTGAAATTGTATAGTTAATGTTTTAGACACTTCAGTTGTACAAGGTAGTAAGTGCAATGACTATGTTAGTATTGATTATTTTAGAAATTATGTAGAGACAGAAAAAAGTGTCATCCTCATAAGTGGGTTGATGTAACTACCAGTATTTTCACATAGGAAGAAGCAAACATTTTAGGGAGGGAAGAAAAAGGGCAGAGTAAAGCTGCACCCTGCTATTCTGCTTTATAGTAATCCCTTGTCACAGTTAGTAAACGCTTACTTCCTTATATAACTGAAGTTTCCATTTCTTCAATTTTACATACAATCACTGAATCTGCACAGATCACACTTCAGTGACCATGCTTTATTGTGATGTATTTCCTAAGTTGACCATTGTAATCATTATTTCTGACAGAGGGTTTTATTGTTTCCATGTTATTTTATTTCTTGTTAGCTTAATTGCTCATTATGTCACATTTGTTATTCATGATGAATAAATATGAAAATTTAATCAACAATCTTTATGTTGTAATGAATATTTAACATGCAACCTGTTCAAGTAGTAATGAAACTGTTGCAAACATCATTAGATGTAATTTGGCTATAGGCAGTCTATGAAATTAGTGGGTGTCCAGTTGCCCGGGACAACCAATTTCTAGTTCAGGCATCCAAAAATTTCTTTTGGGCAACCATATTTCTACAAACAAGATATATTTCTCAAACAAGATATAGTGCTAGCTGCAGAAATGACCTGTTCGAGCAACCACTTTCATATCCTAATTTTGTAGACTGGCATCCAGTTTTGCCTATCTAAGATTATTTCTATAAAATTTTCGAAGTAAGAGTGATTTCAGTTCAGAGTGAGATTGTTCTCAAAAGTCTCTGGAAGTCAAACCAAACAAGATTAATAAAACCATCAGCATTCTGAAAAAATAATCACTTGAAAACAGCACTAGGTTCTGAGAATTTCTCAAGTTATATAACCTTTAGCTCAATGAGGCTTTTTAGCACTTCACTTCAACACCATGAAGAATGACATCAACACAGAGGAGTACTGTGACTCTTCTGACCTTCATACTATTTGTTCCTTCAAGACAAAGAGCTGACAGAGAAATATCTTTTATTATATTACCATCAGCATTCTAAACTTGCCACAAAACTAGAGAATAAAACCTCAACCTGCCTAACACATTATTAATATTGACAAATTAATGTTGACAACTGCAGAATTAATGACCTTCAACCATAGGCAAGCAATTTTTCAAATCAAATGATCGAGAAATGATACTGCCTTCCATCTTTTCCTTTCAATCCAAAAGAAATTATTTATAGTATGACCTTGACATTTGTTTAAAAATTTGCTTTAAAGTTAAAAAAAACAACTTTTCTACATTTGAAATTTAAAAAAAAAACATTCAAAAGGCATATATAACTTTGTATTTTAATTAGGATAACTAAATAATGTAATACAATCTTCGTAACAGAACCAAATTTGTTTCCATTTCACTCAGCAAAAAATAAAACTCTTCTAAAATGGCTAAAATACCGAGTACAAAATTTCGCTTAGAAAACAAAAAAATCACGAAATACGGAAATAAGACTGAAATAAAAGTTGCCTAATTGCAGAAATTTCTCAGAGACAGCAACAAAAAACTCTAAAGTTAAGACCAGGAGGTGTAACTAAAAGTTACATCTAATTATCTGTCAGCTCGGAGATAATTAACTTTACTCATTGTCATTTACAGAACAAGGTACTAGAAAATAACTTTACTGTGGATGACATCAATGGTTTAATATGTAAGATATGTACCTTATGAAACTCACTTAACCTTTTTGTCCTTAAGGCAAACACTGTCTTATTTTTAAAATGACTTTTTGAGGGGAAAATGTTTTATTTTAAAAACGTCTTTTTAAAAAAAAAAAACATCTTTTTTCCCTAACTACATGGTTTCAACATAGTTATAAATAACTAGTAACAAAACAGAATGAGATTATTCATGAATTAAGTTACATGTCACAAACTGAAAGTTTTTATCTCAGTAAAAATTTACTGAATTTTTTATCACAATATCGAAGTATTATGTTGCTGTTGCATGCTGAATTGACAATGTGAAATATTCTAGTAACCTACTTAATTGAATTTCTATGGTAAAAAGATATGTACAGAGTAAAGCATGCACTTTTCTGACCTAGATCAGTAATCTAGATCAGTATATTTGCATGTAAATAACCAAGAAATTATAATGATATTGCTGTACCAAGAGTTACTGCCCTTTGTAAACCAAAATGTTTTATTAGATTGTTTCACACCTAACCTAGCTTTCTTGGACCTTTGTCTATAACCAGTACTCACCTACCCTTACACAAGGTCGGAAACTTTTCCATATTATCTATTCAATGGGGGAAAATTGACATTATTGTCAAATTTTCATGGAAGGGTAAAGCCTCCCCAAGTTGGATTTGAACCCTTACCCCCTTCAGGACCAAGATTCCAAATCCCTGCATGCTATTGACCCGAGTTACACAATGATTCAGACTAGAGATTGAGAAAATTCAACATGATGTCTGCCTCCCTTGTATTCAAATCAGTACAGCAAGGTTTTGAGATGGGATGCACCAAATACTAGGCCAAGATGGCAACCACTGAAAACAACATAATGAAACAAAACATTGATATGCTGTTATTACAATAAAAATCAATGCATTGCTAAAAAAATTCAAGTATTAAGACCAATGTTTTTCTTTTTTTACTACAATTTAACAAAAAATTGACAAATTACAATAATTGGGATCATTTTCAGAGAAAGAAAGCAGAAAGTCAAATCATTGTCCTCACAATTATGAGGAAATGAATAATTTTCTTGTTTTTAGTGATATTAAGTGCATAATCTTTCAATTGATTAACACTAAACATGCAGGGTAATCTATTGCCATTAAGATTTCAAGTTTTAATATAACTACCTTAAACAAAATCAAGGCAAATTATTTCTTTCACATTTAGAACAATTTCTCTCCAGTTAAGAATTTACAGTAACCGAGTTACATTTCTATAACAATTGAAAAGTCTCAGTCAAGTTGAGTCAAGTTAAGTCGACTGAATATCAAATAACACTTGGTTTTTCTTTGCGCTTTTCCAGTTGCTGCTAATTTCTTTCTTTCCCAGTCATAGCTGATTTCCTCCCGAGGTAGAAAATTCATCAGTCACGCTGTTCTCCAAGAATGCAACATAACGACAAAAGACATTTTTTATTGCACTTTACGAATACCACATTTGCATTATTACATTCACAGCAACAGTGAGAAATGGTTAAATAAAAGCATACATCAAAATACCAAATTAGGAAAAAAAGTTCTATAAAGTTCTAGATAATTCCTGAAAATGTCTGGGAGTCTAGAATCATGAAGACAATTTATCACCAGGTGATAGACATGATAGGGTTATTAGAATGTTAAAGTCTTACAGAAGCCCCCAATTTACATCCTTAATGTTTCCATCAACATCCCTGAAAATCACTTCATCAACACCTTATGCAAATTGTTTGTCTTGAATATTAACAACCAAGTTATTGCGACCATAAAATGGAACAGGAATATTAAGTAGTGTTTTAAAACGGGCCATAGCAATAATTACGTAATTCCAAGAAAATGACTACTGGCAGAGAAATAAAAACTCTATAACATCAATGAGGCCATGGAGTTAATAAATTTTCATTATTACAGCCAACTTTAACAAGAAAATATTTGTAGTGATAGGAGAGGTGTTGGGGATAGGAGAAGTTTCATTAGAAGTATGGATCTTAACATACACTGCCCTACAAAGTTTCGTCACAGTACAATTAATTGATTTTGCTGCAATTTCTAAGTTCAAATTTGAAGCACTATTATATTATTGCTTATTTCATTCATCATTCATGCAATATTTGGAAATGGAATTTCTATTGGTACATTTTATCTTTAGCTCACCTGTCACAAAGTGACAGAGTGAGCTATTGTGATCGCCTTTTGTCTGTCATCTGTCAGTCAGTCGGTCCGTCAGTCCACATTAGTTTGTGAACTCTAGTGGTCGCAGTTTTGAATCTATTGTCATCAAACTTGGTCAGGATGTTTGTCTAGGTAATTGCTAGGATAAGTTCAAACATGGGTCAACTGGGGTCAAAAACTAGGTCAAGCAGCCCAAATATGGAAAAATCTTATGAACACTCTAGTGGTCGCATTCTGTACTCAATTGCCATTATACTTGGTCAGGATGTTTGTCTTGGTTATTGCTAGGATGAGTTCAAACATGGGTCACCTGGAGTAAAAAACTAGGTCACACAGCCAAATTATGGGAAAACCTTGTGAACACTCTAGTAGTCAGATTCTGTTCTCAATTGTCATCAAACTTAGTCAGGATGTTTGTCTAAGTAATTGCTTGGATGAGTTTGAGCATGGGTCACCTGGGGCAAAAAACTAGGTCACACTGTAGATTTATCCATTGGACCTCTAATGAGATTGTTCAAATCCTTGTCAAACTTGGTCAGGTGAGCGATTCAGGGCCATCTCTTGTTTAAGTTGCAGCTAAAATCACATTTAATGCTATATCAGCTTCCGAAACTATGGTTAATGTGTCTTAATGTACCAATATCAAGTTTAAGATAATTTTATTATTTCATATCCATAAGACAAATGTATTGATTAGAAAAAGCAAAATTGAAAATCGTTTAACAATAAAATGCTTTTACAACTTTTGGAAATTCTATTTAGTACAATATAAACTGTCAATATATGAAGGAACTTTTGGAGGGCAGTGTATTTCTGGTAGAATACAGTCTAACACTAATTAGCAACCCTCTGAATACAGTGACCGACTTTCAGTGAAGATCCAGTAACCTTGATTTTACCTTCCATAGAGATTTTAATATAAAATAGATTAGGTTTTATTTCAGACTGAAGTACAAAAGTATAAGTACATTGTGGTAATATGAAATTACAACACTAAATTTAAAGGAAAATAATATTACATCCAGTTTTTTACCCATTGTCAATAAATTCTATATTAGGTAACTTCAAGATAAAATCTTTTAATACAAGTTAAGTTGAAGTTTACAGTTTGTATGAAATATTAAATCTTCATTGTACCTATATATTCAACAGTTTTATGCTCATTCAAAAGTTATTATTATATTTTGTGAGAAACAGGGCAGAAATGAATCAAGGAGAGTCAGCACCTAATTATAGTCCTGTCCATATTTTCCTTAGAATCAATAAATTTCTTGGAGCATTTAGTTTCATGATCAACATACAAGCAGCAGATAAGTAAGATTTTAAAATGTTTTTTATTTGTTTAGATTATAAGATTTTCAGTTTCTTATTGTAGTTATAGACTCACCATATCAGCTTATGCCTCAGTCTAATGTAGGAACAGTGGTCCAGTGGTAGGACGCGCGCTTAGGGATCGAGAGGTCCCGGGTTCGATCCTGGGCTAGGGAACTGCTAATTTTCTTGAGCAAGAAATTAACCTACAATAATTGTTCCACTCCACCCAGGTGTAAATGGGTATTGTGAGGGATCACCTGCCTGAGGGTGATTTCAGAGATCAGGAGTTATCGTACAAGATTGTAAAGTCGGCTGAACATGTATATGGAAGCAGACTTTAAACTGCACTTTTAACTTTAACTAATACATACTTGGCCATGATTGTGTTCACAATGAGACTTCGAAACTGATATGTGTATCCATGGCTGATCTCATGGACCCCGGTAAAGTGTAACAGTCCATACGGATACCCAAGAGTTTGTATGAGTCCTTGCGGAGTTTGATCGCACGGTGCCCTCATGGCTATTTTTATGTTTATGGGACTGTAGCAATACTAACACTCTAGTTTTCATGCAATACTCACCCATCAATTCAAACCACTATACTAGTTAATACTGATCAATCTTAGTCCACTTCCTGGTCACCCAGTCCTGAACTAGAAGGATAAAGTTTATAGCTCCAGGTAACAAGGGGATAGGTTTTGGATGGGATTCAAACCAACATGGAGCTGGCTATCAAATGATTACAAGCCAAATTTTATAAACACTTGGCCACTATATTAAAACATACTCCAAGCAAAACTTATACATAAATTTTCCCCTATTAATCTACACATAGCCAGCATTTATATAATGAAGATGTACAAAATGAAAACACATTATATATAATTAAACCATATACAGCAAAGTTTAAATTCATTTCAACATAGCCTTTTATTTCCCTCAGCTCATTTTTCATCAGAAATGTGACAGCAGTGAAAATTTCTCAGTTTGCAGACTCATAAATAATGCATAAATGATATGACAGTGGGTGAACATTAATGTTATAATTAGGTTGAATTCAGGACTATATTTACAGTTTAACTTGTATTAATAGACCGTTGGAGGGAGTTATAATTGATACAGAGTTTATTATTTAACTACATGAGTCTAAAACTTCAGGATCAGAAATAAATATTTTGAAAATCTAAAAGGTGAGCAATGTAATGGTCATTCTATACAAGATATTTTGATCCAATACCATATCAGCAAAAGCAGAGACCATCCAAACATTATATTATTATATATAAGCACTGGATAAGGCTAATTTACTCATAGTGCTAGAAATTATACTCAAGATCACTTGTCACTGGACACCTCAGAGACAAACTCTACTGGGA
This sequence comes from Mactra quadrangularis, assembly GCA_025267735.1. Taxonomy (NCBI): domain Eukaryota; kingdom Metazoa; phylum Mollusca; class Bivalvia; order Venerida; family Mactridae; genus Mactra; species Mactra quadrangularis. Next base: position 18,668,437 of record CM046303.1, on the reverse strand, counting down.
CTGACTAAAAGAGACTTGAAAATGAACCTTTCATAAGGAATTCAAGAACCTTGGTTTGACAATGGAGATCATGTGTCACAAAATAATGCAGACAAAACCAGAGTGGAAATCCCTAAAAATTCCTATGTGTACAAGAAAGCAGAGTAAGTACTGAATACTAAGAGAATGAATTCCCTCAGAGGTACATTAAAACAGGTTAGTCTGTATATTATACAGGTAAAGAGATAGTATAAAGTTGTACATCATAATCTATGTAATAAAACATTGTCAGATAATAGTTTATATTATATTATTATACCTATATTATATATTTTATATATAACTTAACAATTACTTCATAATATAAATATAGTAGTTATAGGGTTTGGGTCATTATAACTTAATCACTGCAGAAACTTACATTTTTTAAAATCATGTTAATGTTTGTCTGCAAGTGTTTGTTATACCCTACATTTTAACCAATCTCTTACCTAGACCATGTTGCAGGGCTCGACATTAATTCTCAAACTAGGTTGTCTCATTGGACAACCAGCTATGTTTTACTTGCTAAAACAAAATGTTTACTAGCAGTAACTGTGGTTGCCCTAACCCAAATATAGGTCATTAGGGGCAATTGGATGACCTTTAATGTCAAGCCCTAACCATGGTCAACAAATTCATATAATGTGACTCCTATTGTTAATTTGCACTGTGACTCTGCAATTTTCTAAGGACAGCCTATACCGTGTTCTACAAATTAACATAATGTACTTCAAGGATCTACCATTGTTATATAAACTTAGATTTCTCTGTCATAACTTCTTATCCTAACATGCTAAGCTTAGAATTTAAATCCTCAAGGAAGGCAAAGTTCACAATTAGCACTCACAGCACCATTCTTGTACTTGTATAACCTTTTGTAAGATGATATAAGAGCAAGCAAGCAAGCAACCATCCCAATATTTGCAATGATGTATTAAAATATCATAAAACCTTCCTCTTCCCAGCTAGGAATCAAGTACAATACATGTCAGCCAATGGCACAAGAATGTATTTAATACTTGATAAAAACTCATCCAAAGATCTAATTAATTCTAAGGACAGCAAGCACTGGTCATCTAGAAGTTGATACATGGCTTTGAAATTAGCACTATTAGCACCCACCAGACAAGTTCATGCATAAGATAAACCCCTTTGTAAGAAAGACTAAAGTACAAGCCAACAAATACAGCTTACTAACAGTAACTATTGCAATAGATTGTGTACAGTATAACCTCTGCAGAGCAGCCCTTTACAGAACAAATCCTCTGCACAAAATCTTTTGACATTTCCCTTCGGGGTAATTTTAATGGTATTTAACCTCTGCAGAGCAACAACCTCTGAACAGCAACACACTTTAGTCCCTCCCAGTGGGTGTTGCTCAAGAGAGGTTGTACTGTATTAACAATGACATAATAAGGTTCCTTATTCCTTTGACATTAATATTTTAGATTGACCACACAATGATGAGATGACCAAACACCACAAGAAACTTCCTGGAATTATTTCACAGACTATTTCTAATTAGCTTTCACAACAATACAGCTGATACTTGTACATAATAAATCAACAGTGGCACAAACTGGTTGTAGAAACAACATATATTGTCACAGACAGACAGAATGTACCATCTTTCACAACAACATACATGATCCAATTTGTAATGATTGTTCATTACGCAAGTATGAAAACAAAAGGTAATCATCTAAGAAAAAATACAATTATCAATAAGGGTTACATAGTGTTATATTAGTGTTGATATTATCACTATTAGCACTCATCGCATGTTCCATCTTAAGAACTGTTTTTAGAGGAGTATAATGCAATAGCAACACATTGCATTATGTCATATCATGGCAGTCAGTCAACCCACTCATTGTTCCTGGAAAGGCTAAGCTGTGAACCATTAACTAAGGGCTTATTTCTCATCAGAGGCTGAAAACTGCCTAACATGATTACTATGTTACTAACAGTAATCATTTCAATATATTCAGCATAAGTTTGTGACCATTATTTATATAAGTCAACCATTTTAATCCTTAGGAATACCATTGGTTGTCTTGTTCTGGAGTATAGATTTGCTGAATATGAATTCTAAATTAGTAAGAGCGTGTCAATATGCCAGCCAAGAAGTGAAATGCACTAAGGTCATATCAAATGCAAACTACAGTCAGCAAACAACATACAGGAATAATTGATTAAACCTTGCATTAGATTCCTCCCACAATAAAAGAGTAACATGATATATTGAGAGGTGTATCTGATTTAGCTTTTAGAAGACATTAGGTTAGCATTAAATGCTTGCAGTATCATATGTAAAGCAGTTGTAACACAAGTAGATAGCCATGCACAATAAATGAGAGAGAAAAAGCGGAAGAGAAAAAGAAGAGGGAGATGGAGGGGAAGGAGAGAGTGGAGAGGGGGGAAGAGTCCAGTTACACAGGGCAACAAACTGTGTCACAATATAACATTGTGAAGCCTATTTCAGCACTGCGTTTGATGGAAAGCATTGCCTCAAGGCATTAACAAAGTAACTATGATACTTTTGCACTGCTGCCTTCCATCATGCCAAGAAAAACACAAATCTAGCTTTTCAACAAAAAATAAGTCATATATAGTAATAGTATGGCAAACACAAGTCTGAAAAATTCAGCCAGTCGATTGGTTACGAATATGAATTGATTAGGTTTCCTTCGGCAAATTGTAAGAAAAAAACTGTTCTATTATGTGAAACTGACATATGCATGCTCTCAGTTGATACTAAAAACATTAAATCTGATCCAGAAAGCAGGCATATAAAGTACATGGAACAAAACATCTCACATTTATTGCCTGCACTTGTAGCTCAATGTCCCCAATAAACATTATAAATTGTCCTCAATGTTTCTCTGGTAACTACTAGTTACTCATCAACTTTAACATCATGTGTAACATGTAGCTGCAACAAGAGGTCTACATTGTTCCTGTATTGATCACCTGAATTCATGGATTATAACATGAAGTATTTTGTGTAACTTACTAACTAAAGCCCTATATATCAAACTAACATAATGGTCACTATTAAAAGGGATTTGCAAATGTATATGAGAATCATAGGCCATTGAAAATAATGGCCCTTTATCTGGCATGCAGTACACTCCTGTAAACCAATTATCGAATATGTTTTGACTAATAACCAGATCTTCAGTGAACACCATAAGTTTGATTTCAAAATATAAACTAAGAATTAATCCAATGCCATTCTCAATGCCTCTAAAGGCCTGGTCACACAGTCCCAACTAGCACGTAAACGCATGAATCACGCATAAATATTGGTTGTGCGTACTTGTCTGTCCAGGATTTGACCATTTTCTACGATTTACGCGATGAAAAATCACCGATACATTGCACAAGAATTACGTATCAATCACGCAAAAATCACGGACAAAGCACTTATAATCCACGCATAAGCATTTTATTACGCGATGTTCAGTGATGCGTAAGTGTTACGAGCGTGAATCATGCGTCAAATGTCGGTTAATCATCAGGGGAAAGACGTGGATGAATGCAAGAGCAACAACATTTTCACGCACAATCGCTGATGTTCCGCGCATAATCTGCGTAAGAACTACCCAAACTGTGTAAGAATACGTAAAACTATGCAAAACTGCGTAAACTCTTACGCGAAGATAAATTTTGAACTGTTCAAAACCTGGAATCGCGCATAACGCTGATACGGTGCAGTTCCACTTACAACTACGAATGCTCCACGTCAGAAACGCTGATGAAACGCGAATATCACGGATGTGACTCAAGTTTTGTGCGTGATTTTTGCGTGATTTATGCGTTTTGGCCTATGTGACCAGGGCTTAATGTAATGTTTGAACAATATTTATTCTGAGCACATTTCTTTACAGTTATATAATGCTAAATCTGATAAATTCATAATGATAATAATATAAACTTCAGACACCAGAAGCCCATGCCATCAACAGTCTTACAATTCATCTTGGCCATCAATCCATCAATCTATACTTAAACATACCAGGAAAAAACTTTCCAGCTACCATTGATAATATGAAACCAAGTGAAAGTATAGCTCTTTTAAGAAAATATGAGATATTGTTTACACAGAATATCATTTAAAATTTTCTCAAGTTATTAACAACCTATACAATCCTGATTAAATTATTGTGCTCAGGTGAGCTATTAAACAATGTTCTAGTCACATTAACTTTGAGGACCTTGTTCGCAACGAACAAAACAAAACTCTAAAGCAGCAAGGACTACCATAATAAAGAAACACCATTGGTGTCACACTGAGTAAATGACCAAGCAATCTAATAAATGGATTGAATAATTAATTCCTTGACAAGTGACTACCTTTATTCTAACACCATTACATCAATACATTTACACAATCTCAGAATTTTCTAAATTACATTTTATACAAAAGCTATGTTGTTTTTTCCTTCCCCCAGTAATGGTGATTTTTATTGATTATTGGCATAATGAAGTCATGACACGTAAAAATGACTCATGTTCATCAATCCAAGACATTAAGCTTTTACATCAAATATCTTTGGATCTTTTTTCACAGAGTTTATTGCAGCACATTCCATCACATTAAAGCAATGACTTTGAGGAAATCATGATCATGATTTTTAATCAGGCAAGATAAAATCTTGAAACATTCCAGAAAAAGCCATTCTCAGTCATTGCAATAAAAGTTCAATCAAGTATATGTAACATATAATGGTAGAGTGGTAACCATGTTGGAATGGTTATCTTTGAATAGCCAGTTCCACATTGGTTCAAATCAATTCCTAAACTTTAACCTTGTTCCCTTAGGCAGAAACTTTATCCCACTAATTTAGCTTTAAGTTCTTAATACTGGGGGACCAGGAAGCGACTCCTAAGTGATTAATCTAAGTTCCAACTTGTTTTCCAATTAACCTAAATAAATTGGTATAAACTTAACAGAATAAATGAAAGGTTGCACAATGATTTTAATGAAGAAGTGACTAATCAAAGATAAAAAAAAAATCTGATTGAGGTAAAACTTACAATAATGATTTTCTAAGAATACACAGACAAAACATATGTTTTTTAAACCAACTATCAAAGATTTCCACAAAATATGAAAATCAATTTAAAATATATCAATAAAGTTTGAAATATGACACATGATAACAAAATAATAGTGCTTAAGTAACTCTATTTTTACTTTTGAAGTAATTTATTTCATGTCAGTAGGAAAGATCTGGAGATATGGTCTCCCTAAACAATCGATGGCACCAACAAGACAAATCATTTTGTCTATAGCAACATGATAGCATTCGCACAAATGATATAAAAATCATTCTAATATCAATTGCATCAAAGCATCTGAATAACATATTCCGACACTACTAACAGAAAATAACCATTTGCAAATCACATAGGAATAATATAACCATGGAAATGAATTGAGAAATAAAAGATCTAGACTGTAACAAATGTACGATTATACTACTTCTAGCGGAAATCGGGAGAAATGAGGCCATAGAGATCATATATAGTGAATATTATTGATGAATAAAGACCATTAGTAAATCTGGACAATTAAATACATTCTACGAAACTATAGAACATTCAAGATGGTTTCATAGTACAAGATACAAGATTTAGACAAATATATGGAAGGTTGCCCACAATACTGTAGTAAGTGCATTGCATTAAAGAGCAAGTTTCAACAGTTTTGTGGACAACCCTCGATATACAGAATATTTCCTAATAAAAAAGTTCATAATAAATGCTTTTAAAGCACTAAGTGGTGGAACATCATAAAATTACTATGTTTTTTCTATCACACAAAATTACGTATGAACTCTGTAAACAGTTTTATAACACACTTGTTGCAATCGTCTTCACACACCTATTGCATATATACAGACTCTTTACAGATTTTTTTGCCAATATAAGAATTTTATGATATAAATGTACAATAAAAATTAACATAGTTGAATTTTCATGAAATTGCACTGGAGTCAATATGATTTTGATTCACTCTATTTGTCACCAATTAATGAATGAAAGGGGAACTATTTTTAAGCAATCACTTTTCACTGATATCAAAAACATTTTGAAATAGTCATTTTTTATAAGCCATTATTCCACAGAAAACACCTTTATTTTCTTAACAATTGACCTTCATCTTGGCCTATATTTTAAACAGAACAGAATATTATAATATTTTGAATCAGCACATCTACTATGAATCAAGGAGCATGCAGAAAATATAACATTTTCTGTTTTGGCCGATAACTTGGCCAAATATGGTAAAAGCAGGACAGAAGAAAAGTTAAGAAAAAGTGACATATCTAGGTTCCTATGCGTCACATTCAATTTACATCATCAAGTATAAAGTTGTATGGCAGCATAAAAGAGGACAAAAACATTTCTGACAAAAACAAAATTATGGTAATTTATGGTATTTTGTGTGGCATTTCCCACAGCTTTTGGCACATCTTAATGTACATTGTACATGTTGCTGAATGTTTTATGGTTCTTCACACAAATTATCAACAACTCTATGCATAATTTCTACTCCTTGTGAGTGAAAAGATACATCAAAACATCTTGGTCGTTCTCACATGAAAATAATAAAATCAATGAACTTAATGCATTGCTTTCACTGAGCACTCTAATCAGTTGTTACCAGTAACATTATGAATTTCATTTACATCAAAGACTGTTTTAAATTTTCCAAGGCAACTCTATAGGCCAAGGTTCAGCTAGTCTTATTACGTTACAGAGCTGACACATCAACTGCTGACTTCTTTGTCTTAAGGCTGGAGGTATGAAAACTAACTTAGAGGCATCAAGCATCTCTCAGTGCCTCAGTGCTCTCCTGCCTTTTGGGATTTTTATTGTTGTTTTTACACAGTTCTTTTGAGATTTTTTAGCCATATTATGGTGGTCACAGCCAATGGAGATGCAATCATCTCCAGGTCTAGGCTTGAAAACAGGACTTTAGTATCAAGCATAAAATGAAGAACCTAAAGCAGTCAACACACTACCAACTGATCTAAATGACATCAAAATGGCTTTAATCTATGCTGTGCTAATTTATCTTTTGATACATATTAAAATGACTCCTCTCCAGCCAAAAGAGAGGTATCTGTCAACAATGACTACATTTTAACTAAATTGAAACAGAAAAAAAGAAAGCAATACAACATAGTTCATTTCTCAAGTCATCTCTATCTTTGTATTACAGCTTCATACCATCATTTCATGTTATATATACTTTGATATTTATTTATTTTTTGGAGTGAACACCGTGTCAACACAATTTAGGTCATTTTACAGCGTCCAGAGCACCTAACCTAGCTTTCCTGGACCATTGTCTATAACCAGTACTCACCTACCCTTCCACAAGGCCGGAAACTTCTCCATATTTTATCTAATCAATGGAAGAAAATCGACATAATTGTCAAATTTTCATGGATGGTATAACCTCCCCGGGTGGGATTCAAACCCGCACCCCTTGGGCACGAGATTCCAAATCCCTGCACGCTACCAACTGCGCTATTGACCTGGGTTATGTATACTCTGACTCATATATTAAAAAAAAACCGAAAAAAATCAAAACTGTCATACAACATAATTGAAACAATTTTACATAATTTAAAGTTCATAAGACTTTCAAAAAACATATAAGGGAACAAAAACAAGATCAAAAGCTTTGCTCTTTTAACTATGTAATGTAATTTCTACTCTTTTAAGTTTGTACACTTGGTGATATTCAATTAGTATTAATAAAGCAATTAGTAAAAACTCTTAAACATTTCATCTATCAAACGATTAATATGTTTTTAAAACTTGACATAAAACAACTACAACTTGGTGCATTAAGTGCTTTGATCATACATACAACAATTATAGAAATGCTGAATCATTTGTCACAACAAAATTCAGATGGGTGTGCACTCCATTTTTTAACACAAAAAATCATTTTTCTCAAAGAGTGAAAGAAAAGATATTTATATTTTGTATTTGAATTGCAATTTAATAAATAATTGTCTAATGACAAATTGGGTTCTAAAATACTTAGCATCATATTTCATATTATCTTGATTTGTAATTGAATTGAGTATAAACAAATTGATGGGGAGGTCTAAAACTACTTAAAATCCTTCTTTATTTACATTGCAGTTAGATTATTTCTGTACTGACCCATCCATATATTCATTTGACAAAAGCAATTTTATCAAAGAGGTACATCAGTAAATTAGTTTTGACTTAAGATTATGACTACTCTTATAATTTTCAATATAGCAAAGTTGGTATCAAGTACAATTACTATAAATCTACAATTAAGGCAGCAAATGCACAGACTAAGCATGATAACTTAAGTTTTTTATTGACAAAACAATTGCGTTTTTTTTGTTTTTCTGCTAAGGCCACAACAAGTTGATCATGTGTTCTATGGATTCGCTCGCATCTTAATTTTGACCGTTTTTACAAAAAAATATTTTGATTTACTAGCTAGCTCATAAAAATTTGCCCACTTGTCCCATTTTTTCCCAGAAAAATCTGTAGAACATATCATCAACTTGTTGTTGCCTTATTGTTCCAATTAGGTCCCACTCTGTGGCATCAGCACACTTGGTGACTGTACAGGTGTGTGTGGTGCAAGTGTAAAGGTAAGATAAGTAAAACAACAATCAAAACAAAATAACAATCAAAACTGTAACAGTGGTTCCAACAAGTTTTAAATCATATTTCTGCAGTCATCCCATTGAATTGGCCCCTTTTATATTCTTAGAGAGTTTTAGATTGATGTCTGTAAGTATTTTAAGTTTTTTAATCAGTACTTAGCACAATACCTTTGCAACTTAAAGAGAACCGAGAACCGAGGAAATTCATTTACAGAATTAACTGACTAAGACCAATCTAAATGCCAGTCTGAATTGGCAGGAATAAAATATCTATAGATATAATTAACTGCACCAGTCGATCAATTAAAAGAAATATGACGCATGTATTATCAATTAGGCAATCAATTCATCAGAACTTCAGCTATATAGAAAACATAACATTGCTAATTGAATTACAGAATTTCATTTCCTATATTTCCGATGACATCACACATTTTCAAACTGTCTCTTTATTTATTCCGACAATATCTACTATTGACTTAAACCTGGAAAACACATTAACATTTCATCATGTCAAAATCATACATTTCCATATAAGGTCATAATACTGCCATATTGATCACTTTTTCTGCAACTGCGTCTTTGATACAAAAAAATGCTCAAATAGAAACCAATAGAAAATTTATTAGACCACACAAGGCCATGATTACATTATCACTATTTTCCCCATTAATTATGTACTGAGATAATATAGTTTAACACTCAAACTGAGAATCATTACCATAATGGACATCCCCATGGGGTAATCAATAAGGGCCACACCTATTTTATACATTAGACTATGAATACATACAAAAACTCAGAGTGAAACCTTTTAGTGAGTCAATGGTAGGCTGTCCCTACTCCCTTACTATAGACATTGTGTCTAGGTATTAATTTTCTGTGATTACACAAGGTTACCTTACACCTTGACATGATCAGTCCAACCATCAGAATCAGATATTTTGTAACAGCATTTTTAACAGCATTATAGCTGCCCGGCAAGCTCAGTTGGTAGCATGCAAGTCTACTGATCAAGGTGTTGTGGGTTGGATTCCAGGGCAGAGCATACTTTCGTGGAGCTTGGTTATGAAATTATTTTAACAGCCATTCTCCCTACTACCAATGATTTTTAATCATGTAAGGCACTTGTCAGTCACCGACAAAAATATGCGCTTAGTAGTTGATTAACAGCTAAATCCAGAGATTTAGCCTTTCCAGGAGGAGTGAGTAGGTTGACTGACCGCCGTTATACGTTATATGACCTACTTACTAAGTCAAGCATGCTGTCTCTGACAGCTCTTGTTCTGTTCTTAGTGCAAAATAAGCATGACATTGGTCTGTGAAAAAAATATTTTACATGCAATCAGAAAGCAACTAGATCATTTTTCAATGAAGATATACCTGCTGCCAAAAAAGACTTCTCTATCAATTTCACTTGCAAAGTGGATTGAAATTATTCTCTGTGTACATTCAGCTTGGTCTTATACACTAACTTTAAATGATTTGATGGCATATTTAAGAATTAAGCTAGTTATATACCATACAATTTGTAATTTGAATGATGAGGGGGTCAAGTTAAGAACTTATGAAGTACTCATGACTACCAAAATGCTTAATATGTGCACATAGATATTTTACTCAGAAGTCCTGAAAGTTCCTGCTAGCTTCCATGAATGCTTGATTTTACTGCTTTATTTTGCTTCTACACTGTCAGCTTTCGGGGGCCTCCGGCCCCCTGAACCCCCGCCAAGGCGTTGCCCTGGACCCACCGGGGGTCCTAGCGGCCCCCTGGCCCCCAGCATTTTCTTCAGTATTTTCAGTTTTCACAACTTTCATCCATGATATTATCATTTTCTAACATTATTACTGTTATATAACTCTCTGCCATGTAATCAACCATAGAGTGCATTGCCAGCAGCAAAAACCATGGCCAATTTTGCTTACATTTGATGTAATGCAGGTTTAGTGTAAAAGGGTCGTAACTTATTCTTTTCATATATTAAGTTACACTGTTTTGCTATAAACCAGCAAATTAAGCTTTTAAATTTAAGTAGAGCAGAGCTATTCTAGTGTAGTCACATCAGAAGAAAGAGTGCATCATGTTTGTGTTAAAAAGAGGAATAGAGCTCAAAAACTCAAGTAAAATGAACAGGTATGGGTGTGAGCAAGTGGTTACAACCTTGGACTGGTTAACAGTTATTGAAAGTCAGATCCTGGTTGGTTCAAATCACATCCAAAATTAACCTTGTTGTTTCCTTGTGTAAGCTGAAACTTCATCCTAACTGCTCTCTGCTGATCAAATTGTAAATTTATCTTAACTTTTTTCATGATTAAGCTAAAATATTTTTTATAATAAAAATATAGAGGAATAAGGACAATGAAATAGTCATAGTGCTTGTAGATAATTGATGTCAGATGGAACTTTAATCTACCTACTTTTCGTACACCAGTGCAGCATTTTGGCTTCTTTCAACTTATTAATAGGAATTGATATATTAATATATTGTGTCCCTTGAACATTTTGCTCTCTATTCAAATCCTTTTCACTTCTCTTTATTTCATATGTGTTTTATTTTATAAAAATGTATTTTGTTCAGTGTTGTAGACTGGTAATAAAATATTGTTAAGTGAAATACAAGCTGTCTAGGAAGGATAACAAAATTATTGTTGTTGTCTTTGTTGTTGTTTTTTGTATATTTATACCAATGTATGTTGTATGGCACCAGGATGGGTGTGAACGATAGTATAAAACTCCCATAAAATGCTTCATTACAATACTCATTATATCAGATGACTTTACCAGTGTTTTAGTGAACTACAAGAGGCTTATATTGTAGAGATTATACTTAGAGTCTTACATGGGAACTACTTGTATTTTAGTGGTAATATTACTGAGACTATATGGGAACTGCTTGTATTTTAGTAGTAATATTACAAGTATACATTAGCTTCTACCTTTATTATGTAATGAATTACTAGGCTTTGAATTACTGTGTGAGTACCCACCAAAAATATTTACTACAATTCTTGAACTTTGATGATAATTTTTGCTAAATCAATATTTTGATATATTTAAATATGGTTTGATATAAAAAGAAAACAATTTTCATTAATGCAACACATCAAAATGATTCAGCATCTAAAGCCTCCAAAACCATGTTTATTGTCATTATTTTTTATAAACACAGCTTTTAAGCTAGTTATGAAGTCTCAGTTATAACTAAAAATTTAATAAAGCTTGTAAAAATAAGCAGTTATAAAATTTTAGATAAAAGCTATTTAGTAGGCCAACAAAGTGAAAATGTCTCCAAACTTTTGATGGGTACTGTATATACTGTTTGTTATTGTTGTAATAATGATAATGATGACGATGATAATGATAATGGGAATAGTAAGAGTAATAGTAAACAAAACGAACAAAATGGTTCTGTTCTGTTCTATTCTGTTCTATATTTCATTTTATTTGATTCACATTTACTATGTCTTTTCATACTTCATTATGTATAAACATTTTAAATGTTAAAAAAAATGTTTTGATTGGTCTTTACTTCGTAAAATGAAAATATTGTTACTTTTAATAATGACAATGTTTAGCCTTGTACCTCTTCCTGAATGGTATATTTATTAGTAATAATTAGTTGTGTAAGGACATAAATTGGCCTGTAACATGCAATAGTTACATTTATTTGTAGAGATCTACTAATATAGAAATAATTGATGTGTTTTTGTAAATCTATATTATAGATAATATTGTTTAAGATTCTGTTTACAAGGGCTGTCAGGATTCCTAAATATTGAACTTAGTTTAAAAGTTGTTTGAAACCAATGGCATACTAATTTATTTTAGCTCAATTGTGAAACAAGTTCTTACAACTTAGATTTATCACTTCCGCGTCCACTTCCCGGTCCCCCAATACTTAGCTAGTTGGATAAAGTTAATGTTGCCCTAGGAAACAGAGGGGAAGGTTTTGGATGGGATTCAAATTTGAAATCAATTTGAATCAGTTAATCAGTGACCATTTTGATTCATGCTATAAGTAGTGTAGGTCAGTATTTCTTTCTCTATCATATAAACAATTAATTTCCAATAAAACATTTCATATCATACATTCAAAAAACATAAAAAAACACTAATATGAATATAATTAAATTATGCATTAGGTGTGTAGAACAATCTTAAAGATTAGTTAGAGGTGCAGTATAAGTCTATTGGTAGGTTGCATATCAAGAATCGCTAGCAAACCAAACTAGGGGCACGTCAAATTTCAATGTTCTGTTTGAGAGTTATTCCCCTTTAATGATAGTGTTCTTTTTATCTTCCATGGAATAAACTTTAAAATGTATCAACATTAACAGTCTCCTAGGATTTCATATTTCATTGGTTAATAATCCTGATAAGATAACATTACAGTCTAGTTATAATTGTTTGACATATTTTTATATAAGTTTATTTCCCTGTTGTGTAGATATGGTAATTTAAGGAGTCTTTTGTCTGGAACACATTGTCTGGAAAATGTCTAGAAAATCCTTGCAGGTTAAATATGTCTAAAAAATTCAAATATAGTAAGACCATTATATATGCAAATTAAACATATCTGGCTATTTAGTTAATAGGTATGAAAAGGACCCCAATGTTTATTTTTTTTCATCAAGCTTTCACTGAAATGGTTTACTCTATGAAGGTTTAAAAAGGAAAGGCATGAATGATGATATTGAACATGAAATTTGTTCATCACCTAAACAGACTTTTAGCATCTATTGCTAAATTTAATCCAACAGTTAGTGGGGATCAATAAACCCCACTGATTTAAATACTCACTAAATTGCTTCAATCTATGCTCACAATTCATAAAAATATATGTCCATTTTTATGTACCTAGATTATTGAACAAAGATTGAGTATTTAAATCAGCAGGTTTAATGTATGAGCTACTGATAGTTGAATAAAATTTAACAATATATCTTCTGTATATTATCTACCATTGACTTATAGTTTGTAGGTTACATGGAGATTTAAAATGATGTTAGCAAAAAAGTTTGACAAATTAAGATTTACACCTATGATAAGGAGAGTGGTGGCAGCTACCACAATTTTCATGCGAGCACAGTTGTCTTTCCTTATTGTGCTTGCTTCAAATGCTTACCATGAGCTGTTTTAGAATGCTGCAACGATGTATTAATATATTGATATGTCGGAGGACAGTCTCTATTATATAGTTTTATTAGTTCAAAAATTTAGTTTAACTTATTTCAGACTATAGCTCAGTTGGTAGCACACAAGTCTACTGATCGAGGGGTGATCAGGGTTCAATTTCCGGATAGGGCTTACTTTCGAGGAGTTTGGTCATGAATTTATTTCTATAACTATTCTCCCTACTTCCACTTATTATGAATCTTGTTGGGCAGTTGTCAGTTACTAACGGAAGTATGTCCCTAGTAACTTGTTAACAGATTAATCTCTGGAGATTTAGCCTAGCCTTCTCAGGAATGGTAATATGACCTTTACAATGTGTTGCTGCGGCTTTGAACCCTAACGAAAAACAGTTAGGTTTAACTGCACCAACAACACAAAAAGGTAATACTTATTACCTTGCCGTTGTTTTATTAGAGAAATTTTCCATTGCGTAACACTCAGACTCAGTTAAAATGACATTATTATTGTCCTTAGTATTTTCCATATTAGAAATAAACTATGCATCTTACTTTTATTGAGTCATATAAGGTAAAGAGATTACTTAATAAATGATATTAATTCATGTTAACACATCATAGTCTGGATATATAATTGTTTGATGGTATTTACAAGTTTTATATTTCCCCATTAGGGAATAATGGTAATGCACTTTTGTCTGATGTCTAAGCTGCTTTGACCCATGAAAGTATTGGTCTGAAAGCTGACATTATTTAATTTGTTTATAAAAAAGTATCAGAAGAACCTTGATATTGGATTAGTTGATATTTAGAATACAAAAGAATGGTAACTGTGTCATATATTTTGTTTGAAGTTATTCCCCTTTGAATAATTATACTATAAACTATATTAATACAAAAAACTGTTCTTTCAGCACTTTGATTCAAAACTGATACATTTTTAGGGGATATTTTCTCCATACAAAATCCATGTTATTTGTCAAATTAAATGTAAAGCTGTTCATGCTACTTTTGTATACTCTAAAATTGTGGTTATTTCCCTTTGTATGGATGTACAATGACTAAAAATGAGAAATTTCATTATGTGACATTATTTGTATTAGCTATGACAAACTCGGCTGAACATGTACATGTATGGAAGTGGACTTAAAAAAGCACTTTAACTTTTTCAACTTTTATGACGTGTTGATAGTATAACAAGGAAAGCATATGAAATAAATATATGGTTTTTTTCTTCGTATGATTTCATTATCATTTACAACTTTGATAGTCTTTCTGGAGCAGTGTGACATAATATTATGAATTCTCCTATTACTGTTTAAATTGGTACCTAAAACTTTGTATCAATACAAGGTACTTGTAGGCCCAGTGGTCCAGTGGTAGGATGCCCATTTAGGAATCAAGAGGTCTCAGGTTTGAACCCTATTAAAACTTTAAAATTGCTGCTAATTTCCTTGAGCAAGAAATGTACCTACAGTTGTTCCACACCAGCCAAGTGTAAATGATGGGTACTGTGAGAGGTCATCTGCCTAAAGGGGATTTTAATGACTAGGGGTTATTGTACAAAATTGTAAAGTCAGCTGAAGGTGACAATTTCATATACTCGCTTTAACTTTAATAAGTAATTTACACATCAATACAAAACTCTTGTCACCTTTTCTTGTACCATAGATTAAATGCTGGAGTTCTTGTTCCATAGATTAAATGCTGGAGTTCTTGTACCATAGATAAATGCTGGAGTTCTTGTACCATAGATTAAATGCTGGAGTTCTGTACCATAGATTAAATGCTGGAGTTCTGTGCCATACATTAAATGCTGGAGTTGTGTACCATAGATTAAATGCTGGAGTTGTGTACCATAGATTAATTGCTGGAGTTCTTGTACCATAGATTAAATGCTGGAGTTGCGTACCATAGATTAAATGCTGGAGTTCTGTACCATAGATTAAATGCTGGAGTTCTTGTTCCATAGATTAAATGCTGGATTTGTGTACCATAGATTAAATGCTGGTGACATTGAAAATAACAAGTTAAGATATATTGTAAACATGAGGAAATATATTTCACTCTATTTCTAACATAATTATATTTTTCTGCTGTCAGTTAATATTCTGTTACATTATACTCATGGGGCTTACTTAACTGTCAATGTTCTTTACTTCTGTTGTGTTTTATATTGTCGTTTTATCTAAAATCTCTTGTTCTTGACATGAAAAAATCCTTGTACTCTGTTACTGATGTGTTTAATATTGAATGTTGTTTTATCTTAAAGCTCAAGTTCTTGACATAAAAACCTTTTACTCTTTGAATATGTGACTTGCAACTTTCTGTTGTGTCAGGTATAGATATACTGGTATTCTAAAAACAAAACTGAGCTTTTAAAGTTAGTAGCACATAAGTCTACTGATCGAGGGGTTGTAGATTCAGTTTTTTGTTTATTTTTTCAGCACTTGGATTTGGTTATTTACTCTGAATGTCTCACATAACTAGCTTCTGGATAATTTTTTTTAAGGTTCTCACATATCCTACATTATTTAAGAACTCCTGGCAAAAAGAATTGAACCCTGGTCCCTGGATTTGAAGTCTAGCATACTTTAGTAACCCCTCAATTACATCCAATAATTTCACATTAAAGCCCCATTATCTAAAGTCATGCTGTTTTTGGACTGCAAAGAAAAACAATTGCTTCATGCTACTTAAAAACTGAATAACAGTCAAGAAATAATCTAATGGACAGGTACATTTTGGAAATTCCAGGAGGGGTCCAGACTCCCCTGACCCCCCCCCCCCCTCCGCTAGATCAACCTATATATTAATATAGAAAAAAGGTGTTTAATCATGTTAAAAAAGTTTTAAGTTTATATAGAAACCACAGTTTATACAGTGAAGTCATTAATTTATAAATAATATGTATGATTTCTTTCATAATGGCAACACACTGTCTACAAAGGGCAAATTAATTTACTTAATTTAAGACAGATAATTGAAAGATGCAATCAGTACTGTGTTGCCGTGGTAATTTACATAACTTTTATGATGTCTATGTTGCCTATAAGTCTGTACATCCGGCTATCAACTACAATATTTCTAAAATAGACACAATGTGTTGTTTTTAAATTAGATATTGTCTTATTTTTCCTTAGAGATTTGTCTACTGGTGTTTTTTTGTTTCATTGTTTAAATTTGTACTTGTATGATTAATGTTTTTTATGGACTTTTTCAATAGACTTAAAAGCCTTATAGCCCTATTTCATTTTAGTAATTATAGCTTATGTTTGGCTATGTTTTGTTATGCAATAAAATACAGGCTTAAGTTTGATGCGATAGCATTTATTCAGAAAGAGAGGCACCAGTTATTTAACAACAAAGGGCATATGTGCCAGTGTATGTAGTTTGAACCAAACCGGAGGAGAAAAATGGCTAATTGTGATTTTTTTTTGGATATGCTTACATGAACAAACAAGATGTATGATTAAATTTTATTCAACTGTCAGAGAGGCTTACACTAACCCTGCTGATTTAAATGTTCAATATTTGTTTTATAATCCCTATACACAGATATTGATAAATATTGTTATTGATAGTGTACAGAGGTATTGTAGTGAGTATTTAATTCAGGAGGGATGATGTATGTGTTGAATAAAATTTAACTATACAACTAACATATTCATAACTGTTTTGGCCTAATTTAGAGTTTTAAGTGCCCTATGACTCATGTCACACTGTTACTGTACTTTAATATTGCCTTCTTATTTTTGTATCATTATTACACAATGCAAGAAAAACTTCTAATCTACCAGATTTTCAAGACTTTCAAAAAGTCTTTCATGGCTTAGTATAAGACTAAATTTGGGATTTACGTTTCCAGAACTTGATGCCAAGTTGGTGTATACATGTCTAGTCAAGTTTCAGAGTTAAAACCTCAGAACTTGGCTTATTGAAGATTAATGGTGCTATGTTATAGTTCTAGAGTTATTGATGGATTATATAAATACCATACAGATTAATACAAAGTTTATTTCTTGTCATATCTTACATCACAGGTTTTGTGGAAAACAGTCGTAACTCAAAATAAGAAAAGAGCAATTTACGTCCTTTTTGCACTAAACCTGTGATATCTTCCTCCAGTTCTAGTCTCAATTTTATTATTTCTGTGTTTTCTGTTTGTTGAAGGAAATTGGATGAGAGAAGAAAAATGATAGAAATAAAAGCTTTTCATCTCCTAGACTCTCATTGCTTCATCTTGTATAGTTTGTTCTGATGACTCTCTATCTCTCTTATTTCTCTCTTAGATGATTAAGACTTTTGAGGGAAGAGTAGAGAAAGTTATTAAGTGTGCTGGTAATGAAATATGTGCAATAACCTCTAGATGGAGAATACTGTGTTATAAGGAAGCGTTGGAATGAAAATGTTACATTATGCACAATGCTTAACCAAGGCAGAGGTCATTTTAAAGAAAACTTACTGCTATGTGTCTAAGGTTTTGGTATAAGATTTTATGAAGAAAGTTTGATAAAGTTGGGGCATGGTATAGAATTTATGAAAAAAAATCTGCTGTTAGACTGTTAGATCTTTGGTTGAAGAATCCAAAATTATTTAGTCCAAAATTTTGCTTACTTTTTTTGAAGATGGACTTTTATGTGTATGCTCATTGATGAAAGAGAGGCCTAATCAATTTTACAAAGTAAAAGAGTAAAAACATTGTACAGAAAAGAAAATACTAACCAAGGAAACATTTTTTTTATTTTCTCTGAAGTTTTACATGGATAATTTAAAGTGTTGGCATCTCTAATTAGCTGCTCAAGCTACTAGCTAATATTTGTCTCTCTTTGAAAATATTGTCTGTTCACATTGACAAGTATCAACAGGATAAAGGTGATAGGAATTTGTGATTTTTGGCAACTGATGCAAAAGGTTATATAGTAAAAACAATATTGTCTGAACCATTTTGAGAAAGGAATTGAGAGCCATCATGTATGTCATGTCTCACTGTTTAGCAATCATGGAACTTTAAATGAGAATCCTCTTGTATATAGAGGATATTCGTCAACTTTGGTACAAGATCGATTTTTATTTCACCGAGTGAGCTCAGAAAACATATTTTCACTAGTGGCATAGCCACAAGTGAAAATGTCATTTTCTGAGTTCACGAGTTGAAATAAAAAAGATCTTACACCAAAGTTGATGAATATTCTGTTTCTTTCATGCTTAGTTTTGTGTTTTATTTGATGTATTTTACACAAATTATAACGTGACGTCATTTCTACTTCAAGATGATGTCATTTACCTTCTGATATGACGTCAAGAACGATGAAAATTTAAGGTTATATTTTCACTACGATGAAAATTTAAAATTTATATTTTCATTGTTTATTTTCATTGAATAATGCGACGTTTCACTGTAAAGCATAAAAGAAAATGTGCTCTTTTACATCAACTGTTAGTGTTGCAGCCATTAGTACACTATGACAAATTCTACCACTATATCAACAGCAATTGCATGTCTTAATACTTCAGCCATCATTTTAGGGTTTGAGGATCTATTAAATTTTTTGTTTGTTGTTTTGTAAGTTTTTAGTGATCAGGGTCCATCCGCTCCATATGGATGTATTATGTGCAGATACTGGGTGTGACCCTTTCGCCCCTGAAAGTTGGTTTTTAAGGCCTGAAATGGGTCAAAATTTGAATTACCTGATATAATTCATATATAAGGTTTATATTAAGTTGCCAAATATGGTGTAATTTTGTGTGTTGCCAAATATGGGTGACCCCACCTGAAATAGCACTGAAACTTTGAAATCTCCCTATTTAAACTTTTTAACCTTATGTGCTTCTTCAACAAAATGATATGCATTGAAGCCAAGTTTACTAAGTACATAAAATATAACATTAACAGAATAAGTCTTACAGTTTTTCTTTCCCACTGGAATTGATTGAATGATGTTTTTAAAATACCAATTTGACATCCATTGGCATTCACCACATTAAGCCTCCCAGCTCCTATCAATAAGAATGTATTATATAATGTTATATTGATCGAGGTTTGTTTTATTACAAAAGGTGATATATCAGAATATATTTCCTGTCAGGTTAACGAGACATTTAACTATAAGATATTTTTTAATCAAGTTCAATGGAGGTGATATATCATTTAGCTGATCAATACTTGCTTGCATGTTGCTGCAAATAATATGTTATGTGGCAAGAGTAGCTTTGCACGCTATAGATTCATCACCGTCATTGTCGCTTGTGGAAGAAGCATAACACTTGTGCAATTTTCTACGATGAAACAGCATCGCACCAGGGACGGCTGCAGGCGCGCAAATTGCCCAATGCCGACAAGGCGAGGTAGTGACGAAAATAACTATACGGGACCCTTTCGAGGCCTCGTAATTGGAATGAGTACACCCTAAATGCTTTAAGCAGGTTCTATTGGAGGGCAAGTCTGGTGCCAGCAGCTCCGATGATTCCAGCTCGAATAGTGTATATTAAAGTTTCTGCAATTAAAAAGCTCGTGGTTGGATCTTGGGTGCAGGCGGGCGGTACGCCTACAGCGGCGCTCGCTGCCCGTCCTGCCTTCCACGCTGGTACACCATGC
Source organism: Mactra quadrangularis (assembly GCA_025267735.1). NCBI lineage: Eukaryota > Metazoa > Mollusca > Bivalvia > Venerida > Mactridae > Mactra > Mactra quadrangularis. The sequence continues at coordinate 18,648,004 of CM046303.1, read as the reverse complement.
CCTGGTGCTCTTGACCGAGTCTCTCGTTCGGCCGGAATGTTTACATTGAAGAAATTTGAGTGCTCAAAGCAGGCCTAAACTACGCCTGGATAATGTTGCATGGTATACATGTAATGGAATAGGATATTTTGTTGGTTTCAGGAGCGCGAGGTAATGATCTGTAGAGACTGACGGGGGCATATGTATTGCGGCGCTAGAGGTGAAATTCTTGGACCGTCGCAAGACGCACTACAACGAAAGCATTTGCCAAGCATGTTTTCATTAATCAAGAACAAAAGTCAGAGGTTTGAAGGGGATCAGATACTGTTGTAGTTCTGATCCTAAACGATGCCAACTCTCAATCAGCGATAGTTGCTTCAACTATGACCTCGCCGTTAGACCCCGGGAAACCAAAATCTTTTGTTTCCGGGCGCAGTATGGTTGCAAAGCTGAAACTTAAAGGAATTGACGGAAGGGCGCTTGTGCCTTAATTTGACTCAACACGGGAAACATCACCCGGTCCGGACACCTTTTGTGATAATTCAAGAAGTAAAGCGTTTTTCTTTGACTTATTTTTTTAGTCAGCTAATGTTATGTTGTAGAACATAGGATGATCCTCGAAAAATTAGGCTATCTCCTCTACTTGGGGATCAGATAATTTTGATTTTATTTAACTTCTTTCACATTGGCGACTGGAACAACGCTCTCTTCTTCTTGAGCAGTCATATCTTGCTCTTGTTGGGTGGTGCTCTGTTTTTTTCCCTTATAGACTTTTTTTACATTTTACGTCTGCACGGCACCCGGCCGGCGTCCGGTAAATATATGGATACACATAGCAGCCTATATTTATTCGCACCCGGACGATGTGTCCGATGCTCGGCCGATGCCCGGTCGGATATCGGCCGAACGTCAGCCGATTAGTTTCAGATGACTTTCCAATGCCCGACATCGGGAGTGATTTTAACTGGGAGTTAAAATGAACCCGGCGCCCGGCCGACGTCTAAAAATGTCAAAATTTTCTCCGGAGCCCGGCAGATATCCGGCCGGTGCCCGGCCGATATTGTCTTCAAACACGTCGGAAACTAATCGGAAACACATCGGGGCTTAATTGTGACTGGGGTATAAGCGAGGTTAACTTGTTGAAAACATACTTGATACAAATATGATTAGCTATTTGATGTGTAACCTGGAAACTATGCATAACATTAAACTGAACCTGATTAAGAAAGTCAAGTGGTCAACCAATACTTTCATGGAAGCACAAGTACTAGACTTTCAGTCTCCATTTTCACTGCTTTGGATTGGCTTCAACATAAAACCTTCCATCATCAAGAGTAATTAATAATAATAATTATAATGATGATGATGGTGGTGGTGGTGATGGTGGTGATGGAAGTGATAATGATGATGATGGCGGTGATGATGATGATGATGATGATAACATTATAGTAATAATAATAATATTAATGATAATGATGATGGTGGTGGTGGTGGTGGTGGTGATGATGGATGAGATGATGATGACGATGATGGTGATGACCACGATAACAATAATGATAATAATAATAATGACTTTATTTAATGTGGCTACACATTTGGATAAATCCAATCTTCCATGTGGACCTCTGGTAAGACAATGTTATTTATGTTATTTACATAGTGAAAACATATAAACAATGGCAACAAACTCTCAATCTATGTATCATCAAGGCAAACTTAAATTTCAGAATCATCTGTTGTGAAACTTTCAAGATATTTTAAAAACTTATATAAGACACAGCAACAGAAATAAAGTGTATTAGATCATTTATGCCAATAAACCTTGCACTGTCCTTTGAGAGCTTTTTTGGCATTTCTGATAAAAGTTAGTAAAATGCAGAACACTTTCTCTTTACTCCCTGGATATAGTCAATATTATCACTATTAAAGACGAACAACATTGATTCTCTCCAAACTTGGAACATGCCAACATATTATTTGCAGCAACATGCAAGCAAGTATTGATCAGCTAAATGATATATCACCTCCATTGAACTTGATTAAAAAATATCTTATAGTTAAATGTCTCGTTAACCTGACAGGAAATATATTCTGATATATCACCTTTTGTAATAAAACAAACCTCGATCAATATAACATTATATAATACATTCTTATTGATAGGAGCTGGGAGGCTTAATGTGGTGAATGCCAATGGATGTCAAATTGGTATTTTAAAAACATCATTCAATCAATTCCAGTGGGAAAGAAAAACTGTAAGACTTATTCTGTTAATGTTATATTTTATGTACTTAGTAAACTTGGCTTCAATGCATATCATTTTGTTGAAGAAGCACATAAGGTTAAAAAGTTTAAATAGGGAGATTTCAAAGTTTCAGTGCTATTTCAGGTGGGGTCACCCATATTTGGCAACACACAAAATTACACCATATTTGGCAACTTAATATAAACCTTATATATGAATTATATCAGGTAATTCAAATTTTGACCCATTTCAGGCCTTAAAAACCAACTTTCAGGGGCGAAAGGGTCACACCCAGTATCTGCACATAATACATCCATATGGAGCGGATGGACCCTGATCACTAAAAACTTACAAAACAACAAACAAAAAATTTAATAGATCCTCAAACCCTAAAATGATGGCTGAAGTATTAAGACATGCAATTGCTGTTGATATAGTGGTAGAATTTGTCATAGTGTACTAATGGCTGCAACACTAACAGTTGATGTAAAAGAGCACATTTTCTTTTATGCTTTACAGTGAAACGTCGCATTATTCAATGAAAATAAACAATGAAAATATAAATTTTAAATTTTCATCGTAGTGAAAATATAACCTTAAATTTTCATCGTTCTTGACGTCATATCAGAAGGTAAATGACATCATCTTGAAGTAGAAATGACGTCACGTTATAATTTGTGTAAAATACATCAAATAAAACACAAAACTAAGCATGAAAGAAACAGAATATTCATCAACTTTGGTGTAAGATCTTTTTTATTTCAACTCGTGAACTCAGAAAATGACATTTTCACTTGTGGCTATGCCACTAGTGAAAATATGTTTTCTGAGCTCACTCGGTGAAATAAAAATCGATCTTGTACCAAAGTTGACGAATATCCTCTATATACAAGAGGATTCTCATTTAAAGTTCCATGATTGCTAAACAGTGAGACATGACATACATGATGGCTCTCAATTCCTTTCTCAAAATGGTTCAGACAATATTGTTTTTACTATATAACCTTTTGCATCAGTTGCCAAAAATCACAAATTCCTATCACCTTTATCCTGTTGATACTTGTCAATGTGAACAGACAATATTTTCAAAGAGAGACAAATATTAGCTAGTAGCTTGAGCAGCTAATTAGAGATGCCAACACTTTAAATTATCCATGTAAAACTTCAGAGAAAATAAAAAAAATGTTTCCTTGGTTAGTATTTTCTTTTCTGTACAATGTTTTTACTCTTTTACTTTGTAAAATTGATTAGGCCTCTCTTTCATCAATGAGCATACACATAAAAGTCCATCTTCAAAAAAAGTAAGCAAAATTTTGGACTAAATAATTTTGGATTCTTCAACCAAAGATCTAACAGTCTAACAGCAGATTTTTTTTCATAAATTCTATACCATGCCCCAACTTTATCAAACTTTCTTCATAAAATCTTATACCAAAACCTTAGACACATAGCAGTAAGTTTTCTTTAAAATGACCTCTGCCTTGGTTAAGCATTGTGCATAATGTAACATTTTCATTCCAACGCTTCCTTATAACACAGTATTCTCCATCTAGAGGTTATTGCACATATTTCATTACCAGCACACTTAATAACTTTCTCTACTCTTCCCTCAAAAGTCTTAATCATCTAAGAGAGAAATAAGAGAGATAGAGAGTCATCAGAACAAACTATACAAGATGAAGCAATGAGAGTCTAGGAGATGAAAAGCTTTTATTTCTATCATTTTTCTTCTCTCATCCAATTTCCTTCAACAAACAGAAAACACAGAAATAATAAAATTGAGACTAGAACTGGAGGAAGATATCACAGGTTTAGTGCAAAAAGGACGTAAATTGCTCTTTTCTTATTTTGAGTTACGACTGTTTTCCACAAAACCTGTGATGTAAGATATGACAAGAAATAAACTTTGTATTAATCTGTATGGTATTTATATAATCCATCAATAACTCTAGAACTATAACATAGCACCATTAATCTTCAATAAGCCAAGTTCTGAGGTTTTAACTCTGAAACTTGACTAGACATGTATACACCAACTTGGCATCAAGTTCTGGAAACGTAAATCCCAAATTTAGTCTTATACTAAGCCATGAAAGACTTTTTGAAAGTCTTGAAAATCTGGTAGATTAGAAGTTTTTCTTGCATTGTGTAATAATGATACAAAAATAAGAAGGCAATATTAAAGTACAGTAACAGTGTGACATGAGTCATAGGGCACTTAAAACTCTAAATTAGGCCAAAACAGTTATGAATATGTTAGTTGTATAGTTAAATTTTATTCAACACATACATCATCCCTCCTGAATTAAATACTCACTACAATACCTCTGTACACTATCAATAACAATATTTATCAATATCTGTGTATAGGGATTATAAAACAAATATTGAACATTTAAATCAGCAGGGTTAGTGTAAGCCTCTCTGACAGTTGAATAAAATTTAATCATACATCTTGTTTGTTCATGTAAGCATATCCAAAAAAAAATCACAATTAGCCATTTTTCTCCTCCGGTTTGGTTCAAACTACATACACTGGCACATATGCCCTTTGTTGTTAAATAACTGGTGCCTCTCTTTCTGAATAAATGCTATCGCATCAAACTTAAGCCTGTATTTTATTGCATAACAAAACATAGCCAAACATAAGCTATAATTACTAAAATGAAATAGGGCTATAAGGCTTTTAAGTCTATTGAAAAAGTCCATAAAAAACATTAATCATACAAGTACAAATTTAAACAATGAAACAAAAAAACACCAGTAGACAAATCTCTAAGGAAAAATAAGACAATATCTAATTTAAAAACAACACATTGTGTCTATTTTAGAAATATTGTAGTTGATAGCCGGATGTACAGACTTATAGGCAACATAGACATCATAAAAGTTATGTAAATTACCACGGCAACACAGTACTGATTGCATCTTTCAATTATCTGTCTTAAATTAAGTAAATTAATTTGCCCTTTGTAGACAGTGTGTTGCCATTATGAAAGAAATCATACATATTATTTATAAATTAATGACTTCACTGTATAAACTGTGGTTTCTATATAAACTTAAAACTTTTTTAACATGATTAAACACCTTTTTTCTATATTAATATATAGGTTGATCTAGCGGAGGGGGGGGGGGTCAGGGGAGTCTGGACCCCTCCTGGAATTTCCAAAATGTACCTGTCCATTAGATTATTTCTTGACTGTTATTCAGTTTTTAAGTAGCATGAAGCAATTGTTTTTCTTTGCAGTCCAAAAACAGCATGACTTTAGATAATGGGGCTTTAATGTGAAATTATTGGATGTAATTGAGGGGTTACTAAAGTATGCTAGACTTCAAATCCAGGGACCAGGGTTCAATTCTTTTTGCCAGGAGTTCTTAAATAATGTAGGATATGTGAGAACCTTAAAAAAAATTATCCAGAAGCTAGTTATGTGAGACATTCAGAGTAAATAACCAAATCCAAGTGCTGAAAAAATAAACAAAAAACTGAATCTACAACCCCTCGATCAGTAGACTTATGTGCTACTAACTTTAAAAGCTCAGTTTTGTTTTTAGAATACCAGTATATCTATACCTGACACAACAGAAAGTTGCAAGTCACATATTCAAAGAGTAAAAGGTTTTTATGTCAAGAACTTGAGCTTTAAGATAAAACAACATTCAATATTAAACACATCAGTAACAGAGTACAAGGATTTTTTCATGTCAAGAACAAGAGATTTTAGATAAAACGACAATATAAAACACAACAGAAGTAAAGAACATTGACAGTTAAGTAAGCCCCATGAGTATAATGTAACAGAATATTAACTGACAGCAGAAAAACATAATTATGTTAGAAATAGAGTGAAATATATTTCCTCATGTTTACAATATATCTTAACTTGTTATTTTCAATGTCACCAGCATTTAATCTATGGTACACAAATCCAGCATTTAATCTATGGAACAAGAACTCCAGCATTTAATCTATGGTACAGAACTCCAGCATTTAATCTATGGTACGCAACTCCAGCATTTAATCTATGGTACAAGAACTCCAGCAATTAATCTATGGTACACAACTCCAGCATTTAATCTATGGTACACAACTCCAGCATTTAATGTATGGCACAGAACTCCAGCATTTAATCTATGGTACAGAACTCCAGCATTTAATCTATGGTACAAGAACTCCAGCATTTATCTATGGTACAAGAACTCCAGCATTTAATCTATGGAACAAGAACTCCAGCATTTAATCTATGGTACAAGAAAAGGTGACAAGAGTTTTGTATTGATGTGTAAATTACTTATTAAAGTTAAAGCGAGTATATGAAATTGTCACCTTCAGCTGACTTTACAATTTTGTACAATAACCCCTAGTCATTAAAATCCCCTTTAGGCAGATGACCTCTCACAGTACCCATCATTTACACTTGGCTGGTGTGGAACAACTGTAGGTACATTTCTTGCTCAAGGAAATTAGCAGCAATTTTAAAGTTTTAATAGGGTTCAAACCTGAGACCTCTTGATTCCTAAATGGGCATCCTACCACTGGACCACTGGGCCTACAAGTACCTTGTATTGATACAAAGTTTTAGGTACCAATTTAAACAGTAATAGGAGAATTCATAATATTATGTCACACTGCTCCAGAAAGACTATCAAAGTTGTAAATGATAATGAAATCATACGAAGAAAAAAACCATATATTTATTTCATATGCTTTCCTTGTTATACTATCAACACGTCATAAAAGTTGAAAAAGTTAAAGTGCTTTTTTAAGTCCACTTCCATACATGTACATGTTCAGCCGAGTTTGTCATAGCTAATACAAATAATGTCACATAATGAAATTTCTCATTTTTAGTCATTGTACATCCATACAAAGGGAAATAACCACAATTTTAGAGTATACAAAAGTAGCATGAACAGCTTTACATTTAATTTGACAAATAACATGGATTTTGTATGGAGAAAATATCCCCTAAAAATGTATCAGTTTTGAATCAAAGTGCTGAAAGAACAGTTTTTTGTATTAATATAGTTTATAGTATAATTATTCAAAGGGGAATAACTTCAAACAAAATATATGACACAGTTACCATTCTTTTGTATTCTAAATATCAACTAATCCAATATCAAGGTTCTTCTGATACTTTTTTATAAACAAATTAAATAATGTCAGCTTTCAGACCAATACTTTCATGGGTCAAAGCAGCTTAGACATCAGACAAAAGTGCATTACCATTATTCCCTAATGGGGAAATATAAAACTTGTAAATACCATCAAACAATTATATATCCAGACTATGATGTGTTAACATGAATTAATATCATTTATTAAGTAATCTCTTTACCTTATATGACTCAATAAAAGTAAGATGCATAGTTTATTTCTAATATGGAAAATACTAAGGACAATAATAATGTCATTTTAACTGAGTCTGAGTGTTACGCAATGGAAAATTTCTCTAATAAAACAACGGCAAGGTAATAAGTATTACCTTTTTGTGTTGTTGGTGCAGTTAAACCTAACTGTTTTTCGTTAGGGTTCAAAGCCGCAGCAACACATTGTAAAGGTCATATTACCATTCCTGAGAAGGCTAGGCTAAATCTCCAGAGATTAATCTGTTAACAAGTTACTAGGGACATACTTCCGTTAGTAACTGACAACTGCCCAACAAGATTCATAATAAGTGGAAGTAGGGAGAATAGTTATAGAAATAAATTCATGACCAAACTCCTCGAAAGTAAGCCCTATCCGGAAATTGAACCCTGATCACCCCTCGATCAGTAGACTTGTGTGCTACCAACTGAGCTATAGTCTGAAATAAGTTAAACTAAATTTTTGAACTAATAAAACTATATAATAGAGACTGTCCTCCGACATATCAATATATTAATACATCGTTGCAGCATTCTAAAACAGCTCATGGTAAGCATTTGAAGCAAGCACAATAAGGAAAGACAACTGTGCTCGCATGAAAATTGTGGTAGCTGCCACCACTCTCCTTATCATAGGTGTAAATCTTAATTTGTCAAACTTTTTTGCTAACATCATTTTAAATCTCCATGTAACCTACAAACTATAAGTCAATGGTAGATAATATACAGAAGATATATTGTTAAATTTTATTCAACTATCAGTAGCTCATACATTAAACCTGCTGATTTAAATACTCAATCTTTGTTCAATAATCTAGGTACATAAAAATGGACATATATTTTTATGAATTGTGAGCATAGATTGAAGCAATTTAGTGAGTATTTAAATCAGTGGGGTTTATTGATCCCCACTAACTGTTGGATTAAATTTAGCAATAGATGCTAAAAGTCTGTTTAGGTGATGAACAAATTTCATGTTCAATATCATCATTCATGCCTTTCCTTTTTAAACCTTCATAGAGTAAACCATTTCAGTGAAAGCTTGATGAAAAAAAATAAACATTGGGGTCCTTTTCATACCTATTAACTAAATAGCCAGATATGTTTAATTTGCATATATAATGGTCTAACTATATTTGAATTTTTTAGACATATTTAACCTGCAAGGATTTTCTAGACATTTTCCAGACAATGTGTTCCAGACAAAAGACTCCTTAAATTACCATATCTACACAACAGGGAAATAAACTTATATAAAAATATGTCAAACAATTATAACTAGACTGTAATGTTATCTTATCAGGATTATTAACCAATGAAATATGAAATCCTAGGAGACTGTTAATGTTGATACATTTTAAAGTTTATTCCATGGAAGATAAAAAGAACACTATCATTAAAGGGGAATAACTCTCAAACAGAACATTGAAATTTGACGTGCCCCTAGTTTGGTTTGCTAGCGATTCTTGATATGCAACCTACCAATAGACTTATACTGCACCTCTAACTAATCTTTAAGATTGTTCTACACACCTAATGCATAATTTAATTATATTCATATTAGTGTTTTTTTATGTTTTTTGAATGTATGATATGAAATGTTTTATTGGAAATTAATTGTTTATATGATAGAGAAAGAAATACTGACCTACACTACTTATAGCATGAATCAAAATGGTCACTGATTAACTGATTCAAATTGATTTCAAATTTGAATCCCATCCAAAACCTTCCCCTCTGTTTCCTAGGGCAACATTAACTTTATCCAACTAGCTAAGTATTGGGGGACCGGGAAGTGGACGCGGAAGTGATAAATCTAAGTTGTAAGAACTTGTTTCACAATTGAGCTAAAATAAATTAGTATGCCATTGGTTTCAAACAACTTTTAAACTAAGTTCAATATTTAGGAATCCTGACAGCCCTTGTAAACAGAATCTTAAACAATATTATCTATAATATAGATTTACAAAAACACATCAATTATTTCTATATTAGTAGATCTCTACAAATAAATGTAACTATTGCATGTTACAGGCCAATTTATGTCCTTACACAACTAATTATTACTAATAAATATACCATTCAGGAAGAGGTACAAGGCTAAACATTGTCATTATTAAAAGTAACAATATTTTCATTTTACGAAGTAAAGACCAATCAAAACATTTTTTTTAACATTTAAAATGTTTATACATAATGAAGTATGAAAAGACATAGTAAATGTGAATCAAATAAAATGAAATATAGAACAGAATAGAACAGAACAGAACCATTTTGTTCGTTTTGTTTACTATTACTCTTACTATTCCCATTATCATTATCATCGTCATCATTATCATTATTACAACAATAACAAACAGTATATACAGTACCCATCAAAAGTTTGGAGACATTTTCACTTTGTTGGCCTACTAAATAGCTTTTATCTAAAATTTTATAACTGCTTATTTTTACAAGCTTTATTAAATTTTTAGTTATAACTGAGACTTCATAACTAGCTTAAAAGCTGTGTTTATAAAAAATAATGACAATAAACATGGTTTTGGAGGCTTTAGATGCTGAATCATTTTGATGTGTTGCATTAATGAAAATTGTTTTCTTTTTATATCAAACCATATTTAAATATATCAAAATATTGATTTAGCAAAAATTATCATCAAAGTTCAAGAATTGTAGTAAATATTTTTGGTGGGTACTCACACAGTAATTCAAAGCCTAGTAATTCATTACATAATAAAGGTAGAAGCTAATGTATACTTGTAATATTACTACTAAAATACAAGCAGTTCCCATATAGTCTCAGTAATATTACCACTAAAATACAAGTAGTTCCCATGTTACAAGACTCTAAGTATAATCTGTACAATATAAGCCTCTTGTAGTTCTCTAAGACACTGGTAAAGTCATCTGATATAATGAGTATTGTAATGAAGCATTTTATGGGAGTTTTATACCATCGTTCACACCCATCCTGGTGCCATACAACATACATTGGTATAAATATACAAAAAACAACAACAAAGACAACAACAATAATTTTGTTATCCTTCCTAGACAGCTTGTATTTCACTTAACAATATTTTATTACCAGTCTACAACACTGAACAAAATACATTTTTATAAAATAAAACACATATGAAATAAAGAGAAGTGAAAAGGATTTGAATAGAGAGCAAAATGTTCAAGGGACACAATATATTAATATATCAATTCCTATTAATAAGTTGAAAGAAGCCAAAATGCTGCACTGGTGTACGAAAAGTAGGTAGATTAAAGTTCCATCTGACATCAATTATCTACAAGCACTATGACTATTTCATTGTCCTTATTCCTCTATATTTTTATTATAAAAAATATTTTAGCTTAATCATGAAAAAAGTTAAGATAAATTTACAATTTGATCAGCAGAGAGCAGTTAGGATGAAGTTTCAGCTTACACAAGGAAACAACAAGGTTAATTTTGGATGTGATTTGAACCAACCAGGATCTGACTTTCAATAACTGTTAACCAGTCCAAGGTTGTAACCACTTGCTCACACCCATACCTGTTCATTTTACTTGAGTTTTTGAGCTCTATTCCTCTTTTTAACACAAACATGATGCACTCTTTCTTCTGATGTGACTACACTAGAATAGCTCTGCTCTACTTAAATTTAAAAGCTTAATTTGCTGGTTTATAGCAAAACAGTGTAACTTAATATATGAAAAGAATAAGTTACGACCCTTTTACACTAAACCTGCATTACATCAAATGTAAGCAAAATTGGCCATGGTTTTTGCTGCTGGCAATGCACTCTATGGTTGATTACATGGCAGAGAGTTATATAACAGTAATAATGTTAGAAAATGATAATATCATGGATGAAAGTTGTGAAAACTGAAAATACTGAAGAAAATGCTGGGGGCCAGGGGGCCGCTAGGACCCCCGGTGGGTCCAGGGCAACGCCTTGGCGGGGGTTCAGGGGGCCGGAGGCCCCCGAAAGCTGACAGTGTAGAAGCAAAATAAAGCAGTAAAATCAAGCATTCATGGAAGCTAGCAGGAACTTTCAGGACTTCTGAGTAAAATATCTATGTGCACATATTAAGCATTTTGGTACTCATGAGTACTTCATAAGTTCTTAACTTGACCCCCTCATCATTCAAATTACAAATTGTATGGTATATAACTAGCTTAATTCTTAAATATGCCATCAAATCATTTAAAGTTAGTGTATAAGACCAAGCTGAATGTACACAGAGAATAATTTCAATCCACTTTGCAAGTGAAATTGATAGAGAAGTCTTTTTTGGCAGCAGGTATATCTTCATTGAAAAATGATCTAGTTGCTTTCTGATTGCATGTAAAATATTTTTTTCACAGACCAATGTCATGCTTATTTTGCACTAAGAACAGAACAAGAGCTGTCAGAGACAGCATGCTTGACTTAGTAAGTATTTGTCACAGGAGATGATGTTGATGATAAGGAACATACATATTTTAAAATTTGAAAATATAACCTTAACAAATTTAAAGTAAATAAATAAATAAAAAAATAAGTTCTAGCAGCTTCTTTTACACTCCTTGTCTGACTTGATATTTTGATGTATCACCAATAACTATTGTTCAATATATTGCTACAAAATTTTATATCAATGGCAGCTCTTTTGGCAAACAGACCCATGTATTAAATTACATACACATTGGTAATGCCTATGTTGTTACTCAAATCTTGTTTTACATGTTGTCCAGCTGACAAAATGACACCCGAGTTCCAAGACTCACAATATTAGAAATTTTGAATGTAAACAAATTTGTCTATTTAATCTATACATATGCTGATCATACAATATGAACATTCAATTTAAAACTTCCAAGATTACTGTATAAATTTAGAATCAGTTCTGCTAACATCATCATGGACCAAACCTGTTAACTTTGGTGTATAAGTCTCAGTGTTATTGGGTAAATTATAAAGAGATAGGCTCAACAACATACAACTGCTCAATATAATTAGTCATCCAAAATGTGTACCAGCATCCCTATACAATAATTATGGACCAGTCCTGTTGACTTTTTTGGAGTATAAATAAAGTTAAAATATTATTTGTGAAATACGGGATTGACTCAACAGAAAAACAACTACTCGGAGTACTTAAGTCATCATGAATGAGGATTTTATAGTCAGTACCCCTATAAAATAATAATGGACCAAATCTGTTGACTTTTGAGTGCATAAATACGGGCTTGTCATTTGGGCAAATTATGCTTTAGACTAAACAAGAAAGAACTGCAACATGCTAATATACCTAAGTTATCCAGAAGATTGCAATTAGAATCTGCTCACCCCTTAAACGAAAATGGACTTAACCTTTTGGTGTTATGCAAAATACAGCTTTAATTTAAATGAGACTGTTTGAGTATTTTGGGCTATTAACAGTAGAATGTGAAATCTTCTTCCCTGTCTTAATTACCTGTTTGTCATCAGTAGTAGTGTTAACACAGCAGGGGAACATATGACGTCACGTACACAGAGCTGTGTAGAGTTGATGCAGACACTAAGTCTACGTCACTGTTCAACTGAGTCTGATTTTAAATCAATTTAAGGTGTATCATGTGTTAAACTCGGTGTTTAAGTTAAAGTGCATTGCATTTACGTATTCATTTTGTAATTAAATATAAACTAGATAGAATTTCTAGGACTAAAAAGAACAAAGGAACAGAGGCTTGTGTCTTTATCATTGCTTATGACGTATGTTAACATGACTGTTTTGTTACAATTTTAGTTAAGTTATAGTGATAAATGTTGATATTTAGACATCAAATTATTGAATTACTCCATAAAACTTCTTGGTCGAGTGCCAAAAAATTGTCTTTGAAAAAATGTTTGTTTCGACGATTATTTTTCTGTGGCATTTTATTATTTTGTTTACTCTCAAAATAGAGTAAGTGTTTTTTCCCCAAATCGGTCTGGTTTTTTTTTCATTTTCGTCGATTTTTTGGTCGGTCGGAACAACAACAAAAAACTGGTGTTTCTCAATTTTTTTTTTCCATTTTCACGAAATTTACGGTCGCCGGTTTTGTAAACCAATTTATAGAAAAGAAGTAGTGGCCTTAATATGTAGTAAACATTACTATATCTGTGTTTCTGCAATCTTTAAAAACTTAAGAGTCATTTTTACCCCTATTTTTTTTGAGGGTCATTTGAATTTCAAGGGTCAGTGTTATAACTTACTTATATGACTATCTAACCCATTTATATCAAATATGAGCTGCATTATAAAAATGTTGGTTTGTTTTGCACATAGTCATAATTGAACATAAATCAACTATTTACAAATTTAACATGGCTTTGTCCACCACACGATTACTTAAAAATTTGCCGATTTTTTAAAAAAAAGTGCACATGGAAACGTGTTGAAAATAGTCGTTTTTTAAGAATTATTTCTGCAAATTTACATCAGGGAATCGCTGATTTACAAATATTTTGTGTATTCTAAATGTCTGCGTTCAAGGGTTTGAAATAACTCAATAAAAATCGCAGACATTTCTGAAGAAATCGCCGAGCGTAAAGTTGTATAAAATAACCAATTTAAACTGTTTAAAAGTAAACAATTTAAAGACAGTGCTATTTTAAAAGTAGGTGAATGTAAACAAAGGAACATGCCGATCTGCATTTGCCAATATTTGTTTTAATCGATCATTTTCTTTTGATCATCATAATCTAGCGGACAATTAAAAAAAACTAGGCTATTCTTGTTTTAAGCATAACTAATTATATAAACAATTAAATCAAACTTAACGCTATGATGACACACTGAGACGTTGCATTTAAGACATTGCTGTGTAATAAAACATCAAAGAGTGTGAAAAAAGCCGACAGGACACACATCTTAACAATGTCAAACATGTGTAAATTTGTAACCAAACAAAGGATTAAATTGAATTCAATCGCTGGTTAATAATGAAATATAAAGACGATTTGAGACAAATAGTAAAGTAATAAGACAAGATCACTATTTTAAATTGATACCTCGTAACCAAATGCCTGCGTTGTATGCAATTAAAAGCCGTATTTAGTGATCTACTGATCACCGAAAAAATGACTTGTAATTCCGTCAAAGTTATTTTTAGCAGATTATATTTGTGTACCGTTGTTAAATTAAATTGAAAAAGTTACGTCAAATGACGCATGCTATTAGATACATTTTAACGTGTCACTGACATTGGTAAATTCCGTATTTCCGTCAAAATTACTTCCCTTTTTCGTGATAACGATCGCCAGACACCGATTTTGACACCCTAACCCCCTACCCCCCCCCCCCCCTCAAATTTCTCAACGGATTTACATGAATTGGAAAAATGGCCTTGGCGGCCGTCGAAAATACGGAATTCCGTCAAAATACGGAAAACTTTCACCCATGTAATATGTGTATTGATCTACAGGCACCAGTGATCAACCTTACTTTATATAATAGTTCCCTATAGGTTTAGTAATATCATAATTTCTGGTTAATGCATCAGGTTCATCTAACATCAAGTTGCAGAAAAAACAATCATTATACTTCAAGGGTAATAATTGAAAGTCATACATAATTCTGCATTGCTTTTGAGAATGGAAGCGTTATGATGAAAAAAATATGTTCATAAAACTTTGCCAAAAATATACCATATTATCAACTGCTTTTGTAAAGCTTGCATTTGTCATTCTAGCATGTATGAGGTCACTGTCAAAGTAAACATATGTTATAAAGGCAATGAAGGAGGTAACTGCTTTATCAGATTGTATGCAAGTTGCAACCTGATGATGCAGCACTGAAGGTCAAGATTTCTTTTGTCAGCAAAATGGAACTGTCCAGTCAGCAAATTGCTCACATCTTGTAGTAAGAGACATCAAAATCATTCAATATGAAATCTAGACAGAAATCTGCCATTCAGTAAACTGATCCATAATTGATTGTAAATGTGTGACATCACTTTGGATAACAATCCATATTAAGATGATTATAATATTCATGTCATTGTGGGTAAAATTAGCAACTGAAACCCATTTTCAAAATTATTTTGGATATATTGTTGTTATATATCAAATGAAAGGTCTTGTCGAGAGAAACACAGAAATTAAATAATTTTTTAAATCTGTCCACTGAAACAAAAGTTATGGCCCTTTGAAATTTTGACTTTTTTCCTTTTTTCTGCCAAAATTTTTCTGTTTGTGTCACCACGGCAACTGAGATAATTATTTCATAGAATGTCATTGAATATGTAGCTTATCATTAGATATTGATGTTAAAAGCCATAAACTAGACATATAAGGGCATTTCATACACCAAAGTTACAATAATAATTACTAAAATGTTGTAATAAAATGGTTATATTACTAACAATGTTCACGCTATTCAACATTCAAAGTCTGGGAATACAGAAAGACTTTTGTGCACCATGAAACCTTACAAATCCAAACTAATGATTATTCCTTACACATTAAATTAAAGTACAATTCAAGCAAGGTAAAAATGAGGGTGAAATGTTTATTCTACCCTGAATTTCTAGCAAACACTTCTGCTAAGTGTATTAACGAGATTTGCCTCTGCCGCTTCAAATGTGCACTAATATAGGTAAACACCTATCAATGATCATCGAAACAAATATGTGTCAGTTGATTGACTGTACAACTTTTATTGGCTATAAATCAACTGTGTTGTAAAGCAAAAACACATGAATTGCAATCCGCTGGTTAAACTGGTCAGGCATTTTCAGTATCAATAGTTTCCGCTTTGTGGTTACTTTCTGCGAAATCGCAGAAAGGCTTAAAACAACACAAATTTATCACAAATGTAAGTAACACTTAAATAAAGAACACAAAACAACTTCAGACT
Organism: Mactra quadrangularis; assembly: GCA_025267735.1. Taxonomy (NCBI): domain Eukaryota; kingdom Metazoa; phylum Mollusca; class Bivalvia; order Venerida; family Mactridae; genus Mactra; species Mactra quadrangularis. The sequence goes on along the minus strand of CM046303.1, from coordinate 18,631,551 downwards.
ATTTCTTAGTATATATTGCACTATAACTTCCTTAAAGGACACAAATAGTAGCGATTGCAAACTAATAGTGTTAATTAGTTTTCACAATAATATCCCTGGCATGCATTGATGTCGACAACTTTGCAATGTGCATAGCATCATCCTTCTTGAATACTACATTAAACCAATCTGGGAAACCAGGCACCTGAAATACACATAAATACACATGGAATTCTCTGTTAAGAAAGCTCGGTCTTAACAGCCTAGCCTAAATGTGGTGAAATTTTTTAAGGCATGTAACAGTAACACAATATAATAACCTTTCATTAGGTCTTTCGCTAAAATTGTACAATACTGTAACCATACAAAATGTATTGTATGAGCTACAGCTTGTGAATATGTATGCTGAAGAGCAGTAGACTAGCTGCTTAAGCATTATTAATGATATCGATATGAGCTTAGCGCCATATGTTTAATAGCTAATAACTTTATACCTAAATTTAAAATAGTGGTTGGCAAAATTCAATGTAATTGCTAATATAATAATGATAGGGATTATAGCAGATAAAGACATTTAGATTTAATTTTTATGCTGATGTTAAAAGTTGAACAAACATATATTATTCGATAAGGTTTTAGCTTAATTAAGTATACTATATATGTTCTTTCTGTCAAGATTGGCTTGAGCTTTAAAACACTATGCCAATATGGTCGAGAAAAAACACAACTGACAACCACAAACTGATAAGTTGAAAGAACACATCGACAGTGAAGACTTGTTAAATTCAAACAAAGTGAATGCTTCATTTTGCTGGTATGTACAATAATAATCAAAGACAGTTCCACATCATGTCGTCAAAGCTAAAGTTCTATTAGTAGATCTTTTACATTAGCAATTGAAAGAATGTAAAGTTTCCATACCATTAGACCCACAACAATACAGTGAAGAACATTTTTTACTTATGCATACCTATAAAAGTAGTTTAATGAAATATTAACTCAGAATCTTCAACATTATCCAAATTGGCAACATGCTATATTTTTGTGTTTAAGTAAAACTAAAATTACATTAAGGCCTGTAGTTCAACAGAGCTTATGTTATTTGTTATATATATGCGACTTATAAATAAATATCTAACTTGTAGAAACATGGTATGAACAGTCCCATTGATAGTAAACTACAAATATTTTTACTACATCAATGTAAGATTATCATAATTTACCAGAGACATAGATAACATGTATCTAATTCCCTGATTTTACTAACAATCACAAGCTAAAAATTATTGCCCATCCAATTTAATTATTTATTATTTTTAGTCATGAATATTTGTTGAATTAAAAATATATATGAAATAATAATATGTAAATAGAAAAAATGATCAAAATGTCACAAAAACAAAGAAATAGCGAGATATCTTAAAAAATAAGCAAGAAATCGTATTTTTTTACATAAAGTGTATGTAATTTCGGATAATTCGGATACACTTCCGGTTCACAACGTAAACCTACGTAAGTTCAATATGTATCTCAAAATCGTTGAGCGCTGCAGAGCGCACGTACGTCAATTGGTTTACTTTGAAGAAAAATGTTTATTCTTCGTAAATTCGGTGAAAACAGACTCACGGACGCAACCGCCGCTCGTAAAATGTAATTTTCCCCCACCCTTCTTCTTATTTGCAAGTACAAAATTTTTATTCTGTCATTAAATATTAAAGTTTTGGTGCCGTTATATGCGCAATGAAAGCGTTTGCTAAAATTACGTAGTCGCCACCTTCCCATTATATGTCATATGTCACATGATAGCGTCATTGTCAACCATGTGATAGACAAAAATGGCGGACGACATGCATAATCGCGGAAGTAGGTCAGTGAAACAAATGACGATTGCAAAGTCAAAATTACAGATATTAATATCAAATTTTCAGATAAGTTAGATAATTTATTTAACATCAAGTAGGAATAAAAATGCAATGTTCAACTCACCTTGAAATATGAATAAATCGCCGATGTTTCATCTTCGTCAACACGTTGAATCAGAAGGCGCGGTTAAAAGTCCGTAACCCGTTTCGGTCGCTAGTAAAATTAAGTTGAAAAAGTATACTAGTCTGGATTACCTGCCGCTTATTCCTGTCGTTATCGGGTCAGGCAAACTGTAATCATGACTGTCCCCTCAGTCAATATTCAGGAACAAAATTTTCAGTTACTTTTTCTTAATCTTGCATGATCATTTGCTGACGATGGTAACTTTAGTAGGAGTTCTGTACTATATAGGTTATTCGATTTTGGGTTTTCCAATTGCACATATATTTAGCTAACGTTTAACAAAACCATGTCTCAAAGTGTACACAATTCAGACGTGGATTAGTCTCGTTAGAATTTTGGATACTTTAATTAGCATAAATGTAACCGAACATCTAAAAAGGGTATCCACTGTAATTTTTGTACAATGATCCTTTGATTTAAGAATGTGTTGTGAAAACATAATTATCCAATACCTAGTTCATTACATTGGGCCCGGCCATTATTATGCTTTGCCTGACGTACTACTGTCAAAGTACGAGAGGGAACTAGACAAAGAATATACATGATGCACAAAAATGTAGTGGAAATGTAGGGTAAGTCTTAAGAAGATTTAAATGATAATATTTATATTATTCTTATGTCAAGCTAGCTCAGCAAGTCTACTGATCCAGGGATCATGAATTTCAATCCCCAGGCGTGTCATACTTTTTGATGACTGGTCATGAAATAATTTCAGGGCTATTCTTCATCATACCAATGATTTTTAATCATGTACAGCAGTAGTCAGTCACTGATGGAATTATGTCCCTAATAAATGGTTAAATGCTACATCCAAAGTTTTAGCCTTTCCAGGAATTATTTTTAAAATTCAAGCAATTATGGAAATATTTTTTTGGTTGGTTTAAAAAAAATGTTTTTAAAAAGTAAATAACTTGAGCCAAATTATACAATATACAATGTTAAAATGTAGAATAAAATGAAGTAAACTATCCATTACCTATTGTAATCCCATCAAATACATGTAGAGTCTATATGAACTCATCAATTATTCAGAAGTTACTATGTATGACAAAGCTTTTCACACATTGAAATCACCAAGGATACAATGTGAAAAAATACAGAGATTCTGATCACATTAAACAAAAGCCCAGTGAAACTCAAGCACTGACGTTGCCTCATAAGAGAAAAAATGCCTTAGGTGAAGAAAGTTCTTATAAAATTTGCTGTTCTCATGCAACAGGAATACAGAAAACAGATGGTTAACAATAAAATTGATAAATTGACCTTGACATTGAAACTAGGTCATGACCTAAATACTAAGACAAAAGAGTTAGTGCTCTAAAAATGCACTTTGAAACATATGGCTTTTAGTATCATTATTTGAACAGAGGATTTAAAATAATGTTAAAGTTATTTTGATGCACTGTTTGATTTTTACATGGGGTTTAACCCATGCTCTGTTGTGGACTGTGACAAATCCTCATTTAAATTAGTTGCAGACAATTACATTTGGCTGCGCATGCGCAATTGAAGTGATAATTACTACTGCAATAAATGTTACAGTCCCCATACACGTTAACAAGCAGACGATAAGAAGTATATATCTAATCTGGCTAATCTGTAAAGTAAAGGTCCCTTGTATCACTTCCCTTTGTAGTATACAGCCCAAAACCCCATGTCTGACAGCACTATTTAAGCACTTTGACTTTCTATGTTATGGCTGCTTTAGAATTTGACCAGTTTGAGTTTGTTTACATTCTGAAGATCACATGGCTGTATACCCTGATTACCAAGTCCTCTTTTCTGAACAGCTTGTTTGTGCAACAAAAACTGACTTTCTAGTTTTTTACTCAGGAATTTCAATAGCTTCAAACTATAGAATCAAGTCAAGTAGAATAGTCCTTCTTGATTGATTCATGTCAGTGCTTAAGTGAAACAGTAATCATTTAAATTCCTTGTGCATCATAAAAAGGGGCCAACAAATCACTTTACATGGCAAGTTAACAATAAAAAAGTTTAAAAGAATGATAATTAATTTGTTGTTAAATTTATTTGAACTTTGCCATTGAGAATGTGAGAACAATAAAAATGTGGTTCTCACGCCAGACAACCAAAAACCTAATTAAACTAAAGACAGTGACAAAAATAAAATGCTTGTAATGGCGTGCAAAAATGTACTAAATTCCAATCAAAGTCAGTCAGTGTCGTAACAGATTGAAACATTAATTAAATATAAATTGAAAGTGAATTACAGATTTACAAAAAATATAATTTTGTTTTAAGGGAAATTCATTTTATTGCACTAACAGAGTGAAGGATGTCCATAAAAATAATGAAACATTGGGGAAATTAAACTTCATTATAGAGTGTATTTGAAAAAACTTACTTATTTATTTGTTGTTTTTAGATTAAAAAATATTGTGTATTATCAACAAGAATTTTTTGGATTTTATAAACAAAAATACTGAGTCCAAATATTTTAAAAAGGAAAATGATTATCAAACAAATGTCAAATATTTAAATCAGTGAGGTTAATGTATGTGCCACTGATAGTTGAAAAAAATAACAATACTCAAAATTTGAAGTCAAAAATGCTGCAACCACTCGACCAATGAGGTGATTCGAGATTTTTGCACCAGTCCTCACAACTTAAAGTACAGAATAAAGTAGCCTCAAAGATAAACAGTATTTCTCCTAATAATTTCAAGTAAAGTCAATGATTTATAGCACAAAAACCAGCATAGAATATGTTCAATTTATTTCCTCAAACCTAGAAAAATTAAGGTTCCAAATAATCTAATAGAATTTGTCTAAATTGACAGCCGAGACAAACAAAACTAATTTCTCAGGCCAAGGCTAAGACTTATATTGGATAAACCAATCTAGATATTCATTCTTCACTGACAAAACAATAAGTACTGCCATGTATATAACATATATTACCATTACAATACAAAACTCAAATAATCAGAGACTCAACAAAACTATATTATTATTACCATGAATCATTTTATGACTATATAAATGAAACCTTGAACAAGGGTTGGTTAACAACTGTGGAACTATAATGTGGAAATTATAATATTTGTGAAATCCAACACTTGCAACACAAAAGCTAAAACTTTATCAGAAAAACTCCCGGCACTTTATCCCCTTACTGTAATCTCTCTCTGCCTATCCTCCCTCCCTGTCCCTCTCTCTCTCCATTTCCTAATATCCCTTTTTCCCTTGATGTTGGTTTAAATCACAATAGAATAACTAAACAAACATGCATACAAAACAGTACAATAATTGATGTTTATTGTTACCCAATCATAAAGTTTACCAACAGCTAAAACAAATACAAAATAATAGCCTCAACCTTACATAATGTACCTTTAAATTAAGAAATAATCATTCTGCACCAAATATACTGTATACAGTAATGAATCTTAAATATCAACCAAATAAAAACCCAACATCAGAAATCTTAATAACAATAATAATAACGACTTTAATGTCGGATAACATATTTGGCTAAAACCTATTCAGTTCTTAAAAAACAAAATGACTTTATATAGCTCTAAGTAATATAAGTCATTAGATCAAATATTGATAGATCAGCACAAAACCAGCCTAACTACATTTAACTTTAGAAGAATGTAAACTAGTACTGCGCTGACCCATCAATAAATATTGCATATCATAAACAATCATAGATCAAACCATAACTCCATCACTTCAAAAACTTTTATATCACTAACAATAATAATATCAAACAAGTAATTTTTTACATTTGTTTTGTTTTTATCTAAAGGTTAGCTAATGTTTATGCAAGTATTATAAAAGAAAGAAAATTCTTTGAAGAAAAAAAATTAATATATAACAATATATTACAAGTCATTTCAGCAACAATAAAATCATATAAAAGTTGTTGCCCTTAAGTATCAAATGAAAGACTGGATATTTGAAAGGCACTATTATTGCTATAAATTATCATTACAGATTTACAATAAATATGAGTTATATATTGGGGGTTTAGTGCAAAACTATATGAATATTTTTCTTGGTGTTTTTTTGTTTCTCTTTAAAAAACAGCCACGATCCCACTTACAACCATGTCACAAGAAATTATATATATTATACAATAATATTGTAAAATTATATGATATTATATTACTTTGTACATCAAAAAGCTTCAATAATACCCTAAACAACATTAAAAGTTATTTTGTATAATATAAAGATGACTGTTAGTTCATACATTGTACTTTATCATCATTAAATGGTAAGCATCTCTAATAATATGTCAACTAGTACTTCTTTTATGATATTTGATGAAGAATTTATAAACATTGATTTAGTAGTAGTTTTATCTTTGCAATAAAATTGAAGCCGATTTGAATGGCAGCAATATTGTTATCATAGTAGAGCAAAAAAAACACTATATTTTACATTTCACATGGACCAAAGAAAGGCACAAGATAAGTCTTGCGCTAATATAATCAGGAAGATTTTAAAGTGTAACAGATTACTGACATAAATGAAATATCAAACATGGTGTCCATAATGGCTGTTATTTTTATGAAACAGAAATTTAAAAACATTAAGTAAAAACATATATATCACAATAAAGTAAACACCACCCTGAAAAAAAAACACAATAACTATAAATGACTGTTGATTTCTCCACATTATTTTGTACAAGAGCATCCAATTAGAGTGAATGTATCTCGTAACTTCATAAAGAGAGCTTTTCAGCACTTTGATTGCCACACACTCTGTACTTCTTGTGTTTACATTACAAATTACAATTACACATTACAATTACAAATTATAATTACACATAACTATTACACATAATAAAATTACCAATTAAACATTACAATTATAAACTACAATTAGAAGTTACAATGACAATGGAAGCCAATTAATTTAAATGACACTACACAATTTTCTGGTACATGGACTGAGTACTGGGATTAAACCAAATTTGAATTTTGGCCTAACAATGCATCTTTTTCTTTCATAGAAGAAATTCTCCTATATTTTCAGACAGCTGTGACATTAAACAAATCATAACAAAGTGAATATTACTCATTATGACCTTAAAGCTATTTACATTGACCTTGAGTCAGCTTATATGAAAAAGTATAGACAAATTATTCTACTTGAATAGGTTAACTGTCTACAATGTATTCATGAGGAAACAAGTAATCTCCACCAAGTATTGTGTTGTATAAACTATCTTAGAAGATTAAAGACAGACAGTTAAGTAGCTGGAATAAATCCACTCTATTAAATGTTAAATACATTTTAGCACATCTAAGAAATTCAATGTATACATAGGATATACAAGGAACAATATCGTATGTAGGAACAACACTTCATAGACCCTCCAGGAATTAAACTGCTTGAGATTTTTTGTATGTTAGAGTAAACCTTTAACAAGTGGGCGCCATGAGTGGCTCAACTCAAGCTTCTCTCCCACGATTCAACTTTCCATGCACAGTCTCTTAGAATACAAAATTTCCACTCAAATTCAGAAAATTCTTCTTTAAATTTCAGTAAAAACTCACTGTATCTAATTTTGATAGCATTAATATGATAGCAGCCAATGATGGATACAACTCAATGCAAACCTTGTTTGTTGCACGTAATAAACAATCTGTCAGATGAAAGCATACTTCACCATAGGATATCAACAATATTACCCATGTAATAAAAACAACAAAGAAACAGTAATAACAACATGCTACCAATATTAAATAGTATGACAAATTATAATGTTTATATAAATGCATCATTATATAACCTAACCAACTACAAGATGTATTTTACATCTGCAATTTACAAGAACTTTCTATCTAAGACGGAAACACTCTAGTAGTGCAATGTACATAATGGTGGTCTAAATTTTTTAGTGATATTTTGTCATAGTCATTATATATTTTGCCCCTGTACATATTTCAAACTACACTATACTATCACCGTAAGTTCAAAGTTTTCAAAAGCCTTAATTCCTGAATTTTATGATTTTAAGAGCTTTTACAAAGGAAAAGAAGGAACTAAAATCTTAAACTTCAAGACTATTCCTGACATGATTCTCCAAGAATAATTTAGACCAACTACTTATGCTTAGTTGACACTGTCCCAGAGCAGCCCCGGTACATCCCAGTTTGGACACTGGTGCAAACCAGGACTACATTACCGTAGTGATACAATGAAGAAACAGTTACTACACTTAATCAGGATAAATTGTGTCAAATTGGCATTCAACAGGGAGTGGCTTCAGTGGTGTTTTAAATTTAAATACAACTGGGATTCACCGGGAAGAGAAACCTATGCTGTTTCATTCTGGAGAGATTACAGGCATCACTGAAGCTCTTCCGGCATGATCCATTTCTCTACCTTAAGACCCCCGGATGAAACTGACGTAAACTGGTATGGCCAGTGTCCATTTAAAGGTGAAGATATATTGACTTTAGGTTTGGCCGTTCTATTTTCTTCATGAATCTACCAAGTTCATTTAGTCCACATGCTAAATAATCTGAGGGAGCCCCCTTGCAAACACCAGCATTGTAAGGTTAAATAACATAATACCAAGGGTTTTTACTACCTGGCAGTTTTTCCTTCATAGAATAATAAATCATAAATCATAGCCTTGTTTATATGCATACAATCTGAATCAATAAGTACACATAGAATCATTAGTAATTAAATGATAATTAATTAACATCAAAAACAAGTAATTAGGAGCAGCCATTAACAACAATAATTGAAGTACATATACATAAAATGATGTAAAATAAATATATAAAGCTGTTTATTACTAATCATTAACTATATAATTTATCTTTTTACATTTTAATTGCTGCCTTTCTAATATGATATATTACACCAATTAGCAGCAATGTGTTCCCTGCTTCTACCAGGTAGGTAAATCTATCAGAACAGAACAGAACAGATATCTGATATACATATCTCAATTTGAATTTCTAAAAAAAGAACAGAATGAAGAATATAAAAGGGTTTCAGCACATGAACTTTTTAAAAATGTTTATGAATAATACTTGCCACTGGGCAGGTGTGATATAAGTAAATTATTATAAATGCTTTGTTTATGGCAAAGTTAATAGACAATAACACATGACTCAAAAAAAGGTTTTCAAAATTATAGACAAATTATTATTTATAACTTACTTAAAAGAAATGTGAGTTATTGTGGTGGCACACTATTAGATGCCAAAAAAGCTTTATAAGGCCAAGTGATTATTTATTGTATAAGATTCCATCCTAAAATCTGACAAAAATCATGCAACAATACAAATAACAATTGTTGCGACATTCCTAGAAATTTTATTATTTTTCACCTTTATTAAACAACCTTGACCTTTTACAACAAATCCTTGACATTATTCAACAAATCTACTTTCATATATCAAATGTCACTATATTAAAAGCCATTAAATCAACAGGAAAAACATGTAAAATCCTATTACGATATTACATATAGACAATAATAATAACAATAATATTTTAAGTTGTGGATAAATCATCAAAGATCAGGTGGCTAGACAAACCTATCCCACTAGAAAAGCCAATCATAAACTACATACACCATGTTTTTTATCAACAATTAATTTCTACTTAAAATCTAATATATCATAATTTACATGAAATCATCATTAAAGTAAATTGATACCACACATAACAGACACACACTACCCTACCTATCTGATAATGAATGTTCAATTAAGGACAAGGTTTACCCTTCCTATTTATCCCTACCCAGTTATGAATATTCAATGAAGGCTAAACCCCTACCTACCCTATGTATTTATCCCATATATACTGGGTTTAACGCCATGTCAACACAATTTTTTAGGTTTTTTTATGGCATCACCAAACCACACACCTAACCTACAGCACACCTAACCTAGATATCCTTGACACTTGTCTATAACCAGTACTCACCTACCCTTCTACAAGGTCCAAAACTTATCAATATACCTAGTAAATGGAGGAAAATTGGCAATATTGTCAAATTTCATTGAACAGTATAACCTCCCGGGGCGAGATTGGAACCTGTACCCCCTTCCAGACACTAGATTCAAAATCAAGGCGCGCTAGCGTCTGTGATACCGACCCAATTTATACCTACCCTAAACTGTCATATATTCTACCTTAACCTGGTTGGTTAATAATGATAAAAGTTCAATCTAGACTAACTGTTACAATGGAAATATGTGAACTAAGAACATAAGGATTCATTTTGTGTTTTGTGATTTTCAGCAATAATGTTCTTGAAAAAACTGGTCTTTTGCATCTACTCAATGCAGGTGGAAAAACTTAATTTTCTGAGTTTCCAATATATCTATTTTAAAGAAACAATTTATCAGTGTAGCAACAGGTTTCCATTTTCCATATCAGGTTAATGAGATTTAATTAAAGTATTGAACCAAGTATTTCATAGTCATTAAAATACACTTTGTCACATTTCTAGAGTTACAAAATGTGAGATGACATTTTTAGATGCCAGATATTGTATACCAATCATACCATAGACTATCTATCATTGAAATACTAATTTAAGTTCAATTAAGGCAACCAAGAGCTTAATTTAGGTGACCATTAAAATTCTGCTTCTTGGAGGTATAATGACAAAAATCACAAGAACCATTCATCACAAAATAAAATATCAAAATAATAATAATCAACACCATAAAAATCAGATAAAAAATACATTAATAATGATATTGTTGGTGCTCCCCCTCCCTTCTCTAATAACTAATAAGTTCCCCAACCATGCTATATCTGCCAGACAAAAATACAATGAATAAAATATATTTTTATATTATATTGGAATTAAAGCTTTTTATCACCACTTTTATCAAGTCATACATCGAGGGTTTGACAGAAAAATATCAAAACTAACATTTTTTTCAAAAATGACTTTTTGATAATTTTGGCTATAGAAATGCCAAATACATGTTTCTACCAAATTTTATTAAAATATTCAATTTATAAAGTCATGTACATGGTGGCCTACTCAAAGAATCTTTCCAGGACACTTTACTTTCATTGTTCAATTTTATTTCTCAATCAGTAGGGCATACATTAACTCTGATGATTTAAATATTCAATACAGTAATTTTGTACTCATTATTAAAAAAATATATCTTTAAATCAGTTAATTTATGCGCCATTAATGGATGAATAAAATAGAACAATACCATATATATACCAAAAACCCGGCTAACTCAGTCCGTAGCGCACAAGTATTCTGATCGAGGGGTCCTAGGTTTGATTCCTGGGCAGGACATACTTTTGTGGAGCTTGGTTATGAAATAATTTCTACGGCCATTCTCCCTCCTACCACTGTTCTAAATCTTGTAAGGCATTAGTCAGTCACTGATCGAAGTATGCACCTAGTAGTTGGGTAACAGAGATTTAGCCTTTCCAGGAACAGTGAGTTGGTTGACTGACTGCCGTGATATAACCCATACAATTTGTTGCTACACCATTAAACCCAACAAAAAAAAAAATACATTTTCTACAATCATCTGTTAGTTTTCTATCACTTACTATAATCTATCAGTTTAATCTACCTCCCAAAGTTTTGATCTATGTCTTAAGGTATACCAAGGTCTTTGATTATTCTTCTGTAAAAATGAGCTTTGATAAAATACTACATTCTATTAATTGATTGTTATTTACTAAGTATAATCTATCATAATCTATTACTGTATATCAGAAACTTAAATCGTTTTTCAAGAAATAATCTAAATCTATCAAACGCTTTATTCTCAGCAATTTAATCTCTAATTTTTTAGATTTTATTCGTAAGACTTCATTCTCCTTCATAGAGATTTAATACATTTGCTACCATGAAACTTACTACTAACTCACTGGCATTATCTGAGATGTAGATTCTCTTTTAATCTAACAGAAGAGAAAAGTTTCATTAAATCTCCACCAAAAATCTAATTGGAGCACAAAAACTCAAGACCAAAGCTGTCAACATTGCTGCAGAGAAATTGAAATACTCCCTAAATAAAGTCTCTAGATCTTAACCACCGTGAAAACAATTTCATTAGTAAGCATTACTGCAGACCAAACCTTCTTGTCTAACTCAATTAGAAATCGTAGAAATGTATCAGTAAATGAAGAACAAAAAATCAGTTTACACAATTATAATTAATGTATTTTTATATTAGATTACATACATACATGTAGATTACATACATGCTTTGCCTACTACTGTATCTTTTCTATTTAAAGCACCCCTCACTTATTACTGCCTGCCTGTAGCCGAGTAAAGTAGGTCAGTGACATAATACAAAAGCTTGTTTCATCAAATTATTTAATGCACATTATATGAAAACTAGCTATGCACAAAATATTGACCAACAGATAGCTCTAGATCATCTCCAAAAAATGTTAGGAGTTTAAAACACTGCAAAACTACATTATATACAAGTTCAAAATTTCCACATACCCACAGGGGCTCTCATTAGAAAAAATATGGTAAAACAAGCCTCACAGCAATATGTAGTTGAAATAGATCACCACAGGATAGACTTTAAAGAACTCAATTCGCATTAAATTTCATGCCATAAGGGGAAATAAAATTAAAACTTGGATTGTCAAATAAACAATCATTACAAATTCAATATATATACTCAGAACGGTGATAATTTAGAATCAATAGTGTAGTAACTTTAAGTTTAAATGTTAAACGGAATGACGATTTCTAAGTTTAGAGAAAAGAATTTAATATAAATCAAAATACTTGAACAATGAATTTGGGGGTTACAGCAAATAATATATTTGTAAATGTTTTTAATGGACATTACATCCCTTTTGTTACATTATACAGTCATCTACAGTAGTTGACAAACCTAATTTTAAATCAGTAAACATGCTCATCTACTGACCAAGAAAAAACAAACTCCTTTTCATTAAGAGAAGAAAATTGACAGTATAGTCAAATTTTCATGTTAGGTTATGACCAGCTGTTACGGCTAGGATTTGAACTTAGATAGCTGGATTCAAAATCTATGGCACTAATCCCAAGTGCACAGCCTCATCTATACAAAATCAACACATCACACATACATAAGGCAGATAAATTACAAACAGCTAGTTTTCAAATACATATCATCAAAATTTAGTTAACATAAGTATGAATCTAAGTACAACCATTCTCTCCCCAGAATTCTTTATATTGCATACAAATGGCTAAAACAAAGGAGACACAAAGATTCCAATATCCAGACCAATTTGAATAAGTAATACAATTTGAAAAAAAATCAGAAAATCAAACTAAATTATAATAAATCTAATTAAAACTAATTAATGAGTCTAGTTAATTAGACAACTCAACAAAAACATCAGGTATACAATAAATACATCAACTTCATTAATATACAAAACACAGAACAACTTTTCTTTGATTAAAATCAACTTGAACAAACATAAAAAATACCAGTCCATAATTAAAGGAATTTCCAAGAAAAAAATAACATCATGAACAAAAAGTCATTGACTGCTAACAATCTTTCTGAATTCACCTCCATGGGTATAATTTTTGTTTCCTAAGTGCCCCTCTCATAAGCAATGGTCACCTCATCATTCAATCTATGAAGCAGATTTTTAGTGAGACAAATGGCTACCTTTTTCATATAAAGAACACTAGTTGGTTGGACAGTCATAGCTGACCTAAGAAATGTTTACTAAGTTTTTCCTCCCACCTCTGTATCAAGTAAAACAAGATTTCAACCGCTGACAGAAGGCATGTGTAACATAGTTTGGCTTAAAATATTAAGACTGCCCAGGGACAGTGAGTTTGATGACAGACACAATGTGACTGAAAATTGCACAAAAACATCTAAGAGCATTATGCATTTGATTACATTTTCTAAAATGCTTCACCAATAAAATGTCTATCATAAATGAACTTAAAACTATTTATTTAGCTTATGTATTTAGCTTTCACTCATAACTCCAGAATTTCAAGACCCTCCTACAATAATCTGGTATTTTTAATGTTATAACATAATTTCAACATGAGTAAAATGTTCCTACAAGATCTGTACAACATCAAGCTTGATCTACACTGACAACCGATGACATTCTTTATTTATATAATATAAAAACAAACAAAATGAAAACATAACTGAAATATGTACATCTATGAGAAAGAATGTCTTTGAATGCAACATTACGCATACATTTATTTAATTGAATTCCATCTTAACCTTTATAATATAACTATGGTTAAGTTGGCTCCTCTAGTCTTAGTGAATTACTGGAAATATGTGCAGAACAGATAGAAATGATATTTGACAGAAACGTGAGTTGCATATTAAATACAAGAGCCTAAAAACCATGCAGCATGTAAATGTAGACAAGTTATCATAAATAATGTTAAGTATCATAGATGTAAGCATGCTTGGCAAACCATTGGCTGTTCAGAAGTTGATGCAAAAGGCACAGAAAGGAGATACATTTGAAGTTAGAGTAATAGATGTAATATAATACAGTTCTTTTACCTCCTAGCATTCAAGCTTGTATTGTCCATTCACACTTCACAAGGTTAATGAGTTTGATCCTTATCAAGTCATGATTTTTTGTGAAGATACCTCATAAACTTAGTTTTTATAAATGAGCTTTGCTTAATTTGTGGCCAATTCCTATGTCATATTGGTTTAAATTCAAAGTGCATGAGTACCCAGATACACATGTATGTTTTTTAAGGAATGGGAGCACCAAAACTATCATTTCTAATACTTCAGCATTATATAAGCAAGAACTTCAGGAAAATCATTTCAACTCTGCCCTTGAAGACCTAAAGGTCAATGTAATGTGAAAGTTCAAGTCATTCACCAATATGGCAACCAAAATGATAAACCATCATGCTGATACCATCAGCTTAGAACAAATGACAAAACATTCTCTGACAGATGATACTATAATACATAATAAAACATTATATACAAAATGTCTGTTTTTCAATTCCACTAATAGAATATTTACTAGATATATTTCCATGGAGACCAGATTAGTTGATACATTGGATAGACATTTGTAATTCTATTAATATATTCCAACAGGACTACAAATTCTACCAATCTACATTAAATATACATTGTTATTACTTTATACCCATCAATTATATAGAGGACATCAATCAAGTATAGAAAGTTCAGGGACATATAATGGTGCTATAATCATCTATCATGATACATTACTTCTCCAGTAGTTTCAACAAACATCAACATTAGAATAAAATTCAATATTATAAAATTTAAAACAAAGGCAGGAAAACCCCTATCTTCTGAAACCAGACAAACTATGAAAATGTACCGTTATAAGAAAACAGCTGAGGTGCCCTTCAGATAACATGCTTTTCTTCAGATAACATGCTTTTCTTCAGATAACATGTTTTTCTTCAGATCACATGTTTTTCTTTAGATAACATGCTTTTCTTTAGATAACATGCTTTTCTTCAGATAACATGTTTTTCTTTAGATAACATGCTTTTCTCTAGATAACATGCTTTTCTTCAGATCACATGTTTTTCTTTAGATAACATGCTTTTCTTTAGATAACATGCTTTTCTTCAGATCACATGTTTTTCTTTAGATAACATGCTTTTCTTTAGATAACATGCTTTTCTTCAGATCACATGTTTTTCTTTAGATAACATGCTTTTCTCTAGATAACATGCTTTTCTTCAGATCACATGTTTTTCTTTAGATAACATGCTTTTCTTTAGATAACATGCTTTTCTTCAGATAACATGTTTTTCTTTAGATAACATGCTTTTCTTTAGATAACATGCTTTTCTTCAGATAACATGCTTTTCTCTAGATAACATGCTTTTCTTTAGATAACACGCTTTTCTTTAGATAACATGCTTTTCTCTAGATAACATGCTTTTCTTTAGATAACACACTTTCTCCATCAAACAACATGTCCCCTTAATTAAGTGTGTCATCTTCAGAAAACAACATGCTTTCTCTTGAATAATGTATTCTTTACAAGTCATACTCTCATTTGAAAACATAACCTATTTAGAAAACAATCATGCCCTCAGCCCAAATACACTCTGGGGTGTGGAATTCCTATGCCCGACTTGTCCGACTTGTACATTAATATTATCTAGGCCTATAGTAAGTTTTTCTATATAATAGTTATTATAATTTTGTTTATTTTGTCATATATGTTTCTGAACAAGTGCATTTTGATTCAGGACAAGTTGATTTTAAAATTTCACTTATTTGTGGACAAGAGGGAAAAACTTGAAATTCCACACTCCTGACACTCATTTAGAAAACATGCCCTCTTTAAAAAATATATCCTCTTTCACAAATGTATCCTCTTAAAAAACACACCCACTTAAAAAGTGTACCCTAGTTATAAAATCATTCTAATATATTTAAGTAAAACATCAAGACATTTTCAGACCACTCACATATGTTTCTATACAGATAAGTAAACTAATAAACAAATAAGTAAAGACTTTTTAACACAAAATATTTGACTTCCTGCAGCTGATGCCTCAAGATTGATTGTTACAGAAATATAATTATAATATAAAAGAGTAAAAACACTTTGAAGAGTAATGATGTAAGAGTGTAAAACATAATAAAGTAAAAACCCACGACTTTAAACAGTTTTTGACTCTTACTGTTTTACAAAGGGATCCAGATGGAATTCCTAACTAGTCAGTTAATCAGAGGTTTTATATTGTTGCCATGGCACATGCTTTTCATTTGTTACAAGTTTCAAATTTCAAGTATTATAAGAAAGTGTAGGATAAAATTAAAAGTAGGACCACATTATTCATTCAACTTAATCCACACTCGGTCGAATATTAACTATGACCTATTTCTTAACAAAAGAATTACAGGAAATTTGCAAGGCAGATAACTATGTTTTCACTTACGAAATAACTAATATTGGTCAATGTTTTATTTAGAAACTAAATATATGTGTGATTTTGGATGCAAAGGCATTAAATAAGGAGCATGTAGCATAAGTGCTAAAATAAACAGATTTAAAGAGAGCTATATTTTCTATAACAAAATGAAATAAAACATTGAGGTTTTAGGTGAATCCCCTCAGAACTCATTACAGGAAAAAAATCCTCAAGTAAAATCTTACCAAGTGGTTATAGCAAAGCTAAAAATCAACTATTTGTGAAATAATCAATACATAGAATAGCCAGTCAAGGTTATAGTTAAAACACCAGTTTCAGCTGCTGGAGGGAGCAAAATGCTAGACTATGGCTAAACAACAACCAGCAACTAGCGACCATACAACACTAGGGCAGTGTTTATGATAAAATCCCTCCAAATATCAAACAGCCAAACAATAGCATAAATAAAACAATATAAACATAATAAATTTTTAAGAAAAATATTCATAACTTTGCTGATGACTAAATGCAGCCATGAGTGTTAACATAACTGAATAAAATTTGCAAGTAAAATCAAGAATTTCTTGTAACTCATAATATAATTTGTAACAATCATAGAATACTAACACGTTTTTTATAAAAAATTTGCATTGCAGAGTGCAAAGTTTCGAGAAAGTCACATTTTAGTATTCTACCTGACTTTCCATTTCTCTATGAACTGTCTCCAGGGTTTAGCAAATTTGGCAAGAAACATATGCAGCAATTTGCATATTTTATCAATATTTATATTCATTTTTTAGAGAAAATTTAAAGTGATATTCAAATCACTTTTGCCAACATGGGCACTTGGCAGAATAGAATGTTAAGAATTGATGATTTAATAGGGAGAATTTAAGTTTAATATTAAATCTTTGGATGTAAATTGAAACAAATTGTCAAACATTTCCAATATATTCAGATTTAGATGTGACAAATCTCCACCATATATTACATACAGATTTTGAGAAGTAAACAGAAATGCAGATTTAACAAATAAATATTCATTTTATTTTAATAGAAAACCTGATTTGAATATTTTAGCATGAAAGAGAACAACTCCAATACAAAGGAAAAAGTTTAAAATTTTCAATATCCTAAACTTCCTGAATTTCATGATAAGTTCTCAGGTCCTAAAACTCTGCTTTCACCAAAGCTTCCAAAGTGAAATCAAAAGAAGCCCATATGAAATTTCAAAGTAAAATTAATTACACAGTGGCTATAGCACTACTCCGTCACTTCTACGATAAGTAACAAATACACTCTTTCAATACAGTATGACCTGGGCTGCATAACACAACAACACCCGGACACCCCCCCCCCCTCCCCGGTTGCACACAATGTGTACCCAACAAAAATTTACTACACATCACTTTTTGACCAGGACACCAAGCAATCCTTGCCATGCAGCATGCAGATCCACTGGATTCAAAACATTACATATTGTAAATCTAAAATATTCACATATGATAATTTCTTATATATAATACACTTTTAATGAATGTTGTAGAACTATAATTGGATTAAAATGACATAGATATTGCTGCACATAAAAAGACTAAGTTATAGAAACAGTATATAATACACAACACTAAACATTGACAATAACAATAGACAAATAGAACATGGAAATCTGAAAATTTGTGGAGTTCATAATAAAATAATTACAACCCACCCTCCATGAGTTCTATACTGATGGTTTTTGCTCTGACTCAAGACTTATCAGCCAAGTGAACCAACTGGTCAAGTATTGGTTTTAAAAATTATGGTCACAATGAACAGTGTTGAAAGCAACACTTCTTGAATATCATCAGTTTTCTCCAAAAAGAGTTATTTCATTTTCTTCACAATAAGTATGTTTGTTTTCTTCAAAGAGAGTAAGTTTGGGGCACATATCTTAAAACTACCATCTACAGTCAGACAATACTAAAAGACTTACCTATAAGCTTGTACAGGTTTTTCAATCATTCTTAAAGTTTCAGATTTATAAACATCTAATTCTTCTGATTCAAGATTAGCTTCTAATGCAGCAAGAGCTTGTTCAGGTTGAATCTATTATAATATATAATAACATAATACAGTAATGTTCATGGGCAGATCCAGCGAGGGGGGTCAGGGGGGTCCGGACCCCCCCCCCTAGAATTTGGAAAATATACATGCCCATTAGTGTATTTCTTGACTGCAAGTCATTTTTAAGTAGTATGAAACAATTTTTCTCGGTGCTTAACATAGATTTAATGGTTATGTAGCTTTTATTATCAATATGTTGCATTTTTTCTGCAAAATGTGTATAATGTGGTTGTGGTTCGAGGTTCGGACCCCCCCCCCCCCCAAGAAAAAAATCCTGGATCCGCCCCAGGTGTTCCACTATTAGTATGTCCAGTCTGGGAATCAAATCTATGACTACTCAATCACTAGACTTGTGTGCTAAACTAAATAGCAAAATGGTCCTAACACATGGATGACTCCATCATTAGTAGACTTGTGTGCT
The DNA here is from genome assembly GCA_025267735.1 of Mactra quadrangularis. Classification (NCBI taxonomy): domain Eukaryota; kingdom Metazoa; phylum Mollusca; class Bivalvia; order Venerida; family Mactridae; genus Mactra; species Mactra quadrangularis. The sequence continues at coordinate 18,612,112 of CM046303.1, read as the reverse complement.
ACCCACTGAGCTAAATGGGCAGATAAAATTGAAGGTCTTTATAGCAGAATGGTCATATGTATGGATCCTTTTCCTATTTAACAATTTGAAACTTAAAAATCAGCAAAAATCCAAAGATTTTGAAATAACCAAGGTAGTCTTAGTGGAACTAACCTGTAAATATAGAACTGTTAAAAAGACAATATTATGTCACAGGATAAGTTCAAACATTTTAACGATAAAGAAACTAGACAATTTAGCATCTATCCGAGCTCGATAGAAACAGTGCAAAATACAAGGAATCATGCACAAATCAGGCTTCAGTTTAACTTGAACAAGCTGTACTTGAATACTAAATGAAGCTAATTGGCTTTACTTTTACTGTTTAATTAGACTTCAATGTCATCACAGTTGACATTCCATGAGCCAGGAATCGTAAGTTTGATATCTAGGCCAGACCTACATACTTACACATAAAGAAATGGTCATGAAATACTTTCCATAGCCGTTCCTTCCCCAACTACCATATTCAGTAAATAAAGAAGGTTATAGTCTAGACTGTTGCTGACACATGGATGTGCTTAGTTCTGGTTATCAGCATAAGTCACGAGATATAAGCCTCTCTAGTGAATGACCATTCCAGTATGATTAAACAATTGTTGATAAGTGGTGCAAAGTTCCAAATAATCCAAAACCAAGACTAGCCTTCTCTTTGTCTTACAGTAATTTATTTGATAGCACATATTGGTCATCATCGGAACCAACAAGTCCAGGGTTAGGGATAAAAACAGGTTCACTCTTGAAAAATTACTACTTCCAAATAGTCAAGCAAGTAAATAATTTTGCACTTTACTATTTAACATTATAAATCAGGCTTGTACTTGAGAACATTTAAGGTAATTGGAATGCAGGGTTTGACAATAACCGTGTCCCAGGATTCATGGATCACAAACATGGTTCAGATTTGGTCAAGTTCCCATGAAAGTTAGCCCTGTTCTTACGTAAATTTGAGTTTCCATGAAGTGTTTATCACAATTTGAATCTGCAAATCTGTATTCATTTTTTTTCTTTTATCACAGGAGTCCTTTACATTGAGGAGGAATGTTGCCATAACGGACAAGGGATTCTTTTGGGTTCCTGGGTAAAAAGAGTAAGTATTGGACCTTCGAATGTGAAAACAGTTCAAGGTTACAATGAGTAAACAATATTTTACCTGGAAGAAATAGTTGGAAGCTAATCCTGGTCCTGCAACTCTCCTAGCAACAAAACCATCTCTAGCAGGAACTCTGGCACGACTTTTAATCACTATACCATATATACATGTATCCCAGAATCCTCTAAACCCTCGGCGTAATAAACCAACTGTAATACAATAAATAACAATAACATTAAACTTGAAATATACAGGCTGTCTTGTAAACTTTTAAAAATATATGCATAATTACAGGAATTGATTTTCAAAATATAGGCACTTTCAGATAAAACCATGTACAAATATTGGAACTATAGTCTTCTAAAACATTAATCTTCAAATTAGAAAGATAAATAAATTTATCATTTTGATTGCTAAAAGTAGAAGTCTGTCATATTACAAGCAGCTGATGAGACACCATCATCTAATGTTAAAAGAATTTTCATTAAGGCTGTCATGATACGCAAGAAGCGTATCGCGGTATTGCAATATGCTAGCACCGTATCACGATACGTACCATGATATATTGTGAGTGTTTAGATTTGTTGTGCCTCCGCTGTATTAAACAAAAAACGTTGCAAATTTTACATGCAGCTTCTGATAGAATACAGTGCCTATAAGTCTATACGGTCATTTGGGACTGTGATATGTGTTTTGCATATAAAACATGTGTGTTGAAAAAAAAATCATCCCCTTAGCTGTTGAACATCATAGTAGTCAAGCTACTTGGCGCCATGCTTGTTTCACAAGTTCCTGTCCCGAAGTATTTGATTAAAGGACATATAATGCATATGTTCCATACAACCAACCGAACACCCTCCAGTTAGATTCTTGTAAAGTAAGCTTAAACTAAATGAACAATGGAAAAAACTGACGCTCCGCTACTTTCATTTTGAGAAGGGAAGAACTTTCTAATGAAATATAAAATATCGCTAAATACAGGTACATTAAATTTGTACTGAGGTACAAAATTAATAGCCACAGCTGTGTATTGCAATATACCAGGATACCAGATAATCGTGACAGCCCTAATTTTCATATACCCAAAGACTGGCACCTCACAGCCATCTACCAAAATAGCTCAGAATGAGCCCTCCATACTTAAATTATACAGTATAAAAAAAAACATAGACAAAATACTCAATTATATAAATAAAAAGCAATGTTGTACTTGACATGTGTAAATTTCAATTCCTTACAAAAATCAATAGAAATGATTGGCAATTTAGAATTATAATTATAATAATATAACAAAGCATTATACAGTTAAATTACAATTTTTCTCAGAGGCATCAGACGGGTAGAAAACTAGTAGTAAATTTATCATTATTTATGGACAACCTAAACAATATGTTCAGCATCACACAATTTAGCTAAGCTAGGAATAATTTGTAAACTTTTATTGAATGGAAAAAAGCATATGTCCACTGCATAGGAAAAATCAATGACTTGCCATATACTGCTAGGCCAACTTTATCTCATGTACAGTTCTAAAGAATGCTGTCTTGAATCTACAAGTAATTAGCTTCAATAATCAGATACCCTTTTTCCAGTTAAAAGAAAGTACCATTGGTTCCAGTTTTAGAACTGGACATACAGGTTTTAGCCAATTCTGTGATAGAAGCAGTAGGTGCTAAATAAGGAGTGAAGGCATGGAAGTTTGAAAGGTTCCCAAGACACTAACAGATAATTGATAAGCAGACGGACAGAATAAGCAGTAAAATAGTAATAGTTTAAACCAACACAGCACTTTAATGCTTAGAACAATGGCAATTTTGATATTAACATTTAAACAATCAAACATGTCTGTAAACATTCAAGACAAAACAGATATAAAATAAAGGTCAGACAAAGTTAAGTGCTTCTATGTTTAGACTCAATGTCACATCAGGACAAGCAGAAGACTTACCAAGACTGTAAATTGCAACAATGATATAGAAGTATTATTAAGGTAAGATCGACAAAGGTTGTTTCTATGTTAAATGTCATGGCCATATCAATATAAACAAACTAGCAGATGACGAGACAACTTAATATATCAGTAAATTGTAACAGAAATACAACAGTTCTAAAATAGAGGTAAGTACTTGCTAGAAATGGGTTTAATGGTGTAGCAACACATTGTATAGGTCATATCACGGCGTAGCAACATATTATAAAGGTCATATCATGGTGTAGCAACACATTGTATAGGTCATATCACGGTGCTCAATCACCCCATTTACCATTCCTGGAGAGGCTAAATCTCTGGATATAGATGTTAATCAGATACTAGGGGCATACGTTCATCTGTGACTGACAAATGCCATACATGATTTAGAATCAGTGGTAGGAGGGAGAATGCCTGCACATCAATTAATGATTTAATTCAAGGTAATATCAATATGAATGTAAAATCAGACGACTTGAAACCACACTATATGAAGATATATTCATTTAAAGAAAACATTTTCTTACAACCATAAAGTTATCAAAATATAACATGTATTAGAGATACAATAAACACTTAAAACTATTTTGCTTTCTAAGTTTCAGTTTCATAAATTGTCCGTTTCTTAAAAAGGGGGGGGTCCTTTCATAAGAACACACAATATTCATTTTTTGTTAACATTGACCACATATGATCCAAAATCATTTCAGAGCTTAAATTTGTAACTTTTTTTTACATAAGACTTTGTCTTAAACATATTGTGATCAAAGCTTATGTTTTTAGTACAGTCAAACTTGTATTGAGCGACCACCCAAGGGAAAGACCAAAACCAGTCTTTTAATAAAACAGTCTCTTAATACAAAGCATCACTGGAAATGACACCGATTTCTTTTGGGTTTCTAACTTGTTTTACATAGATAAAGGGATCAGGACTTGTATTCACTAAACTGTATTAGTCCTAAATATAAGACCCTACGTAACTTTTTTTTTCATTTGGACATTTTTCTGTTATGTAGGGTCTTAACGGATTGCTTAAAAAATGCATAGCAAAAATTACAGCATACAGACATCGATCCAGGTCTGAACGTTTTACTCATTTTAATACGAAAAATTCACAATAAAACTATGCACCAATGAAAAGATAAATGAAAAATACACATGATAAAAGTATAATAAATTCAATTTCTACCCTTAGACAGACAATTATTCCATTTAAACTCCTTCATTGACAAGTACTTTCAATTTGCCACGTGCAATAATCGCCAAGGCAATCCGAAGTCAAATTGGGTTACGGCATTTGTAAGAATTGAATTTGAACGAAACAAGTAAATCTGTGAGCTAATGCTCACTAGTGATACCCCCGCCAAAATCTAAAAATATGCGACAAACAGGAAGTAGATGAGCAAGGAGCATGAAATCGCTTTACACCACATGGGACTATGGGATGAAGCAATATGCAAAGTATTTGGCTGCTGCATGATATAGTTGCTGAGAAAACTGCGACGGAAATTTTGTAACGGACGGACAGACAGACGCACGGACGGACAAGGGTAAAACAGTATACCCCCCTCTTCTTCGAAGCGGGGGTATAATAATAGGGTATAAAAACCAGTATCGGGTCCGCTCTGGGTGTAATATTAAGAGTTGGTAGTAAAAACAACTACTCTGGATAGAAAAAATTTCGTTTGAGCGAAGCGAAACTTTTTTTACCGACATGAATTCAGTTCAAAATGGCGGAGAGCGACGACAACACCGGATAGCAGAAATGCAACTTTAATGCCATCAGTTTGCATAGCAATTATCCTGTTTGCAACTATGGGTCGCTGGTTGCTAATTACTGGTCGCTGATTGCACATCAATGGTCGCCTAATACAAACAAACGACCGTTTATGGGTCGCTAATTACTGGTCGCTGGTTGCGTTAGACAAAAGTTGCTTAATGCAATAGTAAAACAGTGTGAAAACGCTTTGGGGGATTCCAAAGTGGTCGCTTAAGACAAAGGCCGCTTAATACAAGTGGTCGCATGGGCAATTTTGACTGTATTTACAATCAAATTCTACTTTAGGTTTTGATCTAGTTTTACTTTGAAAGCAGAAAATAAGATAAACATGTTATTGACTATTGAGTTGATAGCATTTACTAATAACTTTTTTTTCATTGAGGATGTTTGAAATATATAAATGTCTATTTATGCAGTCCATGGATAGTATGTGCTACTTTTGATAATGGGGCTTTAGCATGTCTGTTAGTAAGGTAGCCAGACAATATAGCAATAACTAATCCTATTATCTTTCAAATATCTCACATGGCATTTTACAAAATATTTAATTAATATTAAAATGGCATTTTATAATGCGAAGTATTAAGTTTACTATTCTTCTTATGCTGAACAAAGCGTTTTCTCTTGAATATAAAATTTCAATCTCCAATAGCACCATGGAAACGAAAATTATCAGGAAAGAGAATTCTATGACCTAATTTACTGACAAGTTCTAAAATAAATATACACATTTATTCACTTAAACCATCATGTACCTGACACAAATTTATTCAACACAAATTAATTCAAAGTTCTTTTCTTCTTAGAAAAATACCAAAATGGGAAATTAATGTTTTTACCAATATATTAGAAAATCTCATCACGCAGTGGCATTTTCTATTTTTCTCGCTAAATATCTGACTATTTTCAAATATAGAATTTTCATAGCCTAAAAGGATATTAAGATGAAAAAGTTTAGAATTTTCCCAGCCAAAGGGGATATTCATACATTTCTAATGATGGCACATTTCCTGTCTTCAGTTTGAAGAGTACAAATTGATTACTCCATGCAATTATTAAAGTTTTTATAAAACTAAACCATAACATAGGTAATACATGTGTTACAATGGCAGTATAAAGGATATATTAAATAAAACCATCTATAAAGTCCACTAGCTTCATAAGATTAGTTGGTAGAGCATCTTACTGGCAAGCACAAAGGCTGTGAGTTAAAGCCCTTAGTTAGGTACCCACCTCTTCACTCTGAACATTGACTATTCATTGAATATTATGATCAGATACAAAGTGTAGCATGCAAACCACTGTTTCACACCCAAGCTGTCATGTTTGTGATAAAAATGTCATGAAATACATTATACAGTAATGTTTTACTATAAAGACCACCTAGGTTATAAAAAAAACATGTGACTTTTGAGTTTTATATGTCCCTTTGCTTAATATGGGTACAAAAAGGTCAACAAGTTATATCTATTCTGCTATTAAGGCCACAACAAGTTGATCATGTGTTCTATGGATTGGCTTGAACCTTAATTTTGACGTTTTTTACAAAAAAATATTTTTCATTTCTTCGCTCGCTCATAAAAATTTGGTTAAACTACTATATAAAGCACCTGAATTAAGATTTTTTTTTCTTCGCTTGCTCGCCCCATTTTTCCCCTGAAAATCCATAGAACACATCAACTTGTTAAGGCCTAACACCATCAAATTTTACAGTTCTAATATTGTAACTTTAAGACCATTCCGCTATTAGGACCATCAAATACAATGGTTCTTATAGTAAAAGTTTAATGTATTTATGACTTACATATACTTATTCCTAATGCTGCAATAGGACAAGCAATAAAACCAAACACTGAAGCTGCTACAGGTTGTATAGTTCCCAGTATTAAAAATCTCCAGATTAATGCTTCACATAATATACTAAACTTGTTCTCTTCATCTGTAATATATATAAAACAAACATTACTTTTTTAATCTTGGAGAACATAAAAGAAGAGACACATAAATGGCACATACTGTAGTTTACACTATACAGGGACTTTTCTAAAGAGAATAATCTGTTGCACACAAGTCAAACAATCAAAGGGTCATGGGTTACATTCCATGACAGAGCATAATTATGTGGAGTTTGGTCATGAAATTACTTCTACAGCTATTCTCCTTTCTACCACTAATTCTCAATCATGTAAGGCAGTTGTCAGTTACTGACAGAAGTATGTGCCTAGTAACTGGTTAACCGCTAAATCTAGATGTATTTATCCTTTCCAGGAATGGTAGGTATGCTGACTGATCACTGTAATATGACTTATACATGTTGCTCTGACGTTAAACCCAACAGCAACAACAAAAACAATGTAAAAAGATAATTAAACCCTGTGCACATGTGAAAAGCTATCAATAAATCCCTACAGTAGTTGCAAAGAAACAAATCTGTTGCCTTTACCAAGAAAAGTTAGTCAACCCAACACACAACTTGGTAGAATGCCCTACTTTCACTGAATTGTAAATCTAAAATAATAATCACAATTGTAATGACATTAGATAAGTTTAGGATAAGGGGAGACTGAACAACATGTCACCTAGAATCAAACAATGTAGTTTTCTTGTACAATGGACTATATCCTAATAATAAATCCCAAGTTCATAAAAAATGAATAAATAAAGATCTACTTACAAGGTGCATCAAAGTCATATATAAGTAAACAGAACACATGGAACAGCAGTGATACAACAGGTATCCTGAAAAAAAAAAAACATACAATATTTATAATACACATAATTATGATGCTCCCATCGTATAAGGTCATAACACTTATAGTCCTATACAACTTGGGCATAGATGCATAGTAGAGTTACAATACATTTACACATCTTGGTATCATGTCCTGAGAGGTAGGCACAATTAATGTAGAAATTTGTTAGTTTTTTTTTCAAATGGACGCAACATTACACTGACATTTCTAACATAGCCTTACATTAGAAAAATGTCAAATCATGAACACAAGGAGATATCTACCATATTATCATCTTGAGAGTGTTGAAAGGTTGCATCTTTCCCTTTTGTCCCTTTTGAGACAAATATTTAAACTGTTAAATGTACTAGCTAGTATGGAGGATATTGGGTTAGTAAGTCAGAAGCTCTAAGTTCAATTCTCGGAAAAGTCCCCTATCTCCGTGATCCACTAAATTAAACATGCCTAGCTAATGTACTGACACAAAAACTCATTACTAATCTTAAAAAAACTCCAACAGAACTGGTTTCACAAATATTATGAAAATCATTTCAGCATTTATTAAGATGGAAGAGTTTTTTTTTAAGTTTTCCTTTTTTACTTTTTAAGGAAACCTTAAGGAGTTCATCATGAAAATTGTATTTTTATGGTTTCACAGCTTTTGAAGGATGACAAACTATCTGATATTCCCAGGGACGAAGATGCCACCTGAGCAATTACTGGTATCAAGAAAAGCTTTAATTCCAAGATAAAAAAAACCAACAGAGAAAAAGTTGCCAAGAAAGAAAATTCGAGAGAAAGAGAAAATGAATGGACAAATTAATCATGGTTTACACATGGTTTAATACAAATTGTCAAAGAAATGAAAAATTGAGAAATTTATTGAAATCAGTCAGCACTATTCACGATGTTCAAATAATTTCAGATTTCATGGAGAATTAAAACTCACACAAAAAAAATTTTTTGAACATTAAAGTTTTTAAGCATTTGAACAAAAACTTGCACACAAACATTAATCATTAGTCATGAATAAAACAAGATAGGAAAAAAAAACAAAAAAAGAAGTTTTCAGCATTGCAATATAATCCAAGCCAATTAAATTAATAGAAGAATTTCGAAAGATGCTTGGTTTTCCTTGATAACAGATTTCTTTTTTAACAAAAATATGTGGAATAAGCTATTTTTTTCTTTAATTTCATTTCTCCAGGTGTTTAAGATGACCAGTTCATCCAACCAGCTCTCATAGACCATTCTTCACAAGTCAAGGGTTGCCGGCAAGACTGTAGTAACTTGCTCTTTTACTCAAAGCACTTAATACAGTCTTGCCGGCAACCCTCGAAGTTCTCACTTACTCTTTTACATGAAATAAGCAATTTCCCTGCCTTAAGTAAAAATGTTACATCATGGTTCAGTTTTCTAGAGTAAGTATAATCTGCCATTATCAGGTATCAAGCCTGTCTAACAAGATTTTAAATCTGGTATAAATTGTACAAGTCGCTGGACCATGACAGCAGCTAACATTACATGAAAAATGTAGGAGCATAAGTCAAGCAGTAGCACCTAGAGATCTAAGGTTCAAACCATATTAGTCATGCAGCTAAATTTTCTATTGCAAGAATTTTACCTATGATTGCTCTATTGCTCTACTCCATCCAGGTGTAAATGGGTACTGTGAAATCACCTGCTTCAAGGGACTACAATGATCATGGGTTATGGAGCATGATTGTAAATTGACTTGATATGTATATGTATGTTGAATTTAATATGCACTCTTACTTTTTTATGGGAGGTGATACTTACCATAGATTACCTGGGTCTGAAGGGCAGTAGGTAGCCCTGGGATTTCAAAGCTATTTTATGGAAGGAGATTCAGGTTCTAATCCCACCAGAGTAGGTTGTAACCTTCCATGAAAATTGACAATAATATCAATGTTCCCTAATTTTTCATGTACATGGTAAAGTTGCCTGCCTTGTGTGCAAGTAGTAGAGAACTGGTTATAGACAAGGGAATATAAAACTTACCATATAGGGGTAGTTACAGCTGCCACTATAGATAACAAAGACACAATCACACATAATACTGGAAACACAGTTATCAACAGTACACTACCAAAAAACCCTTTAACAACATAGTTCCAAAATCTGTTGATATGTCGGGTTAAACTCTTTCCTAGAAAACCTGAAATATTTTAAAATAGGGTAATATTTATACAGGGTGTGTAAAATTCCTAAAACAAACCCAGGTTAACAAAAAGTCAATCACCATGTCTCATCATATTGAACTCATGTCAATCTTGGTGGTGATTTTTTCACCATATTTTTTCAATCAAACTGTATAAAGCAATATCTGATGTTATATTCTACACTATCTAATAATAAGGGACCTTAAGTCAGTTATTTCCCTTGCATACTCTTCAAATAGGTAGGTCCAATTAAGTGGATTACTTGGATTTTACCTTTACTTTTCAATGTCAATTTGCCAAAATTAATCTTAAATAGCTTTTTTGTAAATCATTTAATTTGTTTGAAAATCAAGGTAAGTATTGTTAGGGTAAAGAACTATCTAAATTTCTCTGCTTTTGTTAATATCTTAATTAAAAAGCAAGATATTAGATGAAATATTTTGTTTTCCTTACATAAGACTTCAATGATAAAATCCGAGGATTCCAACTATAAGAACCTACTTACTGATTGGATTGCTTCAGATTTTATCAAGGAAAGATAACTGACTAAAGTCCTTTATTAAGAGTGGTAGAAAACGAACTTAAGGATTGAGAAGTCCTGGATTCGAACCCACAATAAGCATTGTTACTTTCCCAGATTCCTTGAGCAAGAAATTTACCTACAGTTGTTCCACTCTACCCAGATGTAAATGGGCACTGTAAGGGGTCACATGCTTGAAGGTGATTTCAATAATCAAGAGTAATTGAACAAAATTATAAAGAAAGCTGAATAAATATACGGAAGCAGACTTTTAACCACACTTAAAATCTTTATTTGACTTTTTAGCCCTACAGTTTGTTAGCAAAGCAGCATAATAAACATCGAACAATAATGTGACAATAGTATCTGGAATGAATTATGACTAAAATAAGTTGTAAAACCCTGGATAATATGTGCCCCAGCCCTATAGCTTCATATACTTGAAATTACATGAAAATCCGCAATAACCTCAATAAAAACAAACTATACTACCACTAGACACGTTCACAAGTTTGTAAATTATTCATCAGACCAATTATCACACCTACAATAGGAGGATAGAAAAATAACCTCAGGGTGTTTATGTATACCTCTGTCTGGTAGATTCTCAAACGTTAGTCTAGACTTCCTTACACTATCCCATACAGCTGACAGTCTTGATACTAGAGTATGTGTCGTAGATTTCTTATCTGGATACAGTTTACCCTAGAAATATAAATGTAATGACATTTTATAGTCTGAGTTTCATGCTTACGCACATTCACCGACTTAACAGCTATTATCCCTGGTCATCCGGCTACTGGTATCTATCTATCAATCTCCCTGGGGAGTCTTTATACTCTGCTATTTAGTGCAGCCGACAATATGGCGCAACGAAATTATACCACCCTCGCAGGTACCTATTTACACCTGGTTTGAGTGAAGCAATTGCAGGTAAATTTCTTGCTCAAGGAAATTAGCGGTGCCACTAGTGAGATTCCAACCCGGGACCACTCGATCCCTAAGTGGGCATCTGACTACCGGAAAACTGCTCCTACATTATTATAACATTATTAAACATTGTCAATGTAATGCTGTAAAATATGTATAACTAAGGAAAAAGGCAGTCAAAGGACATAGCACTTAACTTTTTCAAAAGTTTCTTTTATGAAAATGCTTTTCTTAAAAAAGAGTGCTTTTGAAGACAGGACTTAGTTTTTCAAAAAACTAATAACATACATGTAAGCCATATTCTCAAAGATAATAAGCTACAGTGAATTATGTTATAACTTATAAGCTAACTCATAAGCTACAAAGAAAGACATAAAATAGAGTGAAATTCAATGAAAGTAAGAGTAAAAAAGTACCAAGAAAAAATTCTGAAAACTTAAAAATTCTATCAAAGCAATCTAGAAAATTCAAACAACTTTCACATACACTTAAGAACTATTAGCCCCATAACACTTAACTGACTCTCCCTTGGTTTACTTTTCTAAAGTAGATTTAGTTCAACTGGACCAATTTTACTATAGTAATAAGGACAAAAGACAACCAAGTCATAACAGACAAAGAGTAGAATAGTTTTACATGATTTACTGTACATCTCTAACCTACAGACATAGACACATATTTGACCTTTTCACAAATCATTGAATCAGGCTTTCTTCTTTTCCTTTATTTAAAACCTGCAGACCTATTAGGCAAATTAGATATTCCAAAAAGTTTTACCAGATTACACCAGCAACAAAAATACTTCTCTCCCAAAGATTATTTCTCTGACAATGGAAACATACAAAAATAGAAAAAAAGCAGACGACCTCATCAACAAAGGAAACAGTAAACTCTCAGACAAACTCTAATAACAATTTACAGACATTTTAAATACCATTCCATTCCCAGACATTATCATTACTCAATAAAACGACAAAATGAGAAATAATTAAAGGTGTATGAACAATTTCACATGTTTTAACATAAAATAATTATAATACCATTTATAGTTATATGTTCTATAAGAACAATAAACATTTCACAAAAATGGTATATATATATATGAACAAGTGATAAATAAGTAGAGAAAACACTGTCTAGGATGGACTATAACAGTCTAAATATGAACCGTCTGCTAAATTTTAATCACACCCAGACTGCTTTATTATCAGACTAATGTTACATTGTTTCAGAAAAATTAATTTTCTATAAAAATAAAATAATACTGAACTTTTTTATCCTCTTTAATATCAATTGCAAAACTATTTTATGTTCAATTATATTTTCTGCTGAACTATTTTATGCTCTATAATATTCAGACCAAAGCTTTTTTATGCTCAATAATAATATTTATGGCAAAGCTTATTCATGTTCAATAATATTAATTACAAAGCTATATTATACTCAACAAAAGTTGACAGCAGAACTTAATTATGCTCAATAAATATTACGACAGACCTATTTTATGCTCAATAATATTTACATTGAAATGGTTTTAAGATCTACAATATTTACAGCAAAACTATTGGAGAACTTTTTCCATTTTGTACAATATTTACTGTGAAACTTCTATGAAAATAGAGAAGTATTTCCCTATTTAATTTACTTTCACATTTACACCAAAATTACTTAAGTTTATTTAGTACATGTATTTTGATGGTTTGTATAACATTTACTGCAAAACAACTCTAGTATGAATGATATCTTACTTGGGAACTATTTTGCAGGCTCGTAACTTAATGTAAACAAGAGCAGTCAGAAGAGACAGCATGCTCGACTAAGTAAGTATTAGTCACAGGAGATGTGGTTGATGATATAGAACATACATATTTTAAAATTTAAAAATATAACCTTAACAAATTTAAAGTAAAAAAAGATATAAAAAAATTAAAGATTTTAAGTTCATGGGAGACAATTTAAAAAAAAAAAGGTATTTGGAGTTATGAACCTTGTCAAATGAGATGTGGTTAATAATAAGGAACATATATTTAAAGTTTGAAGTTGATAATTTAAGAAATAAAAAAGTTATAGTAAAAAGTATTCTACTGCATAAAAACTTTAATCAGAAATATGGATGCAGACGCCGACGCTAGGGCGAGTAGGAGAGCTTTCCATTTACTTCGTAAAGTCAAGCTAAAAGAGTGAGTTACAACCATTTTGTGCTAAGTCCACATATATTTGTCAACTGTTTAACAACTTGAATTGAAGTAACATTAATCTTGGAACTACATCAGCTAGTAAATGGTTTTTTTTTTGTAGAACTTCTGAAGCCAGTGAAATATATACTGGAAACAATGCTAGTTTCTATAACATTTACAGCATAACTACTTCATCTTAACAAATATTTGCTGTGGAACAACTACAAGTGAGGTAAGTGCATACATATATCAATGGTAAATTTGATATTGTTTTCTGATTTATTGAGAAGACATATTCAAGCAAATGTATATTTAAAGAAACAACAGACAGTTCATTGGGTACTGATTCTTCTATTTTACAAGTACATGTACTTAGTGTATTTCCAATCATCTTGTGACATTTAAATAATTTAATAATCATTAAGAAAATGTAAACAATGAATTCAATAATAGCCCACAGACCACACTTTAAAGAGCAATGACCTTTATCAAGACTCAAATCTTTGATAATTGAAGAAGTGGGCATATTTTAGCATTGAAGATCTATAACTAATACTGGCATTACATGACTTCATGTGCTGATTTTTCTAATATGGAAACATACTAAAATTGATTAAACTTTTATTACAATTTTATTGTCCAGTCCTAGAGTCAAATAAATTATAATAGAAATACATAACTATATATAGCAGTAGCAAACAAGTCTACTGATCGAGGGGTAATGGATTTGATTCTTGGGTGGGCCTTACTTCTATGAAGCTTGGTCATGAAATAATTGCTACAGCTACTCAACCTCCAACCACTGATTCTAAATCATGTAGGGCAGTTGTTAGTCAATGAAGGAAGTATGAGCATAGTAACTAGTTAACATCTTAATCCAGAGATTAAGCTATTCTACGAACAGTGAGTAGATTGACTGACCACAGTGTAATGACCTACAAAAAGCATTGCTACGTCATTAAACCCAACCAACAAAAAAGCAAAAATTTTCTATTATTCATTAATACAAAGAATTGTTAACTTACATCAACCTGTGAGATAACTTTATCTGGTATAAAAGCTTTGATAGAAAGTAAAGCTCTTAGACTTAATGGACTACACCAAGGAATAATAACCTGAAATTATAAAATAAAAGTTTATACAAGTTATTTCCCTTTGACTGCATCAAAGAACAACAACTCAAAATTATAAAATACAATAATAGTAAACAGAAATTATCTCCCTTGATAAAATACACGGGTAACTTTTTTATTTCTAGTTAATTTGCTCTCAAACTTTTTCTTCAGCTACATATGACAGCAAAGTCACCAGCTTTCCTAGACTCTTATAAGCATTGACTTAGTCTTTAACAAGGAACCAAAGCAGTTTTCCAACACAGAGGTAAGTTTAACATTGTTATCAAATTTTTAAGGAAAGGTATGACCCTGTCACAAACGGGGATCATTCCCATCATTGATTGCTGAATTTGAAATTCCATGTACTGTTTGCTCGACCAGGAAAGCAACTACATAATTATATCATAACAAATGTGGGTACATGATTGTCAAAATAACCTGCAATAGTTCAACCTCAAGTATAACAAGAGCTGTCAGAGGAGACAGCATGCTCGACTAAGTAAGTATTTGTCACAGGAGATGTGGTAGATGATAAGGAACATACAAATTTTAAAATTTGAAAATATAACCTAAACAAATTAAAAGTAAAAAAAAATAAAGAAAATTTTAGATTCATAGGAGACAGTTTTGAAAAAAAAATGTATTTAGAGTTATGAACCTTGTCACATGAGATGTGGTTGATAATAAGGAACATACATGCATAAGAGCAAACCTGATAGAAAAGGAATTTAATCCATATAGAAGGGTTAATAGTAAAGCACTCTATTTCTGGCAACATGATAATTACTGATATCATCATAGTGGAGTGCACCAATATAAATGGTGGGACCTACAAGAACAAAATAAAAAGCTGCTCTTTTGTTTATAACAGAATAGTGAGTAGACGATTTAGGGAGTTTATACTATACTTACCCCAAAAACAAAAGCAGAGTTCCATATCCAAGCCCATGTTCTATTTACATAATTATACCACCTCCACATTGGATATCTTGTACTTGTTTTATGTTTTACATATTTGTTTAGATAATAATGACAACTAGTAATCTGAAATAAAACGGAAAAAAAACATTTAAGTGATGAAAGTTGATTATGAACAAGTAATGTTCGACAAAACATAATGCTCCCTTCAGTACAAACAGGGGTCCAAACAGTCCATGTTAGCAATAAAAGATATTTGTTCTGAAGTTTCTTATATGAGAAATTTAACTGGTTACGTCTGGTTTAACATAAAAAGATAAGAAAATAGTTAGGAAAGCATCTATGAAACAGTTTAAGAATTTCTTAACAACTGACATAACTTAGTATAATTATAACCTAAGTACATTACACTGCCCTCCCAAAGTTTCTTCACACATTCACATTTACATTGTACTAAATGGAGTTACAAAAATTTGTAACAGCAGTTTATTGTTTAATGTTCTTTTAGTTTGCTTTTTTAAATCAGTACTTTATTCTTCTGTATGTGAAATAACAAAAATATCTCAAACTTGATAATGATTCATTGAGATATATAACAATAGTTTTGTAGGCTGATAGATAACTGTTGCTGTACTCAATAAAATAAATTATACCAATAAAATTTAGTTTTCATTGCATGAATAATGGATAAAATAAACAATTACATAATAATTCTTCAAACTTGGAACTTGAAATTTTTAGCAATCTAATTAATTGTAATGTGAAGGAATTTCTGGAGGGCAGTGTATGTAATATACCATTAATAATAATCATAATAATTTTATTTTCAAAAAAATGACATGACACATGGTATACAAATGGTGAATATCACAGACTCTAATAAGCCATAATGTCACACACATCAATGCCAGGGATGGCACAAAAAAGAGATAAATCTCTTATTTCCATTAAGGTCCTGATTGATAAAAGAGAACCTAGACATCTTACAGTATTTGGACGGTGTGTAGGTACATCTTTCCCTGTGTCATCAATGACTGTAGGTACAATGATTTCTTCATCATTAGCACACTTTATAGTATCATAATTCTTTGGAAGCCATATTCTCAAGGAGAATGTAAACACTCTATTTGGTATTCGAACTTGACTTAACTCTTTCAATAGAATTGCTTCTCTCTGTGAATAGAAACATAGATGACATAAATCTGGAATGTACAAAATTATACAATACGAGGGTCGTCCGGAAAGTTTGTAGACACCTGAGTTGATAGGAGTATTTCCCATTAGAATTAAATAAAACTTTCTTAAATTCCTCACCAATGTTCTATATCGTTCATCGGAACCTGCTTACAAAGACTACTCAGGGAAAACCAAGGAGTGGTCTTGGTAAACAGGTGGTCTTATTTCACATGTCATATAAACAAACCTTTAAGCGACCAAGTATACTTTTTATTGTTAC
Organism: Mactra quadrangularis; assembly: GCA_025267735.1. Taxonomy (NCBI): domain Eukaryota; kingdom Metazoa; phylum Mollusca; class Bivalvia; order Venerida; family Mactridae; genus Mactra; species Mactra quadrangularis. The sequence continues at coordinate 18,595,200 of CM046303.1, read as the reverse complement.
TTTATAGTTCATTTTTCTCAACTGTCAAAGTTTGAATAAATTCATGGTGGTAGAAATTACACTATCACAATATCATGAGAGTTAGACAAAGAACATGAATCACCGTGAAATTATTCATATTTTGACAGTTGAGAAAAAACAACTACAATTAATGATTTTTCTTAAATATGGATACATCAGTTTACAACTTATAGTTGATTTACAATGATTTATTGCCAAAATTCCCAAAATAAAAATGATAACATTATATTCAAGTTCAAAAAGAAGAAGCGTAAAGGTATAATACATACAGCAGTAATAAAATTATGATCTCTTTTAAGGAAGTAAACAGCCTGATATAAACCGTCATCTTCACATAAGTTGATTGCTTCATCTGACCATATGTTTTGTTCTATGAATTCTCTCTGTAATACAAGTACTCAATGTACAAAATTATTTCAAGTCAAATTAAATCAAGATGTACAATTTTGAAAAAAGTACATGTAACAATGTACACAACAAATATAGACAGGATCAGTTGCATGATGGTTTTTTAAAAAAAATTTGATTTTTTTAAATTTCAGCGGAGACCTGAAAGGCCCAAGATGACTTGGAAACAGTTGACAGAGAGGGATCGCAGAGAATAGCACCTCTCTGTGATCTCTCCTCAAGAGAGAGACACTTGAAGATCAGGTGTGAGAAATGCCATGTGTGCAGCAAGCCAGCTACCTGGAAGGAGGCCCACTGAGGCCCCCACACTTGCACGATAATCATAAGACCAATGATGATGATTATTATAATGCTCATAAGTTGGTTAGGAAAGGCAACAACACCATGACTTCCATACAGCATGCACATCAGCTGCATGACAAATTTGGGTCTTGATGTAAATAATATTAAACTGATATAACAAATAGATTGAACTTAAAAGGTACAATTGTCCTAGTTACCTCAAATGCTGAAGTTTGTCCATTGACCCAATCTGTAATACGAGATTTCACTGGGTACTTTTCTTTCAAATGAGTAAGTAACTGTAAAAGACAAAGAAACATCAAAACAATGTGAAGCATTTCAATCCATTGATTTTTAGATAACAATAATGGCTTATAACAGTGGGGTTTTTAGCTATTTTTTGTTACAGCCATTCCTTTCAAATTGTGAATATTAATGCAATTACTAGTATCTTTATAAAATTGAGAAAAATTCTGAGGGATAATTATCCAAAATTAAAAGAAAAACTCATTTTTACTCATCACTGTCATAAAATGTACCAGAAGAACATTCTGGTCTAGTTATAAAACAAAAAACAGTCACTAAATAGCCTTAATTGAGGTCATTCTTCATCAAGTCTTGCTGATTATAAAACAAATAATGAATTTTTCATCATCACTCTTTCAGTTGTGAAAACTCAATCAATACACTATCAGTGCTTTGATTTCTTATCACAAACTCTTTTAAACCTCTTAACAAATCTTTTAGAAACAACGCTGATCTGAAAACTTTTACAGAACATGGTAAGATGAAAACTACTGGAGATGAAATAGTACCTTTGTTTTCATATCTTGCATTTTATCTATAAGATTTGAGGTTGCCTTCTTCATGGCTATCACAGATTTAGCTTGAGAGACTAACAATGAACCTGATAATAGAAAACAATTAAATTATAAATATAATTATTATCAGTCTATGAGTACAGTATTATCCAAAAATTGTACCACAACAGTGCATGTTGAAAACCAAATATTTTGAATTCCAAATATCTTGTAAATTATGTTGGTATAAACAAGAAACAAGAAATGTAAAGTGGAAACCACATTATAGCTGAATTTTCATCAAGATCTGACTATAATTGACAGAGATATCCAACATATTAAAAACTTTAACGCAAAAATACCAAAGTGAAATAATCCGTATAAAAGCCCAAACTCCTCACAGCGGTTACGTCACGCGTTGCTACTTTAACTACTGCCTTCATATGAATCACGTGACACAAGTAGTACCACATGACTAATGTTTAAATTTAAACGAGCAATAACGGTAAGCCTAAAATGCGTTAGGCGTAATGTAGCGAAAATAACATTGAGTTATAAAAATTGTGGTTAATTTACAAGTACTGCCAAAGAAATAAGATAAATTAAATAGAATCAATCATTATGTACCAAAATTGTTTAATTCATGAATAAATTACACCGGAAAGTGAGCAAGATCGGGAATGAGCTGCGCTGTCCACCCAATAGGGACTATTAAACAATTATGCTACAATTATATTTATATGGCACTAAATAAAATAACATTTATATATTAAATGACTAAAATAAGTACAATTATCCATTTAATATCTACTTTGCGTAACATTTTGTTATTTATACAATTTTACACACTTTAGGTAACAGGTGTCAGGGTAAAATTAATCTTAGTATTTTTTACAAATTATTTTTTTATACTAATTATTTTTTCCCTTTATGTACTTTGAACATCCTATTTTACTGAAAAAGACTAAATTTATAGAAAATATTGAAATGTAAAAGAAAAGATGAAAAAAGTTTTTCGGCTCTCTGAGCGAATTTACTTGTGGTGGCAGTGGTTATTAATTTGATAAAGGGAGATAACCACTGCGAGGGGTTTGATAAAAGCCAGAAAAGTTGTGGTTACTTTCTAATTCTGTTCATCATATGGTATGTTATCATTGTATGAAGTTTCATAAAGATCTGACAATAAATGGCAGATATATATGGTAAAGAAAAAACTTTAATGCAATTGTTAACGACACCGGACGCCCAGTATAGGTCATATAACAGCGGTCAGTCAACCTACACCTTGTTCCTGGAAAGGCTATATCTCTTGATTTAGCTGTTAACCAACTACTAAGCACATACCTTTGTCAGTGACTGACAACTGCCCTACATAATTAAGAATCATTGGTAGGAGGGAGAATGCCTGAAGAAATAATTTCATGACCAAGCTCTACAAATGTATGCCCGGCCCTGGAATCTAACCCACAACCCCTTGATAAGTAGATTTGGGTGTTACCATCTAAGCTAGCCTCCTTAATTTCTTTATAGACATAAATGTATCAAAGATAAATAAAGGATAACTTATAAGCAATGCCTACATATAATGAAAATAAACACTAGTAAAACCTACCTATGCCATGTTCAATAGATTCTAATTCAGCATTATTCAATATAGATCTATAAACTCTCTCTAAATATTCCTCTTTTACTGCTTCATTTACTTTCTGAAAAAACATCAAGTCAGACATTACATATATGTTTTTAGACAGCAATATTAAATACAGATCTTTAAACTCTCTCCAAATATTCTTCCATAATTGCTTCATTTAATTTCTAAAATATATCAAGTCAGGCAAACAAAACTACTAAATCTGGTTTTATTTAGTAGAAATACATAATTTTATTTATTTATCTATTTTGTTTATCTTGCATAAACATGTACATACTTCACTTATTTGCATAAAACTTGTCAATTTCATTCAGTTTTCATATATTGTATGTTGTCATTTGTGTGTACTTTCATTGTTAATCTTATGGAGGTTTTACGGGAAGACTTGGCTTGGCATGTCCAAATGAGTTGTTCATTTTTTCTCAACTGTCAGAACATGAATAATTTCACGGTGAATGTGTTTATTAAAATCATTGAGTTTCCGAAAGTGTGTATTATGATCAAGTTAAGCTGCTTTTGCGGTATGATATGTTTTAGTCAAGATATTTTTAATAACAATTAGACCGCCAGTACAAAAACAATGCATTCAGTCACCGTGAAATTATACAAGCTTTGACAGTTGAGAAAAAACGGACAATACTATCATAGACACAGTATGAACTTTTATACACAGCATTATTTAATATAGACTAATAACTGTCACCAGATAATCCCCTTTTACTTTCTAGAAAATATAAAACATTGGTGGTGTTGTACTTTTTAAAACACATTCTTTAAATGCTAAGCCAGTCTGATGCCACTTTGAAAAATGGTATTTCAACTGTACATAGAAATGTGGCTAAAGCAGAGATGGTCCTTTTATTGGAAATGCACAAGAGGGCTGATTATACCTGGCCATTTAGAAAGATTACAACAGATATAAACAAACATGATAGAAAATGTTAACTATTACCTTTGATATTTGTTCATTGGTAAGACCTTGACCTGAAAATACCAAATAGTAAGTTTTATTCATTTACACTTTTATAAAACAAGCTTTAGTGAAAGAATTTTATAAGAAGAACTTCTTATGATTAATAATACAGTACTGAGTTGGGATTACGGGTTGACCAAAAACTTTGAATTTAATAATGAAATTCAATAATTCCAAAATTTTCCTTTTTTTGTTTTTTCAATTTTTTATCAATTAAGCTTAAACTACATGAAACTTTGTCTAGTCTAACTACTTGTAAATAACCACGTATGTAGACTATGTTTGGGTATCAAAGTGTTCTCGATTAACTAAAATATTGCAAACTAACAATCTATAAGACTGCATGATGTAAGGGAGACAATCCAAATGCTATCAGTTAGGAATCATATATGTATGCAGTATGCTAACTGCGAAGTTACTTTTTATGCCTTTCTATAGTATAATATTTACTTTATAATAATTTATTTCAGCTTAATTGTGCAACAAGTTGTTACAACTTATATTAATCTCTTTTGAGTCCACTTCCTGGTCCCCCAGTAATGAGCTTGAAGGATAAAGTTTCTTGCTAAAATAAACTGGGTAGGTTTTAGATGGGAACTTAAGCAACACAGAGTATTGTAAGATATTTGATGATATGCTAGCCAAGGTGTGCCAATTAAGATGGTTCAGAAGATACATATAACTGTTATACATACCTTTAAGAGAAACTATAAGTTTCTGTCTAAAGTTGACATACCAACCCTTACTTTCTCTCTCCAATATGTTACTTAGTACAGGTAAACAATTGTTGATTAAATCTGTAAGAATATTAAAACAAGAAAATAACATTATTTTATCAAATAATCAAACTTCATTTCATAACAATAACATAAATTAACAGACAATGTTAAGATTATAAGAATATATGTATGCATGCATTTTATTCTTATGTCAAACTGCCAGAAGTAATTACAAAATGTCCCTTTTTTTGAATTAGTTCAATTTTTTATTTATTACTGTTGATAGTATTGATAAGTGATTACTAAATTATGTATCCCAGATCAGCAATAATTGTCCATTTTCTTAAATTAATTTGAATTTTTATTTCATCATTGTCGCCTGATTCATTATGTCATTTAGTGAAGCCTGTTTAAGTAAAATAACTACTAGCAGATTTCATAGTAAAAAACCTACTTTCAGATTTCATAGTTCAAAGAATAAAATTCGTACATACAAATATAGTGTAAGACTTCGTCAAAAACAATTAAAACATATAGGAAAAACAAACAGATAACTACCTACCTTTATTAAATAATCTCAGATCTATATCCATTCCTTTAGGTGTCTGATATATATAAGGTATAGGTGGTGGACGCATATTTTGATTCTATAATATATAAAACATGTAAACATATGAGAGTTCTAAGTTATAATGAAAACCAAGAAATCATTTCGCAATTTTCAATTTAGTGACTTTCGCAGCCATAGAATTTCCACAAAGTTTTTACTTTGCTACTGGGTAATTGGCCGATTCCATCACAATCGCGAAACAATCTATATATAACATTACATTGTAAATAAATGTATGAATGTTCTAACAGCTAATTGATCACTAAATACAAATAGTATAGAAAAATTTCAAGTAAAACACCAAAAAGGTTCAAACCACAGGTGCTGGACACAAATTTTCCTCATCATAGTGTACATGTATATAGAGAATAGAATATGATAAAGAAAATTTGTGTCTGGCACCTATGGTTCAAATTAATGTTGTTGTACATGTTTTATAAAGGTTCTTCTGCTCTAAGGAATGCATAATGTGGAGACAAGTTCAAATTATTCATAGTACGAGGCCCAATATTCATCACTGACCTGAATTTGTTACCCCTTATATATTATATTAATAATAATCAGCTATTTCTCAAATATTTCAAAATACAACTCAGCTAAAAATGTTTGGAACTTTTTCCATATAAACAGTTTTAACTCAGATCTGTAAAAATTGAACTTTATTTACAAGTTATATTTTCGCTACAGCTGATTTTGCAGACAATGTAGACAAAGGAACTTGCATTATCACGGATATAATGCCAACTTGCACTGATATGTGTGTGTAAACATTTGGTAGGTGGAGCATAACAATGGGTAGGTGGTGGATATATAAAAATTGTTGGGAGGTTTATACTATTAGTTATAAAGATTTTTGACGGTGTATATGGGTCCTTAAACCCCGAGAGCACATATACCCCGAGGCGTCAGCCGAGGGGTTATATGTAGCTTCGAGGGGTATAAGGACCCATATACACCGTCAGAAATCTTTATTACGATTTTATAATACTTCAAATCCCTAAAAAATCGGTCGGGAGCTCTAAAATGTACAAAAAAATTAACGCAGTATTTTATTTCAATTTCCCCGTGGCGCACCCCAATTGCTTTTTACTACGTTTGATCATGACGTCATACTGGCGACCGTGTTAACTATAAAGTTGATAGTATTTATTTACTATTTGACAAGTTAAGTTTTAACTTTTAAGCTTATAATTTTTGTGGATTTAAGGATCGGAAGAACAAGGATCTATTTAAAAATGGACACGGAAGATAGGGATATATGGACTTTATTAAGGAAACACTCGCTAACGGCATAAACTGTTAGGGCAAGATGAAAATGGTTTTCCGAAAATAGAGCAAAGAAAATCTACGTGGATTCGTATTTGAGAAAGATCTTTGACAGCCAGTTTCATTATTTATTCTTAATGCATAGCTTGGTTTGCTTCAATGAATGAAACGCAAGCCAACCTTTGTATTAACTTTATAATGACTGGAAAATTCTTCATATTGAACATAGTCACGCAGAATTTGATGGAACTTTGAAGACGCTGGGATGTTGGAGTTGTCGGGCCCTTGATTTACAGTATTGTGAGTAATAGATTTATTATTCATGTTGAAAACTCGCTGTATAACGTTATTTTATAAAGATCAGGACATCGATATGTCTTATTTGCTTATAAATGTTAAGATTACAAAGAAAAACATAATCGAATCGATGAACAAAATGGCGGACATTTGACAAGAATTTATGTTGCATTGAACATTATGAGAGGCTACACGAGGGGACACGGTGTATATGAACTCACACACGGTATATAAGGATTTTTTCGCACACCCAATCAGCCAATCAAAAGCCGTCATTTTTTCTTGAAGTATTATAAATAGACTGATACAATGAAATTAGAAAATACATCTGAAGATGAATACAGATGACATTACCTTTCTTCTCTCTCTAGTACTCAGTCTACTTGTGTCTTTAACATATTGACAAAATTTACCAAATCCTTGTCTATAATTAGACTGAAAATATAGTTTAAAAAAGACAACTGTATTATTGGTGCCGACAATGATAATGATGATGATAATGATGATGATGACATTGGTGATGATGATGATTATTATTATTATGATAATAATGATGATGATGATGATAATGACTTTATTGGATTTTATTTATAGTTGATAAAATGTTTGGTAAATACAATTTTCAATATGGTCCACAGCATTGGACTGGAAATCATAGTATAACCATTAATGGTTAAAATCACATCCAATACCTACCGTAACTTGTTTTCTTCAGCAAGACATATTCAAGAACTTGTTTCATAATTAATCTTAAACTAATGTGCATAAACTGAACCCAGCAAACTTTGATTATTTCTTTAATATAACAAATGATAGGGGAAAAATACACATATTAAGTTCAAAATTAATACACAATATACAAAATATTTCCTTATTTCAAGAAAAAATCTTGAATAAAGAATTAATGTTCCATTCAAATAGAACATCAACTCCCAGCATGTCAGTAAACACAGACATTAAAAGTTTTGTTTTTTAATACCAGTATTGATTCTTAACCAAACATTTCTAATATTTTATTACATGTCATGTTGACAGTAATGTCACAGTCTGTTTAATATCTTCACAGTGCTGATATTAACCTTTAGGCAATATAAAATAATAGTTAGGATTTTCATCAAAATTTTGGAATAAAATGGGACAGAAGGACATAAGTCCCTGACAAATAATCCTCAGATTTCCAACCAAGTTTTGGAACAAAATTGGGCAGAATGGCACATTTTAATGCCATTAAATATTTGTATTTAACTATGAGTAAGAAAAAGATTTCTTAACCAATTAATATTTTTAACCTATTGTGTATAGTTATCTTCCTATTTTATGTTTTTAAAAAGGTAAGTTGAATGTTTTAAATTGTTTGCATTAACTTTTGCTCTGGAATTAATATAATAACAAGAGCAAAGCTAAAAACTGCAAATACACCAGTCAATCATGAGGATTATATGCACTACACTTTGTCTCAAATTGAAAAAAATTAAAAAAAATAAAAATTGTATAAGCTTGAGTTATAGTTAATGTTCTCTACATGTTTACTTACGAGGAATGCCTTAATATAGCAAATTGATGACCCTAACAAGACATGCACTATTGTAATCAATCAAAGAGAGATAACTACAAAAACTGCATTAGGTGGAGTTATGGTTCTTGAATTCTGTAGGTTAGCATATATGTACCGAGTTTAAGGTTATGCTCTGAACAAAGAAGCAAAACACTCTGGCCCACCAGCCCAGATCCCAATACACAAAGCAACTTTGACAGGCATATAAAAAGTAATGGGACCAAGACACTTTTAAAAAGGGGATGCGAAACTAATAATAATCTTTCTATAGCCTAATATTTTATTGAACATTTCATTAATTTTCTCATTATGCCAGTGTAAAACAAATCAGTGAGATGAGTTTACTGGTCAAGAGGGAGTTTAACATCATCATTATTTTAATAGCTCCATTGTTTGTATAATTTTACAAAACAAAAGAGAAAGCTTTTAGATTTAAATTATAGATGTTTGTTTGTTTGTTTTGGTTTAACAACGCATAAACACAGGTCATATCGCGCTTGTATTATAGACATGTATGCATGTAATTACTTATTATGTCAAGTATAACAAGAACCAGTGATTTTATCTTTTACTTTGTGATATATGTCAGTTGGACAAAACTATAAAGTGCTAATTTTTATAATTTCAACAAGTGTAGTATGGCTGTATACATATTTTATAGCTTTTTATATATGTAGTAACTTTATTTCTGCTTTATCTGCCATGGTCAGTCTTGTGGCAAAAATAATATCCAAGAGAATATCAGAGCTTAAACAGTAAATTTTAACTATTAAGATCATCATTTCAATAGTCTAATAACAGTCTTGATAAAGGGATCATTACATGTATCTTCTCTAATTAAGCATTTGAGACTTAAACTAAAATAATTGCCTATTCTATTTGTTTGTTTGTTTTTATTGGGTTTAACGCCATAGCAACAGATTGAATAAGTCATATAACAGTGTCCAGTCTATCTAACCTAGTTTTCCTGGACCCTTGTCTATAACCAGTACTAACCTACCCTTCCAAAAGGCTGGAAACTTCTCCATATATCTTACTTATGGAGGAAAATTGACATAATTTCTGTACCCCCTTCAGACACGAGATTCCAAATCCCGGCGCGGTACCAACTGTGCTATCGACCCGGGTTGCATGTTTTAGCAATAATCATGCTTGTCTTTGTAGCAATACTATACTGTACAAGTAATGGTTTGATATATTTACCTTAACATCAAGTTCAGCAATCAAGTATCTTTGATGTTCCAGTCTTATTTTCTGTTCTATATCACCAGGGCTTGTTGATGGCATTCCAAACAATATATCTATAAACATATTTATATTATTATTGTACATAATTATTATATATACACCAGCAATTATACATTAATTTTTCCTCCAATTTTTCACTCACCAACTTACCTAGCCAGCTTTCCTGGACTATTTCCTTTACCAGTACTCACCCCTCACTAGGAGCTGAAAACCTTTCCATACACATATCAGCATTCAAGTTACATTTTCATACAATGGTATGACTAGCTGCAACAAGGAATCTAATCCATTATATCAGATTGGAAGTCCAGCAACTAATCACTGAATCACACAATGACATGTGGTCAAATTTGATAAATACACAGTACTTATCATTCCAAATGATAATATAGTAATTGAAATTAGTGAATCATACATAGCTTTTGGCATGACATTTGTCATTATTGTGTGATAACTTAACAAAACTTTAAGAACATTTCATTTCAAAGATTTACAGTGAAACCTCTCTGAATAGCTACTTCAATATAACAGCAACTTCTTAACAATGGCCAACTTGAAATAACAGCAACCTCCAACAACTATCAAAAACCTCTCAACAAGAGGCTTCTCTAAATAACACCAAACTCTCAAAAATTGCCATCATTGAATAACAACTGTCTCTCAACACAAGCCACGTCAATTGAATCCATCTTGAACAATTTCACCAGCAGCGTGTTCAATTACCCTGAACGTTCCGAAACGTTAGGGTCAGGACAACTCAACCCAAAGACAACTCAACCCGAGAAAACTAAATACCTCACTAACGGTTTGAGTTTTCCCAACTTTGGGTTGATTTTTCCATGGATTGATTTGTCTACAGGTTGAGTTGTCCCATACCCGTAACATTCACTAACAGTCGTTACTGAACATGCGGCTGAAGAGAGCCCTTAATAAATTTCTCCATAAAAGACACTCCCCAAAAATTGGTCACTATAATAGACAATTCATCATAGGCAGTTCATAGAGAGGTTTCACTGTAAGTCTTCATTACATACCTAAGAGTTTCCACAATCCTCTTCCCCAACTAGCCACAGATTCCGAGAGACTAAATACAGGGGAGATAATTCTGTTCTTAGCTGTAATGATCAATAATCTTAGAGCTAGGGCAGTATCCTGAAATAATTACAACATAACACATTTATATATGTATATATAGAGCGATAAAAAAGGCCTTATGTCATCTGAAATATAGTACAGTATGAAGTTAAATTTTCATTAACTTCAAATTACATAATAAATTAAGACTACAGCAAAGTTCAGTTATTAAGACCACCTTGATTATTGCATATTGTCCATTTTTATTATTTATAATTACTAAATTTTTAATATGAGAAGTAAAATGTTCCAATATTCGGACCATTCCTCTATTAAGACAAGACCATTAGTTCGAATCCCATCCGAGGAGGTTATACCCTTCCATGAGAATTTGACAATAATGTCAATTTTCCTACATCAATAAGGTATATGGAGAATTTTCCGGCCTTGTGAAAGGGTATGCGAGTACTGGTTATAGACAAAAGTACAGGAAAGCTAGATAAAGTGCGCTGGACATTGTTAAATAACCTAAAATTGTGTTGACACCGCGTTAAGCCCAGTATAACTAAATAAAGATTTTGATTGTCTCTTATAATGGAACTTAATTGTACATTATAAAGTGACCCCACCCAGTTTCATTTTTATTCTTCAAGGGCTAATGCTGTTTATATATACATGTCTGTTGTGTATAAATATGATGTCTATCAATTATGACCTATTGTTCATGTTCATATATACATTTTACCTTAGCGTAAACAATAGCTAATATTTGGTTATCATAGTACAACTCATAGTATAACTCATCTGGCAATTGAAGAATTAAGAGGAGACCACAAGAATCTATGAGTTTTTCTATGAATCAACCTAGTTTTTGACCCCACATGGCCAATCAGTATAAAACTCATCAAAGATTTAATTAATTGGAAGCTTCTGAGCCAGTTTGATAAAATATTGGAACATAAGTGTGACATTTAATTTATGAGTTTTAATTTGAGTTAGTTTATCCAACATGATTAATCTAGTGTCTACTTTTTTAAATAAAAAATACTGTCACTGAGCCAGTTTTGATGAAAATTAAAAATGACCTGGAGAGTGTTAACAATTGTTGACATTGAAAATGTTAACATTGTATCATGCATGCAATATTCACAACAATCAATGCCAGACACTCACTTATATAAATCACAATTGCTCACCATGAGCACTTTGTGCTTAAATGAGCTCTAATTAATTCATAATCTATCGGTCAGCACAAAAGTTGTCTATCTACATATAAATACAGAAGAATGTAGTCTAGTTTTGCACTGACACATCCAAATGGTCAATGACAGACTTACTTGCAACCCATTTTTCATTTAACATACTCATTCATTAATTTCTGACAATGCCTACCAGGTCACACGCCATGAGATGTTCAATCAAAAATCCATTACCATAGAAATCAACAATCAATATGGGGCAGAGGTTTGTATTGATTACATAAAAAACAACTATAGACCATTGATATTATGATGTATCAATTTAGTTGATTTATTCATAAACAAGATAAATTTAATTAATACATCAATCATCCCTTTGAAGTTAATCAATGATAGCTTGTGATCTCTTTTATATCCATATGTATGTAGTACAAGTGATAACATTATAGTGTAGCATAAATCTCAATGTACCAATAGTAGTCTGAAATAATAAGCCAAGGTCACACCTCCAGCATAAATCTCAATGTACCAATAATAGTCTGGAATAATAAGCACCGGTGACACCTTCAGCATATATCCCTAAGTATTGAAATAATAAGCCCTAGTCACACCTCCAGCAAATATCCCAAAGTATTGAAATAATAAGCCAGGGTCACACCTCCAGCATATATCCCAAAGTATTGAAATAATAAGCCAGGGTCACACCTCCGGCATATATCCCAAAGTATTGAAATAATAAGCCAGGGTCACACCTCCAGCATATATCCCAAAGTATTGAAATAATAAGCCAGGGTCACACCTCCAGCATATATCCCTAAGTATTGAAATAATAAGCCAGGGTCACACCTCCAGCATATATCCCTAAGTATTGAAATAATAAGCCAGGGTCACACCTCCAGCATATATCCCTAAGTATTGAAATAATAAGCCAGGGTCACACCTCCAGCATATATCCATAAGTATTGAAATAATAAGCCAGGGTCACACCTCCAGCATATATCCCAAAGTATTGAAATAATAAGCCAGGGTCACACCTCCGGCATATATCCCTAAGTATTGAAATAATAAGCCAGGGTCACACCTCCAGCATATATCTCAATGTACCAATAATAGTCTGGAATAATAAGCACCGGTGACACCTTCAGCATATATCCCTAAGTATTGAAATAATAAGCCAGGGTCACACCTCCAGCATATATCCCTAAGTATTGAAATAATAAGCCCTAGTCACACCTCCAGCATATATCCCAAAGTATTGAAATAATAAGCCAGGGTCACACCTCCAGCATATATCCCAAAGTATTGAAATAATAAGCCAGGGTCACACCTCCAGCATATATCCCTAAGTATTGAAATAATAAGCCAGGGTCACACCTCCAGCATATATCCATAAGTATTGAAATAATAAGCCAGGGTCACACCTCCAGCATATATCTCAATGTACCAATAATAGTCTGGAATAATAAGCATTTCCAAAATAAATGTCAATGTAATGGATCGATAAGCCTGGGTCACATCTCAACCATAAATCCTAATGTATTGGAATGAAAAGCCTGGGTCACATCTCAACCATATATCTGAATGTATTGGAATGATAAGCCCGGTTCACACCTCAACCATATATCTGAATGTATTGGAATGATAAGCCCGGTTCACACCTCAACCATATATCTGAATGTATTGGAATGATAAGCCCGGTTCACACCTCAACCATATATCTGAATGTATTGGAATGATAAGCCCGGTTCACACCTCAACCATATATCTGAATGTATTGGAATGATAAGCCCGGTTCACACCTCAACCATATATCTGAATGTATTGGAATGATAAGCCCGGTTCACATCTCAACCATAAATCTTAATGTATTGGAATGATAAGCCCAGGTCACATCTCAACCATATATCCTAATGTATTGGAATGAAAAGCCCAGGTCACATCTCAACCACAAATCTTAATATATAAATAGTATAATGGAATGATAAGCCATGGTCACATCTTCCTGACTCATCTATACTATATTTTCTGGATACTGACTGTATTTTTAACCAATGGAATGATCTAGTTTAATCCTGTTTTTCTATACTTGACAACATGAACTGTATGCTCTTCAATTAAAGGCAGTATACTGCTGCATTGAAACCTTAAAGTGTGAGATAAAAGTACTTACGTCCAGTAAGGAGTTATGTGCATTATGTGAACCTTTCTGTAAAAGTTTAGTTAATCTCCATCTGTGTACTTGACCAGGAAAGTTAACACTAGGTACTTCAAACTCTCTGTAAATATAAATAAATCATATAACATTAAAAATCTCTGTAATATTTCTGAAGGGGGTGCTACAATTCATGATCAATAGGTTTAAGTTTTAAGTTGCAGTTAAAATGTGAACAACAACACTTTGCCTCAGATGTTAAAAGTTTAGCCCAAAGACTGGTGTCAATCATAGACTGTGATACCTACTGTCAGACTAACAAAGAAATAAAAATATCAAGCAAATATGATATAGTGTATGTAATAAAGACCTCTAAAACAAATGTCTATCAATTACTCATCCATTTATCCTGACTGGAGATACTCATCAACATACTATAAGACCTTTCTTAGCAGCCCTCTCTAGATTATACTCACCTCTAAGTCAAACCTAAAGCCATATCCCAGCAATGGTGAACTTTTAGTCTAACCCAACGCCACATCCTAGCAATAGTAAAATCTTAGTCTAGCCCAAAGCGACATCACAGCAATGATGAACTCTTACCAACATCTATCAGCCCTCATTGCCATATAAAGCTCTGCATAAGAATATCATCCTGCTCACAAAACTTAATTTCCAAACATTCATCAAGCAAAGGTAATTGCTAGGAGCAGCTTTTTCAAGGCTAGCTGGTGAGACATGAAACTCAATATTTGCATATTTGCAAGTAAATGATTACTGGTAATGATAGCAAATAAAGCCCAGTTCTTAACTGACAATCATTAAATTATCAGTTTCACTGTATATTCTTTATAAAAAATCATATAATCAAATCTTGTAACCATGGTAACATAGAGAATACAAACCCCTTATCCCAGATACTTTGTAGTTGTTCATCTGTTAGTTTCTTCAAGTTACCATAGGGATCAGTAGCTACAGTGTCTAGTTCATCAAATGATGGAGCAACAAATAAATCTCTATAGTTCAACAATTCCTGAAATATACCACAGTTAAATATACATGTATTTCATTTCAAGGTCAGAGCTTGACAATAAAGTTAGTCTAATTGCGTCTGATGACCTATATTTGGGTTAAGGAAACTGCTGGTAAACATTTGGTAGGGGCAAGTAAAATATATAGTCGCTTGTAAAACTAGACAACTTACTTTTAAAGTTAATGTTGAGTCCTGAAGATTATATTTTTGTTTGGAATTTACACTGTTACAAACACTTATTATCAGGTCATCTTGGTGCCCAAACCTGTGAGCTTTCTCAAACATTTGTCTTCTTCAATACTCACTCTCCCTTCTATAAGGAGCTTAATACTTCTCCCTATATGTCAATGCTATCACTGCACCACTACCCCAGCTAATTTTAAGTTAAAATCCCTTATTCCATTCAATATAAGAAAATAATTTCAAAAATTGATAAATACTCATGAAATTTGATATTTTTATTTATAGCAGTATGCTCGTAACTTTGTATGGATATGAACTGTTGCATAGCTTGCAATTGCAAAAATCATTTGTGCAACAGTTAATATGACTTCTTTATTACCTCCCTTTCATTTACAAATAGACTATTTTTAAACATGGCACATAAAAGTCTGTTATTACACAGATTATAGTATAACAGACATGTACTATTTAACATCATAATTTCTAGACTTTTTAGTGGTCATAATACATGGTTTTTATTAATGGAGTGTTTGCTCAAAAGAGGTGAAACTAAGGTGATGATAACTATAGTCAGTCAGTATTACACTCCCCTAATAAATATTATAAAATATTATCATCTAAATTAAGTATTCAAACACAGAAATCAAAACCGATTAAATCTATGTTGGTTTATAAAAGTTTACCGTAATAATATGTTAAACTTAACTTTGGACATTATTTCAAAATTATTCCAGCTAAAATTAATAACAAACTTACCTTGTCCTCATCCATATTTGTAAGTGATGGTGGTAAAACAATAGGAAATGATTTCCAATGATATAACATAGACTCTGCTACCTGTAAAGAGAAAACAAAATTATCTATATACATGTATTACTATGAAGCCTATCTCAACAATCTCTAAAATGAAGGCAAGATGCAATTTGTTCGCTATAACCAAGGTGGAAACCCCTTAAGTTATTGTTTTTGTTATTTGTTTGTGGTGACCCAGTCCAAATTCATCCAAGAGTTATGTAACTTGGTATTTGACCTCCATTGGTAAACCTGTAGACATGTGTGAAGTTTCAAGTGAATCCCTTCAGTAGTTGCAAAGAAAAAATGTTGCACCTAAAAACTTAACCAAGAAATTTCTAAGTATAAAAGGGCCATAATTGAGTCCAAATTCATCCAAGAGTTATGTAACTTGGTATTTGACCTCCAATGGTAACCCAGTAGACATGTGTGAAGTTTCAAGTGAATCTCTTCAGTAGATGCAGATATAAAAGATACAAAAAATGTTGCACCTAAAAACTTAACCAAGAAGTGTTACACCAACGCCAACCCTGACGCCGACACACAGCTGAGTAGGATAGCCCCACTATTCTTTGAATAGTCAAGCTAAAAATCAGTTTTCCAATACAATATTTTCTCCCTTATCCAGTCATCTCACTGCTTCAGCCATTTTAGTATAATTTTAATGAAATGTTATTTATTTTTATTTATTGGAGTTAACGCCGTATCAACACAATTTAGGTTATTTCACGGCGTCCAGCGCACCTAACCTAGCTTTCCTGGACCATTGTCTATAACCAGTACTCACCTACCCTTCCACAAGGCCGGAAACTTCTCCATATTATCTAATCAATGGAGGAAATCGACATTATTGTCAAATTTTCATGGAAGGGTATAACCTCCCCGGGCGGGATTCGAACCCGCACCCCCTCGGGCACGAGTATCCAAATCCTGGCGCGCTACCAACTACGCTATCGACCCGGGTTCTTAATGAAATGTAAAGCAATGGTAAGTATACTGCTAATTGATTGCAACTAATACAAGAATAATGCTATATCTATGGGTAAGCACTAAACTAGTCTAATTATATGTAAATAAAAAAGAATGTACACTAGTTTTGCACTAACCCTTCAATATGTAAAATTTAAAAATATTTGTAAGGGCAGGTTAATAACTGGAAACTGTATAAATGATACAAGAAACCCAACATGAAGTTTTCATGAAGTTTTCTCCTAACTCACATTTTAAATCAATATTAAGTCAAGTAAACAGTTTCTAAGACAGTGAAAAGCTCTGACAAGAAAATCTGTCAATCTTCTCATCTAAAAACATCAAATTGAACCAAACCACCGAACCAAAATTCATTAATGAGTACATGCACAAAAAACATGAATATTGTTTGTTTCTGTACTTTATAATAGAACACACTAACAAGCTACTTGATGATGTAGTTAAATTATAATAGAAACAAAAGAATCCTGAGGACCCAGGTTCGCTCACCTGAAATCAAATGAGATTTAGGAGGGAAAATTTTATGAACAATTCAAATTGAGTTTGTAACTACAAATGATGACCCTGTCTGTTGAATAAGGTTTAACGGGTAAAGTTATGAAGGCTTTGTCAATCAAAAACAAGAACAGCAGATTGAAGTTACAGATTTTGCAAAACTAGACACTACCAAGTTTGAAAAAAGTTTTACTAATTGACCTTATTTGAACCATAATAAAACTTTTCTGAGATTTTATTGACATATGTACTACTTTTGATAAAAATATAAGTTTTTTTTCTTCGATTTGACCTAGTGACCTAGTTTTTTACTTCACATGACCCAAGTTTGATAAAAATCTGAGCTAACAAGCTAAGTGAACTCTAAATGTTCAGTAAGTATTGACTGACAAAGGTCACCAGATAGACAACAGACATCCGAGGAAACTTACTGCTCCCCCTGAACTAAAGCTCAGGGGACCATATTATCAAGTGTCTTATGATAAATTCTAGTTGTATATCCTTCTATATTGTATTGTCAAATTATTGTAAGATTTTTGATAATGCTTCCCAGATGAGCAAGAAATGCCTGAACTGAATATGTACAAACCTAAAATTCTATCAAATAATTTGTCAAGTCTGTGATATTCAATAGCTTAAATAGCTCAATTACTAGACTATCAGTCACAAGAACAGAACAGTACATACATTTTATTAAGATTTGTACGACAAAGGTACATCATCTTACAAAACCAACAAATACAAACAGGTAGTGGGTTTGAAACCTATAAGCATGGCTGTTGCTAATTTTCCTCAACCAAATATATTTTTCAAGACCTGTGGATTATGTAATCAACAATTAAAATATGTCTCAATGAATTTTTACAAGTCTGAATTACCACAAACTGATACTGTAAGCTTAGTGTGATAGACTTACATCTCATAAGAGTGTTTTATTACAATATTTAAAGTACAGATACACTTCAACATCATGGTAGACAAATAAATTATAATCATGATATCCAAAATAGCACAAGGGATTTATATAGCTGTCAATGAAGACATATATAACAATGTATGATAGTCTCAAGGAATAATAATGTCCTTCAATCAATTTATCATTCATAGTGTTTGGATAATAAGATTATAAGATGCAACATGAGAATGTTATAGCTTGGTGAATATAATAACACTGTGTTTTGAGTTCTTCTCATAATAACAATTTGATGTAACTAATAAAATATATGCCTGAATGGCTTTATCACACAATACATCTGTATCACATAGATATCTACATGTGAGTCACAGAGATATCTACAGCTGTATCACATAGATATCTACAGCTGCAACACACAGATATATACAGCTGTATCACATATATATATCTATAGCTGTATCACATAGATATCTACAGCTGAATCACAAAGATATCTATAGCTGTATCACATATATATCTACAGCTGAATCACAAAGATATCTATAGCTGTATCACATATATATCTACAGCTGAATCACAAAGATATCTATAGCTGTATCACATAGATATCTACAACTGAATCACAAAGATATCTACAGCTGTATCACATATATATCTACAGCTGTATCAGAGAGATATCTACAGCTGTATCAGAGAAATATCTACAGCTGTATCAGAGAAATATCTACAGCTGTATCACATAGATATATACAGCTTATCACATAGATATTGACAGCTGTGTGACACAGATATCTACAGCTGTATCACATAGATATCTACAGCTGTATCACATAGATATCGACAGCTGTGTGACACAGATATCTACAACATTATCACACATATATCTACAGCTGTATTACAGAGATATCTTTAGCCTTATCACATAGATATCTACAACAGTAACACAGAAATAATATCTACAGCTGTATCACATTGATATCTGCAGCTGTGTCACATTGATACCTGCAGCTGTGTCACAGAGATATCTACAGCTGTGTCACATTGATATCTGCAGCTGTATCACAGAGATATCTGCAGCTGTGTCACAGAGATATCTGCAGCTGTGTCACAGAGATATCTACAACTGTATCACAGAGATATTTACAGCTGTATCACACAAATATCTATAGCTGAATCACAGTAAAAATCTACAGTTTTTCATCATTCATACCTTACAGATTAAAAAACAACATTCTAACAAGACTAACAGTATATATAATATTGCAGTAATAAATCTATCAGTACATTCCATCAGTGACAATGAATAGATTATCTAAAATGGTTCAGTGAACAGTCTGACCTCCATGTGATAACTTATTACAAGTATATCATACAGCAATACCCTATAACTCATGTTGCTAAGAATTAAAGGTATACAATATACTGAGATCAAAACTGCTTTCAACAATAGGAACCACACTGTAAATTATCCACTGTGGCTTTAAGCTTACTATATCAAAACATATCACAACAGGAGTTTACTGAATACTCTGTTAGCTACTGCAACAGGCTTCTAACAGACTTTAAATAGGAGGTTATTTTGTGGGTAAAGATTAGAGATAGTTGTAGAAGTAAATACACATGTATAGTGGGGCTTAGAATGACATAATATAAAAATAAATTGGTAAAATTGGGAAGATACTACAATATAGAAGCTGAGAATTTCACACTCTAAGAAAAGCAGAAAGTTGATAACTGTTTAAAAAATTTGATCCAGAAAATATTTCTAAGTTATACTTAAAGTCACATTGAAAAAACTGGACAGTAGAGAAAACAGGACGGATCAGTCCTGGCGCTGAGTGGTACACGGTATTCTCAGCTCACAGTTAAAAATATATTGTTTACTTAGCTTAATTATTTCATTAACTCTAGCACTGTACCTTTATTATACAGTGGATGAAATATCAGAAGAATATAAATAAAATACACAAATATATGAAAAAATGTCTGGATAATTGTTAATAATGGATATATCTAATGACAGGTATAATAACCTTCATTAAACACCTATAGTTGATAGAAGTAATGAATCAGCATGATGGTGAGGTGGACTAAAAGGGCATTTAAAAGAGGTCAAGGATAAAAAGGGGTCAGGTGGTCTAAAAGGGGTCAGGCAAACTAAAATGGGATCAAGGGTCTAAAAGGGCATCAAAAGGTCTGTAACATCTGGAATCTTCAAATGATATGAAAATTGTTGAAAAATGTGTTTGAAATTAAAGTTTTGTGTCGCTATCCCCCAGACTTTTACCCTATCCCTCTAGGAAAATAATCCTCTCAAGGAAAATATCCAAGCCTCCCCTTGAAATATCATTAATAACATAGTAATATGATACAAGAATGTTTCACATACAAATAATATATGGAGATATCATAGTTGTTATTCTTTATGTCAAAAAAATCACACAAACTGAAATTCCTGTAACAGGTGAGAAGATGTTATAAAGACCTTCTTTATCATTGATGATGCTACAAACAGTAAACATTGCAGCAGAGTAAGTATTGAACACAGTTATCATTGCAGAGAGTATGTAGTGAGCTTGGCAATCTTTCCTCACAACAAGTCAACAATATAACCTGATGTGTTATACAATTAGTAGTTCTGTAAGTTAAAACCTAAGGTTAATGCACTATTAGCCAGGGGGAAAGATTGGCCGAGATGTACAATAAAATAGCATTAAAACAACAGTTTCATTAGCGGGGGGGGGAAATTAGCCAGGGGGGGAAAGATTGGCCGAGATGTATATTGAAATAGCATAATAACAACAGTTTCATCAGCGGGGAAAAAAAATTAGCCAGGGGGGAAAGATTGGCCGAGATGTACAATAAAATAGCATTAAAACAACAGTTTCATTAGCGGGGGGGGGGGGAAATTAGCCAGGGGGGGAAAGATTGGCTGAGATGTACAATGAAAAAGCATAATAACAACAGTTTCATCAGCGGGGAAAAATTAGCCAGGCGGGGGAGATTGGCTGAGATTAATAATGTTGTATCATATTAGATATAAATTTTGAACAAATATTAAGGGGAGGGGGAATTTGCCCAGGGGGGAAAGGCCTTGGCAAATTTGTCCCCGGGGAAAAAAAGGCCTGGGCCAATCTTTCCCCAGGGAAAGATTTGCCTGGGCCTTTCTTTCCCCGGGGAAAGATTGGCCGGGGGGGGATAGACTGCTACACCGCTATATTGCAATATGCAGCAGCAGCAATACATACTGCAGTATGATTCTAACATACCGGTATTAGGTGATATTTTTTATTCATTGGAAAATTCTTCCCTTCACAAAAAAAGAATAGTGAAAAATCAGTTTTTCCACTGTTCATTAAATCTAACCTTAAGCTACAAGAATTTAACCGATTGGTGGGCGTCACAGTCCTAAATGACTGTAAATACTTAAAGAGGCTAGATTCTATCAGTAGCTGTTAGTAAGATTTGCAATGTTTTGGTTAAATACAGCAGAAGCACACCGAATCTTAAAGTCCGCAATATATCGTGGTATGTATCGCAATACAATGCCAGCATATTGCAATTTCTGGCGTATCGTGACAGCCCTATGCACTATACAGTCATACCAGGTACAGTTAGACAACAATATGAAGTCTCATACAGGTATAGGAAGGTGTTACTACAATTATAAATATTGATAATAACTCCATTCTATAGGTTTAAGTTGTTCAAGATAACATGAGCCATTGTTTGTATTCAGTATTGTTCAGTTATGTCTAAAGTATCTTTACAACCTACACAATAATCATTTACAAATCAGCTAATAAAACTAATTAACAAAAAATAACAATAACAGCCACACCTATATCTAACCCTCACAAAATATTTCAACAATCTCTTTCATCCAAATGTTTATTTATTATAAAGATAACAGGTTCATCAACACCTATTGATATTTCTAACCCATCTTTAAGAATAATGTGTAAAGTTTGGTACAAAGTTAAAACATTTAATAAAGCCAATATCTTGGTGACTACAGAGCTGGGCCTTGTCATGGGTCTTGTATACTGTAAAAGTAGCCATGAAATTTTCTCTAAAGTTTGAGAGTAGATTTTCTACCATAACCTTGCAAATGATATTCACATAGATGGAAGTTAAAAAGAAATTTAAAAAATGAGATTTTTTAATTTCATGATTATAGTAACTTTGACATAAGATAAGAATTCTTTCTCAAGTCCCACTAATGCTGAACTTCAGGACCAGTTCAAATAATGCTCATCATGAAGAAAACTAACTTACTTAAATATTTAAGTCTAAAAACATATATATTAGTAACACTTATGCAGAATATAATAAAAATTGCCTTGGTAAGATTCCTTAGTACATAAATCTAGCCAACCAGTAAAACATTACCTTATTTCTCACTATAAAAGGTTACAAGTTCAATTCTTCATGAAAATTACATATTTACTACACAAAATGTGACCAATACCCCTCAAACAAACATCAGTATAAATGATAGTGGAATTATAGGCCAAATTGTTTCCAGGATACATTGAGTTGAAGTGTTATGAACAATAATTGTCTGCCTGAGTGTTGCTGGAAGGATAAGATGTAAGATAAACTTACTGATCAAAGTCACAAGATATTTAACTAAATACAGAGCTGGCAATGGTATTGCTGGAGGAATATACAGTAGGGGGAAGGTCAAGACAGAAATTGAGATTCGAAACAATTTTCTGTTGTTTGGATTCCCGTCCAGTTTTCATCACATAAGACACAGGTGTTGCCAAGTGGTTGTGATATTCAACTTACAATCACTGGATAGCCAGATTGGTTTCTGTTTGAATCACATCCTAAACTCACCTCATTATATCCTTTAACAAGAATACTGCTCACTACTGGGGGACCAGGAAGCAGACTAGAGAGTAAGTAAGAGTTGTGAGAATGTGTTTCACAATCAAGCTAAAATATATATCATAATTATAAAAAAGAAAGCATAAGTGTTCACATAAAAGAATCCGTCTTAGGCAGGTATATAAAATGCTCTTAAAAATATATTTCGAATGTTAATACCTCCATCCATTCCTCAAAAGGTTTGACCTGATACCCCTACTTTGAAAATTAATCTAGACCCATCATTGAGTAAAGTACCATTATAATTTATGTAAACACTTGCTCTTAGGAAGTAAGCAGCGGCCGTGGCGTAGTCACACAAGTTAGCATGTCTGACTTTGAATCCAGAGATCGCGGGTTTGAAACCCGGTCGCTGCAGGTCATACCTTATACATGAGTTGTCGGCCTCGTGGTAGGGTAAGTTAGTACTGGTGATAGAAAAGTGTCCAGGAAACCTATAGTAGGAAGAGCTCGTTAAAAAAAAAAAATATCTTAGGGAGTGATATATATTATATCCCTAATATACATTATTCCATGAATTCTGAATTTCTGAATAGGCCCTTATGCCTTCTTCAGCCATGCATTAAAATCAAGTTTAGTCTAACATTTTGATTACAAGAGATAGTTCTATGAAGAAAGCTGATTGGCAAATAGGTAAAAATTATATTTTTGATAGGAGCATAGACAAGTTAACAGGTTAAACCTGTCTAATAATCCCTAGTAACAAGTTGGAGAATCTAAGATAATATATCTAGTGAAAATATGTTTATATACATAATCATAGAGAAAATATTTCATACAGATTCTATACATAAAACATAAGCCAAAAGAAAATATTAATGAAATGCCAGACTACTACACAAATATACAGTAAAACAGAGCTGGTACAACCACCTTGATTATAATATATATATGTATATATACTTAATTTTCGTAAACAATGTAAAAAAAAAAATAGGGTGCTTTACACAGTGCTTTGATAACTTTGGCATCCCTTTTACAACATAAGTTTAAAAATCTAAAAAAAAGTCTTCCTCTTTGCATTTTGGCTGTGTTATGTCTATGTTTTTTTTTACTGTTGCTGTTCTTGATATGTTTGCTTACACCTTTTTTCTGTCGAATAATATCATGTCTGTCAGTGAACCAACTTGTTGTCTATTGAGAGACTTTGTTCTGCAAAAATTAGCTTATAATCCTAACTAAGCACAGAACTTCCCCAGTAGTTTAATTGTCATACTTGATACAGAGGAAGGCCAAAGAGCGAGAGAGAGAGAGAGAGGAGGTAGAAAATATTTCATTACTACAAAGGTATCCATGTCAAGCTTGAGAATCAAATCCACAACCCCAGTGACCCTAGATAGGCAGCAGATGACAGCATATTGAACCAGCCAGACTTAACTAAAACTAACCAAAAAAACCCATTTAATTTTGTTTCAATCAATTTACATCTAGTGCCTCAAAACTACAGGTGATTCAACCATACCCCCACCTTGCTCTATATAAATCTGATGTATCATAAGTTTCAATGTTTATAGAGATAATAAATATCAGATATTACCCATAAGCCATCTGGGGCTAACATTTTACCTAACAAGATGTTTCAGATATATGAAATGTTCCAGGTGTACTAATTACAAACTATCACAAAAATATTATTTCAACAGTGGAAAATTTGTATAGAGTACAATGTTTTTTGGTTTGTTATTTCAAGTTTTATGTTTCTTTCAACAAAAAGAGTCATACCAGACTTACAGATCACTAAAGCCACAACAAGTTGGTCATGTGTTTTATGGATTCGCTCGCACCTTAATTTTGACGGTTTTTACAAAAAAAATATTTTTATTTCCATGCTCGCTCATAAATATTTGATCAAACTGCTATAAAATGCTCAACGCTAGCTCACCCCATTTTTTTCTAGAAAAATCCGTAGAACACATCATCAACTTGTTGTGGCATTAACCATTATTTCTTGGAGGCACCTGTACCAGAATACAACACCCTATAACCAATAATGTATTGGTAATGTGGTGCATACATTAACCCCACTGTTTTAAATACTTAACTATCAATAGTGAGAGCAGAAATACTGTAGTGAGTATTTAAATCAGCAGGGTTACATTGGGTTTTTACGCTGTGTCAAACAATTAAGGTTATTTTACAACATCCAGCACACCTAACCTAGTATTCCAGGACCTTTGTCTATAACCAGTACTCGCCCACTTTTCCATCCACAAGGTTGGAAACTTCTCCATATACCTTATTAATGGAGAAAAATTAACATTATTATTAAATGTTCATGAAAGGATGTAACCTCCCCGGATGGGATTCCAACCTGTACCCCTTCAGGAAACTAGATTTGAAATCCTGGCAAGCTATCAACAGCATAAAAGACCAAGGTAATTGTAGTCATGTAACAATACAATATAGAAGGATTTATGATAATCCGACCCCAAAAATTCCACCTGACTGGATCCAATGTCCAGTCCGAAACACTAAACCTTTTATGAGAATGTCTACAGAATCACATACTTATACAATTTCATGTAACCTCTATTTTGTCATAAATCTAAGTAGACTGCAGACTAACAATATCAACTAATGAATGCTAGACCTTCACAGCTTAATTTGTTGACAGATTTTACCAGGGAATTATTAGCTACATATTAGACATGAAACATTACTATGTGAAGACAAGAGAATTCATTAGAGGACAGTCCTGGAATATTATTTCTTTAATTAAACCCGCAGACATGATAGCACAGAATATTCATGACATTAGTTTGGTTCCAACAGTCTGAATAATGATCCTTTAAATGTTTTATGGCACATCATTGTTACATGTAATGTTCTATAACTTATAAGTTTTAATACATTAGGTCAAATGTCATAATTTTGGAGGAATGTTCTGCATGATTCTTAATGATGCATTTTCAACAAAACAAAATTTGTAAGCAGTGGTAGAAATAAGCACAATGCCTGCTTCGTCATTAATATTATGATGAGAAAAGGTCACCTGAACGTGACGCTCATTTGAAAAAGGCCAGATCTAAATCAGCGACTAGGCGAGTGGAAAATTTCAGATCAGGTTTTAATCAGATTGGGGGCAAGTTAATTTTAGATTTAACTTGCCCCTTGGGCAAAAAAATTTAATCTACCACAGTGTAAGTAATATTGTAGTCAGTCAACAATCATGTAACTGGATATGCTTAGAACTAGGAATCCAAGCTTTTAACTTTTAGTACTAAACACATACCCTAGTCAGTGGTGATAAATGCACACATGATAATAGAGTTAAGCAGGACAATAGCAGTAGATTCATGTCATCCAGACTTATAGTCATAAAAATACTAAGGCATGACTTATCGTCAAGCCTTGGGTGCTATCCATTAATGAGTATCAACAACTTCGAATGTAACAATACAACAACAACAGCATGTTTATTTGTATCAGGCCACCAGCCCGTAGCAATTTCAACAAGTTACAGTATAAACATTAAATAATTCACACATCCCATTCAATTATTGCATTCTCAGCAATTTTTATTTAGAACTATAAATTCAAACATGAATGAAAAAGAAAAAAAATCCTTATCTACCATTATCAAAAAATAATATACTGGTCAGGTTTATATTCACAACCATTCCAACATAAATAATTTTGTCAGTACAAGTTATAATACAAGTAGGGCTGCAACGATTTGATTCGATACATCAAAACTCGATTGCGAGGGCGCCAATTCGCTTTGGGACCCTTGATTTTTTTATTTGATACTGACTTTTAAACATGTCTACATAAGTCATACCGATAAAAGCAAAGGTGCACCTAAAAGAAAAAGTATGTTGACAGTGAGACTGTGTTTCACTTTGTTACATTTCTCTAAAGTTTCCATCAGGAGTTTAAGTAACATGTCTTGGAAACTCTGTTCCAAAATTAATATATGTTTTATAGTATAATTATGCCGCAATCCATTTTGGGTTGGTGTGATTGAATTTCACCTGTTCTGACAAACTGGAAGTTTTTAAGCTCTGCATTCGAAAGTCAAGTTTTAATGTTAGTTAATTCAAATTTAAGTATTTTTGCCTACACGGAGTAGGTTTATGTTATATGTACAGTAGTATATCAAGAACTGCAACTTTCGATACAATTTATGTTCCATGTTGCCTATACGTTTTTAGTTGATATAACATTATTTATACATTTTCGTGACCTTTACAGTTGTACCCAATCCATTCGTACTTGAAAAAAGCAACTATTAATTTAGCAGATTTTCAGATTTCAGTAACACTTTCATTTTATCAATATTATTTAGTTTTAAGCTCAAATAAATGTATAAATGCATATTTGAAGTAAATTATATTAATAAATGAATATAATCAAAATAAAATTATCGAATTGTATCAAATCGACTTTCAGGTCAATCGTTGCAGCTCTAAATACAAGACATACATAACAAGGCAACAATGTGATATATAGATACACACTTGACAATGAAATATATGATACCATTTATCATATATACTAGATTATACAACTCCTGCCAATAATAACATGATAAATTTATTTTTTCTAATATATAAATTGTCTAGGAATTATATCATGAGCTAGTATGGGTGTAAGAAGGTTAAAATCTTCTAACTTAACATAAGATTTTTTTGTCAATCTAACAAATATTGAAGAGATAGAATTCATAGGCTGATCCAGCGGGGGGATCAAGAAGGTCCGGACACCCCCCCCCCCTTGAATTTTTCAAAATGTACTTTTCCATGAGTGTGTGTTTTTTTTAATGTAAGCCATTTTTAAGTAGCTAGAAGCAATTTTCTCGTGCTTGCCTTTGTGTTTAACATAGAACTAATGGCAACAAAGTTTTTTTATTCATATGTTGTGTTATTCTGCAAGCTGTGATTGTGGTTTGAAAGTTTGGACCCCTCCCCACCCCCAAAAAAAAAATCCTGGATCTGCTTAATTTCTATTCTAAGGAAATATATGCTACTGTTGTAAAGTTGGATTTAGGCTAGGCAATATTACATAATAGATGTCATAAATTAAGAAATAATAATTAAAATATTGTATGATTAAGGGCACAAGTTAACTTTTAAGTTAGATCTATTTTTATCAATTAGACAGAATTACTTCCCTTTGTAAATATCTAAGGTTTCCATAGCAAATCTTCTATGTGAACTATTAAAGGCCCATTTCTTATACTTGTTGCTTAAAACATACTTTATTATGTTGTATTTGTATTTATAATAGTAATTTAGAGTTTTGAATACTTTAACTTGCCTTCTTGAGTCATACAGACTCAAATAAGCTACTGTTCACTTCTTACTTAACCTTGTTGTTGAGTGGTCAGAGTTTTAGACCTAACCTTTATTTGGGGTATTTGCATACTGTTGTTTAAAGTCACTGTAACTGTTATAAATCACTTCATAATTGTTTTATTGACTTATTAACTTCATACCTATGTCAGAATATTCATACTTTAGGTTTATACTTATATTATAACTTGTAATTTGTATCATTGTTCATCTAATAAGGGTTAGAAATATCATTATTCCCATTGATGGAACAGCCACTAGTAATTAGGGTATTTTGTAAGAGTTATCTCCCTTTTATATAGAACAAAGAAGACTTTCTTTGTTTAGGGGTTCATTGCAGAATTACTTCCCTTGAATAATTATAGGGTATAGAGGTCAGCACCTGTTCTGCCTATAAGTATAGCTGCAGCTTAGAAAATCTTCAGTCTGAAGTAAACACTTGAATTGGAAGGAACTAAAAAAACTCTCTCTAGCATTAATTAGTAATTAATTAATTATTTTTGATATTTATGCTTAAGTATTTTTGGAGCATTTTTGTACTTTAAGTAACTGTTTAAGTAAGTTAAAGGTATAGTTTAATTTTATTTAGATTATTGTTTTAATTAGGTTTAATTAAGAACTTTTTATTATTTCTAGCTAATTGGCAGCCATCTTGAATTCTATTTTTAGATCTATTGTTTACATTGGACTGTCATATTTTTCTAAGATCTCTCAGACTCATTTGATATTTAATATTTAGTTTAAGAACTATGTAGCATTAATTAAATATTGAGTACCATCTTATTTTGTATATATTATCTATATATTTAGTATTTTTGTGTTATTTTGTTAGTTTTAGCTCATTTTTGTCATATCATGTTATTAGACTTAGTTTAAGTTATTTTGCCTCATATTTAGCTTTATTGTCATTAAGATAATCTTATTTAGTCTTTATTTGATAACCTTATTTGGTATTATTTTGCTATTATTTGATAACTTTGGAAACTTGTTTATTACTTTAAATACTTAAACTTTGTCACATCTTTTAGTTACATATTAAACTTGAGTCTTAGTTTTACTAGATCTTTGTTCTTAGTATTTTTATTATATTCTTTTACTTATTTCATAAGTTTATAGTTCTGTATAACTTAAATACAGTGGTGTCATCCTGACGAACGCATCATAAGATAGATGCAGTGATTTTGATCACTTAAAAACAACTACTAGATTTCTTCTTAAGCAGACTATCCCGAGATTCGAACTTATACGTCACATAGATTTGATTTGTCTTAGTTTTAGTATACGTCACTAGTTCTTACATAACAGAACTTTAGTTTCACGACTTCAGTTTCACTTCAATGGTGTCAGAAGTGGGATTTGATTAGTTTTCTTACATAACCGGAACTTAGGTTCATCTACGTTTTCACTTCAATGGTGTCAGAAGTGGGATCTGATTAGTTTTCTTACGTAACAGAGCTTTAGGTTCACTCCGCGTTTTCACTTCAATGGTGTCAGAAGTGGGATCTGATTAATTTTCTTACATAACAGAACCTTTAGGTTCATCTACGTTTTCACTTCAATGGTGTCAGAAGTGGGATCTGATTAGTTTTCTTACATAACAGAACTTTAGTTTCATTTACGTTTTCACTTCAATGGTGTCAGAAGTGGGATCTGATTAGTTTTCTTACGTAACAGAACTTTAGTTTCATTCATTTACGTTTTCACTTCACTACAAAATGTTCTAATGCTAGGACTTATAAGTTAAGCAATATTTTCTGACCTCATCTTAAGTTTAAAAAGCATCACAACCATGAAGACTTGTTGAATATCAAGAGTTTCATGAATGATGCATAACATTTCAAAGTTCAAATCATTAAGTATTACTACATAAAAGTCTATGAATATAACAAAAGTACATCATTGCAGAACATATTCCTCACAATATCCAATCAAACATGTTTGTTTGATTTTTTTTCAATAACATAAAAGACCAAAATTAACTCTTCAGTAAAATGAGAGAGAAAACATCCTAATCAAAAATTTAACAAACAGGAAAAACTATTGGAATCTATATTTAAAGTCTTGTAGCTTCAAGACAGAAACAAGAATGTTGTAATTCAGTGATTAGATCAATGGGGCAGTAAAGTTAATTATCACATAACTAAAAGTTCCTCCAAAATGAAGATCATGCTGTGTTTGAAACTTGAAGAATGCTCCTCCTTATCATTTTTTGTTATCAGTATGCATGAACACACTTAATGATGAAACATTGCGGTTGGAGTACCATACACTAGAAAAAAACTTGTTGTTTTTATAAATTCAATCAAGTAAGTGGACAGGCATCAGAAACAAAAAAGGTTAGAACTTATTTAGGGCTGATGTTACTGTTCTATTTTATTTACATGGTTAAGTAAGAGATATACCAGGAAAAAAGTACAGGAAAAAACTGTTGTATGAAATCAATTGATGCCAAAAGTTTCACTACAATTTCTCGTAAAGTTGATTATAACATTGCCAAAATTCTTTGATAAACAAATAACATAAAACAGTTTTATGCAAGCAAGCTTGCTACTAGTACTTAAAACAATCTAACATAGAAAGAGTTGACCTGTGAACCCCTCAAAAATTCTTTTCCTCCCCCTCCTCCCCCACATCCACTGGAAAAAGTTCTAGACCAAACTCATGAGTCCCCTTTCCTTAATTCTACCAGTCAAGTAAAGTATATATTCTAGACATATTACAGAAGATTACACAAATAATTTCTAAAGTTTTCAACCAAATTTTTCCCCTCAGCCACCCATGAACATTAAACTTACAATAAATAACTGAATGTCCTCTAAATGACCTTGCAAAAGAATGTAATACAAATTTTGATCCATGTAATTTTAAGGCAATCAAATAACTAATAAAACATGTGTTATTTTGAAATAATGACCTATAAAACAACAAGTCTTCTGTACAAACAACAATATTATATAAATACTGTACATAAACTACAGGTAAATGTTTGATGATGATGTTAAATGATTTATGTTATGATCAAAGGAAGATCTGAGAGGGGTACTAGGGGGGGTAAGCATTCTTTTGTTGTTTGGGTTTGATGCCGCTAAACAACACTTCATTAAGACATGTACAGCTGTCAGTCACCTAACCAGCTTTTCTATACAAGTTTTTACCAGTACTAGCTCACCTTTCTTCAGATGGCTGGCAACTTCTTTCTATAATGGGGAAATTAACATTATTGTTGAATCTTCAAGGAAAAGTATTAAGACCAGCCGAGACAAGAACTCAGACTTAGATTGTCTGACAAAGAGTAAAGCATGGTCTCACTACACCAAGACAAGAACTCAGACTTAGATTGTCTGACAAAGAGTAAAGCATGGTCTCACTGCACCAAGACAAGAACTCAGACTTAGATTGTCTGACAAAGAGTAAAGCATGGTCTCACTACACCAAGACAAGAACTCAGACTTAGATTGCCTGACAAAGAGTAAAGCATGGTCTCACGGCACCACGACAAGAACTCAGACTTAGATTGTCTGACAAAGAGTAAAGCATAGTCTCACTACACCAAGACAAGAACTCAGACTTAGATTGCCTGACAAAGAGTAAAGCATGGTCTCACTGCGCCAAGACAAGAACTCAGACTAAGATTGTCTGACAAAGAGTAAAGCATGGTCTCACTGCACCAAGACAAGAACTCACACTTAGATTGTCTGACAAAGAGTAAAGCATGGTCTCACTACACCAAGACAAGAACTCAGACTTAGATTGTCTGATAAAGAGTAAAGCATGGTCTCACTACACCATGACAAGAACTCAGACTTAGATTGTCTGACAAAGAATAAAGCATGGTTTCACTGCACCATGACAAGAACTCAGACTTAGATTGTCTGACAGAGAAAAGCATGGTCTCACTGCACCACGACAAGAACTCAGACTTAGATTGTCTGACAAAGAGTAAAGCATGGTCTCACTGCACCAAGACAAGAACTCAGACTGAGATTGTCTGACAAAGAGTAAAGCACCATCTCACTACACCTAGACAAGAACTCAGACTGAGATTGTCTGACAAAGAGTAAAGCATGGTCTCACTACACCAAGACAAGACCTCAGACTTAGATTGTCTGACAAAGAGTAAAGCATAGTCTCACTACACCAAGACAAGAACTCAGACTTAGATTGTCTGACAAAGAGTAAAGCATGGTCTCACTGCACCAAGACAAGAACTCACACTTAGATTGTCTTACAAAGAGTAAAGCGCCCCCTACTCCATGGAAATAAATATCATAACTCTCCCAGCAGGAGAATAATTTTATCATTTAAAATAGAGAGATGTGATACCTCTCTAGAGTCAAAATAAAGTACAAGTAAAAATATAAAAAATGTAAAGAAGCTATGAGATAGATAATGACACTGTCTTAACGGATAATATAGTAAACTGTAAACATAAACATACATCAAAACTCAATGTTTTTACTAGGTATTTTTACTTCCTGAAAGATGAGCTCTCACAGTATAAACTTATACTAGTATAGTGCATATTAAATAACAAAACATGTTTGTTTAAACAATAAAAATGAACCAATCCATTCCAGAATTACGCAGTATTGAAAATTAATTATGTATAGTTCATTTTAACAAAATTAGTGAGGCAGACAAACCACCACCTCTTGGTCAATCATGCTTGTAATGGTAGAACACATAACCACTACCCCAACAAGACACTCATATTAAAATAATATATTTTATTGTCCTTCTGAGCATCCCCTGTCATGGATTAGTTCATAGTATTGTTTATAAAACAGTGTTGTTGTTTTTTGTACAAACTATAATATTGCTCATTTAGGATAACTTGAGACAAAATGCAATGATACCATTTTTATACAAGATACCATTTTTATTAAGACTTGCATAACACAAATCAGCTGACCTCCCTGTTTTATGTAATACCTGAGTCCCAAATATGTAAACAAAATGAGTCGTTTGTCTCAAATTATCCTAAACGAGCTGTAGCTTGTCAATTAGGCCACAGAAAGATAATAGTTAGATTCTCATCTCTGTCTTCCCAATCTCTCTCAGGCTCC
Organism: Mactra quadrangularis; assembly: GCA_025267735.1. Lineage (NCBI taxonomy): Eukaryota > Metazoa > Mollusca > Bivalvia > Venerida > Mactridae > Mactra > Mactra quadrangularis. The sequence goes on along the minus strand of CM046303.1, from coordinate 18,561,280 downwards.
ATTTCTTTTCATGTTGATTACATTTCAATAACATAGGGAAAAAATAATACAGTTAGTTATTGATATTCAAATTTACCTCTTTGTAAAAGCGGATTACTTTGAGGATATCATTATAATCACAGGGTTAGAGAACAAGCACTTAAATTGTGAAATAGACTGTAGCAACTACAAAACAATAACCAGCAGTTGAAAGTACAGGTCACTCATTTACTGCACAATCCTGTAAAAGCCACACATTCCCATAAAACATCATGTTGATTAATATTTTTTAAGTTTTTTTACAAGAGTGAAGCTTCGCAATCAGCGTTTTTTACAATTTCAGTATAGACATCCCATGAGTACTATCAGTACTTTGATTTTGTATCCTTTACCCTTTTCAGAGATTCTAGAACAATCACACTAGTTGCAACTATAGGAAGGTATAGAGACCAGTCATCTGGATATCTCATTAATCCAAACCCTTGATGCTAAAAAAACCTCTATGGGCTGATCAAAATTTGTGGTTCACCTGTTTGAGTGGCCAGTAATTACACATTTTAGAAACAGTTGTACACTTTTTCTCTGCTTTTTTTCAGTCAGGCATTTAATATATGCTATCAAATTACACATTATATTTCTTTCTATCAATAAGAGTCTAATTTTTGTAACTAGTTTCATCAAGTTTCCCACTTGAAACTTGAGACTTCATTTTTCCTTAAATGCATATCCTTGATAGCATATATTTACACTACATGTATTTACTGGCATTGTACAATAACTAAATATGTTGTTTAAATGTAAAATGTAAGTAAATCATAAAATGTCACATAAATATAATAGTCAATTATAGACTAAAACACATATAGCATTGATAAAGAAGTATAGAAGTATGTGTCAAAATGTACATGAACACCATAACAGGGTTCATATAGAATTTTAGTGACAAAATTCAAGCACTTTTTAAGCACTTCTCAAGGACAAAATAGCCAAGTTCAGGCACTATAAATTTTTACGGGCTGACTCGCCAAGCTGGCGATTTCTTTTTTTGTGTTGCATAATCTACAATGAGTCTGTAGGTTAGAGTCTACATCTTCCACCCAGGGGTACTTGGAAGACCAAGATATTTGATATACACATTTTTTTGCCAGCAAGTTATCTACAATGTCAACCAGAGGTCAAAACTAATCTGTGGACTGCTATATTTTTTTTTTAAATAGAGCATTGAAAATAAGAATATAATCTGAATATTATTTATGACTCTTGAACAGAAAATAAGCACTTTTCAAGCATTTTTCAAGGTTGCACATGAAAATTAGCATTTTCAAGCATTCAAAATAAATTTATTTTAGCATTTTCAAAGTCGATCTTAAGATTCAAGCACTTTTCAAGGTCTGTACAAACCCTGCATAATGTATAGTCCATTGCTATTTAGAAGTTTGTAAAAAATAATCATCATCTGAGTGTTTGCCTTAAAAATTTAGAGGAGACCATTACAGACATTCTGAAAAGTGCCAGTCCAACGGATCTGACTGGTAAAATTCCAGTCGGTCCAGAAAGAGTCGTTGTAACCGTTGGAAATGTCCGCTTAAAATTCATTTTTCTAAATTACAAGTTTTCTGCTATTTTATCGTATTTCTTGGTATGTGTCATGATGTAATAAATTACATATTTTGATGATTTCTTCTGGTCGTGTTAAACCTGATTCTGTCTTGAGATTCTACAAGATCACTGGACTGAATGTCCAGTAATGTCAAAACACTTTTCAGAATGTCTGGAGACCAACTCAATAAAAAAATTTAAAACCACACAGTTTCTTTAAACATACACTGGCTTTTACTTCAACATTAGCAATTTTAAATAAATTATTCTAAAATAATAACAAGTTTCTTACCAATGAAGTGAAAAAAGTGAATATAAATGTTTGTGCTTTTCAACATAGCCTGGTAACACAGATGATTAATCTATACTTTACTGACCTGTTTTATATGCATCATGACACTAGCTAACTCTTGTGACTCTGAATTCAACTTCAGATGAAAATGAAGGCGTTCCCTCTGTAATGAAAGTCAAAGAAGTATTAAAGTACATGCACAGGGCCTTTTTCAGCATATCAAAAATTGTTGATTCATATGGCAGCGTGTCCTACTCACTGTTCCAGGACCCGTTAAGACCTCTGGCCCCAATACAGGTACCAGACCAGACCAGGTCTTTTTTCCTATATATCAGGTGGCCATTTACAGGCACCTTCCCTTCTTGAAATTTCTTTAAAATCATGCAGTTTTCCCCAAACTTGAGTTTAACTTGGATTTTTTGTTCCTTTATCGATAAAATTGCAATAAAATTTCCCCAAATGTTCTATATAAAAAAGGCCCCAGGCCCCTTCCCCAAACACTAAAAAAAGCCCTGCAGACATAAGTTTTCCTTCTTGTCGTGTACCCGTGGACCCAAGCTTTTAACCTAGTACTTAGGCCCTACGCTCACCAGTGACTAACACCTGCCCTTTCTTATTCAGTGGTTGGTATGAGAATGGCATAGCAAATAGTTCATGCTGAAGCATGAATAAGGTGAACAATCATTAGTATTTCAATAAGCTGAAAAAGAGAATGCACTTTTCAAACAAGGACATTTGATGCAGTCTAAAAATGTAAGTTGTACATATAGCAGGAGTAGGAGCAGTGATCCAATGGTAGGGCACATGCTAAGAGATTGAGAGGTCCCAGGTTTGAAACCCACTAGGGACAATGTTAATTTTCCTGAGCAAGATATTTACCTACAATCATTCCACTCAACCCAGGTGTAAATGGGCACTGTGAGGGATCACCTGCCTGAAGATGATTTCAATTATCAGAGGTTATTACATAAAATTGTACATGGAAAATTTCATTTATGGAAGCAGGCTTAAAACCACACTTAAGCACTTACAATCTAAACTAACCAAAACATCAGAAATCTGACCCAAAAATACAATTAATTGTGTTATTTGTCAACCCGTAGTCAAAAACAAAAGCCAAGACTAACTGATGTTGTATAATAATAGATAATTGGCCTATAAGAAATGTCTACAATTTTACAGTCATTATACATTCTTGTGAGAATGTTATTAATTATCATAATCATGTCTAGCCATTCATGATATCAATAATGTTAAAATTACATGATTCTGAAAGTACATATTTGGGGCTTGGAAGTTTCGAGGGGACATAAAACCCCAATATAGAGTATCTAATATTGAAATCAAGTTATAAAGTAACAAATTTGGGTTTGGTATTGATATTTTTTCAACTGTCAGTGGCACATACATAAACCCCACTGATTTAAATACTCACTACAGTATTTCTGTACTTAATAGCAATAATCAAGTATTTAAAACAGCAGGGTTAATGTATGGGTCACTGAAAGTTGAATAAAACTTATTGATAGATCAGCATAACCTCATTACTGGCAAGTTAGACAAACTGACATAATATTCAACTCAACATCATGGCTTCATTCAACAACTGTTACAGTTCACAGCATAAAAATTTACTGAACAAACTATTAGCTGCTATCATAAGCTTCCATTGGCTCAAATATTTTTAAATTTTGTTTTTATCATACAGATTCAAGCCGTTGGCAGCAGTCAGTGAAGATGAGTTCTGAAGGATGTTATATAAAGGTAAAAGATAGTAGCTACCGCACCATCAGTCAGCAAGGTGCTCTTTGCTAGCAGTGTTTAATACCTTAGCATACTGCGAGCCCTAGTTGAATGTAGCTCTATAAGTATAAATAAAATTGATACTAACCTCAGGTTCTGTCACCATGACACCCGAGGAACCACTTGATGAAGAAGCCATTTTCTAATCTGAAATTTTAAATATAAATGAATATAATCAGTCTTTAACACACAACATTACTCAAGTATAGTCATCGCCTCAAATTTTCTCAAGCATTAACTTGACTTATTAAGTTTCAATTAAAAGTTAAAAATCATCATATATGCTGACCATATGAAATACCTACAATTTACTGTACTGAATCAATTTTCACTAGTCCCTAGGCTTCAGGGTAGTGCTAGTTCAGCAGTGCTGATGCATAATTAAGCATATCAACTTTCGATCAAATATCTTAATAAGTTCTGGGGATAGTTCAGTTAAAAAAACTTTAAACATAAATTTAATGTATGATTGATTTTGAGTTAATTTTGTTCACAATATTATTAATGAAGGCACAAAGTATAAGTATACAATTTTTCAATAAATGCCTTAGTCAGTGTAGAAAATAGTGTTTCAAAAAGGTTTAGTCTTATAAGCAACACCAATCACTCTTCCATTGCAAAGGAGATCATATAATCTCTCATTTTCATCAAAAAGTCAAGCTTAAAGTTTGCATGCACAAAGGGGCAAACTTCATTCTTAAGTTAAACATGAGGTTCTTGTCCTGTCCTGCAACATTATCTAAAAACAGAAGTGCAGTTTCAACAGGAAACATTGTTAAGTGGTTGCAAAGATTCTAGAATAGCCCAATCACTCTCTGAATAGTGTAAAAGACCTTAAAGTGATGCTAGATGCCAATTATAGTAGATCTAACATACTCTTTTGGTTACAAACAAATTATTGATTAAGAATTTCATATGTAATGCTGTGAAACTCCTACAGCATGGTAAAATTTGATCAAAGGAACATAAATTGTACAATCTTAGTACAGACAATATAACTCTTAAAAGGGTAATCCCACTGGTAGCTTCCGTTTTCACATAATCAATGATAGTTCAGTTGGTAGACATAATCACAGACTAAGACAAGTCACAAGCCTATCCAAAGCATAGTGAGCTGAAATGAGGGGCAAATACATAAAATGTCAAAGAATGTTTGTTGTGTCATTTAAGGGCAATAACTCTGGTGTGCCCTTAGATACACTCTCCTGGTTGTCTAACTCAACTGGGCTATACTAGTAACATACATTCTTTTTTTGTAACTTTTTATTCAAGATAAAGTTTGTACAACATGAAACATTTGAAATTTTCCATACATATGAAGATGTGCCGACTGTAGTAAACATTTTTAAAATTAGCACCTACTGTCAATAACAATAACATATATTCTTACCAAATTTGAGGAAGACCAGATGACTTATTGACATAGACAGAGGGTAAACCTGATTGCTTAATAGCAAGCCAGTCATCTAATCACTCACCATACACAGTAGGCCTACTGAGTAAGTTTCAAAATAAATAACTAGCTTTCAACAAGTGAATAAAAAATGTCATGATGATAAAACCTGATCATATTATTTAAAAACAATATCTGGAGTAAAATTGTGTAATGTACATTAATAGATTATATTATCAAATCATGAATAAATGCAATGATTAAAATTCATGTGAAGCTATAATTAGCCATGTCTCATGAATGAAAGCAATGATAATTTGACCAGTCAATTCATAAATTAAATCACAAGTAAATAAGTAAAAGAACACTTAAGAGCAGTGTTATACAAAACAAACTGAAATGAACTATTGAGTATATTCAGGTAAACGGAATGTCATGACAAGAAAACAGCAACTTGAAAAACATCTTTAAAGAAGGAACTAATGCAAAAAATGGTAATCGCGACTGAACAAAATCAAGTCAGAGAGTGATTGTGATAAGTCACGCAAAATGTTAACACTTGATAAAATCAAATTGTATCAAGAGTTGATTTCAGTAGACATGTCCATTGATATGACCTTACCTTAGCTTAATTGTCAATTAATTAAATCCCATAGATGCATTTTGACAATTGCAGCAGCTTATTTAAGCTCACTTGGTTAGTTAGATTATTCTTCAAGTAACTTTGTTCTTCATTATGCACCGCCTATGAAAAAGCGAAGAGCTTGTGCGTTTGAAAAAACGATCCGATACATCCCAATTATAAAGCAAAATACAAGAATTCAAAGAAAACAATCCGAATGATGTTTTTATATGACATGACAACTAAATCTGTGAACAACTCGATCTGTGAACAACATATGTTACCACAAAGTCAAAGGGACGTAACTCTGTTCAAGTATCTATCGAACAATGCAAGTTTGTTCTGGGAATGTCAATATACATACAGCAAAATGTTACGGTGCATTTCATTCGAAGGAAATCATTATAAAGAACACATCTTGAACTATTATGTTCTTAACAGTAAAAACATACATTTAATTACAGCATGAAAACATGAACGAAAATTCCTAGTTTTGAATACTACATGTACCCCAACTACCTACAAGCTAACCCAGGAATAGAATAAGAAATGCACTATCGAGAGATAAATATGAGCTCCACCTAAATAAATGGAAAACTTTCACAGAATAAAAACAATATTACGCAAAAATGGTCAATATCGTTATTTCTATTATTCATCAAATTTCTCTTTTCGAATTCACAAATCGAATCAAAATTTACATAAATATGGAAAACATAGTTTTCTCCGGTAAAGCCTTTTTTCTATCTCTTTTTCTGAATTTTCTTAAATGCAACAACTATCAATTCTCTCAATGAATTCTAGAAAAGCATTTTCTTTCCTCTCTCAAATCATTCTCCATTCTCGTACCCAGAGTCTAGAAGGATTGCATTTTTATACGCCGTTTGAACTTGGAAGAACGGGTTGTATTATGTTATGATGCTGAGTCGCTGACTGTCCGTCTGTGGACAATTACTTGTCTGGAATCCAGTGGATGATAACTCAACAAAAACTGTACAGGTCTAGGTTCACCAAATTTTCGAGAATCTTGATAACCTACGGGTACGAGAATGCTGTCAAACATCATTACATTTGTAAGAATATGTCTTAAAAAGCAAATGATTGACTTCATTTTTTTATATTAGATAATGTAATGACAAAAAAACTCCGTTGACTTGTTACTGTACAGTACAACCACAAATCATTTACTTTTTTGCATTCTGATACTTTTTGTACACGAACGGTCACCGAGTCAACAAAAGAAAATTTGAAGTGTCATTTAGTTTTCAAAGGATGTTAATTTGATGATCATATCAGGTATGACATGTCGGCGTTTCCGGCTTTGTTGAAGGTTAGGTGACTATATACATGTATAATCCTTTGTGAGGCTTCTTACGGATTATATTGTCCATGATAAGTTGTCCAATCTCGATATTATCCAAAGAAAATGAGTGTAGCTAAAGAAAATAACAAAATTATTTCACTAGTGACAGTAAAAAATATTCTACGATCTAGATTATCGCCCACTTTAGCCTTTTGCGCCCGATTTAGCGGGTTATTTACCGGTTTCGATAAAGGACCCCACTAGGGCCCATGTTTTGATCTACATTCTGTACACAAACGGTCTGACTGATATCTTCACCTTCTATGTATAGAATGTTCGATCTATGCCAATTTAAACACATATTTTTTCGGGCCTGTATTATTTGTTGTAACTAGTCATGATATTTCATTTTGATCTATTTTTTCCTCTTTTGTTAATTTTTAAATCACACTGTATGATTTATTGTACAAATACAGTAGGCCTAAAGTGTACAAGTGTATGTAAAGATACAAAACCTATACCGATTTTTACTCGGTTAACTTAACGCTCACTTTTTCTAAATAAATCAAATACACTTCCGGTACGTTCTTTCCGGAAATTCAGCACGTAAGTGAATGGTGTTAATTTGTGCTCTCTCTTTAAATCTTATGTTTAACTTTCAATCATGCAAGTTTCGACCAACTTAACTTACTAGCAATGTACCAAAGAGTTAAAATTTCCATAAACTACCTTTATTTATGATGTGAACTGCAATACATTGTTAAAATCAGGATATGTTTAAGTACCAATTAGCTGACCCGGTCATATTGCGAGTTTGCGTTGCGTTTTATGGTTTTTGCTGGTTCTAGTGAGTGACAGCTAAGGAAAGTGTTAAATGGGGACATATAAGCACGTAAAATAATTATATTAATTATACGGTACCCCTTGCCTTTTTCATTTTCTGCATTTCGGATGATACTCGATCGCTATTGTGCGTTTTGAAACCAACCCCGTCCGTCACTAAAAATCCAGAAGTCATGTTATGAACTTAGTTGAATCAATTGTGTCCAAGCTCTTAAGAAGTTTTGTATCAACTGTGTCTAAATTTTTTAGACGTTTTGTATCTGGCTTAATGTGTCGAAGTGGCTTACGGTCGTTTCTCCACTAAGTCATTTCTCCCCTGGTCATTTCTCCACTTTTTAGTAGTCATTTCTCCACTTTTTAGTAGTCATTTCTCCACTTTTATATATAATAGGTTTATAAAAGATATAGGCATGTTATTGAATAATGTACATGTAAATTTTGTAAATAATATTTATTTTTGAACTAAAATAGTATAATTTAGAATGTTTATTTAGTATATCATGATAAATAAATTGTATTATTTTGATGAAATTAATTAATATTGAAGTGCAAATTAAAATGTAATTTTGTATGTTATTCAGTATATTTCTTACAATTTAATTTAGTAACTGACTAAAAAATGAAATATTAAGAATATAAAAAGGAATGATAATTTTTCTTGTAAATAAAATAAAATTAATCAATTCGTTCATTGTCTTTTTAACCACATAGTTTTGATAAAAGGTTATAGTATCAATGCATGGAAATAATTGTATAAATCACTACATATGAAATTGCTCGAGTTATTTCTAGGAAAATTATTATATAAATTAAGAAAATTGCATTAATTACCACTGTTTATGGAAAAAAATGATGAAAAAAAATTGTACTTAACAAGTGCTAATAAGAACAACCATTTTCACTTAGAATTGATTTGATTAAACACATCACATTCAATGACACTTCATAAACCAACAAAATATTTGTATAAAAACATGCTTAAATAATATCAGTTTGTACTTTTAATTGATATTATGTTTCAATATAACAATCCAATAATAAGAGTAATTATTACCTTACACAATAAACCTATTATAACCCTATTATATATAAAAGTGGAGAAATGACTACTAAAAAGTGGAGAAATGACTACTAAAAAGTGGAGAAATGACCAGGGGAGAAATGACTTAGTGGAGAAACGACCTGTTCCCTGTCGAAGTAGCATCTCATGTTTTTGTTTGCCTGGTTTCTCAGTATTTGAGATAAAACCTGCGGTACCTGTTATTAAAATTGTTGGTTATCTATATCAGGGCCGTGGATCGTTGAGCAAGTGCAGACTTCCCGAAAGTTCAAAAAAAGTGTCCCGACATTCTGTCTGACATGCCCAAAAATTCTGTCGGACCGAATGGAAATTTGTCAGACCGAACGAAAATGAAGACAAAGTAAAACATGTCATATTTGTTTTAGTTTTCAAGCATTTCCTTAAAACTTATTTACATAATCATATTGGGCGTGCTCAATTGGGCTGTCAGAACTCTGCCAGAATCAAATTCCGTAGGAAATATACTCGGTTCTTACTTCATAGAAAATAGTTAAATTGTTATCTTAAACAATCGTTCAAAAGTATAATTTTAACAACATTCGCTTTCAAACACCAAACTCACATGTTTGCAGTGATGCCGCCACCATCTTGGGTATGAATAAACCGCGACCGATTCCGTTCACATCTCCTATTTCGATGGAATGGGTAGAACGCTGCCAGAACACAGTTTCGATGCACTCGATTGGAGTTCTCCCAGTTCTAACAGTCTGAATTTCCAATCGAGCACGCCCAATGATTCTCTGTTGAATGTCATTAAATTTTAATGGTTAAATAGAACATCTTGAAAGTCAAAGCATTCTTCGACATCTGAATCTTTGTCCAAGAGGCAGTCAGTACAGCACATTTACCGTATCTGCGTTGTGTTCCAACTATTCTCGACCCTTCTTCCATTGATTTTTTTAGTCCGGGCGATGCATTTTGTACCTGGAATACATGAGTCCATGGGACTCGCATATTTTGAAAAAAAGTGTCCTTACAAAAAAGTCTGAATATTTAGTTCACTAAAACATATTCTTCATATGATACATTATGATGATTTTGGAACAATCAAACTTCATTTAATGTTATGCAAATTGAAAGTATTTGTCTGTTACTCAGAGTATTTTGTAAGCAAATAAGTGAAGTGAAATCATTTGAAAGGTTAAAACATAACTTCCTAATAATTGTTACAGAATCCTAGAACTCAACCCTGGGTCCTTGCAGAGTATGAGTCTATCTGTTTTGGTGAAGTGTTAACCAATTTAAGCATATTTATTTTCATATAATGATAAAAAAATAATTTCTTGATACATTTTACAACAGTGTACCTTAATTTTACGGGAATATTACTTTTATTAATTTAACTTTTTTCATAGACTTATTTTTAGCATGCCTGTTCATTAAAGGTATACACACAGGTTCGCTGAAGACCTTAAGCTATCTGTCCTGGTGTGGTAATATATAAATTTAAGGCAACATTTCTTTCTCTTTTAGCAATGGCGGACGCAGCAGCAGCAGCACCAGCCGGTGGACGAGGTGGGTTTCGTGGCGGTTTTGGTTCTGGTGGTAGAGGACGTGGTAGGGGTAGGGGCCGTGGACGTGGAAGAGGTCGTGGCAGGGGACAGAAAGATGGAGACAAAGAATGGATGCCAGTAACCAAACTTGGAAGATTGGTTAAAGACATGAAAATTAAGTCCCTTGAAGAGATCTACCTTTTCTCTCTCCCAATCAAGGTAAATTTTCTTCTTTAAGACCTTTTTTGGATCTTTCTATGTACAGTTTGTTTTAAAGGTTTCTGGTTAAACTTGAAATTTATTAAGTAATGTACTTTGGCCTAAAAATGTGGTAAAGTTTTTAGTCAAGACATAATTGACACAATACAGATTAACTCTTCAGTCTTTAGTACTAGCTAGGGTTTCAAAATCGGAAAAAAATTATAATTGGTCATCGAAAATAATCCGACAACCCTTTTCGATCAATCGTTGATTATATAATTGTCTCCCACTTCAACTGAAATGATTGATTATAATGATCATCATTTAATCCCTAGACTCTAGTAATAGCCTTATTTAAAATTATTTCAAAGTTGACAGGTCTGCTTATTAATTTATTATTATTAACTATCCTTAGATAAATTAAGTTTTATTCCAAATAAAATCCAAACCAATTTTCACTTGCCCAAGGCTTCATGTAGCTTCAACCACAGAATGCTTACATGGGTGCAAGTTTTCAGGCATATGCCTGAAGTTAAAGTTTTTCACAACAAATTAGACATTTGTTTTGCTATTAAATCATGAAGAAAAATGGTTTCAAATTACAGTTTTCAGGTTTTTCTAAATTTTCAACCCAACCATGTGCTTAGGAAGATTGAATTCTGGATGTAAAGTCCTGTTTCTTGATATATAAACCTTCGTCTTCAATTGATAATTATTTTTCAGGAGTTTGAAATCATTGATTACTTTCTTGGTGTCAACTTGAAAGATGAAGTCTTGAAGATCATGCCTGTTCAGAAGCAGACACGTGCTGGTCAAAGAACAAGGTTTAAGGTGAGCTGAAATAAATTTTTACAAAATTGATGCTTGGATCCTATTTGACATATTTCACTATTCATAGGCATACTGACTTTGTCTTCATGGAAATTGTTCTTCCATGTAACTGGATTTTTTCTTCCAAAGAAAACTAAAAAATTGTCTATTGTACAGCAAATACATTTATTAAATTATTTACAGAACTGGCAGATTCAATTCAACTAAGTACACATAGTCAGTGTTTATTTTCACTCATAGGGGAAAGGTGGCGGGGCCCTTTTTGAGGGGAAAATTGCGACAATGAAATTAGGGGAAATTTTTTTCAATACTTGATAACATGGATCCTCTAACAGAATAACATTTCTGTCTACTTTTATGAAATTTCAACTATTGAATGTATATATTCATCTATGATTTCTCTGTAATGCTTGAGGAATTGGTAAAAATGTTATAAAAAGTACAAAAGTTTTAGAAAACTCTTGACAGGGGAATTTTTTTCCTGGGAAGGGGAAAAATATACTTTTTGGAGAGGGGAATGGGGCCAATTTCGGCCCCAAAATGGCCTAAAAAAAAACACTGATAGTTCATTTGATTTGAATTAAGAATGCTGGTTATCCGAGGTAAAAATAATGAAATCCGGTTTAAAGATGTGCTTATAATGTTTCTGTAATTATTTTTGTATTTATTTCTCTTTTTCCAGGCCTTTGTTGCTATTGGAGATCACAATGGACACGTTGGTTTAGGTGTGAAATGTTCCAAAGAAGTTGCTACTGCTATCAGAGGAGCTATCATCCTTGCTAAATTGTCTGTGATTCCAGTCAGACGTGGTTATTGGGGTAACAAGATCGGTAAACCACATACAGTACCTTGCAAGGTGAGTTAGCTAAAGTTTTTATGCTTAAATGTAGTTCTTGATTTACCAATTCAAGATTTATAACCTCATGTGATCATCAGCTAATTTAACCTGGTTTATTAATCTTTGATTTGGATGTAATTAGCTTAGCATTTATTTTAGCAGAAAATTAATGTGAAATTCATAAGATAAATTGACAAAAATAAGAAATGGATTCAAGCTAAGATTTCCAAGAGGTTGTCGGACCCTTTTGGTCAATTTTGGAGGGCTAAATAAATCAAGTTATCTGTTTGAGCTTCCATAATAATTTACCTATGATGATTGATGCTATAATATATGTTGCAATATTGTAGGTAACTGGTAAATGTGGTAGTGTAACCGTACGTCTTATCCCTGCTCCACGTGGTACCGGTATTGTCAGTGCTCCAGTTCCCAAGAAACTGTTGAACATGGCTGGTATTGAAGATTGTTACACATCGGCTAGAGGTAGCACTGGTACTCTTGGTAACTTTGGTATGTATCTTTAATGTAGTTAAACTGTATCATGACATTGTCTTAAAGCTGCCATCTTGTTGTAGTGGTAGCATGCTTAACTTGGATTCAGTTCCAGTTTCTAGTAGTGGCATATAATACCCTTTCTTGAACATTCCAACAAGGTCTGCTTTCCTCCAAATAGGGGGAAGATGATGTCTGTTCATAGAATAGTAAGCAAGTTCTTGTAAAAGCCTTGGAAAGCTGGTAAGTGGAGTGGACTGACATTCGTAACCTTATACAGATGGTTGGTGAATGTTGTAAAACCAAATGATGCGATAGTGAATTTATATTGTATAAGTCTGTACACTTGATTCACAATAAATGTATGTCTGTCATTAAAATTGTAGGATGTGATAATTTCTTATCACATGTGCATTTTGATTAGTCTTGGGAATCTGGAAAGAGTAAAAAAAAACTAGGAAAATTAAAAGAATGAAGTCCTGTATCATTATGAGCATTATTGCTAGAACAAAGTCAGAAAGTGCTGAATATTTTCTATAAAAATGTTTGACAGAAAATACAAAAATGATTCAATTAATGTTTATCATGTATATTCTGATTAAAAAAATAACATTACTAAAATTAACATTATTAAAATGAAAACTTTCTATAAATACCTTAATATTTAACTTTTTATAATTTCAGCCAAAGCCACTTATGCTGCTATTGCCCAGACATATGCTTACTTGACTCCTGACTTATGGAAGGAAACTGTGTTTGGCAAGTCACCTTACCAGGAATTCACTGACTACTTGGCTAAGAATCACAAGAGACCAGAATTCCAGAGACAAGAACAGAAAATCTACTAAAAGACGAAATAAAAACTCTTTGATTTTCATGTAAAACCAACAGAATAAAAAAAAAGATTCCATGTGTGTTATTTTGCTATGCTATATAGATAGAATCTGTATTTATACCCCCGCTTCGAAGAAGAGGGGGGTATACTGTTTTACCCTTGTCCGTCTGTCCATTACAAAATTTCCATCGCAGTTTTCTCAGCAACTTTAACATGCAGCAGCCTAATACTTTGCATATTGCTTCATCCCATAGTCCCATGTGGTGTAAAGCGATTTCCTGCTCCTTGCTCATCTACTTCCTGTTTGTCGCATATTTTTAGATTTGTGCGGGGGTATCACTAGTGAGCATTAGCTCACAGATTTACTTGTTACCTTTGTTTAGGAGAGCTGTAAGTATACAATGTATAGAGCTATATTGTATAGTCCATTTTTCCTTAATTGCCAAAGTTTGGATAATTTCATAGTGATTGAATAAACGCTATCATGTGTGTAAGACTAAGAACACGAAGTCACCATGAACGTACTCATGTTTTTGCAGTTGAGGAAAAAAATGGACAATATCTGTGTTGGTAATAGGGCTCTACACCGGTATACGATATATATCGAATACCGGTATTGTAGGTTCGATAGATATATCGGATCGAACGTTTCCATATCGAACAAAATATCGATCAATGACGGTCATACAAATAAAATCCATGGTCTGCACATCATTTGATATTTTGCATCGCCAAATCAACATTCTACTGCTTCCAATTCGGTAATAATATGTGTACGAACAATAGCATAATTTGACATTCCTTTAAGCAAATGTCTTACATCGAATACGCTATGTTATGTCCCTTTTCAATCAAAGGGAAGTAACTGTTGCGGTTTGAATATCCATTATTACGTACGTTCGTTTTCAATTAGTCTGGGATCATTAACGATCAGTATTTTAAATACAGATCAATTTTTGGAGCCAGAAGTCTCTTGGATTTGTTCGGGTAGATCCGCTATGTAAATAGAACTTTAATGACCAGAAGCAATATTCTTGTCAATAGCTGAAGTTCTGAAAGAGTATGCTTTTCCTTTTGCCGATCTTTGTTTAGGGTCTTGTAATTACTGGAGATAAATCTTACTTATACCAAGTATCAACAAAATGATTTCATTTTATGTAAATCCTGGACACAAGTACATAAACGATCGATTATCGAACGCACTAAGTCAATGTTGATGTTAGTACACAGACTTCTCGTGTCACAAAAACTCGTCTACAACATAACATTTGTCCGAGAATATGCTTCCTCCGAAAAATAAAGTTTGGGATTATCAAATTGTACAAAACAATGGACGGACCAGAGTGTACTATATGCTGCAAAAATGCTGTAAGCAAAGGATGCAATACAACAAACTTGGCCGTACATGTCACTCTGTCAGCAGACAGATCATGTCTAGTCACAGACCCACTCATTCTCATACCCAGAGGCTATCAAGATTCTCGAGTAAGATCGAGAAGATAACCTCTGGGAACGAGAAAAAGACTCACTAGATGCAATGATATTTCTAAAAAATGCAAACCTCAAAGACTTTAACATTTAAATTATTATTAACACAGTGCATTTAATAGTATGTTGTTACAACAATAAAAATAAATGAACTAAATATCACTGTTATGCAGTTTTATTAATCTATTATTAAAATATCATATGATATATCGAATATCGATCATTTTGTATTGATACGAATATCGTATCGATCATTCTGACCGATATAGAGCCCTAGTTGGTAATAGACCTAATCATAAATTCAAATAATGGGTTACCGTCCGTTCACAAAGTATGTTATTGCTTGAAAGCACTAACTATGGATTAAATCCTATCTTCGTGCACATGTTTTCATTGTAACGGCGAAAAACTGAATATTTGAATTCCGGTTATATAGTCTATTGCTAAATAGATATCTTGTTTTCATTACATGACAAAAACCATACACCAAGATTCTGCCCAAGTTAAGTGAATAGACTATATCTGAAATTCAAATATTTTTACCATTGCAATGAAAATGCGTGTACAAAGAACAAAATGGTTTATTTCATAGTTAGTACAGCTCTATATCGGTCGGAATGATCGATTCGATATTCGTATCGATACAAAATGATCGATATTTGATATATCTTATGATATTTTAATAATAGGTTTTTTCTCAACTGTCAAAGCATGAATAATTTCATGGTGAATGATTACACACTATCTCAATATCACAAGTGTTGGACAAAGAGCACGAAGTCACTGAAATTATTCATGCTTTGACAGTTGAGAAAAAACGAACAAGACAACTGCAAAACAGTGATAATTAATTCATTTATTTTGCTTGTAACACCATATTACTAGTCCATTCAATACAACTTTTGACCTAGACAAAATTGCATCAGAAAATATGTTTATACTGTGCAAAACACCATCAATACAATAACGCACGAAAAAGTTGCACTACAAATAACGAGGGGAAAGTGTTGAAAAACGAATTTAAAATAATAATGCATTTTCTACTTATATTAAAAGGCGCTGCAACACTTCCGTACTTCTGTCCCGCAGTAAATATAGCTTTTGGGTCACAAAAAGTAATGGATGCCGGTAGTATTTTGATTTTGAGTTGACTTTCCGATGTGAACCTAATTAATTTAATATATGGCCGTAAATTCATTAAAAATATCGTTTTTGGTGATGACCTTGACAAATAGAAATATTTTACTACGGTAGCGCGTTAGGACCAAAATTGATCATGTTGGATATATATCGTATACCGGTGTAGAGCCCTAATAGTTGCAATTTAGCAAAAAATGTGTAGAAAACAGACAGAAAACGCCATAAATTTGAATTCTGGATTAGGTCTATTCATGATAAAAGCTTCAAACTGGTGTAGGTGAAGAAAACATGAATTTGTGATATTTCATTATCCTTATCAAATTGTTTCTTGAGCAAAAACTACATTTCAGATTGTAAGTGAATTCTGTTGCTTTCCATAAGATGTTAAAAATGTTCTGCCAAGAGTTTTTCAGGCAAAATGTATAAAATAATCAAAAGCGACATGCAGAGACAGACAACACGGTATCATGTCTCTGTCCCCTGTAAAAATAAACATGATTCCCTATAACATCTTGCTTTTCCTTGTTGTACAGTAAATGGTAAGGAGTTCTTAGTTCAAGTTATTCATTCACAGATTTCAACTATTTCTGAAACTACCTTAATTGTTTGGAAATACTTATAATGCAGGAAATAAGTGTAATGATAATAATTTTTTAGGGCGAATGAAATTACTACTACAAATGATGGTGTTTCAAGTAGTAAAAATCTATCCCTTATGTCACAGTATAGACAATTGCAGTGCATTTTTGTAACTTTTATTGTATACTTCTTGGAAACTAATGGTCAGGTTGTCTTAAAATAATAATAATTACAACCTGAATGAAATAACAAAATCCGATTGGTCAAAAGTGAACACGTGACCTAAAAAAATGTGCTTTTATTATCGTATAAACTGCAGTTTTGAATGAATGACGTCACGCCGGAACTACTTTCATGACTCAAAAGCTATTTTTAGCGCGTTCCCACGCTATGACGTACAGGTCAATAACTATAATGTCAATGGAAAGTACATGATACACAAAACCAACAAGTAAAAAATTGCTGCTAAATGCAGCAAAGGGATTGTCACGGCAAACAAAAAAGAATGATTAAGTATAATCTAAAGGTAACTCAAAAGAGCATTATATTGAATTGTCATGTTAAGTTTTTTTCAGTAATTAAAAGGTAACTTGTCATAAAACGTTTTTCTGTTCAAATGTAACAATCTCGTTCCAAAAGCCTAGTAAAATTCTCGATACTAGTTAGATTGAGAATCTTGACAAATTTGGAGTACGCGAATGGTCTGGATCTAGACACCATCTTTATGCCGACAGGATGTTTGGTTTTAGTTGGATTTATTTCCAGTAATTCATATTTGCATGACGCTTAAAAAGATCGGCAGAGGGGAAAACATAGTTCTTCAGAACAGAAGCTATTTACATGACTTATCGCTTCTGTTTAGTCAAGTGCTCATCACATTGCGGATCTGTTCTTACCAATCCGTGTAACCAATCATCTAACTAATGCATAACTGTCCAGCATCTTTGAATTTCGACATTTTGATTTTACAGGCGTGAACATTTGTTGCATTTATTTTTTAATCACGAGACAGTCATGCAATCTAAATGTGTGTGTCTTTGCCTTGAAATAGAAATATCAGTTTGCGCATAGTATTTAAGCAGAGGTAGAGAGTCAGCGAGTGAATCTTTCAAACCAGTGTATTAGAGAGTAGTCATACCTTTACTTGTTACGGAAGAATTTAGTTGCCGGATACACGAAAGGATTTAACATGTATTTTAATTCCGAAAAGATGCACTTAAATACAAAAGGCAAGCTATTTCGAATAGAAATCATTTTTCTTAATAATGAATTCACTCGGACTCGAGAAAACATACTCCATTCGAACAAATTAAAAACGGGCGAGCTTTTCACCTAGGTGTAAATGTCCGTCATTTTAACTCTCTTAAAATTACCTGGTCCGTCTGGTCAATAGTCCGTCAATATAGTACCAAACTTTTCATAATTAAAAAAAGTCTGCAAAAATAATCTTACATCTGCTCGATCTATAACCAGAAGCAAGTTCAATTACACAAAACGCTACAGTACGTTACATAACGATGCATTCGGAACTCCTCGGTCATACATTTGTTTACTTTAACGCCGGACATTTCAAAATAGCGTCCAAATATGTCCGAGATTATTCGCAGCAAATGGACGAGGACTTCCGAATGTATCGTTGCGGAACGTTCTATAACGTTCGCAGTTACTGAACTCAACCCTGGTCCGTAACTATTATGCTCTTAAAATTAACTGGTCCGCTGCACTTAATCATAGTTAGAAAAGATCGCCAATAGAGCTCAGTAAGAGTAAGAATTAAGAGTCAATGTTACACGATTACGCTTCTTTATTTATACAGTCGGCTAATGATAAAAAAGGTATATTATTAAAATATATGAATCATATCAAATTAGTTTTCAAATGATAAATGCTCTAACAGTTGAAATATATAATATTTACAACAATATGTGATGAAGCAATCGACGATTCTTTTAATAGTTAAAGTCTGCAAAGTTATTTCTTAAAATATAATTTCGATATTGGTGTCTTATCTTTTCAAATAAAATATTGGCAAATATCAATAATATATGTACTATACACACATTATGATACGCATATTTGTTAAACTGTATCTGTATACTAAACTGGTCTCCTGGTCCGGTTGGTTCGCGATTTATACCTACCCCTTTTCGTGTGATTCGAAAGGATTTGCGGAAATGTGTTGATATAAAACGCTGATTTTTCGTGTGTTGCATTGTTGCAAGAAAAATTGTTTATATGGATTCCCCCAAAAATGATTTTTCTATTTAACTTTTAACGGAAATGGGCTGTACTATGTCTGCATTAAAAACAATAAATTTGTCGGCAGTGGAAATCGAAAGGATTTTTATCATTTTTGGAACGATTTATCGTTCCAGAGACATGACAAATCTTAAAACCATTCTGACTCATAAATATTCATATTTCCACGCCTTTCAACAAAGGCAAAGAAGGATAATTTATGCATACTTTCTCATTATCATGTAACTATACGGAGCTAGGTTGTCTCCCCTACAAACGGAAATTACCGAACAACTTCGAAACGACGCAAACTGGTCAATCGTAATTATACTCATTAATTCCCGTTGTGTATACAAATACATTAATATTTCATACGAACTTTAACCCGACCTGATTATTTATTCTATACCGTTGGTTCCCGGCTCATTCGGCTTGTAAGCTATCTTAAACGAAAAAGCAGGGTACTAAACTTTACAAAACGAAGACTTCCGTTTGTAAAATGCATGGTTATCGAGACTATTAAACCTCGAAAAAAATCATGTTTTGACTAAATATATCTCTCTTGACAGCATGAAAAATGAATTTGCACAACATAGCATATGTATAGACTGCGAATGAAGCATAATACTAATCGTGAAAACGTGTTTATCTCAAAGCAGAAGAATGACCTAGTTTCGGAAAGGTAGCGAACGATTCGCACCCAGTTATATTCGCTTGTAGACGATTCGCTCGCACAATAGGGGCGGTTCATCTCCATTTATTTAACCAGTTATTGTGACTATAAGGTTATAAATCCATTCCTTTTTGCACTGTACATACACTTTATCATTAAAAAGCACCCAAAATGTGGACAACAGACTTTCATAAGTGATTAATAAACGGCATGTCACACTTTCTTCTTCGACAATTAACCGCTTCCATTGGGGTCCGGTACAACTCAACCCGTGGACAACTCAACCCGAAATTTGGGACAACTCAACTCGTGGACAACTCAACCCATTATCAACTCGACCCGTAAAATATATTATGATAGTTTGATATTTGGTTATTTATCAAAAAATATGTATTAACAATAAAAAGCAAAATTGAATATATTTCTACCAAGAATTGAAGATATTTTTGGATAAAGTACAGTTATGATATTTAGAGATTGCATAAGTATTGTGTCTATTGTATTCTATGTATTGTATACAAAAATGTAGTACTCATGTACTGTAAGACACAGCACATGTTTAACCGATTATTGAACATTATTATGAAATTAAACTTCAAATTGACTGAAAAAAATGTGTGATGTGAGATAAACAAAATAGAATTGAACGTATTTATTGTTATGATTTAAAAGCGCGAAGTTGGTAGACAAACTGTTATGTTGAATTTATTAGAAAGTGATTATTGATACATTGTAATTGTAAATGCAATTAATCATACTTGTATTAGTTATATCGAACCGTCAAAATTTACTTCTTGAAGATATAATTATGATTGAAGTGTGCCGAAACCATTCGGCTTATAACAAGATTAAAGAATTGTTCCGGTCCCTTCCATTGTAACATCAAAGGGACAAAATGTTGTTTCACGCCTCCAAATCTATGCGTAATATGAAGGACTCATTACTTTCCAGTAATATGCGCAATTTTATGAAACAAAATGGACTACCTAAAATATATACGCCATTGGCGATACCACTGATTCTAAAGAAAGTGCTACTTTTTAAAGCAATTTTTGGAAAATTTTGTTTCATAAAAAATTGTTAATTTTTCACATAAATTGATGGTATCAATCACTAAATCTTGGTGTGAAAGTGACCAAAAAGGACAAAAAAATCACCAAAATATTTTTTTTTCATATTTTAAGGCTCAAACTCCACCGGAGAATCTGTGTCAGCTAAAATTGCCTATCCGGCGTCAAAATGACATGTGCTGGGGATACTGTTAATAACTACGTGTTGTACTAGTTTATAAATCTTTAAAATGGTCCACTTAGCAGATAACATTTTTACCTTAAGCCACAGACAGTTTTGTTCGCACCTTTAAACGAATGCCTCAAATGAAAGACTAATGGCTTACAAAAAATATGCGCTATTTCATGAATCAAAATAGACTACCTAAATATATGCAGCATTTCAGCCGATACCACTGATTATCAGAGAATGGGACTTTTTCACACAAGTTGATGTCAACCATCGAAATATCCTTATTTTCCTCTCTTAGTAAGCCGCACAGAGTAGGCTCCCCTTGTAATCAGTTTTTGTGATCAAAACACGGTGTATTCATTACTATTTTCACTGTTTTATAAATAGGAAAAACACTGTCAATGGCATACATAAACTTAATAATTACAATGCACCTTAAATGTGGACACCATACACTTTCAAGTGATAAATATGGGTAATATGTGTAAACGGATTAAAGATCTCAAATCGACTTAAATATGACGAATGGAATGAATGCGAAAATAATATCATTTGAATAATGCAAATGTCACGCTCCCTCATTCATGTCTTAATCTGTTAGTCGCTTTCATTTTGATATATATAAATTGATACAAATAATTTCGTGCTAGACTTTCAGCAAATCTTTGGCTTTAATTCCCCAAAAACATATATCATCCATGTAAGTATTTGCTAGAAGTTCAACATTACTCAGCAGCATCAAGATAAAAGTTTGCAGAGAATCTACCTCAAAGTTCTACAGAAGAGCAAACTAGTCACAGCATATCTTAAGAAAAGACAATTACTGAATTTTAAGTGTATATACTTTTGTTGTATAGTTTACTTGCAATACCTTTGAATTTGCAAGATTTTTGATAATATTATGTTCTTGATATAACAACTTATTACTTGTGTTAATTTAGAAATTATATCTCGCTTTCAAGAATCGTTCCTACAGCACTTTCAGTGCTTTGATTTATCACGTGACTTTTGCCCATTGCTATCAAAATCTACCCACCACAATATCACGGCGTTGAGACGCCGTGAAATAAGAAAGGTGCAATCAACTTTTATTGAAAGAAATTAAAATGAGTTTAATGTACAATACAATTGTGCAGTAATACCGTTCTTTATCTATATTTCATAAGATGTAATGTTCCAGGAAGTAAATGATATGCTGAATGCAGAATTATGAATTAAACTTTAATTTTAACTTAAGCTACATTGACAGCATTTAAACCATTAAATGTTTATTTATTTTTCTAGCGAATCAGTCTTCTTTTTCAAATGATTTTCATGGCATTGCCCTTCTGAAGTGCATGCTCTAATGGACTGGTATTCATTCATATATATATCTGAATACTTTGGTTTCCGAGGCATCTAGTTTCACTTTCTTGTCTGAAAAAAAAAAAAAAAAACAGCTTTAAATACTAAGATTTCGACACATTTAAATTGATCCACAATAAGATAAGTAATCAGTATTTTGGCAAACATCAGTATGTCATGGCAAACATTTCAAAGTAACTCAAGTTGCCTCTCATCAAATAAAAAAGAACGTATAACATAATGATATGTACATTGGATAATAGGTGTATCTAGTCATAATGATGTAGTATCCGCAGAAGTGCATGTGAATACTTCATGCATATACATTCTGCATTGAGTAGTGAACAAGGTCAATAATTATAACGTTTATAATCAGACCGGAATGAAAATGCTTCCAGATTAATATGACCAGAGTTTGAATCTATCCTAAGTACCGATCATTTGAAAATGTACATGAGAACATAAAAGCATATAAACCATATAATCTCCGTAATTTGGGGATAAATAATAAACATTCACTTAATCAGTACAGAAAATAGCTTGTCTTTCCATCCAATCTTGACATGTAAATTTCCTGACTCGGACTGACTCAGTGACTGCTTAAGTTATCATCAAGTGATCCAAATTTCAGTAGTAAACTTTCTCATTCTGATTATTCTCATTAAATAACACAGCCTCAGATGCTATTCAACTCGGAAAAATGTACATCCAACAACCGCTCATTTGTAATCACTGGTGGTTTCAACGAGTTGACATATTAATCTAGGTCACAACTTGCATCATAAACTCACGTGTTCTTCGTAGAAACTTGAAACTTGTTAAACCGTTTAAAAGAGTTACACAATAGCGTACCACCTCTCATGTGTTCTTTTATTAAAAATAAACTCAATGCATGTTCATTTCAATGTATCATTCATGCCGTTATGTCCGATAACAATGAAAAACTGCATCCAATCGAAGAAAAAAATGGCCGACGGTTGGCATTAAAAAACTGTTAACCGAATGAAATCAATGCGCACTATTACGCATTATTGCGTAATTTGGCTCTACGCATTAGAAAATAGGTCTTTATTCTAACGCAAATTTCGCAAAAAATGGTTGTAATTATAAGGAATGAATGTATAGAAACTGACTTTCATCGAAAAATAAACGTCATTTTGGTGATAGCTAATTTCAGCATAAAGGCCTTCGGCCTTTATGCAAATTAGCTATCACCAAAAGTGACGTTTATTTTTCGATGAAAGTCAGTTTCTATACATTCATTCCTTAAATAATGTTTTGACACTGTTACAGACACTGAATGGCATTTTGCAAATATAGAAAAATCTTCACCAAATCTGTGAACTAGTACCTTTAAATAGCACATGTAAAATGGAATAGTACAAAACACGCTTTAGCATGAACATACACGGTTCACAGACATGATAATTGGACTGCACTCTGGTAAGTTCTGTATTTCCGTATGGGTAGGCAAAGAACCTAGGATTTAATTCTATCGCTGGCTGTAAACAGATAGTCTTGGCCATAATGTATTTAAGCAAGATAACTACGACAACAGCAAACAACTAAAAATGTAGTTTTCTCCCTTTATAGTTCTATTTTATTAACCTGTCACGACTTAAATAATTACACTGTCACTGAATCTGTTATTTTTTTACCCCTTTTGAACTTGTTATTTCCCCGATATTCAAAATCGTTGAATATCGCCCGTTACATTGTTAGATTATCAAAATTAATATGGTTTGCTGGCACAGTGGTCAAGAAAAGGTTAAATAATAACACATTCAGTGACCGTGTAATTATTCAAGTTGTGACAGGTTAATGTTTCAGAACTATATCTGTAATTATTCAAGTTGTGACAGGTTAATGTTACAGAACTATATCTGGTGTTAAACTGTTTAGTTCATTGACCTGCCAACAAATGATATATAAATGTGATATTATTTTGGCACCACTGTCTAATCCTGTCAAACTTTTGACATATTTTAACCAATACATGTTTGATCTACTATACCTGTTCGTCCAATGAAATTCTCTTCCGATAGATAAAAGTTATGGTACCATTGGTTATTTGGGATAAATAGGTGCGTGCCACGGACTGAAGTGGATGACTATTTACTTGGTGTAATTAAGGGTAACTCACAATGCTGATTGATTATACGGTGTCGTGGTACGCTCCTAGTGGTACAACTGAACAGTGAATTCATATGACTATCCTCCGGGCATATGTATTGACGCACATGTATAAGTGTATGACGCCATATTTGTTTTGATCACACAAGTGACGAATGTCATATGATGTCATAGATAGTATGGCTTAGCTAAGCATTTTAATTGAATGTGCTTTATGTTCAAATTTAAAAATCAGAGATACACACAAAAGTATCAAAAGTCACTTTATTTTGGTTAATTTTCCATCATTTTCATTGTCTTTTACTCTTTTACGCTTTTTTCTGCAGACAAATTGGCACAACTGAATTATTCAAGTACCTTTTACACCTGGTCTAAATAAGTGATACAATCGTTGGTAAATTTCTTGTTCAAGGAAATAAGCAGTGTCTCTTGTGAGGTTTAAACCCGGGACCACTCGATTCCTAAGCATGTCATGATGTGTCATACCACTGGACTACTGCTCATAAAAAAAGAGAAACAAATCAATGTGTGGTATGGCAATGCCGTCGTCACTAAGCGTCAACTTCCGTTTGAAGGATAACTATTGTTCGTTTTTTCTCAACTGTCAAAACATGACTAATTTTACGGTGACTAAACTCTCTTTGTCTTACACACGTGATATTGAAATAGTGTGTAATCATTCACCGTGAAATTATTCAAACTTTGACAGTTGAGAAAAAATGGACAATATACTGCAACAATAACAAATACGAAGCAAAAATGCATTTTTATACGCCCGAAGGGTCGTATTATGTTATGGCGCCGCTCGTCCGTCCGTCTGTCCGTCCGTCTGTCCGTCCGTCCGTCCGTCCGTCCGTCTTCCTTGTGCGGACAACTCCTCCCTCATTTCTTGGCCAATTTTCTTCAAACTCCCTCTGATGATAAACATTGATGTCTAGTTGTGCATAAAGTGGAGATAATTCAATTTTTTTCATTCGACTTTGAATTACTTCCCCTTTCATATATCTCTATATATGCCATATGTTAATAAAGTCAAAATGGCAAACAATGAAAAACTTGTCCTGACAATTACTGAAC
Organism: Mactra quadrangularis; assembly: GCA_025267735.1. Classification (NCBI taxonomy): domain Eukaryota; kingdom Metazoa; phylum Mollusca; class Bivalvia; order Venerida; family Mactridae; genus Mactra; species Mactra quadrangularis. The sequence goes on along the minus strand of CM046303.1, from coordinate 18,535,761 downwards.
CACCAATGTACCTAGGTTCACCAAATATTATGTGAGGGTAGCCCTTGTGTCAAGGATATGCCCTATTGGTTTTTGGGCCCCTGGGTTAAAGGTCAAGGTCACAGAGGCATCATATTGAAAAACCTTGTCCGGACAATAACTCCTCAACGACTGAACCTAGGTTCACAAAATTTTATGTGAAGGTAGCCTTTGTGTCAAGGATGTTCCCTATTGGTTTTGGGGCCCCAGGTTCAAAGGTCAAGGTCACAGAGGCATCATATGGAAAAACTTTGTCCAGTCAATAACTGAACCACCAATGTACCTAGGTTCACCAAATTTTATTTGCGAGTAGCCCATGTATCAAGGGTATGCCTAATTGGTTTTGGGGCCCCTGGGTCAAAGGTCAAGGTCACAGGGGCATCATATTGAAAACCTTGTCCTGGTAATAACTCAACAACGGCTGTACCTAGGTTCACAAAATTTCATGTGAAGGTAGCCCTTGTGTCAAGGATGTGACCTACGTGTTCAAAGGTCAAGGTCACAGAGGCATTATATGGAAAAACTTTGTCCAGACAATACCTGAACCACTTATGTACCTAGGTTCACCAAATTTTATGTGCAAGTAGCCCATGTGTCAAGGATTTGCCCTATTGGTTTTGAGGCCCCTGGGTCAAAGGTCAAGGTCACATGGGCATCATATGGAGAAACATTGTCAGGACAATAACTAAACAATGTTTGTACCTAGGTTAACCAAATTTTATGTGGATCAGCCCATTTGTCATGGAGTAATTTGTTGATAGCTCTTTGGTAGCGGATGTTCCCTTTTGATTTGGAGACCCTAGAGTCTTAAGTCAAAGTCCCTGGGACTTACTTTATGTTGAAAATTTTCCGGACAATAACTCAATAATGATTGTACCTGTGTTCACCAAATTTTATTTAAGGGTAGTCTAAATGTCTAGCATATGCCCCTTTGGTTTTAGGCCCCTGGGTCAAAGGTCAAAGTCATAAGGAAATCATGAGGAAAAACCTTGTCCAATAACCAACTTTATCTTATATCTCCAAATTTTATGTACCAATACTCTTTTGGTCAAAGGTGAGAACTTATGGTTCTGAGGCCCCAGGGCAAGGTCACTGGAAGTTTGTATGGGAAAACTTTGCGCCGGTGATAACTCAACCATGGCTGTACCTAGGTTCTCAAAATCTTTGCTTTGGATAGCCCTCCAGTTAAGGATGGGACTTATTCTGATATCCAGGGGTCATTTATCAAGGTCACAAGGACTTCATATGAGATAGAACACAGCAAGGACTGCTCTCGGGCGTATAATGCCCCGCCCAGCGGAGCTCTTGTTATATTTTCTTGTAATGTTTATTTTTAAATTAAAGGAAATTTTGTTTACGAGCAAATAATTTATATCCGAAAAAGAATCCGCATGCTTAAAAAACATCATATTTACGTTAAAGCAAGCAGGCGAAAAACATGACCTTTAATTGATAGATGAATATTCAGTTTTTCATGGTCCCTCTTCCTACAGGTCGTTCACGAAAACATTGAGTATATAAACATAGACAGTTTCATTACACACCAATATTTAGGGGTGAATTATTTTTACAATTTTATACTTTAATTAGTTTACACTTATTTCATAAACATTATATTATATAAAATTTATTATGTGCATACACACTATTTAAAATAAATGTTACATATAAAAATGGTCTGTTTAAATCAGTAAAATGCTGTTCATGCATTAGCTTATTCACCTATTTAGTGGACAAGTCCATTGTTTAAAGTACAAAAACACGCATGACCTAGAATACGACCTGTACAGAGTAATCTGATTCCACATACATGTAGGTAATTTTGGCAAGTCAATCTAACAAAAGACGAGTCTAACTTTCAAAAACAATGAGGAATGAATATATCTAATATGAAAATCAGATGAGTAACACCCCCACCAAAAAAATAAAATTAACTGGACGAGTACAAAATTATGAGTACAATAACAAGCAATATTTACAAATAGATTGATACATTTTCATGTATATGAGTTAGTCGAATTCATCTCATAACGTCACCAACAGTAGTCTGGATTACCTGCCCCTTACCACAATCATTACTTATACAAGTCAAAATGTGGCCATAAACCAGACAACACCAACAGTACCGTCGATGTTTGCACTTTGGGGAATCATAATACGTTCTCGTACATTCATCATAAAACACCGAACAGTCTGTCAGTCAATCGTTGAACTTTGGGTGTTTCCGTATACATGTAGTTCGTAAAATTCACCTTGTCCATATATCTCTTGAATAGTGTCCGTTCGCGTGAAAATAAGAAATTATCAATACGTGTATATGAACGAGTACCAGTTTCAAGAAAGTTGTAATAGTATTATAAGATCACGAAAAATTCAAAACTACATAAATTGTTACACGTTTTATTCTTTTTTAAAAAACTCGCATTTGTTTAAAAAAATGCAGACTTATCTTCCCTACTTTCAGGCGAGTCTAATAATACGTACTGGTGAACGTTTGATAAGCTGGAATTTGGACAGGACAAATGATTTTACGCATTTTTTGGAAATGCTTATACTTGTTTATCAAAACAGTCCACAAGTATATGATTTATGGAATATAGAAAATTGAACATTCAATACTCGGTATTAAAACTAAAACATACGAGGGGAAGTCAGAAAATATCCGGACTTTTGACTCGTTCTCGAAAACCATTCAACATTTTTAAAAAAAATCTTTCTACTCTTTTTCAAAATATTCCCACCTACGTCTATGCACCTTTGCCATCTTCGTGGAAGCTTTTGTATTCCCGCTGTGAACCATGACGTAGACCTATGTTTTAGGTACTGAGTGACAGCAGATATCAAAGCCGCCCTTGTCTACTATTTCTTTCCAGCAAGCAACTTTTTCAGTTCTGGAAACAAATAAAAGTCACAGAGGGCTAGGTCTGAGCTATTTGGAGGGTGAGTCAACAATTGTCATTTGTAAGAGTTGATAACATCCACTGTAGCTGCGGCGGTATGGGAGGGGGCGTTATCGTGAATAAGGAGAACATTTTTCTGTGCTAACCTGGGACGCATTGGCTTCAGCTTTTCTCTGAGATATTTCAAAATTACTTCAAAATAGTACTTGGCGATGACAGTTTGACCTTTTGGCATGAAATGAGTAAGTATCCTTCCTCGTGAATCCAAAAAGGCAACAAGCATGACTTTGCCAGCCGAAGGAGACAGCTTAAACATTTTCGGAGGTGGGGAACCAGCTCGTTTCCACTGCTTTGACTGAGCTTTTGTCTCAGGTTCGGAGTAATGAACCCACATTTCATCTCCAGTGATAATGTGTTTCAAAAACCTCCTTCACGATTAAAACGAGTTAAATGTTCTTTTGCATTGGTTACTCTGGTTGCCTTTTGATCTGCAGACAGCTGTCTAGGCACCCACCTGGCACTTACCTTGCTCATGCCTAGGTGTTCGTGTAAAATCTTATGTGCCGATGCCTTACCGATGCTAAACTTGTTGGCTACCTCCTCCAAAGTTACTCGATTTTTGATGACAAAAGCTTTAACATTTGCTACCATTGTTGGGGTCACCGCCTCAGCTGGCCGCCCAGTCCTAGGCCGGTCGCAAACACTTGTTCTGCCTTTAGGAAACTGAGAAACCCAGTCGTGGTAGGTTGAACGTGATACACATTTATCAGAAAATCTTTTTTAAGCCTCAGTGTGGCAGGGCTTTTCACCTTCTGCAACCAGAAACTTTATTACAGAGCGTTGTTCTTCTAACAAAGAGTCCACGATAGACGAAACACCTATCATATATCAGAGGGCAAAATATTGTGTATACACAACTATCAATGAAAATAAACTTACCACGTTATTGACGAATGAATGTAGTTTTCACCAATATATAATGTGTGAATATAGCTGCACGTGGAAAGAAAGGAGCATGAAAAGTCCGGATATTTTCTGACCGTCCCTCGTACATGTACATAAGCTTTAAATGCATAGCATAAAGGCCAAGGACTGGCATGATTGATACAACAGTGCACAAGAAAACAATATATACATCCAAATAGATGCACAAACCATAGTGCTCAACACTCCAAAGTGATATATTGGGTGCCATAGTAACATATCAATAAGAACACCTTGAATAGTGCCATTCAAAGAATGAACAATTAAGAGTATATTTAGTGTTAGGAAAAGAGTTTTATATACATTGTATATACATTTAGTGTAACAGACTTGTAGTATATGTAGAGTAGGTTTCAACAAAAGCACGCAAACATACCCAGGCGCATGATTCTAATCATCAAATAAACAGCCTAGGGTAAATCACATAATCTTACTAGGAGAATCTCCAAACTTTAAGTGCTGAATTAGCGAAAATGATACTATCCATCTTTGGTAAAACACAAAATTAAAAAAAAAAAATTTTGGTAATTTAAATACAGAACCTGATATGAATTTTATTGGGTCAACTTTTCTAAATTTGACCTATATTTAGGCCTCAAATACAATCTTTCAAGGGGTGAAAGGTCACACTCCGGGGTTTGCACATAATGTATCTATATGGAGCGGACGGACCCTCATTAAAATCTTACAAAACAAACACTGGCATGATGACTTTTACATAGCATAACGACCAAAGTGACTGGATTGGCAATCAGTTTACAAGAATCAAATGACCAAGTCCGTTTTCATTTTTCGAATACATTCGTATACGCGATTTGCAAATACCTCACTGTTGCTTGAGCTCTTAGTAGGTGGTCTTACTATTTTCTTCTCCTGACATAGCCAATCTAACAAGTATTTAATGTCTATCTTCCCTATGTCATGGCATTCGCTTTCTATCAATGAATTTCTTATGTCGCCAAATACTGACTCTCTGATGTGCGTTGACTCATCTCCCATTTGAAGGAGGATACATGTTGAATGTTTCTCTATAGTCCAGTACATATCGTCCTCAGACACGAAGAGCACAAAATAATGATACTCGCAGCCAGCTTGGACTTCTTGGACTTCTTGGGAATCTGGTAATTTATGTTTATACAAAGAAACTTTCTTAATAGCTTTGTCAATATCAGCATACTGCCCAATTTTCTTCTTCAGTGAAACACTCTTTTCAGTTGTATCATCAAACAAATGCTGTGTAAAATGCACCATATTGCCATTGAAGTACTTGTGAAATACCAACCTACTGGACCCACGAGTTAGATAATCGTAAGCTTGATTAACAAAAGCTTCACTATTTGTGGTGACGATATCATTTCCTTCAATGTTAGGTAAAGTTAATATGCGGTGCATCCATTCAATCAGCTCACCTAGATATTGAACGTAATTGTCATCTTCATGGCGTACACGGAACAACTTGTCACTTCTGCTGAACCCTTGTACAGAGCTTTTGACACTCTCACGGTTTTCACTTCTTTGAACAATGATGTATTTGGAGTTCTTTTCAATTGTCCAGTACCAGTCCCCGGACTTGCAGAGCAAATAATAATAGTACTTCTTATCATCAGTTCTTTGTGAATCAGGCAGTTCATGTTTATACATATAAACTTTATCAATAGGTGCTTCCATATCAATAAGTTTCTCAAAAGAATCAGGCAAGTCTGCGTACGGAACTCGAATAACACTGAATCGTGAGGATCCGGATCCGACGTCCCGGTAAAAATATATCTCATTTATCCATGTAGTCAGAAAATCACAAAAGCGGTTGGCAAATTGCTGACAATTGTCACTGAACAAATTATATGTTCTAGTCAGCTCGTTATTTCTGTACAGCCAGTCTATAATATCAAACACATTACCACGTGCACTACACTTTTTTTCTAGGTTAATTGGAGTGTTCCTTTTCTCACAAATTGCCCGTTCTATGATAGCTTTTTTCTGTTTACTTCTTTGAACCAAGATACATTCAGATGTCTTCTCAATTGTCCAGTACCATTTGTTTGTCTTCAGGAAAACAAGGTTATGGTAAAAAACTTTATCAGTAAATTTAGGTTGAAGTCTAGACAATCTATGATTGTATAATTCAATATTTAGGATTTCCTCATTTGTATCAATGATTGTTTCAAGCTCCTTTTCCAACATTTCATGGGGAATTATATGAACTTCTGATTTCTTAGTTCCGTCGCCTACGTCTTCATAGACATTCAAACGGTTGGTCCAATCAGAACCTGCAACCTTGCCTATAAAATCAGTTTCGACTTCTTCTTCTGAAGCGACACCAGTCCAACTTTTAGTTGATCCTTCATCTAGTTCATAGTCTTGTAAAACATTCATCCTGAAAATAATGTTATAGAAGTATAACTACGAGTGGATAATTATTTTGTTTAGAAACCAATATATTAAAAATGTCGATCCAAACAGAACTAATAAAATATGATCTACCAGACAGAAAAACATAAATGACTTCAGCGAAAATCACAAAAGGTTTTATACAGTGCAACCTCCGCAGAGTAACATCTGAGGGAAATTGAAAAATAAAGTGTTGCTCTGCAGAGGTGTTGCTCTACAGAGGTTTTTGACAGTCGCGACGAATTGAGGGCAAACTGCATTGAAGTGTATGTGGGATAGCAATATATACCTTCATGTATACATATACAATGTAAATTACTGTGTTTATCAGCTATGGTGTGTTGTTCATAGGATATAAAGCAAGCACAAAAACAATAGAGAAAGTAAGGATCTTTCGGCTCCATAAATACAATGTTTTATTTCATTTCACACAAACAAGATTAAAACAACACAAATAACTTAATGAATAATACAAATGTTAAAAAGGTCAACTAAACATGATTGTTAAAATTTTATTACTCAATCAACTCAGATAAATACACACCTGGATTTGGGTTCTACCACATCCAAACTGATCAGCTATAAATTGAGCAGACCTTCCTTGTTCTAATAACTAAATAGCAGCTACACGCTGCTCTAGTGTAAGTCACACTTTCTTTCTAGTAGCCATAGCTAACAGACAGAACTACAAAACCTTATAAGTTATAGTTTTACAACAGCAGATAAAATTTGAAAAGTACGTGCGAGTATAATAAATATGAAAACAGAAATGGCTGCATAAGTTGGAACATTCAATTTCGTTTTTGTGAGTAAAACAATTAGGCCTCATCAAAACAAACTGTCAAGTTTTCCTTTCATTTATACACACATCATTTGAAAGATTTAAAGAGCTGACAGAAACATGCAATAAAATAATTGCAATCGGCAGTTTGTTATTTCTATAGTATAAATCAAAGAAAACATTATTTAAAGCAGACAAAACAAGTGTCATCAACAAATATTTGATTCTATAAAATTTGCTTTCCCGAATCATTTCGAATGCATTATTACTTTCATTATTGAGTGATTCTTGTGTATTTATAATGACCAGTTTTAATCACCAGCTCTCCCGAAAACAACCACAAATTTTATCAGTACACTCCCACTCTTCACTGTAATCAATATTAAATCCTTTGTCCTAATCCCTTCACTGGTTGCGACATGAGTGAAAAGTAGCCATTTTTCACCTTAACGCGCCAGGGCTATTTCAAGATGCTCTAATTTCATTACTAATTAACAGATATGCAACTTGGTAAAGTAATTCCCTGGGTGGCAGTCATTCAGAAAAAGCAAGTTGAGTCCAGATCTCAGTTACCATGGCAACACTGGTGTGGAGCAAAAAGGGCAAATGCAATTTTTGCTTTTTTTTCAACCCAAACTTTGCATGAAAACTTGTTTTCTTATCAGCAATTTAGGCCATTTTTCTGCACTCAATGACCCTGATATTTATGGGGATGAGGGGCGCTACGCCCCCATTCAAATCCCAGTAACAAAGGGGCACACACCCTTTGGAACCCCTGATGGGCAGCTTTCATACAGTGCAATTCACCTAACCCAGTAAAAATAATAATTTTAAGGCCGTGCTTTTGTGTATTTAATAGTATTATTAATTGCTTTCGGTGCGATATGACCTTTCTGTGTTACACAATCTTGGTTTTTGAATAATAGATGTTGCTAAATGTTTGTATAGTACTGTGACAACAGAGTATATTCACTAGAATAATTCGGATTATGTGTTTTTGCCTATACCGTGCCACAGTTTGCATGTCCAAATTCTCTTACCTCAGATTGTCTAGAAGTATTGTTTTGTTGCTCAACAGAACATTATGGTCAGTTGAAGCTTATATTATGCGCTTAAGGTTTATTTAAATTCACGACTCACTTTTAATATTCAAAATTTGTTATTTGTTACTTATCGGTTTTACAAAACTTCATACAGTAAATAATCATGATAACGAAAAAGATAATTTTGTTTTAACCAATTGTTTGACATGTGTGTTTAGGATTTATATTATTATTCACTTTCGAGGTAATAGAATTGCTTCTTAATGGAAATTATATATGTACAATGTATATCTACAATTAATATATATTTAATTCATTAATTTCTCATCTTTTACCCATAACGTTAGTGATATAACTAGAACTGCCACCAGTGGCGAAAATACCCCCGCAACGACAACATTTAAGATGACCGCAAGTCAACATTGTTTAAGTCAAAAAGGGTAAATGTTGTAAGAAGCATAAAAACCATAAAAAAACAGGATGCAAACATCAAATTGGAAATAAACAGCAAATTACAGTGTAATTTACTATGGATAAGAAAAAGCAAAATGAACAGTAGTTGTCATATTTCAAATGATTTTTACATAAATATGAACACCATTTGGTCATTAAGAATGTAAAGTGGAACAACAGACAAAGAGTGATCACATTTAAACTTATCTAAATAATTCAAGATTGCCATTAATAGTTTGTCAATTTGAATTTGAATTTAAGAAAAAATACATATAAATGTCATCAGCAAGAATTTGTCAGCACAATTTTATTAAAATGGGCTGATAAAAAAGATGTTTGCTTCACAAGATATTAGAAAGACATGTGTGCACAATTTTGCAAAATTTGAGTAAGAAACAGCATACTGTACAGTAATTTAAATAAAAATTCAAGATGGCCACCAGTCAGCCATTTTGAATATAAAATTGTGAAGAAAAGTCTTACTTATCAACTGTAATAGTGAAACCTTGTATGCAATTTTTCTCAAAATCCATATGAAAATAAGCATGCAATACTGTTATAATATTAAATAAAAAAATACAGATGGCAGCCAGTCCGCCATTTTGAATTGGAATTGATATAAAGTGCATGTACACATCAACTGTAAGAATTCGAACTTGTGTGCAAAATTCTATCAAAATATGTTAAGAAATAAACATACTACAAAGGTATGTATTTTTTGGGACAGACCGCGCGACCAACCAACCAACCAACCACCAGGGTGATTCCATTATACCCCCGAAAACTTTGTTTGCAGGGGTATAATTATATGAATTACTAAATATGAAGTGTAGATACATCTTATGTAATTCTGATTTTACTTTAAAGTTTGAAGATGTTATGTAAATTGCTTTTGTGTTTTTAAGATAATATTCACTCTGTAATTGTATATATCTACAAGTAGGACAAGTAAAAGTTGTTTTTCACAAATCAATAAAGTAAATTCTAACTTGATAATGTACTAAATGATTAAATCTTTTTATTTTTTGTACATTCAACAAATTCACAAACTTCAAATCAGACTACAAATCAGAAAATTCTAAAATTGTTAACTTTCCTCTCTTGTGGTAAAATTATACTACAGCTGGCTGTAATCTGATACTAACAATAAATTATACCACACTGACCTGGGCATCATCAACTAATGATAAAAGCAATTAACACCAACATGTTTATTACCCCCTCGAAAAAGCAGGATTTTCTCTAAAACTGGCGTAAGACGTAGGACTGTACTGTCTCCGTGGAAGGTCACGTCGAGATGAACTTTGTGTCGACCAATCAATGCATTTCTATCTTTAGACCAAGGTTTGCATGCTAATTTAACAGCGGTATTATTCACAGTCTGCGATTGGGCGGCTCATTTCAAATTGCGTGGCGTAGACAATGTACACAAGTTACGTATCATAACAATTTCGTCATGAATATTATGATGAGAAAAGGTCACCTGAACGTGACCTTCGTTTGAAAAGGCCAGATCTGAAATAGCGAGTAGGCGAGCGGAAAATTTTAGATCGGGGTTTAATCGGGATTGCGCCAAAAGTTTTCTCCTACTTTTCCTTACGGTATTTTGCATTTGTCCAATCGAATGAAATTTTACAGCTAAATAGACAATGGTATTCCTAAAGTCAGCCAAGAAAACTTCGCCGAAAAAGTGTCTATTAAACATGAATAAAATTAATTTCAACACTTACCTGATGGAATTCAAACGTAGTCAATATCCAGCACCGAATTTGTGTACACTGTGCAGTTTTATGAAACCTGTCTTACTCTTCTACCAGCTAGCAACTGATAACAACATTCCTGTTGTAAATTTTCAGTGAATTTTTACGATAGAATACTACATCACTAGTTGTGTTTATCTCTACATTCTAGCTAGATTTTCTAACATTTAACCGAGTTATCTGACAGCCTCAGCTTGATTTATTGTTGTAGTTGACCTGACCTAAGTTTCAACCTCTTGTTGTTCTAAATATATAACAGTAGCATATATTACGAGTAGCATGACATTCTGTGTCGTAGGAAAATCACCGTCCCCGTCTTACATTCTATTTATCTTGTGAAAAAAAACGCTTCTTCTTATCATTATTTGAAAGCTAGATTATGTGCACTGAACACCGTAAAATGAACTAAATTGTGTTGGCACGGCGTTAAACCCAGTAAAAAAAGAACAACAAAAACAATGAACATAATTCAGTACATTCGTATTTATATTATATGACGAATATCAAAGTGGTATATGCTTAAAGCCCCTATAAATCAAAACTAAATAACACTGTCTATGAATTGCAAACGAATAAGGACATTAGTCTGGTGTACACATGTCGGCCTACATGTATATTATTTCAAGTAGGCCTATCCTTAAATGAAACTTTTGCTTACGTTACTTCTTGACATTTTACAAACGCACATGACCGACATTTTACGACTTGTAAGTGGTACATACGGAAGCATGGAGGTGACATGGTCGATATTTATTCTAACTGGTTCCCACAAGTTAAAAGAGTAGGTATTTTTTTTCTGACTGAAATATGACGAAATAAACAATGCGATAAGACAAATGAAAAATAAGAAGGCACCGGGGCATGATCGGGTTATGCCAGAACATATAAAATACGGCTGAAATACATTAACGATTTATATAGCAAAGTTATTTACCTTAATGATAAAAAGTTCGTACATACCAGATGAATGTAAGCTTGGGATAATAATACCAATCCACAAAGACGGCAAACCTAGGTCAACCCCTGCCAGCTACCGTCCTATTTCACTCTCACCAGTGCTATACAAATTATTTGAGAAAGTGATCCACACACGTCTATATAATTATACATGTAGGGAGTTAACGATACATTTGGAACTCCTCAGCCATTTGCTGCGAATAATCTCGGACATATCTAAACGCTATTTTGAAACTACCGGTGTTGAAGTAAACAAATATATGGTCGTTTAGGCATTGAGTGATATTTCGTATTTAGTCCGTAAATTTTGAAACATCACTCATTGCCTTAACGATCGCATATTTGTGTATTAGATTAGATTATTCGCAGCGAATGGCCGAGGAGTTCCGAATGTATCGTTATGTGACGTTCTGTAACGTTCGCGGTAACTGAACACGCTACAGGTGTACTATCAACAAAAATTACTTCCAAAATTATCAACAGACCGCATATCAGCAATATATTGAACCAATAACAACTTCTTTCAACGTACAAGAATGTATCGCTATACGCGTCGAGCGTATACGCTGCGTTTTTAGACACTAAAGGGGCTTTTGACTCTGTAAAGCATAGTGCTATTATTATGAAAATGAAGTCACTTGGCATTAAGGGTATATTCCTAAGACTTATTGCGAACATGTAGGCCTATACTTCATTAAAAGTTGTGTAGTCGTAAACGGCATACAGCCATAAGTGTTTTCCTGTTCTACAAAGTGTCAGACAAGGTGGTGTCTTATCAACCTGGAGTTATCTCCTCTTTATAAATGAACTATTAAATAATCTTGAAACGAATAAATTCGGTTTGAAAATTCACAACATATCCTGTGGTAATCCAACATTAGCTGACGATTTGACTCTATTATGCCCAACTTATAACAATTTGGTTGTTGATCAAGGTTATAAAGGTCATATGATGACGAAAGCATTTCTCATTTGAATACATTAATCATTTGATGACCGTGATACGTGGACCGAAACGTATTTTATCTTCCACTTTATAGACACTGACCGCTCGCTGACCGCCTGCTCTTCTAAACTTAGTAACTTGAGAGGCAGTAACATTCATCGAATGACTAGGCTCATCACATCTGGCCACGAACAAGTTCAGGTCCCCAGCCGTAATGACGTAGCTAGTCATCCTGCAAAAGTTGCAGAATCGAACCAATGAGCGTGCTCAGTGGTCATGTGACAACCCACGTGAGTCCGTACAGTGAGCTAGAAACTCTTAAAAAAGGAGAATGCGCAGGCATGTTTAAGCAGAGGGTAGAGAGAGGACAGTAAGATCAGTACCGTAGGAAAATTCGGTTAAGTAAGGACGAATAGTCCGAGAGACAGTTAAACTAAAGAGTTTCGTGGTTTAACGAACTCAGAAATTAAACAGTGCGGTTTAGCATTTGTATTAATTGTGAAATACTACGACTTTAACTTGTGTTTTTAAGTTAAATATTTTAGTGACAATTTTGTGAGATCTGATCCGACGTTTTTCTTCTTCATAAACTCTTAAAAATAATAATAACAAATATTAACATTAATTGATTGTCTTCACAAAGTGTTTTTATTGTGTTTTTGTCATTCTGTTGTCTTCATAATCAAGTAACAATATAGTCACAATCATTACTTTTACAAGTCAAAGTGTGGCTGGGAACCAGACAACACCAACAGTACCGTCGATGTTTGCACTTTGACTCAAAGGGAATCATAATATATTCTAAAATACCGAACAGTTTATCAGTCAATCGTTGAACTTCGGGTATTTCCGTATGGTCCGTAAAATTCACCTCGTCCATATCTCTTGAATAGTGTCCGTTTGTGAGTAAATTAGAAATTATCAATTATCAATAGATGTATATGAACGAGTACCATTTTTAAGAAAGTCACAAATACGGTTGGCAAATTGTTGGCAATTGTCATTGAACAAATTATATGTTCTAGTCAGCTCGTTATTTTTGTACAGCCAGGCTATAATATCATTCACACTACATGTACCACGTGCACTACACTTTTTTTCTAGGTTGATTGGAGGGTTCCTTTTCTCACAAATCGCCCATTCTATGATAGCTTTTTTCTGATTACTTCTTTGAACCAAGATACATTTAGAGGTCTTCTCAATTGTCCAGTACCATTTGTTTGTCTTCAGGAAAACAAGGTTATGGTAAAAAACTTTATCAGCAAATTTAGGTTGATTTATAAACAATCTATGATTGTATAATTCAATATTTAGGATTTCCTCATTTGTATCAATGATTGTTTCAAGCTCCTTTTCCAACATTTCATGGGGAATTATATGAACTTCTGATTTCTTAGTTCCGTCGCCTACGTCTTCATAGACATTCAAACGGTTGGTCCAATCAGAACCTGCAACCTTGCCTATAAAATCAGCTTCGACTTCTTCTTTTGGAGCGACACCAGTCCCACTTTTAGTTGATCCTTCATCTAGTTCATAGTAGGGTAAAACATTCATCCTGAAAATAATGTTATAGAAGTATAACTACGAGTGGATAATTATTTTGTTTAGAAACCAATATATTAAAAATGTCGATCCAAACAGAACTAATAAAATATGATCTACCAGACAGAAAAACATAAATGACTTCAGCGAAAATCACAAAAGGTTTTATACAGTGCAATCTCCGCAGAGTAACACCTGAGGGAAATTGAAAAATAAAGTGTTGCTCTGCAGAGGTGTTGCTCTACAGAGGTTTTTGACAGTCGCGACGAATTGAGGGCAAACTGCATTGAAGTGTATGTGGGATAGCAATATATACCTTCATGTATACATATACAATGTAAATTACTGTGTTTATCAGCTATGGTGTGTTGTTCATAGGATATAAAGCAAGCACAAAAACAATAGAGAAAGTAAGGATCTTTCGGCTCCATAAATACAATGTTTTATTTCATTTCACATGAACAAGATTAAAACAACACAAATAACTTAATGAATAATACAAATGTTAAAAAGGTCAACTAAACATGATTGTTAAAATTTTATTACTCAATCAACTCAGATAAATACACACCTGGATTTGGGTTCTACCACATCCAAACTGATCAGCTATAAATTGAGCAGACCTTCCTTGTTCTAATAACTAAATAGCAGCTACACGCTGCTCTAGTGTAAGTCACACTTTCTTTCTAGTAGCTATAGCTAACAGACAGAACTACAAAACCTTATAAGTTATAGTTTTACAACAGCAGATAAAATTTGAAAAGTACGTGCGAGTATAATAAATATGAAAACAGAAATGGCTGCATAAGTTGGAACATTCAATTTCGTTTTTGTGAGTAAAACAATTAGGCCTCATCAAAACAAACTGTCAAGTTCCTTTCATTTATACACACATCATTTGAAAGATTTAAAGAGCTGACAGAAACATGCAATAAAATAATTGCAATCGGCAGTTTGTTATTTCTATAGTGTAAATCAAAGAAAACATTATTTAAAGCAGACAAAACAAGTGTCATCAACAAATTGAGCAAAGGACAATTAAATCATTAATTCTACATAAATAGGCTATGGGTCCCTAATATAAATGACCTAGTGATAAAACAAACATCATAAAATAAACAAAAGGTGTTATCTGTCAATTATAATCCACTGTATTTCTCTTAACTGATGCGAGTAAAAAAAATAATGCTCTCTCTCTCTCTCTCTAACTGATGTGTAGTTACTAAAATAGCACTCGAAGGTCAATGTCGTTGTACAGAGGTAAAATTAGGTAGAGGGAAAATTCCGTGACTGCCGTTTACCGCTCAAGAGAGTTGTCGTTCGTTAGAGGTACAAGTAATAGCATTTCCGAAAATGCTTGAAATCGTCGGTTAGCCATGAATGACATCTCCTTTAATAAAGCATTCAAGAAATATATGTGTCAGAGTTTAACAATTTCGTCATGTTTCGGCCGAGCACGTACAAACGCATTTTAGAGGTAGGCCTTACAATTCACCAGTCCTTTTGGCAAGAAACTTTATTTATTGATAAGCAAACCAGATTATTCTATTCAAGACCATGTTCTGTCCCATATTCCGACGGCTAATCGAGCGTAGATTATATTTATTTACAAGAAAATATTGACGCAAAGCATCAAAGAGCCCAAACTATTACTAACACGGAAATATCTATAAATGAGGCATTAAAATTCTTTTATAAAGGTTTATTAGCCGCTACTTAAACCAACTATGTTTGATAATTCAATAAATAAATGTACAATATATAAAAGGATCATTATCAGTGATGGTCTGATAACCCTTCTTTGTTTATGGTATCAATGTCTTCGTCAGTGGTTTAGACTGTGACTTTCTATAAATAGACCGCAAAGGCCGTCGAGTGTACATGTTTCGTTTAAACCACAGTTTAGAAGAGAAAATATAAATTTCTTGGAGAAACTCGCGTTAAAGACGATTTATATATGCTAAACAAAATGTTAGCAGAAACATGGAACGTATTACACTTTATTAATAATTTACAAATTTAAAGCTTGGTACATTTTGTACATAGCCATGCCTCTGATCCGGCTGTATGATGTCAAAGTAGACGTTCGTGTTTTAGTCTTAACGTTATAAACTCGCCCGGAAGTAGGGAAGATAGGTTTGCTTTTTTTCAACAAATGCATTTTTTTCAAGAAATGAACATGTAACAATTAGTTATGCATGTTTTTTGTTTTATATTGCAACTTCCTTGAAACTGGTATGCGTTCATATATTGATAATGATATTTTTCTGGTAATACAAACATGTAACCGGATAATATACGTCGAAGACGAGTCCATGCACGCACCCCTATTTTGACTGTTTGACGTCATTTTTTTATCACGTGACCTCAAATGCATCGTTCTGATTGGCTTAAGGCAACCGGTGTCGACACAAAAATGCTCAAATCTTGATAATTGTTATTATCGTCGGTCAGGTACCGACGATAAAAAATTAGTGCAAATCCACTGGGGGAAATCTAATTACCGCTCCTCGGAGGTTGCCGCTCGTTGGAGGTGCCGTTATCAGAGGTTATACTGTACATAGTTAAATAATTCAGTTTATTCAGTTTGGTAAAGGTCGAAAATTGTCAAGCTTTCTAGCAGACCTGTCATTTTGAACACTATACAAGGCCTTAGACTATCTGGTGTAAACTTTTCTGTCCGTATATTTCAGTAATAATTCTTCAAGTTGTATTCAGCATTGATTTAAGTACATGATTACATCATTGCGCGTTTACGCTCTAGCAGCCAAAAATTATTAGCTTAAGTTTTTTTAATGTTTGTATTTTGCCTGAAATGTCGATAATGTGTCAATTCGAGAACGCGAAACATATAACTGATTTGGTTTGGCCTTTTTCATGCCAAATTTTATCATTTAAAAAGTATATTTATAGGAGTGACTGGAAGACCACAGCTTAGCAACTCCTACCCTTGTATATATAGGTAATCAAGTCAAGACTGTCGGGCAATTATTTGTAACTAATTGCGAAAAGCGCTTTAATTTACTCTATATTCTATATGATAAATTTTCTATCGATTCAACCAATATCGATTTTAACTAACTCAACAAGGGGGACAACTTTCGGCGGATTATCACAATAAGTTCGGTATGATTAATAGCTGAAACCCATTAACTTTAGCTCTCTGGAGTTTAGTTAAGAAAACTGCATACATATGTCAAGAATATCGAATGACAAAATACACTGGGGTCCAAAAGTTACTTTTCGCGATATGACCTTTCTGTGTTGGTGCGCCGTAAAACCAAAACAAACAAACCAAAAGTTTCTTTACACTTGTATTTTGTTTCATATTTTCCATTACTCTTTTTAAAGCAAAAAATAATGCAGACACATTTGGTTTAATATCATATTGTATATTTATGATAAAAATATATATTATAGAACATAGTTGACAGTTAATGATAAACTGTATATTAGTTGCACAACTAGTAAAGACAAGTAAAGTTTGTTTAAATATATTAAAAAATGTAAAAATTTAACTATTTGTAAAGAAACTTTTGGACCCAGTGTAGACTAAACAAGCATCCTGACTAAGTTAAGTGGCAATTGAGGCAAAAATGTGACCACTAGAGTGTCGATATGGTTTTTCCATATTTGGGTTGTGTGACCTAGTTTTTTTACCCCAAGTGGTCCATGTTCAAAGTCATCCGAGTTAATATTTAGACAAGTATCCTGATCAAGTTTAATGACAAAATTGAGTAAAAATTGTGACAACTAGAGTGTCTACCGGTTTTTTACATAAGTATGTATTTAGTAAGTGTGACCGAGTTTTACCACAGGTGACCCATGTTCGAACTCATCCGAGCAATTAAGTAGACAAGCATCCTGGCCAAGTGTGTTGACAATTGAGTAAAAAATGTGACCACTAGAGTGTTAACAAACAAATGGGGACGGACGACGGACAAAAAGTTAATTAAGATTATTCGAATGATTAAAATCATTAACTTATGGCAGTCTTTATGGCGACATAAATCGCATCTGGCTGCTGATAATATTAATTAATTAGAAGGACTCCTGTGGTTCTATCTTTAGATTTGAATGTTTTTTCGAGTATATATGGCATCACACTCAAAGACATCAGCGAGATTCATTCAGATAGTCACATACACACTACCGTGTTTACTCATTTATTAACACTACCGTACTTATAACCATCATCATTTGTTTATATGCACGAAATTGTTATGGACTCAAATTAATTTGCCATTATCAAGCAAAAACTGACTGGATATAGTATAAATGGAAGACAGAAAAGTTGCCGATTTTTTCACCCCTATTAAACGCCCCCTCTTCGGAAAATGTACCGCCCCCGGGGCGTTTATTGGGAACATTACGGTACTAACTTTTGTTGTGAAGTATAGTTAATAGTTTATCAAGAATCCAAAAGGGCCAGTAATAAAATTATTTCGTTATGCGCAAAATATTTACTATAACTTGACACACATTTATTTAATTTATCAATCAAATATCTAATTATAGTATTTTGCATTTGTCCAATCGAATAAAATTTAAAAGCAAAATAGACAATGGTATTCCAAAAGTCAGCCCAGAAAACTACGCCGAAAAAGTGTCTATTAAACATGAACAAACTTAATTTCAACGCTTACCTGATGGAATTGTCAATATCCAGCTCTGAATTTGTTATTTTTTACCTTAGATTACCTTAGATGAATTCTAGTAGAAGGCTGTTCACCCTAATTGATGTTAATTGGCCCTAACATTGTGATGAGTGAACATAATATTGCATAAAAATTGCTTAACAATAAAATTGTTAATTGATTGAAATTTGCAGACGGGCACATATTATAAAATGTCATGGTATGATTAAAAATAAAGGATGAAACAAGTAACTAAGGTCTCGCTAAAAATAATTAATTAGCACATTATACAGCGTGTATATTAGTTTTAATTAAAAAAAACTGATAAAAAAGTTTGTGCAATTTCGGTAAAAATTAGTGCAAATTAGGGATCAAAATGTTTCAAAAGTTAGAACAAAATATACTCACACACACAACGGCGGAAAAAACTTACATGAGGACCCCGTCACTTCGAACCTATCTGACATAACCTCATTAAAGATATGATCATTTCGTCTACTACTACTCATCTAAATCGTAATTATGTTCATAAATGTAAAAATAAGGCACAACAAATATGTAATTGGCAAATTAATTTGCAGTTATTACGAACTACGTATACATGACACAGGAATGAACCGTGTGTTCGGGTAATACACTAAACCAAGGGAGATAACAAATATAACAGTTTAACAGTTTATTAGAAATCTCAAGGCCTACTAGAGGCATAAGAGTTTACAAACATGTACAAGAAAGAAACAAAAACATAAATGGCACGAGTCATACAAACAACTCATTACAAATACAACAAATTACAAAAAGAACAACATGGCAATGATAAATTAACAATCGATGAAATATATAAAGAGGCAAATGAGAAATGACCAATAGTTAATCACTGCAGCATTATTTGTTTAACAAAAAGTGATAATTTTGTAAGAACAGATTTATCTTTCATATTAAATAGTTGCTCAAAATAAAGGTTACTTGGGTGTCTGACAAAATAAGGTGGTAAATACATTTGTCGTTGTACTGCAAAGCAGGTGCACTGAAAAACATAATGAAATTCATCACCTATTCTATCTGACTGACACAGATTACATATTCTATCCTCTCGAGGTATATTTAAATAACGACCTTGTTGGATGTGGAGTTTATGATTAATACATCGAAATTTAAACAACTGAATAGCAATATCATGCGGCAAAACTGTAATATAATCTTCAAACTTAAACTCCGTTTTAAAAATTCTATACTTTAAACAGGGAGCTGAAATCCTAACTTTATATCTCCATCTTGACAATATTGATCCTTTAAAATTGTGTTTACTCTGCTTTTAAATACAGAAGGCTGGATTACATATTGTGATAACCAATAATTGGATAATCCAAGTCTATCCAAAGTATTGTGAACTGTTACTATCCAAGGAGAGAGAAAAACATCTTGCTGGTGCAACAAATACATCAGTCTATAGAAAATAAATGAATTTTTTTCCTGTTTTCCATTTACAATTTAACACCAAAACATTATCATCTTAGGTAAAATTCTAAGGTCAAGAGGAAATTGACATAATTCCCCAAACACCATGACATTTGGAGTATTCATTCTACATTTAAGAATAATCTTACAGAATTTAAGATGAAATTGATTAATAATAGCATTATCTTCACATCTCTATACTTCAGATCCATATAGCAGAATTGGAGATATCATAGATTCAAATAAATGAAGCTGAATATCAATACTTAAGTGTAATTTCCTATCTTTAGTTAAAACAGAAAACATAGCTTTTCTAGCTTGATCAACTAAATAGCTCTTTGTCTTACTAAATTTACCATTATAATTAAATTTTACACCAAGATAACTAAAGTCATCAACAGTTTCAAGAGGACTACCATCAAAAGTAAACACTGGCTTATTTCGATGAATGTTTTTCGAAAACACAACAACTTTCGTTTTGGCGGCATTAACAGATAATTTCCATAAACTACAATAATCTCTCATAGTGTCTAATGTTTGTTGTAAACCTGATACACTCTCAGAAAAAAATACTGTGTCATCAGCATAAAGCAACAAATAAAGTTTCAACAATACTTCACAATCATCAGTATCAAGGGAATTATGAACATCTACCTTCAGTGTATCAAGAGATTCACATTTACCAGCCATATAGCTAACAAGATCATTTAAAAAGACTGAAAAAAGTAAAGGAGATAAATTTTCACCCTGTCGTACACCAAGAGAAGGCATAAATGTATATGTAAGTTCATTATTGACTTTAACACATGATTTAGCCTTATCATAGATATTACGTATAACCTGAATAATACTATCATCGACATTACTATTCAATAATTTTCGCCATAAAGCTATCCAATTAATAGAATCAAAGGCTTTACGATAATCTATAAAACAACCATACAAATGTTTACGTTTATGAAGGTAAAAATCAACTAACATTTTCAAAGAAAAAATATGATCCAATGTGCTATAACTTGCTCGGAACCCTGCCTGCTCTTCACATAAAATACCTGAAGTTTCAAGAAACTGACCTATCCTATTGACAATATTGATCCTTTAAAATTGTGTTTACTCTGCTTTTAAATACAGAAGGCTGGATTACATATTGTGATAACCAATAATTGGATAACCCAAGTCTAACCAAAGTATTGTGAACTGTTACTATCCACGGAGAGTGAAAAACATCTTGCTGATGCAACAAATACATCAGTCTATAGAAAATAAATGATTTTTTTTCCTGTTTTCCATTTACAATTTTAAACCAAAACATTATCATCTTAGGTAAAATCTTATCATAGATATTACGTATAACCTGAATAATACTACCATCGACATTACTATTCAATAGTTTTCGCCATAAAGCTATCCAATTAATAGAATCAAAGGCTATACGATAATCTATAAAACAACAATACAAATGTTTACGTTTATGAAGGTAAAAATCAATTAACATTTTCAAAGAAAAAATATGATCCAATGTGCTGTAACTTGCTCGGAACCCTGCCTGCTCTTCACATAAAATACCTGAAGTTTCAAGAAACTGACCTATCCTATTGTTAAGAAACGCAGTAAACCATTTTCCAAAACAACTTCAAATAGTTATTCCTCTATAATTATCTGAATTGTTTACATCACCTTTGTTTTTATATATTGGTACAATTACACCTTTACACCATAAATCAGGAACAACTCCAGTTTTCAAAATAAGATTAAACAATTTACAATAAACAGGCAACATTATAGATTTTGATGTTTTTATGTACTCATTCAAAATAGTATCATCAGCTGAACAGGCTTTATTATTCTTTAAATTATTTATGACTTTTTCAATTTCATCTTCAGTAAATGATTTATTTAACTCATGATTGTATGTTTCAAACCTGGAAAATCAATGTCTTGAAAATCTTTTTAATTATTGCATTCATTTAATTTACTAAAATGCTCGAAAAAAGTTTCCTTAGAAATATTATTCAAGATTTCTATTTTTCACTTGAATATTTGTTCAACAATGACCAATAAGCTTTCGGATCTTCTGTTCTCAAATTGTGATTTTTTTTTATCAAATGAGATTTGATAATCTTTCATATGGTTCTTCATTACTTTCTCATACTGTCTACTACTAGTTTTTAAATATTCCAAATTAATGGCTGACTTTTTTCTTGCAAACGTTTTCTTTGCATTTATATATAAATCCCTACTAGGTTTACATTCAGAATTATACCATGGTTTCCTATCATACACCTTTTTGAAATCTTCTGTAAATTTTTCTCAATAAAAAGATTAGCATTTTGAGCAGCTTTTGTAAAAATTTTAGAAATATCATTTTTAACATTATTTATAAAAAGATCCAGGTTTTCTAATTCTTCAATTGCATCAAGTTCCTGTAAGACCTGATCAACTACACCTGTGTCAATACTACTTAAAAATAGTTTGATTTAAGCATCCTTCTTCCAAGAAGGTTTAACATAAGTTCCTTCATTGTCATTATCATGAATATTTTTAGTTGCATCATTAAAGTCACTAGTTAAAAAATAGAAAAAGACAACATATTATGAACATCAGAATACAATGGGTCAAAGTCACAGATCATAAATTTGTTAAGCATAGGGAAATTTTCATGGGAAAAAAATACAATAATCTACAACACTTGCATTTCTACATGTAAATTTGCCGACATATGTATCATTTCCACACCTTCCATTTACAATATGAAGATCAAAAGATTTGCAAAGATCAATAAGTCTGTACCCATAATTGTTACAATATGCATCTTCAGAAAATCTATCTAAAGGCAAACCAATAATTTCCAAGTTAGCTTTATTAAATGCACTCATTGTTAAATGATCCAGCATACTTTCAGAAATAAAGTGCCCAGTGCGAGCATTAAAAACACCCATTAAACATATCTTAGTATTATCAGTAAAAAGAGATACAATTTCAGACTCTATTTGATCAAAAATACCAATATCACTACAGTTTGACCCTTCAGGTGGAGTATAAATAACACCAAACACAAAATTATACTCATTTGTAGCATCAAAGTTTGCAAATTTGAACCAAAGACAGTTCTCATGAGATATATTCAAAATTTCAATATAAGGTAATAAGAAATGTTTAACAAATACGCCAACACCTCCAGATTTGTTCTTACAATTTGTGCGATTTACTCCAAAATATTTATAACCACTAACATCAACTGTATCATACTGGTCAAGTTTAGTTTCTGATAAACATACAATGTTATAAGGTTTAACAAATTGAACAAAATCAGGATAACAAAGTTTTAAAGCTAAACCACAAACATTAAGAGAACAAATTTTAAGATTTTTGACATTCTTTGAACAATAAGAATGATCAGTAACGGAAACATAGCTAGAACTGTGAGTGTCCATTAAATGCTGTTTGCACAAATAGTCTTTCTCATTTCATCCATCCTAAACGTATTGGAGCAGCCCCAGCTTCTCTAAATCGACATCTATACCAAGGGAAAACAAATCGTCTGGTGACGAGACAACGTAGTGATTGTCGCCCTTCTCACAATGAATGTTACCATCGACTGTATGCACTTTTGTCACACCAGGAGTGTCCTTCATAACAGATTTCAGCTTCATTCTCAAGGATGTCAGATCGTCAGTAATGAAGACGTTCTTATAGTCATCAATTTCAGGAAGATTCTTCTTATATCTGAACACCGTGCGAACCGACTGCCTTGAAACGAATCGAACAATAATCTGGCGTGGCTTGTTCCCTGTCTGCTTGGCTGTAAAGTGACACACACTAATGTCTTTGTCTTCAAGCACTGGTAAGTTACTGACATCTGCTGCATTATGTTGTATCATTGTATTTAATATCAAAAGAACAGAGTCAGATAGTGAACCTTTGCTTTGGTCATACAAAAGATTATGGATTCTAATGTTCTCCCTTCTCGTGTACTGTTCCAGTTTATCGTTCTCATACTTCAGCACACGTACATTGGATTTGACTTTTTCTGCCTCCATCTTACTGACAACCAGCGACTCCACAGCACCCTTCACCGTCTTATATATCATAGGGATCAACAACTTGGCAACATTGACTGCAATCTTATCACTTTCTGATTTACACTTCACTGATTCAATGTCCTTTAGCATAGATTCTGCCAGATCGTCAGTGTCCGAAACTTGATCGTCCGAATTCTGTTCCACTACGTACCGATGTTTTGCCTGACTTTTACGGGATTAAATGCTTGTCATCTTTCATTCATGGGGTTTCTCAACAATCGATAGTATGATATGTTTGGTTTAACCAAAAAGGTCACTGAATTTACAGTAAACTATTCTTTTCACTGAGACATTTGCCATTTAGGCTGGTTAATTTTGGTGGCACAGCGGACTACATAAGTTACATATAAAACAATAACGAAACAAGGGGAAGTAATTACGTCGTACTCGGACAAAACTCGGCCGTGTCGAACACCTGGCTCGCTCGAATCACTTTTCATGTCCCCTCGAGTTCGAGTCAGCGAACTTTTACTGTAAATATGTAATAGTTAGTATTATCAGAGGGAGGGAATTTTTCAAACAACGATATAGAATGCCTATAAGTCCTGTGAAAATAGTCACGTTAAAGTGGTTTGTATCAGAGGTCCTTTAAAATATTGAGGACTCAGAGGAGGTGAAATTGTTTAACAGCAAAATAGTTTAGTTAGCTTAAACATATTTTGAGGACATGTCATCATATACTTTTCACAATGAACATAACCCGGTCGATAGTGCAGTTGGTAGAACGACAGGATATGGAATCTCGTGTCCCGAAGGGGGTATGGGTTCGAATCCACCCTGGAAGGTTATACCCTTCCATAGAAATTAGGCAATAATGTCAATTTTCCTCCATGGACATGATAAATGGAGAATTTTCCGCCTTGTGGAAATGTATGTGAGTACTGGTTATAGATTTGGGTCCAGGAAAGCTAGATTATGTGCGCTAAACGCCGTAAAATTACCTAAATCGTGTTGGCACGGCGTTAAACCCAGTAAAAAAACAACAACAAAAACCAATGAACATAATTCAGTACATTTGTGTTTATATCATATGACGAATATCAAAGTGGTATATGCTTAAAGCCCCTATAAATCAAAACTAAATAACACTGTCTATGAATTGCAAACGAATAAAGACATTAGTCTGGAGTACACATGTATTTCATTTCAAGTAGACCTATCCTTAAATTAAATATTTGCTTACGTTATTTCTTGCAATTTTACAAACACACATGACCGACATTTTACGACTTGTAAGTGGTTTATACGGAAGCATGGAGGTGACATGGTCGATATTTTTTCCCACATGTTAGAAGAGTAGGTAATTTTTTCTAACTCGTTCCCACAACTTACGAGAGGTGATACATTTTTTTCTAACTCATTCCCACACGTTAGGAGAGTAGGTATTTTTTTCTAACTTGTTCCCACAAGTTAGGAGAGTAGGTAATTTTCATTTGTTCGGGACTTCAGTCCTGAACAAATATATTTACCGTATTTCAGACCCTTTCCCACATTGAATTTTTTTTTCACACAATCAACACAAGTCAAAAGGGGTCATTCTTAAAACAATTCAATAACTGCCGCTTAAAAGTTATCATTCATGCATATTTATTCTACTCTATCTATATGTAAAATAGATAAAGTCTATTACATGTATTCAGAAATCTTTCATAGGCATCAACTATGATCTTTAGATTTTTCTTATAGAATCATTCTATTACATAAGAAGATGTAACATCTCTACTGACAACTGGCACAAACGACGGGTCGTGACTGAATTGTTGATTCCATTCTTTTACATAAGCTGACATAATCATCCCTACTGAGACGCACAACATAGCAGCGAATATTCTTACACTTGAGATATAGTTCGGATCGCCAGTGTATTAATGCGCCCGTCAAAGCAGACGATCTTTTTGAATTGCCCTATACATATATACAGAGGAACTTCTTCTGGATTCGGTAAATTTTCAATGTGGGAAAAGGTCTGAAATACGGTAAATATATTTGTTCAGGACTGAAGTCCCGAACAAATGAAAATTACCTACTCTCCTAACTTGTGGGAACAAGTTAGAATAAAATTACCTACTCTTCTAACTAGTGGGGATGAGTTAGAAAATATATCGACCATATCACCCCCATGTTTACGTAGTTTTTTTTCAGATAAGCACAAGACCTTTTCATTTTAATAACCCGGGCAAGTTAAGAGATTTGCTATAATCACTAACCAGAGTTGTCTTTCGTTCCTTTCACAAACAGAAAACATGACCACAACCAGAGATGGCTGTAGCACGCAAGTCAACTGATCGAGTGGTCTTGAGTTCTTTATCGGGCTAGGCATAGCCTACTTTCATGGGGTTTCGTGGTCATGAAATGATTTCTACGGCTATTCTCCACTCGGCAATTCTCCCATAATTGTTGCCATTTTGAAAAATGAAATGTCGAAAAATGAACCAACTGTAAACATTTATTTTTTAACAAAATTGCTAAGTTCAAACCTTTGTGGTCTTGAAACAAAAATGTAACGCACACCAATCTAAGACTGAAAAAGATATACGAGTTCAAAAACTATAGGTCAACTCCTACGTTACGAAACATAGAACCACGAGTACAATTAATTAATAACTAGTTTTAAAATGAAAATCTGTATTTCTGTCAAAGTAAGTATGGAATATAATTCAATGGTAAGTATTGAGACAAATTTAAGCAAACTATTTTGCAATATATACATGCTTGTCAGAATAGCGCAAGCACAATTCATCATCATTTTTTGTTGTTTAGATAAGATAACGTAACACAATTATGTCAATACATTGTATGTGTATTTGTCACATACAGACATGTGGAACATTCTTTTCCAAATTGATGAAAACTTAAACATATTAGGCAAAATAAAATGTCAATTAGTTTGAAACATGACATCGTATGCTCATACATAATGACATATCTGATATGCCATGGAGTTACGGAACATAGTAAAAATTAGAAAGCCTTGCCAACTCGAACAAAGGTGCATTTTAATATCGATTAGATAATACAAAAGTATAATTTATAGCACAGCGTATTTCTTAATGTTTGAAACATGATTTAAGATTATGTTCTGCCATATTTCAAAATAACAATACTACTGAGCTTGGAATATAACAAATGAGATATATGAAGTAAGTATGATGATATTAACCTAACAAAAATGCACTTTTACTGATATGTTCTAGTGTGTATATCATTGAGATATATAACATAAACGACACTGATCGTGATGAACATTATAAATAGACAATAAATTAGCTATTTGTTGAAATTACTATGCTAAGCGGCGTTACGGAACATAGGTTATGGAAAATATTAAGCACCACGGTGGGGTCTATTTATATTAACAACCCATTTGTTTGGGGTTGACATAGTAATTTTGGTGATCGTGTTGGCCAAATACCTATATATTACGCAGTAAAATGGGTAATTTTAAATCCGGGCGAATTGAAGCTCGAGGACGCGATCAGACTAAAAATAGTGAGAAACATTTTTTAAAATGACTATCACATTTCGAAATGAAATCAAATCCAGAAATATTTAATAAATTTTATGCATAGTTTGGCTTGAATTCAACTTTGGTCAAACGTTGCGTTTGATGTATACCTAAAATGAAAGGAAACTGTTTTGTCATATGTGTATTAACAAAGTACTTCTAAAATTGAACAGGCAAACACTTTGGTATTGCTAAATTTATTTTGTAATGTATTTTATTTTTATTAAAATACTGTAATCACTTAATAACATATTTACTTGTTTCTTACCCTATGATAAAAGTTATTAAAGTAAAAATATCATTAAACAATGATAAATAGTATGGTGGTATCTATCGGTAGTTTAGCAAATGTGGTCTTTGAAGAAATTTGATATTCCACCATATTTTATGCGTTCCGAGATTCGTAGCTGTTTTATTCGGATTTTGAATACCCGTGGCGTAGGTGCAAGAGACGTTTAATATTTTCTTTGTGCAATGTCTTTGATGGGTGCTCATGTTGAGATTTCGTAGGTCATTGTTTTAATGTGTAAGAATCATTGTTAAGTCGATTCAGACATTGCCATTTTGTTAAATATTCTTAATTGTTGTTATGACCATGATTTTGCATGAATTGGTTACACAAATACATGTATTATTTTGTTATGAATATGAATAACATACAGTTGTGTCAAATATGTAAATCTCCACGGACGCAACAATTTTCATCAATTTTCATCATATAAGACAAGGGTTTCGTAAAAGTTTCCCTCAATAAATATAGAAGTAATAATAAATGTACGCGTTACTTGCACTTGATCACACCAATGTACAGTGGCAAACAATAATTCAATGTAAAAACACCTATAATGTCGCTAGCAACTGTCCTACGCTCGTTATGGAAGCATATATGGTTTCTTGAATGCGACATATAAAAATTTGAGTTTGGAGTTAATTTGTTCATTCTCCTTTGGACAGATAAGATTCAAACGTTGTTTCCCAAGATATTTGATTCATTGTAGTATTAGTAAACGGTTTAACAATTAAGAGCAACACCTTTTGGAAAGTAATTAAACCATGCAAAAATAGTTACGGTAACAGGGCTGTTTTGGAGACAACCCTAAAATGTGAAAAATCTTAAAATTTCATATTCGTATAAGTAACATATCTTTAAAATCATACAATTCACTTCGCATATATTGTAAATAAATACATAGTATAACAATAGCAAACCTTAGATT
The DNA here is from genome assembly GCA_025267735.1 of Mactra quadrangularis. NCBI lineage: Eukaryota > Metazoa > Mollusca > Bivalvia > Venerida > Mactridae > Mactra > Mactra quadrangularis. The sequence continues at coordinate 18,507,090 of CM046303.1, read as the reverse complement.
ATTTATTTTTCAAAGCAAATATTAAAGATAGAGCTGGAGACACGGCATTTTTCTACTTATTAAAGTTTTTACTTTACAAATTTTTGCCAAAAGGCGTAAGTTTTCAATGTTTCTTTTTGACCACTTTAGCAACAACAATCTAAGTTAACATTTCCAAGTGATTATAACAATATGCGTTGTTTCGCGTTGTGTATATAGCCGTATATAACCTGGAGGCACGTTTATTCAAAATGGTAACCATTTCTGGAGAATGTCTGCACTGATTCTTATCCATGTAGGGCAGTTAAGTCAGTCAGTGACGGAAGTATGTGCATATATTGTAACTGGCTAACGGCTATAAATCCAGTGATTTCGGCTTTCAGGAACGGTGAGTAGGTTACTTAACCGACGTGATATGACCTGCACAATGTGTTGCTAAGGCGTTTAAGCTCATTTCAGTTATGTTGAATCCATTTTCCGCTCTGTAACATAATTGAAATTGAAATAGACTATACATGTACTGTGTTCATTCATACATTCAAGTGCATGCTTAGAAATTATAGTTCTTGTAAAAGTTCATCTTTACACCAGTATTTATTTCGAGCACAAAAACACAATAGGTTGCAGATTATAATTTCTTTGATAACAATTAAAACGAAATTCTCGGTTATAAATGGTAAATATATGGGATATTTCATAGACTTTTTGAAAATTTCAGCTAATTTGAACACAGGTCTGGGATAGGTTAAGTTACAAAAAGTGAAGTTTATGCTGAAACGGAAACTAAGATTTTATGAGTCTATCTTAATTTAACGTAATATTTACAAATCTTCCTATGGACAATACTCTTAGGAATAAAATATTTCGCGGAGTTATATTATATTTACTCAATAAAGTCTTTACGAAGCATACATTGAAACTTGTTGGTTTGAACTTGACTGAAAAATAACGATATGTGAAATTAACACGCACCTTTACTAAAGCCTAGTTCACATCAGCCGTACGATTTTTTTGTCCTACGAATTTTCCTGCGAACGAAATCGCAGACGAATCGCAGCCGCCGTATATACTTCAAACTTCCGTGCAATCGTCGTACGGCGGTCGTAAGACGGTCGTACGACGCTCTCACGAACCGTACGTTTTTCGCTCGTTCATCGCACGACAACACACGCCCTAGTTTTCGTACGACTGTCGTGCGGTGATCGCAAGGCTGCCGTAAAGCACTCACGTCAGTCGTAAGACCGTCGTAAGATTTCAAAAAGTTTCGTACGTCACCCGTACGTCAATCGCACGACAAACGCAAACTTGTACGACAGTCGTACGATGTTCATGCGATCGAAAGAATGGGTTATCTCCTCTTGTTTAATTTTGGTATAAATACTGGGTCTGCAGGGGAAAGGTTTCATTTCACAGTAGGTCTTGATAGAGTCATGACTAACTTGGCAAGTAAATTGCACATTGCAGCACTTACTGCTGAAAATCAGGAAGACGAAATTGTAATTCTTCTGATCCACAGACGACTTCAAGAAAGATCCAGACCAAGACGTTGGTGGGTGAAACCATGGCTCGAGCGACGTCGTTTATTCGGCCAATATTACACGCTCTTTCAAGAGTTGGAAAGAGAATGTCATGGTTATTACGTCGGATACATCCGAATGAGTTCCAATATGTTTGCTGAGCTACTGCTTCGTGTTGGTCCTCGTATCACAAAATCTTATTTATTAATACCTTCCTCTTCGTAATCAAAAATCTGAATGACGTTTTTGGCGCGAGCAATACGAATGCTATTTATAGACTGGACAGGGTTGGTTCTTACTTTTCGCAAGGCAGCCGTGAGACTGTCGTACGTTGTTCTTACGTTCTTCGTTCGTTTCGCAGACGACTCACGACAAACCTTGACCGAAATGAGGGCGTCGCAAGACAGTCGCAAGATGCCCGTACGGCTGTCGCACGATCTTAGCAAGACAAACGTACGAAAAAGATTCAATAACTGACGTGCGACTGTCTGAAGAATGACGTACGGCTGTCGCACGGCAGCCACACGACTGTCTTGCGGGGTCAAAAATCGCATAGAGATCGCAAGAAAAATAAACATGTTGAAAATTTGACTTACGACGTCTACGACGATGCGATCACCTGAAAAAACGCACGACTGTCTTGCGGCGTTCGTACGAAGTTCTGCGATTTTTCAGAAAATGTTGTCGTACGGCTGCCGCAAGCGTGATGTGAAATAGGCTTAAAGTATGAATAAAAGTATCATTTAATACAGAGCCGCGTCTTTAACGTTTTCAATTTTGTTTCTTTAGAAGTTATAACACTGACTTTAAAGTTCTATTTTTTCGTAAAATAACCTACTATCTGTGGTAGATGCATGTGGCCTATAATTAAAATTGAGCATACACTAACATATTATAGGTAGTTTGCTTTGAATCTGGGCCCCTAAAACATTAAATATCTCATTTGCTATTACTAAATATTTGTGCAAAGCTAAATGTATGTAATTTCCTAAAATAATCTAAAATTGCACTTAAAAATATTTACTCGTAGATCTACTTCATTAAAGAGATGGATTCCTTGCTAATTCAAACTATCATTATGCATCAAATATACATATGAGAAATGTCAAAAACATAATAACATGCATCGTTATATTCATAGGACTAATGCAACTTATATCTATCGATCTATATTCCTATAATGTCAGCAACCTCACACGCCGGCATCGACTTAGACAATTAAATTATTGAAATTTAAAAAAATGCATATCAACAACAAGAATAGTAGGCCTATAAATTATCTAAAGAATTAATAAAAGTTGATGAGGTATGAAGGAATGAAGTAAGCTTAATTTTAAGCAGGACATTCGTGATTTTTTGGAAACATGTATGTTTAACCTGGCCAAACTAAGCATGGGTTCTGGTCAGAGACATAGATGATAGGTTCTGGTGGGTTGACAGCATCAGGGGGTACTCAGTATACTATTCGTGTGGAAGATATGATTTCCTGTGAGTATAATTTGTGGTAACTAATTTTGGTTAAGATATTTTTAAAGGCACTGGTGAGATTTTTTAGATTAGCACTAGGAAGGGGCACGAATTTACTAGAGGCACAAGGTAGTACACGTGTCCCTGTACTTGGCACAGAGACATCGTCTTTCATATAAAGAACAAAGGCGCACATGCAGAATCGGCCGTATCCAAGAACAATTGTCTCGATATTTAGTTTATTTTAACCACAAAAATCATTCAAATGTATATTTTTATGATCGAAATAGATATATTTAAATTGAACATATGTACCCCGAATAGGATTTTTTATAGGATTTAATTTATAACAATAGTATAGTTTGTCTTAAACTTGGACTCCTATAAACCGTAATTATTACTTTTATATAATTACATGTACAATGTACAATGTATATTATAAACCAATTTTGTATATAGCGCTCTTTTCATAATGAATATAATTATGTTCAAAAGCGCTTCGCAATCATATACATAATTATGAATAAATGTAATCAGTAAAGAGATGATAAAATACAAACATTCTGGGATTAGGATTGTTAAAAATTTTAACGGATATATATATATATATATAAAACGTTTCCATATGGCGTAATGCAAATAATTTATAGCATTTTTTTTCAAAAATCTGGTAGGCGGAAAATTAGACTGTTCTGATTCTAACATTGTCATGGTCTTTTAAATTATGCTACATGTGATTATTGTATGAAGTTTTAGAGAAAAGTTCAAAGTTGAGTGGATAATCAATCAATTTTAGTGTTGGGGCCTCATATTTAGCTATTTTTGTAGCTTTTCTGTAGCCTGTTCAATTACCATTTATAAACGTTCCAAAATGTTCCGTAACGATACATTCGGAACTCCAGCAGCGAATGGTCGAGGACTTCCGAATGTATCGTCACGGAACATTTGGAACGTTTAGGGTAATTGAACAGGCTACTGGTTGTGGCACATTCATGTTAAAACGAAAAACTCTTTTTGACTCCAACATTTGCATTGCACGTCCATGGAAAGAAGATATGTACGTTCTGTAATTGTAGAAAATTTTGTATTTTTTGGATTTGAGAAGAAAAAATGCAAGTTAATATGATCACATATAGTGCATAACGTTTGAACGCAACTTTGGTCGTCAAAAATATAGATCTAGAAGTTGGGTTCATGTTTTAAACTAAATCGCGATGTTAATTAAGTTTTTGTTACAATGGGATACTTTCCTCTTTTTCTTTCTTGTATCTTTTGCTGAATTAAAAATCTTTCCTATATTTGTAATTATTCAGACGCTTACAATGTCAACAAAAAATCGTACTAGCAAGCGTTTTGAAGACGTTCTGCATAATTAACCGGCCGAAAGGAGCAGGGAGAACAAAACATTTTGGATTTTTTACATGCTCGCTGTTGTGATCGTGATTCTTTGAAATCCTGTGGTAGTGTATAGTTTAAACTTCATGCACGCTTAGAAACTAATCTGACGATGTTGAAGAAATGAGGATTGTGAATATTTCTCTCTGAAAATAGTTTCCCACAGTGCTCCGCGAATTTGCCGCCATCTTGTTTATTTTCGTTCCTTGCTCGTAGATTAATTTTGATTTTTTTCTGTCGGAAATACCCCTGACAAGGGGTTAAGCCTGCAGACATTGGGCGAATTGCTAGTAAGCACGTGAAAGTGACCGTCACCGAAAAGGGTCAAGCCACGCCAGAGCGGGATCGACAGCGCACGGTCACTGTTAAAAGTGTTCAAAACAGCATGAATCATGTAAATGGAAAGGAAGAAGAGGCTATGGAAATATCTAGAGATGGTAACGTTTTTATGCTTTGTATGATGTCTGTCAGTATATGGCATGTAAAGTGTACTGTCTTATTACTCGTTCTCATTCATTGTTTCAATGTGATTGTATCTTGATGCCCTGCAACCTGCTATGCAAATTACTGGAATTAATTATTTTACAAGAATTCCATAACAATACCATCAGTTAATGTGATTAGAGAATGAATGAAATGAATTGATTTTTTGATAGATCAATCATTTATTTATGCTGAAAGTCTATTTACAGACCAGTCAGATACATGAGCTGCATTGACATCGACTCACAATGGGAACTGGTATTTCACCACTACTTTATTTCTCCTGTGCCTGTGGTTATTTCCCTGCCGTAATATAATAATCATGTATATGATAGGTTTGTTGAAGTGATCAGTAAAATTATTTTTTCAAAGTGATTACAGCCTATGCTTCAATTTTTTTTAAGCGCTAGCGCGATCTATTAATTAATCAAAACTGACGTGACAAGGCAGACCAGAACAAAGCTGAGCATACTTTGGGATGAAGCAGACTATTGTTAAGACAAGGCGGACCATAAGAAGGAAGTATGATAAGCCTCTGCTGATTAGGTCATTAGATAAGATCATCAATTAACCTAATCTTTAAGTAACAAAATAGTTCAATAGACTTGTGTGTTCTTCCTCAATGTATTAAAGTTTCCCTGGATAAACTAACAACTAAACAGCAGGTTTTTTTCTATTTACTATTGTAATGGCAATCAAGTGTATATTCTGCAATCTGAATATGAAAGCTGGCTTTTATGGTCAGAACATAGAACATTGGACTGGTTGCACAGTTAGGCAGTGTAATGTGAGATTAATGGTTGGATTGGTGACCAAAGCCATTACTGTAGGCTCATTACACACCTATGTTGAAAAATGTGGGTATGAGGGGGAAAATGGGTTTATTATTGAAGACAAAATGAGTCATTTAGGAAAGCATTCAAATAATGAAAGATGGGATTCCAGTATGCAGACGATCCGTCCCCTTGGTCCAAGACTTCTCGGTGAGATAGCCTGTCCTAGTCCAGTATGTTCAGTGATTTTTTTAGAGTGGGTATTGTACCCACCAATGTTGAAAAATGTGGGTATGACTGAGGAAATAAAAGTGGGTACACCAGTTTAAATAGTTTTATTTTGACATAAGTATAAGATTCCTCCCCTATTCTCCGACGAGATGATCTGTCCCCAGTCACGTTCATCTTTAGACGATTCGTCAAAAAAACGAACATAGTTTTGGCAAATCTAGGTCATCTTTAACTTTACTCCACATTAGTTAATAAAAAACTGCAGATGAACACAACTTCATCAAATGACGAGTGAAAATCGTGTAATCTAGCCACCTTTATTATTTTTTGTAAGTGAATCTTGTGCTCGATCGCGCGCATGTGCAATACTAGACTAACTAGTGGACAACAAATCACTAAGTTTTAGTGCTACTTCATCATTTGTTCCTAAATCTGATCGTATCATTAAAGTTTACATTAATGGTATTATTATTGGTATGAATCATCGCGTCGTCAATGCTCTTGAGCAGAAGACTATCGACGCCATGATTCTTTATTAGCGACGAAAACAAAGATCCGCTCAGCGTTGCGGACGTAATTTGGGTAAAGGCTAAATGCCAGTAAAAATAATTAGCTTAAAAGAGTTACTGTTCGTTCCATTATGATATATTTTGGTCCATGTATTTGTACACGGTAATGTCTTAATATTCGTGTGAATTTCACTTTTTTGGCGTGAAATACACAGATTTTTGCGTGATTGAACATGCTGCCAGTCACAAAAATCTTTAAATGATTCTTCCCCTATACGAACTGAGTTTGGACAAATCCAGGTTATGTTTTGCTTTTCTGTACCCCACATTAGTTTTTGGATAAGCAGCCAAGATATACACGGCATCATCAGAAATTTATCATAGCAAGTGCAAATCGTGCAGGCCTTCTTTGTTTTTGTTTGTGAATCTGGCATTTGTGTATAAATTTGTGAATAAATCACTAAGTTCAAGTGTTACTTAATTATTTGTAGCAAAACTGATCGAATTAGTAAAACTATATTAAATGCCTTTTAACTCTGGCATTAAAATCTGTTTAAACATAAATTATTGGTACATATTGTCGTGTCATGAACAATCTAGAGCTGATGACAATCAACACTATGCATCTTAATTAAGGACAAAACAAAAACAATCTGCTTGGCGTTGCTGAGGTCATTTTGGTTAAGGCTAAATTCCAGTGAAAACTGTTATGTTCTTATAGAGTTACTGCTGGTTACATTATGATTACCAATGGGTCTATTATCTTAGGCATACGCCTCCCCCCCCCCCAATTGCCTGAGCAAAGGTTTTTTCTTTCATAAAATATGATATGTATAGGAAAAATACATAGATGTCAAGATAATTTTGTGCTCCATGCGTGCAATAGGTTACAAGACTGTGAGTACAATAAGACTATGACATAACGTACGATAATTAAAAAACAATTCATTTTCATTTTTTGTAAGATTTTACGAATGTGATCTAACGCCTGTTACTAAAAAGCATCTAGATATATTATATAATTTTCTAACAGTGTTAGAATATTATATATCTAGATGCTTTTTATTGTATTCCCTGGAAAAGTATAGTTGATGTTCTAGAATGTGCATAAATCCCTTAAAAAAGACCAAAACACAGGAGCTTTGGGGGCACCGCCCCCCTGGACCCCTAGTCTGCTATAACATTGTTTGACTCCCCTTACTAGAATTTTCCGCCCCCATCTAGCTAGAAATCCTGGATCCGCCGATGATTATGGCTCACATTTTTTGCTTGAAATACGCAGATTTTCTTGGGATTTAACATGCTGTTATATAAAATGAATATTCATGTTTTAATCTATACTTCATTTGTCTACAATAATGGACTGCCTTGTCCTGAAAATGGTTCACTTAGTCTCAAATTATGGTTTGCTTTGTCCCAAAAAATGGTCGGCTTTGTCCCGAAGTATGGTCCCCTTTGTCCTGGACTGCCTCATGGTATGGTCTGCCTTGTGCCTTATTCATAGTTTACAAGGAAAATGGCAAAAAATGGTATGAAGGGAAAATGGTGTTTTCTATTAACATTCACTTAGGGGTTTTTTTTCAGATAAATATTTCTGTATTTTTGTTTGAAAATTTCAACTATGTTTTTAAGAGCAACCTCTCATTCTATGACTTTCTCTATAGAAATTACCAAAAATGCTATCGGCAGAACCAACACAATTGTTTAAGGTATGGGAATATGCTGAAAAGAAAAAATCAATACTTTTTGGGAGGGAGGGAGGAAGGGAGCCCAGTTTTGGCCCCTAAGTGGCCTGAATTAAAAATTGAATTTTGGAGAAAGTACTAAATTGATAACAGTCATTGCCTTAACCACTCGCCAAAAGCGAATTAAATATATTGAGACTCGTAAAATACCTCAGTTCATTGAATCGAGAATTTTGATGACTAGGCACATTACAATTTAACATAATAGTACATCAGGCTTATGCTTGTGAAAAGTCTGGATTAACATTTCATATTGTAGACATGTCATCGAACCAGTATATGCCACTGAACCATGGTTTAAAATTTAACATTATGATAATGACACCAGTGTTCATCTTGTATTATATCTCTGTTAGTGTTGAAGTTATAACATTTTATTATTGACTTTAGCTTGACCAAATTTTGTATATTTTATTAGGAAAATTCTTGGTGAAGGGTTGGGGGTGAAGCATTTTATCTTAGCAACTACTGAAGAGATAAGACTCAGATTCACTTTTTAATTTCACTCATGTCTGAGTTTGCAAATATTAATTGTTCTGTTTAATATCAAGCACCTGGTATAGTCTGTGGACTGCTCTTGTTTCTTACTATCAATCATGATGACTATATCTTACAGCAACATCTTGCTTTCAGATGCACTAGATAAAAGTAATAACACAATGGCTAATGCTGTAAATGGTGAAGTTGAGGAGGATGGAGTGGAGAAGAAACCTGAAGAGGAGGAGATGGAAGAAGGTGAAATATTTATACATCAGAATTAACATTAATCACTCCAAATTGTACTATCTGCCTGGCATCAGTCGAAAGGCCTCGTGTTCTCAAAGAAAATAAATGAAAAACTTAAATTATTACCAAGATTATGGGGAAGATATCACAATTGCCTTGATATTTTTTTTTAAAGATGATCATACTTAAGGCAGTGTTTGCCTCATGATATATGTGTCTAATATACTACAGTCTCTTTATAATGCTTTGAAGAGTGTTTTTAGTGATTAAAGAAAGATTGCTAAATGCCTCCTCCCATTAATTCATTATTTTGTCCTGCCTGCCTTTGTATTTTTGCACAACAGGGCTTGACATCATAGGTTGTCCTATCGTCCCTGATGTCCCATGATGTTCAAAATATGTTCTCTGCTTTAGAATATGCCTCAGGTCTTCCAAATATTCAACTAGCAACTAGACTACATTTTTGTACACAAATATTTATTCTGTGTAATAAATTGAAGCATCTTTGCATATTTAAAATGAAAAATAATCATACTTAATGCTACAACCATGTGTCCTTGCTTAAGCATGTAAGTACTTGACATTCTGCCAATCATCAGAGGGGATACTGTTATCTTTAATTTCTGTTAGTCACATACATCAATTTGGTTCTTTAATTATTTGGTGTATTTTGGATTAACTATTCAAATTACTATTTGATTTTATACTCATTGTGTTTTGTCATGCAAAAAATAGTTTATATATTTGTATTGAATATTGATTTCTTTGTTTTCAAGTCATTAAGATTTGTTCATAAACAATTGTAGATTTATGTAGAAGAATCCCACTTCTTTGTTCCTGTGTTACTGTAGTATTACCTAATATTGTTGACCACTAGTTGACCATGATGCTGACTTATTCAACCTTTAAGTATACAGTCTAACCTGTATTTATAGACCTTCCATGGGTATGACCAAGTGAAGTCTTAGTAGACAGGATTTTAGAATTCTGGGTGAATTATTATATGGCAAAATCAGGGTTTGACTCTTAACAATTTTACGAGGGATAAAGGAATCCCTGGTCAGTAATTCAGAAACTCCTCATAAACATTAGGGATTCCTCCAATAAAAGAAAGAAATGAATACAAGTTTGCAGTTGCAAATTGTGATAAACAATACATGAAAACTCAAATTCACATAAGCACAGTGCAATGTTTCTGGGATGTTAGGCTATATAAAAATGAGATTCTCTTGTTACAACTTACCTTGTGTTTCAGTTATCTCGTGTACATTGATCCATAAAGATATATATTTATAATTTATAGCTGTAACATATTCCTTCATTGTTAAAAATATTTAATTCAAGTTAAATGGTTAATCAATAATATACTTTTTATGGTAAAGGACAAAGTCAGGGTAATTATTCAATTTATTGATCTAAGTATACTCAATATCATTAACTAATGATCAGAGTTTATTTATTCAGAATTTATTGTATCCTATTTCTCACTCAATGATTTTTGCCTCAAATGATGAACAGCTTTATTGAAACAGTACCCAGTATATTTTTTTACTTACTTACTGAATGTTCTATTGTTAGCATTGTTTCTATGTTCTTAAAGAGGAATTTTGAGTGATACTGGAGTTTAAATGCAGCCAACCATTGTTTTATGACATGTTTAATTATAATTTGATCTCAATTAAAGTATATCATGGAAACTATGATTGGCTGATTGTGCCTCATAAATTTGAAAATGAAAAAAAATGTTATTGGGCCCACATTCTTATGCCTACGGATTTAAAGAAGTTTTGTAAAACTGTCTACAATTTAATTGACAGTTAATTATTACAGTGAAATAAGTTAGTGCACAACTGATGGAGGGGTCATTGGTTCAATTCCTAGGTGGTGCATACTTTCATGGGGCTTGATTATGAAACAATTTCTACAGCCATTCTCTTTCCTACAACTGATTCTAAATCATGAAGGGCAGTTGTCAGTCAGTGATGGAAGTATGCATTTAGTTACCAGTTAACAGCTCAGTCCAGATATTTAGCCTTGCCAGGAATGGTGAATAGGTTGGCTGACCACAGTGATATGACTTACACCATGTGTTGCTACAGCGTTAAACTCAAAAAAAAAAGAAAGGTGTTAAATATTCTACACATTTAGAATGTGTTTCAGTTGTAAAGTTGAAAGACCCTAGGTGTATTACATAGGTTTTTTTCTCAATTTTGGCCTTTGGAATTGATTCATATATCATAATATGAATAATTATTTGTCAAGTAATGCATCACTAAATATAGCTTTATCTCTTTTATGTTCCTAAACTTAAATCACATCATTATCCCTTGCTAATGATGATACAAGTTTTTATACTCTGTGGTTGTTCAAGAGGCTTTATAAATGTACAAAATAGATGTCATTGATTCATTCATTATAGAAATATTGCTGCACTATAATAGGCCATGGTAATTAGAAAGTTGCTGACAATCCTTTCCCCACTCCTTACGCAAGAAAATGTTCTACTAATGTAAAACATAGTGCTATTTGTAGTATGATCAAATCTGTGCTTCTGATATTGGAGACTGGATTCAATCCCTGACCCTGTCAAATCAAAGTTAGTAAAAATGGTCTTGCAGCTCCCTTGCTTATCGCTTTGCATTTAAAAGTTCGGGAATAAAAAATATATTTAGCATTTCTATTTATTCAGGTATTCATTGTTTAATTGTATATTTTAGATGACAGTAAGGCTGAGGCTACATTCAGTTATACAGTAGAAAATATCAGTAAGCTGAAGGAATCTGTACTTAGTCCAAAATGTATGGTTCGCAACTTGCCTTGGTATGTATAGTACTTGTTTTAAAACATTTTTAAGTTTTATCATTTTGAAATTTCTGTATGTCATCTTGATAGGTTTCTAACCTAGCTGTATATTGATTCAAGCTGACTTGTTATTATTCTCAAATCATTGACCTGATATTTTGAAATAATTGTGCTTTCCTTTGTAATAATTGAGGCTTTTTGTCAATATTTTTTGAGATTCAAACTCTGTAGTACCCATACAAATAGCCATATCACAAAATTTTTGAAGCCAGAGAAGTACCAAAAATTTTATGGCAAATTGAGGTTTCAGCTTGTATGTGAAAAAACATGTACAGGAAAGTAGGATGTAGACACTAGCAGGCAGTTTTAAGAATATAGAAGCTAGTTTTAGTCCTAAAATAACTAAACAATGTATCCTGGACAAATTCTGATCCCATTCTTGCATTTTGATGGCTGGTCTAATGCAAGATGCAAGAAAACTGGATAAAATGTCAAGAAATGTAACTTTTTCTTAATAATATTGACTAGGATTATATAATAAATGTATCAAATGATGTTTTAAGTCGTCTTCTGTATGATCCTTTTATATGGACTGTTAGCTTGAGTGACCCAAGTAGTAATTGCATTGGAAATAATTTCTACATTTTGAAGACTTTGACAGCTTATATTACTTTGTTCAATTATTTAATCAATAATTGTGTTAAACATGATAAGAACACATTTAGAGAATATTTAACTATTGTAGTTTTAGAGATTTTTTACATTTCATAAAGAAAATACAATTTTTGTATTTCTAAGCTATTGTTTACTAACTTCATTGAAATATATACTATTTTGATTTTAAATTAGACTTACAAGCTTAGGTCTAATGATCTTAGCCTGTCAAGTGACAGAGAGTTGGTTGAATAACTTGCAATGTGACTAAAATACTGTTTAAGTGTTGTATAAAGAGGAGGAGGAACCACACTTATTGCTCACTCAAATGAGAATAATCCTCCCGTTACAAATTGAAATTATGACATGTAATGTAACTTATGTTAACCATTTTACCTTGTTTTTGTAGGAAAATTATGGCAATGCAGCGTACAACACAACATAGTGGTGATAAGTACAATCAAAAGAGTTTAGGATTTTTCTTACAATGTAATGCCGAGTCTGACTCAACGTAAGTATTCAGTTAGTTTAGATTTTATGATTTTAAGCAACTTTTTGCCATTATTTACAGTAAATGGCTTACCTAACTAGCTTCATTCTTATTCTTCCACAAAAACTACAATTTATTCCTAAAGAAAAGAAATTTCACATGATTGTCAAATCTTCATTCAAATTGTATGACCTGCTTTACCTAAGAATTGATCAGAAACTGTTAAGATTACATCTATAGCAAGTTGTGTGTACTTAACACTGGACCATGACTGTGACTTAGCGTTCTGAACGATTATGTAATCATGAGAGTTAATTAACAGTTTTGTATTTTATGTTGGAATCCTGTTAGCATGAATTATCATCATAGTATGTAAATCCTGACAGTTTTCATGACTAGTATTGAATTTCTGGAATTTTGTGTTTTAGGAAGGTTTCTTTCCTTTTTATAAGAACTCTTAAAAAAGATGAAATTCAAGATTATCAGGATTTTTATTTAAATCCATGTATGTGTATGGTGATAAATCATTAAGCCATAGCTTAGAACATATTGTACATGGGTAAACATTTTAGTGAGAGGTCCTGAAAATCAGGAATTTTGAAACTTACAAATAGAACTTTCCAGTCCTCTATGTATAACAGCTGTAATCATGAAATTCAAGAATTTCAGGATTTTGAACATTTTGAACTTTTATCCATGCTCACTGTATGTTAGTAAATTATATATTGCCTATTTCATCTATTTTAGTATTTTCTTTATTCATGCAGTTTAAACCAAAATTTATAACCTTGCTTTACTTACTTAGTGACTCTATTGCTTTTAAGGTTTCATTCATGAGCTAAAATTGTTTTGAAACTGAAAACTGTATTAAATATTTATGTGGTAAAAATAAGCTTGCTGTTTTGAAGTTTTACTTTGTACCTGAGCATTGCTCAACTTTATAAGTGGAATGAGATAATAGTTAATGAATTTTTAATGAAGGCAGTTTCTATGTAAATATAAATATATAAGGTAGTACATGAATGTTTACTTTGCTGTATTCCTTGTAAATTATAAATTTTATACTGTTTTCTTGCTGAATGTGGTATTATACTTGAATTGATTATGCAATTAAACATCAATGGATGAAAGTTAAACTGTATTTAGTGCATTAAACAGAATTTTACATGAGTTGCTTGAAACATTTGAAGTGTATACTGTTCAGAACCTAGTGTTTTGAATGATATGCTGATTGTTCTGCATGTATGTTGTGATTTTCTAAAGCAAAATAGGGCAGTCTTGCGCCCTGTCCCTTTTCTCTTTCATGCCCCTTTTTCCGTCATACTCATTTCCTCTCCATTCAGATCCTGGGGAAAAACTGCTTGTGTGCAGAAATTGTTATCTTGTAACCTACAGTACATCTTCCTACTGCAGTGTCCATTCTAGCTATCTTTCATGGGTTTAGTGCAAAACAGTCATAACTCTTTCTTTTAGAACTGCTATTGAGTTATGACTGTTTTGTGCTAAACCCAGCGCTTTGTCCTTTTTTGAGTCACTCTTTCATTTTTACTTCAAAATTCTTCATGTAGACTTTTAAATAATTTTTACGTTTATTGTTTAATGAATGCAATATCTCTAACTTGTATATATTTTAGGTCCTGGTCTTGTAATGCTGCTGCAGAGTTACGAATTATAAATCAAAAGAAAGATGGTGACGATTTTGTAAGAAGTAAGAAATTTTCCTTATTAAATTTCAGAAATTATTTGACTTAAAATGTATATAAAGCTATTACTGACACATTGTGCAACTTAAAGTAAATAATTATTTATTTGTCTTACATTGTAATAGCCACAATGTACAGAAATTTTGTAAAATATGATTTAACATACACTGTTGAACATGACATCAGAATTCAGTACTGCACAACACAAACCTGCTTGTCTTTTTGCATTGTGTCTGTTACTGTTAATGTAAAAAATGACAACTTGTTAGTAACTTATTGATTCAAGGTTTTTAAAATGATGTGATCCTAAAGTTTAGTTGGAAACTCATAATAAGAAAACATATGGGCTGCGGCGAGTATCCGAGTACTCGCATATTCGCAATTTCGACCAGAAAATCAAGTACGAATATTCGTCTCGTCCGAAATCGTCTGATCGCTATCTATTTTTTGGAAAACAATAAAAGAACATTTTCAGCTTAATTATGACTGAAAACGAGTTGCGCTACTTATGAAAATTTTAATTTGTGTTGGGACCGACTTATCTTGTGTCAAAATTTTGATTGATACACATTTAAACAAAAATGTTATCACTGAAAATGCCCATAAAACGTCTGATGGTAATGTCTGGAGTACATGGTGTCCCATATAGTAAAAGCTTCTGTAATTTTTCACTTATTTTGTTATTACATGAATTCATGTATGCTTTTCCATTAACATGTGGTTTGTGGTTGGATTCGTGAATCGCTACCCATGAATCGTGGTTCGGATCGGATCACAACTTGCTCAACGATCCACAGCCCTAGAAAACATTTACCTTTTATTTTGATTTTTACTGTGTTTTTGTCCATACGGATGTATGTAGAAGTATAAATTTTAAGTTAATGACCTAGCATTCTGAGTGAGATATTGTCAGTAGTGACTAGTTGCTAACAGATTATAAATGTTTTATTTTCAGAAATTCAGCATCTGTTTTATAGTAAAGAGAATGATTGGGGTTATAGTCATTTTCTACCTTGGAGTGTAAGTTATTATGATTATTTCTTTATCAATTTCTTAGTCAGTTTGTTAGTATAAAAATGTATGTATTGTTGTGGAATTAGATTCATTGCATTGACATTGCATCACAAGTGTGTATATTAATGTTAATACAATTAGAGCTGCTAGATTTTATCCAGATTTCAAATTAATGTTTTTTAACTCCATCATGTAATAAATGAATAAATAAATAAATATTGTACCATTACAATGAAAAGTATGTGTACAGGAAATAATTGATTCAGTTTTGTAGATCCTGACATCAAGCAGCTATGTGTAAAAAACATTGTATCATGTCAGTGCAGATAGAAAAGCTTGAATTTTGAATTCCAGATTACTCAGTCAAGTGTGAAATTGGTGGGGCTTTAAGTTGTCTTACCGTATTTTGACGTATAAAATACGCACTTTTTTTCCTCCAAATCTGACTTCATTTTTTTGATGCGTGTTTTATCCGTAAACAATGAAAAATCACCGAGTCGTAGACGAAAAATCGTCAAAATTTGCAAATGGCGTATTTTAAAAAGGGAAGTAATTCTGTAAAACCCGGACTATGTACGGGTTAATGATAAAAACTAGCGATCGCGCTATTTGACCTGCCGATGTTTCTTTCATTGTAACGTTGTGAATGTTGTTGTTAATTCATAATAAATTTTAATTTAGAAGTTAAATATTATGAAATGATTGCTTTCCGTGTTGTTAATTTGTGTTCGTTTGTATAAATTTATGGGGTATCAAGCAATAACTCAATTTTACTTGCCAAGCGTCATATTATATGATGTGTGAAAAACAATCGGCAAACAAAAGGATTAAATTTTTTAATATACAAACTTATCACATGTCAATTGTTATTATGAAAGCATTGTAAGTTGGCAGTTAATTAATGCATAGAAGGTCAGGCTATGACGGATAATTGCACCTTGTTTGACAGTTTGAGTAAACTTAATTGTCGTCAATAAAAGGTATGTCATTTTGAGATGCTCTCATTATCAAACAATTGCCAAACAGTTTATTGTACTAACATTTTTTATATTTATAAATATCCATAAACGATCTTATAATAAATGGGCATATAATTCAATTCTAATATGTGATTTAAGAAAAGTTTAACAATTATATCAATGTGTGTCTGCACTACGTATCTTTGAACTTAGTAAAGGCGTATCGGCTTCTTTGATGTTTTACCGCCAACCTTAATTATATAGTGATGGTCGATGTCTTAGTAAATTATTGAGAGCTGTTGGTAGGTTTTAAGTAAAAAGAAATAGAATAAAGATTAATTAGTGTATAAAAATATACATTTTTGGAAAGACAAATAAATTATAGATTCATTGATAACAATTTTATTACTGCGATTTTTTAATTCAAAAAAAAAATACAAGTTAAAGACATGCTTGTAAAAAAAATTATGCACTGTTAATAAATGAATTTAACCGAAAAAAATCAATGCGACTTTATCAGATTAAAATTGAATTATATGCCCAAATTTACAAGATTTTTAATGGATATATATAAATATAAACAATGTTAGTACACTGAACTGTTTGACTATGTTTGGCAATTGTTTGATAATGAGAACATCTAAAATTGACTAACCTTTTATTGATTATATTTTTAAATTACCAATCACTTATAGATAAATGATTGTATGGTTGATAGGGCGTAACACAGTTATTTTAAGTGTGTTTCACGACAGAGTATGATTTTGCGATCTTTGAAACTTTCGATTTTGTAGAAAAATCGGCCGAAATTTTTCCTTACGACTTTACCGAAAAATCGTCAAAAAGTTTTTTTCTTCAGATTTTAGTCATTTTTTTTGGTGCGTATTATACACGAATGCGTATTTTATACGTCAAAATACGGTATTTCAATAGGATTGATTTCCTTGTTGCATTCACTACAAATAATTACTGACCAATGAACAGTACTTGCTTTTTTAAGTTGATCATATAAAACATATTCTGTATATAAAAACTCTGTGTAATCTCAGATAGGTTCATTTTCATGTCATTATTTTATAGGAACTATTGGATCCAGATAAAGGTTTTTGTAAAGATGACAAAGTTACATTACAAGTACATGTTATTGCTGATGCACCTCATGGTGTTAGGTAAGTGATTTGTCATGCTCTTGTCAAGCATCCATTATAATAATAAAGACTTTATTTAGAGGCAACATAGACTTACTGTTATGTAAAGCCCAATCCTTCCTGTGAGCCTCTTAAGAACAGTGTGGCTGTTAATTTTTAATTAATTGATAGTGTAATTACTAAAGAAATGGGCATGGTTCGATTTAACCATGTACATATTAATCTGTGAGTGAACACTACAGTAGTATAGCATCAACCATAAAAGCTAACTTGAAGGCAAGGAAGTATAAATGTCATATTATACTGGTTATAAGTGGATGATTTTGGATTCCATTGATACATGCTTGGCTGGTTTTTTGGCTTGATTTTGAAAGAAGAACATGTGTTATCAGCCTTCGAATTAAGCCAGTAAACTGTAGACTTAGTGTTCCAAAATTGCTGTTGGTCCAGTGACTTTAAGATAGTGAGTGGTCCATCCAATGGTCCACCAACTTTTTACAGCTGATTAGGGCTCTACACCTGTATAATATATATATCGAATACCGGTATTGTAGGTTCGATAGATATATCATATCAAACGTTTCCGTATCCAACAAAATATCGATCAATGACGGTCATACAAGTAAAATCTGTGGCTTGCAAATCAGTTGAAAATTTGTATTGCAAAAATCAACATTTCACCGCTTCAGACTCTGTATGGACTAATCTGTAGACAAACATTATCATAATATGACATTCCTTTACACCGGTTACGTTATGTTTTGTTCTCTTCAATCAAAGGGAAGTAACTGCTGCAGTAAGAATGTCCTTTTGTTTTCGATTATTTTGGGAACCAACAAATAGTATAAAGAATACAGATTACTTCTGGGAATCTGTAGTCACACAGATTTGATTGGGCAGATCTAGAGAACTTGATCGTACAGAAGTGATATGTCATGTAAATAGCTGAAATTCTGAAAGTGTCTGTTTTTCATTTTGTTGATCTTTGTTTAGGGTCCTGCAATATATTAATTACTAGAAATCAATATAACTAAAGCCAAACATCTACAAAATGGTTTAATTTTGTGCAAATCCTGCACAAGTACATAAACGATATTGCCTTAAAAAGCAACCGTCATAGACTTGAATATTTAAAATATTTATAAGACAGTGCATCTAGTAGTATGGTGCTACTACACATATTAAAATAATGAATAAAACAACACTAATTTGCTGTTTTATAGAAAATATATTTTTTATTGAAATATCATATGATATATCGAATAACGATCATTTTGTATCCATATGAATATCGTATCGATCATTTTGACCATAATAGAGCCCTACAGCGGATGAAAGTTTTTGTTGGAGACTGTGTGTCATACATGTTGTTTTGTTGTTCTATTTTCAGTTGGGACTCAAAGAAACACACAGGTTTTGTTGGTTTAAAGAATCAAGGTGCCACATGTTATATGAACTCATTATTACAAACATTGTTCTTCACAAATAAATTAAGAAAGGTAAGCTAGTTTATCATTCTACAATGTTAGAAAAAACCAGCTAGATTGTGTCTTTTATAGCACTTGTACTTACAGAGATGATAATAAATTTCATGCTAATTTATTAGCTATATTGTGAAACAAGTTCTTACAATTTTAATTGACTGCTTCTTGGTTCCTCAGTACTAAGTTGTTAGAGCAAAGTTTCTTGCTCAAGGGAACAACAAGGTGGTGGTAGGTTTAAGATAGGTTTAGAATCAACAAGGAGTTGACTATCCAAAGATTACTTGTCCAGTGTCAAAATATCCTGGCCATGCTCACTAAGTAAAAGGATGAGATGCTTGAATTACACAAACAACAGCCTTTCTTGTGGTGTTATGGGCCCTAATTAAGAACACAAATTAATTAATTGCTTTGTAAGAGTCTACTGCTAAGTCTTACTAGTCATCAGGAATGCTGACAGAATTGTTAAAAGTGGTTTATTAAGTAAAACTTTCTTGATGTAACAATTTCCAATTCTTTTTCATGCCTTTGATGAATGCTAGGGTTTTCAATCAATTAATCAAATTCAAAGTTTATTTGTCATCTGCTTCTGGTGTCACAGAGATTGGGGTAGACAGCAGCCGGCTAGATTTTCTAACATCCAGCCTCCATGTAACCCTGTCTAGAGGATCACTGTTTCGCATCTTGTATGTCTTTGTGTCTGCTTTTACGCACTCTGTCCAGGTCTTTCTTGGCAGTCCACATTTGCCAGAAGATAGTATTCAAGTTTTCACTCTCACAAAATGAAATACATTATTGGTTAGGTAGTGCATCAGCCATTTATACCTAACTCACTTGTTGTAAGTATTGTTTTCATACTGCTGCACAGACTTATTATATTTGTATGTATATATTTCCAGGCTGTATATTTAATGCCTACAGAAAGTGATGATCCTACAAAGAGTGTTCCTTTAGCTCTACAAAGAGTTTTCTATGAATTACAATTTTCTGACACGGCTGTTGGTACCAAAAAACTCACTAAATCCTTTGGGTAATTATTGCTTTCTTTTCTTGCATAAACTTGTAATTTTACTTATTTCTTTATAAGGTATATAATAACTCCAAATAGATATATGGTAATAATTGTATGAACAGTGGGATGTCACTGGCGAGTTCAATAGCCAGCTGTGCTGTTTTTTGTATCTTCTGACTTGGTGACATGTTAGTGTGTTCGTCTATCATCAACAATTTCTTGAAAATTTGGTCTAAAATCATATGGCCTACAGTTACCATATTTAACATGTTGCATCACCTGCAGGTCCTTTGCTACAATCTTTCAAATTATGAATCAATATTGATCCCGCTCCTAGGTCTCAAGTTTTATATAGGGTTATTTTAGGAAATGTTGAAAAGTCTTTTCTTAAATCGTAAGGCCTAAAGCTTTCATTCTTGAATTGTGACCTTGAGGTCAATGATTATAGCTAAATATAAGCATAAAAAACTTTGTGTCAGATGCCCTTGGAATCAAGTTCTCAGGTGAGCGGTCCAGGGTCCTCAGGATCTCTTGTAATAAAAATGTGGTTAAGATATTTCCTAAACCCTCCAATCTCAGGATGTTAATATTTTAATTTCAGATGGGAAACTTTAGATACATTTATGCAGCATGATGTACAAGAATTATGTAGAGTTGTAAGTATTAAATTTATCAGTTGATTATAGTCTTTCTAGTTTAAAAGATGTGGCAACTGACTTTGTCAATTTACTGATTATTATTGAACTCAGAAAAGGGTAAAGGCAGATAAAAGGACAGGACTCGTCAGAGGCTTGATGTTTTAGAGTAACCAATACTACATATGAAGGAGCAAAAAGGTCGTAGAGAGAAACAAAACTGGGTGCAGCACCCTGCATTTCTGCTACAGAATAATCATTAGGCCATTTGAAGGTGATATTTTGGTATAAACTTTGCAGTGTTCATATAGGCTTGTTCTGATCAAAATATAGTTACTTTTAATTGGAAATACTTGAATCTTGGTATGCATGTAAAATGCAATAACTTCAAAGTGGAAGAACCATGACTACATTTGGTTCAGTTTAGGAATTTTCTCCCATTGTTTAATTACTAAGCAGCACACTAAACTTGCTGATGATAAACTGAATTTATTCACAGGTGAATTGCCTTATGACAAGGCCTTTTATATCAAAATAAAAAAAAATGCATGAACAAGTAAACTGACTGTTGGACAAATGCTTATTTTAATATTCATTTTGTTACAGTTGTTGGAAAACATGGAAAGTAAGATGAAGAATACATGTGTTGATAGCACTATACCTAAATTGTTTGAAGGCAAAATGTTGGTAAGTCATTCAATATTACCTTTATCATGAAATACTTTCTATGGCTATTCTCTGACCTGACACTATCAAAAAAGAAATATGTCAGCCTCTTGAAACAGTGTGTTCTAGCCTCTTGGGAAGGTGTGTGCTAAGATCTAGAGAGCTTATCCTCCATAGAGAGTGAGTGACTTCAGTAAGACAACTGAAAGCTGGGGTATAAATGAAATTAATTGATTAATAGGCTAAGCACCATACATTGCTTTTATGTTATCATGAATATTTGTTATAAACTTTCGCTGTCAAATTTACTTACTTTCTTGCATTTTGTTTTTTTAGGTCACATTAACTAGAAATTGAAGATAAATCATGATCACTAATACTGGATAGACTGTTTCTTCATACTTATCATTCTAATTGCTTCAGATTTTTCCTCTTTTTTTCAGTCGTATATACGATGTAAACATGTTGAATATTGTTCACAAAAAGAGGAAGCATTTTATGACATACAACTTAATGTTAAAGGAAAGAAAAATGGTAAAGTTTTTTTTCTTTATTTTGAATTT
Organism: Mactra quadrangularis; assembly: GCA_025267735.1. NCBI lineage: Eukaryota > Metazoa > Mollusca > Bivalvia > Venerida > Mactridae > Mactra > Mactra quadrangularis. The sequence goes on along the minus strand of CM046303.1, from coordinate 18,485,138 downwards.
CATTTTGACTCTCATGAAATTTGTAGTTAACATAATTCATGCTTTATTTCAGATCAGAACAGTTGTGTAGAAATATATTTAGACATGTGTAAAAAGTGATTGTTCTCAATAGATTTACAATATGCTACAACTTGCCCCTTTTTCTCCTTTTTTCTCAGCTTCTGCCAGAAAAAGCATTTTATGTGCTGAAGCTATGGTAAAACTTGCATTGATTTGATGGATCTTGTCCCTTATTTGGCTGGCTGCCATTTAATCACTATGTATATCTCTTCCACCAGAATTTATTGTATATTAACTTTTTGTTAAATATCTTACAATCAACTTAATTTTTTTGGTTGGTTAAGACATTTTGTACATAAATACTAGAAGTGTTTTGAACAATGGTCCCTGGTACAACATTGAGCATGTATAAAAATATAGAAAAAGTAGAATTGTCCTGAGTGACTTCATGTAAGGAATGTTGTAGCAGCTACCACTTTGTTTAGTTTGTACTGATTACTATGTTTACTATGTTAATTTAAACCAACCATAAGCAGTTGTTGAATACATCACTATGTATATTATAGTAATTTTTTATGTTTTTTGTATTGCAGTGATTGAATCATTCAAGGAATATGTTACTGTAGAATCTTTAGATGGAGATAATAAATATGATGCTGGAGAGCATGGCCTTCAAGTTAGTATACATATTTAAATCATGACTTTATTTACCTGCTAAGGAATTTGCTACCTAGCACTTACAAAAAGCACTTTTGTGTTAGCTAAGTACTATGGAACAAGTTTGCTTCAAGGCAGCTAACTAAGATTGTGGCCTCATAATAAAGGTTCTGTAAGCTGAATCTTATATATGTGGTGCATAGTGAAATTTGTTTTCATTTTATCATTAACCATATTAAATACATTCAAAATTATAGTTCTACATAAATCATTGAAATTTTTGAGTTTTTGTTAGTTTTGTCTTCAAACTTCTGATGATGACTGTATAATGAGATGATATATGTACAAAACAAAAATACAATGATGTAGACAAACAACTAATTAGCATGAAAAAAAACCATAATGATGGAAGAAACACTCAAAGAAGTAGAATAAACTAAAGATTTACGATGAGTTTACAAGTGTTATGTTAGATTTTATGGTTTAAGAAAGTCATATATAAAGCACTATAGAAGATATAATGTTGCATATATTATTTTGTATATTACAGGAAGCAGAGAAAGGTGTTATATTTAAACATTTACCTCCTGTTTTACATTTACATCTATTAAGATTTATGTATGATCCAGCTTCAGATGCTAATGTTAAAATAAATGATAGGTAAGTGCCTTTATTTTTAGCTAGACTATTCGAAGAATAGTAAGAGCTATCCTACTCACCCCGGCGTCGGCGTTGGTTAAAGTTTTTTAAAAAGGCTATTATCTTGTATACCGTCAAAGATATTTGCTTCAAACCTCACATACTTACTTACTGTGACACAGGGCATATCCCTGACATGTTACATAACTCTGTCAACAGTTATTTCAGAGTTATGCCCCTTTTCCACTTAGAAATTTTGGTTAAAGTATGCATGCAAGCCCTTATCTCCAAAACTTATTCAGATATCAGTTTCAAAATTCTCACAAATATTAACGATGACAATGAGAGGTTGTATCAACAAGTGCCATAACTCTATAAAGCTTTCTGGCAAAATTATGCCCCTTTTTGGACTTGGAAAATCTTTGTTACACTTCTGCATGACAGTTGCTATCTCCAAAACTAACTCACATATCAAGTTGAAACCTCACACAGATACTTAGTATAAAAATATGAGGTCGTATCACTAGGTCCCATAACTCTATGTAGTTTTTTCAACAGAATTATGCCACTGTTTGGACTTAGAAAATCTTGGTTAAAGTTCTTCTAGTAAGTTCTTATCTCCAAAACTAACTAACATATCACTTTGAAACTTCTCACAAACATTTAGGCTAAATATCCGAGCTTATATCAACAAGTGCCATAACTATATGAAGCTTTATTACAAAATTATCCTCCTTTATCGACTTACAAAATGTTGCTTTAACTTTCCAATGTAAGTTGCTTTCTCCAAAAGTAACTTAGATATCGGGTTGAAACTTCACACAAATACTAACTATGAACATATGAGCTTCTATCACAAGGTCCCATAACTCTATGTACTTTTTGGAAAGAATTATGCCCCTTTGTGGACTTACATGCAATACTTTTTGGACTTATATGTTTTAAGTTTTGAATGCAACTTCATTCTGCAAAGCTTTCACAGGTGACAGATTCTTACTGCCTATCACATTGCTTTCTTCTAGCATTATTCGAATAGTCGAGCATTGGCTGTCTTACGGACAGCTCTTGTTATTAAAATTGATTGTACAGATAAGAAGATTATTTGAGCTTTTTTAGATGTTTTAGTATAAATCAGCCATAGGGGAAAATTTACAATACTGGGCCTTAAATTTTGGCATTTTAGAGGATTGAGAAAGGGTTACAGGGCTCTACATTAAAGGTTATCACATTGCCCCTGACATCCTATTTTTGGGTTAAGGCAACTTGTAGCTAGAAGTAATCATTTTGTGTGGGGATGTGAAATATACAGCTGGTTGTCCAACCCGGAAATCTAATTTAAATGTTGAGCCCTGTTTTATATGTAAAAGCTGCAGAAATCCTTCCTATTTATTAGACAGCAAGCTGTCATGTTTCATTATCTTATCCAAATCTTATTTCACCCATCTATTAATCTTAATGATGAAGATAAGTAATTTTGATACTACTATACTTGCTGACAGGATACAGTTTCACCATACTTCTCAACATAAGTTTGGTCTCAATTGCAAAGATTCAAAATATTAAACAATTATGACTGCTTGTTCCTGAAAAAGACATAAATATCAAATGTTGAAATAATTTGGTTCCTGTATTAATTTGGGATAATTCAATTACAAAACACTAGGATTATGACATCCTAAACTTATGGATCGCCTATGTTCATTATGGTGTCAGTGTATATTTTTTTAAAATTCATAACTGTTCAGAATCATTCATTTTAGGTAATTCAGAGTGGATATGATTTTACAAATCTTGTACTGAGATGATATGTGTAACTTCATGAATTAGATAGTATTTAAAAAGCATATATTAAGCATACAACATCTTTTGATCAATCTTATTTATAGTGTACTTTCTCATTAATTAGTTAATTCAATTTAGTTAATTGAAAGTATAAATCCAGGGAAAAAAACTATATTATATATATCACTATTGTCATCTTAAATTGAGATTAAAATAGATTGAGTTCTTAGCATAGACTAATCAAGACTAATGTATTTTAGATTGATGCATTTTAATTGTGTTAATTGTTACTTCACTAATATACTTAATGTATTTTGGGTTTTCTTATGTATTGATTGTGTGTATTTTGCTTAGAATATCTATGTTAATTACAGAAGTGCCGTAGTACTTAGTTTTTCTAGCTTTTAAATTGGTGGAGTCATTATCAAAAATCCACTTAGCTTTAGAGCTTTAAAACTTAATCTTATTAATAACTTAAGTTATTTGTTAATAGCCTTGAAACAAAATGCAGAGTGGTTGATGTAAGTTGTTAAAACATAATGCTTACTGTGAAATAACATAATACTTACTGTGAAATAATTGATTTCTTGCACTATTGTGAGCACTAATCAATATAGGTCAGTGAGTGCAAGTATGCATGAACTTGATAGCCAAATGATTGATTTAAATGAACTTTAAACTAAATGATGACTAGATCTAATAATATTGATTTTGTAAATGTGACTGTCCTTATGATTTCAATATTTCACGGGTTTAGTGGAAAACAATGTAACTCAATATAAGAAAAGAGTGAGTTACAACTGAACCCTCTTACTGCTAAACCCTCGATTTGTAGGTGTAGGGCTGTGGATCGTTGAGCAAGTGGTGATCCGATCCGAACCACGATTCATGTGTAGCAATTCATGAATCGAACCACGAATCACTAGTTAAAGCAGAAGCATACATAATTTATGTAATAACAAAAATAAGTGAAGAATTACAGAAGCTAAATGGAAAACCTTGTACTCCAAACATTTCTATTATCAGGTGTTATATGGGCATTTTCAGTGATAACATTTTTGTTTAAATTAGTATCAAACGAATTTTGAATTAAATAAAAAAAATCATTAGAAGTGCGTTTCGTTTTCAGTGGTAATTAAGCTGAAAATGTTCTTTCATTATTTCCAAAATTAGATCGCGATCTGACGATTTTGGACTTGACGAATATTCGTACTCGATTTTCTGGTCGGGATCGCGAATATCCGAGTACTCGGATACTCGCAGCATCCCTATGTAGATGTGAGTTTCCCGAAATGTGACTGTCATAATGATTTTAATATTTGTAGGTATGAGTTTCCTGAAAGATTAAATCTTGAGCCATTCCTAGAGAAAAAAGAGAAGACACCAGCTAATTATATATTACATGCAATACTAGTCCATAGTGGTGATAATCATGGTGGACACTATGTTGTATATATCTCTCCTAAAGGAGATGGAAAGGTATAAAAGTTTTACTTAAATTTTATAAGTCTGTCTTGAGATGCATTGTTTTATGTTATGACTCTGAATTACATTCATGGAAATTGCTGTTCCATATTAGTCTACGAAATTAGGATATGAAATTGGTTGTCAGAACAGGTCAATTTAGCAGCATGCAGTATCTCCTGTTTGTAGAATTTTGGTTGCCCATAAGAAATTTTTGGTAGCCCGAACTAAAAAGTGGTTGTCCCAGGCAACTGGACACCCACTAATTTTGTAGACTGTCCATATGATAATTTTGATAGCCCAAGGAAGACACCTATTGGATTTGAATGCCTTAGAGTCAATGGTTATAATTGTATTGGGCAACAAATAGGAAATCCATGTCTGGATAATTGATGTGACAAATGATCTACATTTGACCAACAAAGATTTTTAAAGTAAGATATATTGTGAAAAGTCAACAGTTTTATGGTATGGTTTTAAGATAGTAAATGTAGTGGCTGTAAGAAGTACTTGAAACCTTATCAAATTGGTGTGTGAATTTATTCTTTAGTAAAATATGTTGGTGTTACACAACTTATCTTGGTTAGTATGCTAAGTAAGCCTTGCTCCTTTGTCAAGGGGTAAGTGTGGTGGACTTAACATTACCATTCTGGTTTATTTCCTGGTTGGTATTCATACTTCAGAAATGTTTGTAGGTATACCTTAATTGTTAAGTAATTGAAATATAATTATTTTTCCTTTAACAAGAGTTTAATTAAAAAAGGAGCAGAGAAAAATGAACTTGTGCTCTGTTATTCTGCTTTAGAATAATCATTAATGTTAAACTTTTATACTATTTTCAGTATTGTAAATTTGATGACGATGTAGTATCTAAATGTACAAGACAAGAGGCTTTAGATCGTAACTTTGGTGGACATGATGATGACATATCAGTCAAACATTGTACGAATGCCTACATGTTGGTTTATATCAGGGAAAGCTGTAAAGGTAAATTCAGTTCAGCTATACTGACCACTTAAAATATTGTAAAATTATTAGTTTTTTTAAGTCCCAAATGCTTAATTTGTGAGGAGGTTCCTATGTTAAAACCATTCTGCTATTAAACTTTTGATTTTGATGGTCCTAACAGTGAATCATTTATGAAATTGTCATGATATATATTCAAGCCTGCTACATGCTCACATGCATTTTAATTGTCTGAATCTACAGCAGTAGTCAACTGTGTGCATGAGCAAAAGTTTCAGAGCTACAACTGAAGTTCAGTATTTTTTACATGAAAAGTTAAGAAGTTTTTTCCTGCAAAATTACTAAAACTTGAAATTAGTATTTCCAGATTTTCCGCTTGTATTGTATCTGAGATGGGTTGACATTTTACCACTGTATCATATGTTAGTGCATTGTTCTTATAATTAACTGATCTCATTTAATGTACTTTTTATATTGGTAATTGATTATTTTCAGATGACATCTTGTGTTCTGTAACAGAAGATGATATACCAACATCATTAAAAGATAGACTAGCTGAAGAAAGGTTGGTTGTGTTGTAACGTTGGACAAACTATACTCTACTAAGGCATACAAAGCTGTACTGGAGTGCAAGCGACTAAGATCACTTGTTTAGACAGTCACCTTTGATATCTAAATTTCGTTGTATATAAGGATATTTATGAAAGACATCTATTAAATATAAATCAATTTATAGATGGTGGGCACGGTTTCTACTTAAAATGCTATATATATATGCACAGGTGACAGACTCAATTTTTCCTTATTATAGTATATATAGAGAAAAGGTCTCTAACGCTTGTTCAACGGTTGTAGTTTTCAACTCGTCACCAAGCTAACAAAAACGGCCCGATCGTCAAATCTTTTTCACTATCAGCTCTAGAAAGGATTATTATGCACAAAAATACTTTTTATTTGAAGAAAATCGATCAACAATTAATGAAATGGTCCAATATATCCCCCAAAAGCCTTAAAAATCGTTCTATGTCAAACAAGTCGTCCATATAGAACGTATAGTGAAACGGACTATTTAGTCCGCTTTGAGCTAATAAAACAAAAACTGCTATGAAATCTACTAACTTTCAATAAATTAATCCATTTTCTATCGATCCACGGCGTAAAAACTTTCAAACAGGCCTCTAGAAACACTTAAACCCAAGAATATTGTTCTACATATTATCAAAGGTCTTACAACTGACTATTGTTGCAATTAGCACTATATTTAAGTGCTAAATTAAAGATTTTTGAAAATATGATGCCCGGGTGTATTTCAGTAAAATCAAATTTTTTTTGAGGTTGTCAAAATACAAAATAGGTTGAAACTTTATGATACAATGTATGTAGACAAACAGACTAGTATAACTAGAAGACTAGAAGAACCAAAGGAAAACAGTTTTCTACACAAAGTCTAATGAATACTGACGTGCATGATGTGAACTCAACATACAGTGAACCTACAAAGAAGATCGAGCATACGCAAACCACTCAGCTGATAACTCATATGTTCCATTATAATATGTACCAAATAGGTTCAGCAAGCTATGAATAAACTGAAAGTTAAAATAAAATAAAAACCTAAAACAATTACAAAAGTCCATCACAATAACCATATGTAAATTTAATAAAAACAACTTAAAAGATGTTTTACATATCTCTTCTCTCTGTATGAAATACAGATTTCATCCCTAAAATACAGTGACTTAGTGGAAGGAAAACACTATACTATATCTATACAAAAAATAACTCAACATTGAGAATTCAATGTTAATACCTCAAGAACACAATTTAAACAATATATAAACAATACTATATATTTACATGCAATATATTTACGTACAATGTATATGATTACTGCTTTCCTTTATGATATGAATCAAACCTAACAATTTTCTTTATTACTATACTGGACCTGTGCTATTACTGTCTCATAAGATGGAGATATTGATCCTGATTATGCTTTTTACCACCACTATCACAATAACCACTAACATCATCATTTAGAATAACTCACATCTGTACTTTCAGACTGTGACTCATTTCTTACATGCTTATCGGTCAGTCCTCTATGTATCAGTGTCAGTGGATTCTCTCCAACCACCATGAAACCTAGGTACCAGGACCTCAGGTTCAACTTTCTTTCGAAAGAAGCTCTGGGTGTTCAGCTGCGCAGTCTTGGAACTTGCTTCTTGGTCACCTTTTCTACCAATACTTCATCTTCCTGTTCTATCATTATAACACAATGTAATATTCTTTCATTACCCTCATCATCTACTGCAATAACAACTGGGATATCTCCATCTTTCAGATGTTTTATCACATTCATTCTATCCTCAATCTTATCTGATAACTTTTGTGGGCCTATAAATGCTAAAGATTTTAGTACTACCTAAGCACATGATTTCAATTCTACAGCTCTTTGTCATATATTCTGTTCCATTTATCTCTAGATTTGACACTGGCTTTTGCTGCTATATCTTGCGTCAATTGCATTCCTACCTGCAAGTCTTTGTCATAATCTGTTCAGGCAGACAAGGTTTATGACAAAACAAAATGTTCAAATGGTGTGAAAACTTTTAAGTTTGATGTTTTGTAGCAAAAATAGCCCAAACCAAAAATATAAAGATAAATATAAAAATGTAAAATATATAAATATTTTTGTTCCAAAAGGGGCTGAAGTACCACAAAATTGTCTTTTTGGTTGTATCTTTGTCTCCTAGGATGCCATGCAAAAACACAATCGTACATTTCAATAAACTATTTTGTTTTCGCCTGAGAAAATGAAAAGCAAAAAAATTTTATATGACAAAAATTGTGCCAAAGTATGACACTTTTTCCTGTTGTTTTTTCCCCTCAAGTTTGTCTCATCTAAATGTTTTTGTCTGGCACCCTGGAGATGAATGCATGACAAAAAACATTTGTCACATCTCAAAGTTTTTGTGTGGTACCTTGCAGGACAAAAAATGCAACAAAATCTTCTCTTGCTCTTTTGTCTCCGGCTAACACATGTGCAGATGCCAAGTGAAGATTGTAAATAAAATTATTGGCTAATCTTTATAAGGACATTTTCTAAATTAGTGAATTGCTCACATTTTTTTTCGAATGGATCATTATATTATATATTGATGATTCCTGGTGCTTTTTGTATCATACCAATTATTCCTTTTTTGCCACACATACAGAATGGCATAACTGTCTTCTGCACATGTGTAAGCAGAAGAGGAGAGCAAAAAAAAATCATTGATATAAATGTTACTAAAAAGAAAAATTAAATGACACAAAGAAGCGAATAATATGACAATATAACTATATAAGATAAGTTATCGACTGCAAACATATTATAAGAAATATGTTATGTATAAAAAGTATAATCGTTTTTCTATTTCAATTCTATAAATAAGTCGGCTAGAGTTAGGCGCGATATAACCTTTTGTGTTGATCTGCCATTAAACCCAAAGAAACAGACAGCAAGAGTGTGACTATTGTGTAGTATTATATTAGTTAATTCACATATGAACTACATATATAATTACCAAGTTACCTGAATATTTACTTCTACAAATCTACAATAACTGAACTCACAAGAATCAGGATGTTATATACTCAATCCTACTCCATTCAAAACCTCCCCATACTGTGAAGCCAGCATATACAATTTAAATATTTCCTGCATGAATAAAGAGTGATATACCAATGAAAAGAACTTAATTGATAAAATGCGGTAAATGACTTAGTGTTACGGCAGATAAATGATGGATGAAAATGAATGATTGGTTATAAGATTTTAAGAAAATACACTCGTGCAGTGTTTATAGATTGATTTATAAGTAGCTGTCAATGACTATCTTGCTCATAAATGTCTGCTCACTTGCAAAAATTACAGCATATATATAAAAAATAAGGAACAATTTCATTGCAAAAATGCATTTAAAATAAAACAAATATAGAAATAAATTTTACAAGGACTCAAAGTAAGTCACACAGTCACTTGACACTGTCAACTCGTGCGGGTCTGAATAAAAAATGTCACATCAATGATTTTCCATGGTATATAAGAAATTACACAGTTACATATGTATGTACCTGGTTCCTAAAAACAAGTGTTCTAATTGTGCTATCAGGAGTTCTACTTTCTGTTGTTCCACTCACTGATGATCTTAACTGACAGTTGTCACAGAAGTTTTTCACCAGAGGGCTATAAATATTACATGTGGCCAGGTGTCTGAAATTCTCCTGCCACTAGAGTTGTGTGTATCAATCAAACAAATATTCAATATATATGTCCTTCAGATTTATATCAGTATAATCAATGTTTCTATGAGATGGTCAAAATACAAAACAGGTTGCAATTTTTAAGTACAATATATGTAGACAAACAGACTAGTATAACTAGAAGAACCAAAGGAAAACATCTTTCTGTACTTAGTCTAATGAATACTGACATGCATGAAGTTAACTTGACATACAGTGGATCTACAAAGAAGATCTAATGTTCAATACTGATGACTATCCAACTCAGTCTTGGAATTTAGCCAGTGAAATGTGGACTCTCTGTCCATCAAAATTGCCCTAGGTCCAGTGACACTAAACATGTTGGTGGTCCAATGGTCCGCCAGCTTTTTACAGCCACCGTTTTCCATATTTAATAAAAAATCATTACTTGTTATATGGTTTATTTAATATTAGGATGTATTATGCTAAATCATTATAATGAACTGCATATTTGAACATATCGATTAAAATATTTTTGGTCCAGTAATCATTCGATGCAGTGAAAAAATCCATTTTGCTGGACCGAATGTCCAGTGCTGATAAAAGTTAGTCGTGAAGACTGATCACACTCTGAATACTTGCTAAACCAGATATATATAGTCGATATGCGGTGATCGGCTCATGACTAATCTAAGTTCTAAATTTTTGTCTAGTAAAAGAACAAGTCTCCTGAAACTACCACTGCTTCACAATCATTCTTTTTTTATTTCCAAATAGCTCAAGTCAAGGACAGAAAATAATTGATTCAAGCTAGTGAAAGTACTTAGTTTATTATAATTGGGCTGGTGGGTAATTTGACCCATGTCTGTAAAACATTGTAAATAGTGCTTGTAAAAATATTTGTTTTAATTGTCTCAAGTCAATGTGTACAAGTCATACAAAGTATGAAATGACCTTTTCAGGCGACTAGAAGCTCAGAAAAGACAAGAAAGAAAAGAAGCTCATTTGTATATGAATGTTCAGGTTGTGACTGAAGATTACTTCTATGGACATCAGGGAACAGATCTATTTGATCTGGAGAAAGCCAATTTCAGAAATTTTAGAGTTAAGAAGTCAGCAACTCTTAAAGAATTTGTTGAAATATTGGCTGAAAATCTTGTAAGATTATTATTTTGTTTTCATTGACTAAAAGTACCTGAATTCAGGATTAAAAATTTGGTATTGGAATCTATCATTTTCATACCTTTGTGTTTTGTTTTCTTTCCTCATTGATTAAAAACAAAGCTACCAACCATGACTCTTGATGTGAAAAAGTAGGCAGTTGTTTATGGGGGATTGGAGTCTATTATTGGTCAATATTGGGAACAATAGTTGGGTGCAATGTCTGCTTCATTTGACTCTGACTTTTAAGGCTTTCTATAGAAACAGCAAATATATGTGAGGTATTTGTAAATGTTGCTAAAACATATAATTGTTGTAATCAAAATCTGTTTGTCATTGTAAACCATAATTTTTTTTTGGTTATTTTAAGTTAGTATTTCAAACGTTTTAATCCAAGAAGTGAAAAAAAATAGTATTGGGTCAGTGAAGCTATATTTTCTGCTATTGATTTTGTTTGTTATGTATTGCAACATTTTTAAGCCCATCTGCTAGCTCAGTTGGTAGCACGCAAGTCTACTGATCAGGGGTTGTGGGTTCGATTCCCGGGCAAGGCATACTTTCGTGGAGCTTGGTCATGAAATTATTTCTATGGCCATTCTCCCTCCTACTAATGATTATGTAGGGCAGTTGTCAGTCACTGACAAAAGTATGCACCTAGTAGTTGGTTAACATCTAAATCCAGAGATTTAGCCTTTCCAGGATCAGGGACTAGGTTGACTGACCACCATTATGTGAGCTACACAAAGTGTTGCTACGGCTTTAAACCCAACAAAACAACATTTTTACAAGCTTTCATGTTAATTAAATCTTTTTGGTAATGTTAAGTTTGTACGTTTATATTGTTGTTACAGAAATATCCGGTCCAACAAATTAGGCCATGGCCTTTCCAGGCACGGCAGAACCAAACTTATCGACCAACATTGCTTGATCTAGAAGCAGATATGCATAAAACAGTAAGTATGTTTAGAGGTTTTGATTTATTCAGAAGGTGATATTCATTTTGGTGCCATAGTTTATTGTTACATCACTAATTTGGTCATAAAGTTGCATTTTTTCTTCTGATTTTGATGAAACTATCGCCATAACAATCCTGTTTTAAAGTGCTATAAGAAGAGTTTATTTATTTGACATTGAAAAAAATATTTGACCTTCAAGAAGATAAAAGATTTTTTTCAACATTGATCACATTTTATTTATCAAGTCTTTTTGAATTTGAACTTTGAATTTTGGTTGTTGTTTTTTTGTGTAGATATAACTATTGGCTATAAATAAAACTTAATCTTTTCTTTTACACTTAAACTTAAATGAGTAAGTATTAGAACTATTGACTGCTGATTGAACTTTCGTGAGTAAAGATTGATAACATTTTTTAAAGGGGTTGATTTTAAGTTGCATTGTACAAGCTTTTCTGATTGGTAATTGTTGGTGTATGAGGCTCACAGGGAAAATTAGGCTTTTCTTGTGTTACATAGACCTATTTATAAAATCTTAATTATTATCATGATTTATTTCTATTCATCTCCTAACAGGTACAGGATCTTGCTGAAGAAGGTACTTGGACCGTATTTGTTGAGACACTCAGTCCAGAAAGTACAGAAAAAAGATTGGCTCACTTTGATAAAGATAGTAAGTAATCTTGTTAAATTTTCTGTGTATGGCTAAAGGAAAAAAAATCAGATCCATTACAGACCATAATTGTTGTGCTGTTTTTTGATGTGTTTTTTTTTTTACTTGACATACTGGAAGTTTGAGCTATGGCAGTACATTAATTATAAAATGGTTGCATTAGTTTTATAGAATTATAACTGTCTTCATGGTAAAGTTTCCTGTGCTAGACACTTCAAGACTTGGCTAAATAAAATGGCACATTTACCTGGACTGAATTTACATTCATTAGGCAGAAACTGGAACTACCACAGTCACTGTATAACTAAAATAAGTCCTTGTATTGATTGAAATGAATGCTGAAGAACCTTTGGTAATACGAACACTGACATTTTAAAATACACTCAACCGCTAGCTGTTATTGTGGTCTCAGTTCACAATACACTTACTAAATATTAAGAATATTGTATTCTTGTTACAACTTAACAATTCATGAATTGTACATTGTTTGTACTAAATATATAAATGATAATCTCTATTTTTCAGCTGATGTATTACTCTTTTTAAAGATGTATGATCCTAGAACAAAGTCAATAAATTATTGTGGTCATGCATATGTTCCTATAGCAGCTAAGGGATGTAAGTAGCTTTGGAGACATTATTTTATTACTAGTGTATTTTATTTTGGGTTTATCATTAAGACCTATAATAAAATCATCCAGAGTAAAAAAACCTTTTTCTCATTGTTACATACATATTAAATTAATAGTACTGAAGTTAATTATTTGCTTAGTTCAATATTATGTCCAAGCATACTTTAAGTTGCTTTGAAAGCAAATTGCGGACTGTTTTGTCTTGTTTAATAAGTGTATGGTTTGGTCCTGTCAATCTAACGTAAGACTGTTGACAAGTGTTCTAAAGTCTTTATTTGTTGCACTTTTAATCAATTTATCCTAGCAATGTGGTCAAATGAACTTAATGGGTTTGAATTTTATCTTGTTTTCTTGACCACAAAATCATAATAGTTGAGTCTTTGGGGAATCAGAAAGTGGACTCGAGAGTGACCAATACATATTGAAAGAACTTGTTTCTTTTGTATTCAGTTGAAAATGATAATAATTGAAACTAACTATTAACCATACAATGTTTAATATTTCAGCTGAGTTAATGCCAGAGTTGAACAAAAGAGCTGGTTTCCCTACAGACACCCCTCTTATCTTATTTGAGGTAAATAATAACTATTGTTGTTCTTAGGGTTTAATTTGTAAACTTGTGTTCACTTAAATTTGCACAAGTGATTGCCAGACCTCACTCTATACTGACGACTGTCCAAGTTGGAATTAAAAAACTATCCTTTCTTGAAATAATGGGAAAAGTTCAAAATAAGATCTTTGATTGAAATTCAGTAAATTAGCACTTACCTTATCTTACTAGCCCAAAGCCGGGGATTTAAAAAAAATGTTAATGGATTATATTTGAATTAATTTATTTGGACTGGTTGAGAAAAAATAGTAATTGAAGCTAGTGCTTACAAAATTTTGAGGCAAAGTCCTGATAAGTGTATAGCTTTATATATTTGATTTGATTGTGTTGATTATCATTTGTTATGATTCGTTCTTGTAGGAAGTAAAGCCAAATATGTTGGAAGTTTTACCTAGTACAGACTTACCTATGGAGAAAATGTTAGAAGAATTAATGGATGGTGATATTATTGTATTTCAACGTGATGACCCAGATCTAGATCAATATGAATTACCTACTGCTAAGGAATATTTCAGGTGTGTTTATAATAAGCCTCTCATGATAACTTAAAAGAAAATCGGTTAATCAAATTTAGTTGTTAATCTGTCAGCCATTTTTATTCTTACTTTCCTTTCATTGGTTTATATAGAACAAGACAAGAAATCAGCAATAATTATACAAAAATTATTGTAATTAAAAGATTTGTCAACTTTTCTTCATTTGCCATAGTTGACTTAGGCTGTCCCTTTCCAAGGGGCACAGTTAAGGAAGAATATCCTGCTCAGAACATAAGATCCAAAATTCTGGCATGCTAGCAACTGTTCTACAGACCGGGGTTGCTCAAACCTTTATTCACTATAACTATACACTGACCACCAAAAGAAGTATACAACCCAATAAATTTCATTAATTTCTGCATTATAAACCTTTTGTACTTATGCCACGTGAGCTATATTGTTGCTTGGCTTTTTTCAACTCGAACCACAAGTGTTCAATAGGGTTAAGTCTGGACTTTGTAGGGGCCAACTTATCAGTTCCATGATGTCATTATTCTTTTTCTACACCTTAACTACGTTTGCACAATGACATGGGACTCCGTCATCTTGGAAAATGAAGTTTTTTAGCCATAGCCAATGTAATGGGCGGATGGGATAACCGAGTTGGCTCAACACATTCCTTGTCCAAGTGCTCATTCACTCTCCTGGGAACGTAAACATCGCCATCATTCTGGTAGAGAGTGAATCTGGACTCATCGGTCCTCAGAACAGCATTCCAGTCTACCCAGTTGGCAAATTTATGCCAAACGTTTTCATGATGCACAACTGTCAGGGATGGTTTCTTCACTTCTTCTGCCATTTAGGCCAGCACTCTGTAAACACCATCGAACAGTGGCATTGCTGGCCTGAACTCCACTCTCCTGCCAGATTTCCCTCAAAGCTGGAATGCACTTGACAGTTCTGGATGCTTAGCCATACTAATTGCCAATCGACCCTGGCATAAGACACCCTTGGTCCACTCGATCTAGGCTGTTGGTCTGCTAGTGATGCCTTATGGTCTGGTACACTGTCTTTCTGCAATAGAAAAAATGCTTTACCTGAGTCAAATTGGCAAAAAGGGTGAAATTTTAAGTTTCATGTCAATGCAACAATATAAGTGCAAGAAGAAAGTAAATATTAAGTAAAACCTTACCTTGTAACTCAAAGGTCTTCAGCAATCTTTGCAACAGGCTCCTGTTGCTCGAACTTGACCACTTCTTCTTGAAGTTTAGTGTCTGCAAAATTGAACTGTTGCTTATACCATTATTTTAAGGCATTTTATTCAGTAGCCAAAGTAAACAAAACTTCAATGTCCCTCACTGCAGAATACTGAAGTAACCACTCCTCTAACATATGAAATTGTGTACCTTAAGGAAACTACCCCTTTTAATCCTTTTTTTAAATTTTATTATGTCCCCTTAATGGACAATTATCTCTCTTCTTAAAATGCAGTGTTTCAGCCTTCCCATGCAAAAAAACTGATGTTTGGTCATTTTGGCCTGTAAAAATTAATTTCAAGCCACTGTATACTTTCTTTAGCTGGTCAGTGTATGGTGCTTGCAACAAGCTTTTATCATTTCAAGCCACTTCAGTCTTATTGGAATTTTTACGCACTCTCAGTCATGTAGTTTTTACATTTTCTTTACTTATATTTGCATTATTTTATTTTCACTATATTAGCTCAATTCTGAAACTCTTTGAGTAGAAGAAAATTAACTCGATAGTAAAATGTCATTCTAATTGTATTTTAACTTGGTTGTACCTTTACCAATGTATTTTTGTTTTCAGAGACCTTTATTACCGTGTTGAAATTACTTTCTGTGATAAAAATGTGATAAGTGATCCTGGTTTTACATTAGAGTTGTCTCAACGTATGAACTATGACCAGATGGCTAACAGTGTAGCAAGATATTTAAATACAGACCCTTACTTATTGCAATTCTTCAAACCACAAGGGTATTTATCTTCTTCTTTATCTATTTGGCAAAAATGGCATTACATATGCATTCAGTCATTTACAATAGTCATGGCAAAGACCACACATTCAAGACAAACGTTACAAAAAGTTGTCTTGGCTATGTTGATTTCGAATGATAATATCAATTTTCACTAACATTTTGTACTCTTTGAAGATAAGTAATATTGTGCAAAATTTTATGTTAGAGAATAGAATGTTAATTGTGTCCACTCTTTTAAGATAAACAATTTCCCTCTGATCTTTAATATATCTGGTCAGACCGGTTATCTCATTGATAGCTTGACTCAGTGACAAGTGCTTGCAAATTTCCCTCAGAACACAAGTTGTGGCCCTTGAATTGCATCCTCTTGTATTTTTGATATTTGAGACCACACTTCTCAACCGCAAATTACCACATTTCAGGTAATTCATTTTCTTAAGTTATTAGTTATGTTATATTTCTAGGTACAGAGAAGGTCCTGGTAATGCCATACGTTGTACCTTTGAGGGATCACTTAAGGAATTGCTTTTGTACAGTAAACCTAGGCAACCAAAAAAATTATATTATCAACAGGTAACTTAATATTTTAATTTCATTTGAATAAAACTACTTAGTGCTCCGTTTCCTCTAAAGTGGATCTAAAAAGTTTATTTATGAGTGATATTTAACCCTTATTCACTCACTGGGATGCCATATGTATTAGTATCCTTTAATAGATGCCTTGTTGCCCTCCTGTAGGGTCCTCTCTAAAAGATCTCCCTAGACATCCTACATGATTTTATCAGATGTATATTTAATTTTTCATGTTTGACTTTCTATCAGTCTATGCCTTAACCAACTAGCCTGAAGCCCTGAACGAGTGAAAATTGATAAATGCATGTATAAATTATTTATTTCATATAGTCTGGTTAGTTTATTACTTTACATTTTTACTTTATTACTTAACAAATAGGGCTAGTCCTCTCGAAAAACTTAGTTGATGACTGCTTTCAATGTTGTTATGTAGGTATGATAATCAAGTTTAGAGACGTTCTTTAATTTTGTTGTAGTTTGATCCTTGATTGTCTCAGTCACTATTATATATACATGTATTTTCACTTATTTTTGGGTTTATTTGTTTTTCAGTTGAATATTAGAATTAATGAATTAGAAAATAAGCGTCAGTTCAAGTGTATATATGTAAATAGTCGTTTAAAAGAGGAGGTAAGTCAGCCATTGTATTACTATAAATTTTCAATTTTATGAAAATACTATAGATATCACTCATGCCTCTTGGTTGAATGGTTATGTTCACCGACTTCAGATAATCTCATGTTGATAGTTGTAGGTTCTGACCTTGACAATGTGAAAGTAGGCAATTGGTTTCGGCATGAGAGCTTAGTACTGGAAGAAACCTTGATCTATGGTTAGATGAACTGTCTTTCTCTTACTATGTACAGCATAGGGGTCATGGATTTGATTCCCATGAGAACCTTTATGGCTTTTTGGTTAAAGTTCTCTTACTACTGGAAGTACCACATTTGGAGCCATGGATTTGATTCCCTTTAGAACCTTCATGGCTTTTTGGTTACAATATTTCTCAGGCAATTCTTCATTTTATCATTATTTTACTATCAAGTTGGATCAACTTGCAAAAATATGTGGTTAGTGCTGGTTATAAGTTATATGGTTATAAGTTCAGGTCTCCTCTCGGCTCTCCTGGGACAGATAGTAGTTAGTTAACTGACCACCCTGATATGACTGAACAAATGTTAAAGCTAGGTAAAGCACTATAAATAGAAATGTACTTTTATTGCAGAAAGAACTGGTGCTTTATCCTGACAAAACAGGCAAAGTTTGTGATCTACTAGAAGAGGCCAAAAAACAAATAGACCTCGTTGAAAGCAGAAAATTGAGGTAAGACCTATATTGTATGGTATATATCTTGCTGATATAGTTGATGAACTGTGTAAATAATTATAAAAATGATGTGTTGTTTTATTATCACCTTACAATCTCACATTATATTGGTTGGGCCAATCTTTGCCTTTTTCCAGATTTGCAAAGTAGAGCTATTTGAAGATATATTTATAGAGTTTCAAAATTACAACTTAGCCAAAATGTGCAATAAAATCAAATCCCTTTTACAATTGGAACACTAGTGCAGAGCTAAAGGGTCAGAAAATGTAATTATTGCTCAATTTCAATCCTAAAGTTGCATTGCATTTCTCACAGTTGTGTTTTCCTAAAATGATGCCTTAATACCAGTACTCCACAGAGTCAGAAATATGCTCTCCCTTTGAGCCACAAGTTCATGGGGGCAATTGGAAGGAAAACAGGTAAAATTATGAGATTGTCTAGTTGAAGGTAAATGCTTTTATTTTTTTATTTGTATAGATTACTAGAAGTTATAGGATGTAAGATATATTCATTACAACTAGAAGATATGTCTTTAGAAATGTTAAATTCCACTGGAACTACTAGAAGTCTACGAATTGAAGAAATCCCTAAAGATGAAGTTAACATGACTGATGATGAAACTCTTATTCCTGTTGCTCACTTTCATAAGGTATTTCAGTTTGGAGAGATTTTTTTCTTTTATTATAAATATTTTGGTATTTCTTGAGCTGTTTAAGGAATTTGAATCTTGAGAAATTTTCATTAACATTTATCAGTTATACCCACCCAAATGTAAACATGGATTGAGATTTCCTGTCCTCATTTAATAGAAATGCAATTATATATTTCTCTTTTTCTTTTGCAGGAGGTTTTTTCAACCTTTGGTGTGCCGTTCTTACTCATAATAAAAAATGTAAGTTGTTTGGTTACCTGAAATTTTTTACATGTGGAGATCTTTTTATCAACAAATTTATTTATGAAGTTATACTTATAGGCATTCTTTTGGGAGTGGTGATTTTTGTTTAAGTAATGAATGAAAGTTATTGTCTTTCAAGTATTTTATTGTCATGATTGTAGCTCACATAGTCTGTATCTCATCTGACTCTGATCCAAGTGACCTAGGTTTGATTCCTAGGCCGGCCCACATACCTTGATAAAGTTTGGTTTCTGAACTTCTTTCTATGGCTATTCTTCCACCTTTCACTGTATGGAATATGATAGTTTTGGACCTCTGGTAAATGTACAGATAGTTGGTTAATTAACCATATTGTTGTGTCTGAAAAGTATGTCAATTGACAACCTTGTTACTTTTGAAAAATGTCAAAGAATGATAAAATTTGTTTACAAAAACAAGTTTGGTTTTTTTACAAGTTTTGATTCAAGTTTCTTGTATTAATTAAGTTTAAACTGTTTATTGTAAATTTTCTTTTTTTAGAATGAAAAATTTTCATCTGTAAAAGATAGAATACAGAAAAGATTAGAAATTCCAGACAAGGAATTTGAAAAGGTAAACTTTAAATCATCTGGTCCATTAATATGTAGAGGAAGTTTTTATTTATATTTTTAATTTCTTACTTTAATCCACAAAATTTATATTACTTAAAACTATATACAAAATGTAGATAACTTTTTAAATGGCTTAATTATATACAAAACCCAGATTAAATAGTATGTAATAAATATGATTTTTTGTGTTTTATGATAGTTAGTTTAAACCAACCCAGAAGTTTTTTATAAGGGTATCAGGAGGATGTTGACAGACCATGCTTAATAGGAATATCATGTTCTTATATAGACATTGATGTGTATGTGTAAATATTGTTCTCTTTCAGTATAAGTTTGCAGTAATAGTTATGGGTAAAGTAGAATATATATCTGATGAGGACCAGGATCTTAAAGTCAATATCAGTCAGTTCATACCTCATACAATGGCTGGCACAGGTTAGATATTCTTGCCTTTTTTCTAGTTTGAAATCATTTAACTTGTGATTTAAGACTGCTGGTTTTAGCCTTCTATTGTCATCAGCTAAAAGACTTGACGTATGATGGTGCTAGATAATATGTTATCAACTTTTGAATTATATTTGTTGATGGTTTGATATGTAATGTAAAAATTTAAATAATGTTTGATTGTTGTATTAATATTTTAAATTCATATAGTTTGTGTAAAATTGTACTTTATTGGAATATTGATTTTAGAAATGGTAGATCCTTATCTGTTGATTTTTAAAATTCCATGTTGAGACACCTGAATTACATTTTTGTATTCTTTAGTTTTCTATCTGTCCCCTAAACTAATCAAATAAAATGTGTAAAGTCATAATAAAGTATTGCTCCCTTGGTGGTGTAAAGTAACACAATTATCAAATTTTTAAGAAAGAGTTTGACCTGCCACTGCTAGAAATTGAATTGTGGTAGTTGGAAAGTATAAAGACCCAGTCCAGAAATTGAACCAATGGCTTTTAGAAAAAAAGCTGGACTCAATAGTCTAGCCCTCTGGTGATTTGAGCTTACTTAGCAGGTATTGTTGAATTGTATTCAACTGTCAGTGATGCATACACTTAAAATACTAATTACAGTATTTGAGTACTCACAATTGGCAAAAATAGATAGCTGTATTTATGTATGGCAACAGGGTTAATGTATGTAGCATTGACAGTTGAATAAGATTGAACAATACTTCACTTAGAATTGTCAGGTTATTTGTGTATTGGTGCTAATTATAAATTATGATATAAACTATTTATTTGTTTGAATATATTTCAGGTGGTAATATGCAAGCCAGACCATGGTTAGGACTTGATCATTTAAACAAGACACCTAAAAGATCTCGTGTAGGCACTTATTTGGAAAAGTCAATTAAAATACACAATTGATTTTTGTTATTATTTTAGACTCTACAATATCCTTCTGTTGTTTTTTTGACATTTCATGAGACGAGGCCTACAGTCAACAAAAAGTGCAAATTATGTGCTGGTCACTGATGAATGTATATGTTTAATTTTGTAGGCATCTACGTATGTACTTGCCAAGTTGATTTGTGTTGTTTACGATTAGGAATTTAAAAAAAATTGTTAGCTATGTCTGATATTTTTGAAACTAAGTTCAAGTAAAGAATAGATTAGAATTTAAATTATTTTTACACTAGAGTGAACTTACGTTATTTTTTGTCCCTTCATTTTGGGCATTAACATCAATGAAATGGTTGATTTGTAGTTGAATGAAATATTAACATATTGATGGGTGATTTCATGGGTTGTGTTGGAGTAAATCCAGTTAACTGTCAAGGCAGATCTCATGTTCTTTGTGTTTTATTTTTAAATCATTTTGTGATATCTGTCTTTTCTTTCTCTGTCTGTTTGTTAGCATTTATTTAGGATTTTCTAATTATATATTTCATTTTTGCGTGATTTTGACATGAGTTGAGCCTTGGGGGTTTTTGAATTCAGCAATAGAGTATTTATATGAATGAATTAATTCATCAAATTTTGTTTGTAATTGTTTGGAGATGGAATCTGATTAGAGAAATTGTTAGTGTGATTTTTTGTCAAATGAAATGAATGAATACTCTTGTTGGTATTAGATAAATGTTTCT
The DNA here is from genome assembly GCA_025267735.1 of Mactra quadrangularis. Classification (NCBI taxonomy): domain Eukaryota; kingdom Metazoa; phylum Mollusca; class Bivalvia; order Venerida; family Mactridae; genus Mactra; species Mactra quadrangularis. The sequence continues at coordinate 18,463,407 of CM046303.1, read as the reverse complement.
GACAAGGTTTAATCCTTAAATGATGAAAGGGGAGATTTGGTAAAAAACTGCAACTTTGACATAAATGAAAGATATTTTGAATGCTTTGAAAGAACTTTTAAAAATGGATCGTCGAATAAAGAAGATATTTATAATTGAAGATGCATATTTGCTTATGAATATTTATTAGGTGATTGAATGAATATAAATTAGATGGTTAAGTATGATGTTGTGACATCACAGAATCTGTGAACAAAATAAACTTATAAACTCTAAAAATTTCTTTAAGAATGAAGTAAAGTTAAAAATTCTTTCACCCTTGTTTCTTTTGTGATAATCTTTTCTTTAAAGTATATGTTGTTTTGTTGACTAAATCTCCTCTAGAGTGTAAGCATATATTTCTCTTTCCTAAACTATTCTTAATAACCTCTATAAATAGCTAGTCATCAAGTTATACAATAAAGTGACATATACTTATCATCACTCTATAACTTACAATGTACGTTAACAATTTTGTGTATTAGTGCAATTAAACTTTATATGTAATATGTATTACTTATATGTCATATATGATCAAGTAGTTAACATATTTATGTATTTGAATTCATTATTTTCTGAATTATTAAAATAGACTTGTCTTAAATTTGAAACAATTGATGTTTAATTTGAGGGAAAGTTAGTTCTATAATGAAAAAGGGCTCAGTAAAATTAGTTCAAAATGCACCAATGTTCAGACATGATTATACTCGCCACAAAAACTTTTTTAATTTTAAACTTTAGAATGGTTAAGGTTTAACAATTATGGCTTAGTGAGTAGAACACTCATAAAACATTTAACTATTTTCATTTCCTCTACTCCTTGATCAAGCTAGTATACTCCATTGTGATTTAATTCCATTTGATCATTTTCTTATGTGCTAAGTATCCTACAGTAGTTTTCACAAAATTCTATTGCCATCATCATGAAATCTTAAAAAATTAGTACAATTTTTTTCCGATTATCAGAAGAAATACTATAATATGCAAAATAATTACATATTTGAAACTGATTGTATTGTACATTTTGTATTTTAGCTTACCATGATTTTTGTCCTAAGAATTTTGTGAAATGACCTATATACTTTGTATCTGTCCATTCACACTATAGGCTCTGGTTAAATCTTTATTTTAATATTTTGGGTGACAAGTTGAACATTTGTACATTTCCGTGAGAGTTTTTAAAATATACTTTGATTAGTTTTTCTTTTTTTTGTCCTCCGACGTTCTAAACACTTAAAACACCCTAGCTAGATTAATGGATACTGTTCTAAATTCAGACCTTTTTGACTTCTACAAACTAAATAATTTGATTTAAATTTCCCAAATCTGCTTACACTAAGTCATGTGATATTAGCGGATGAAGATGTAGATGTATAGTACAAAATGGCAAAGTTTCATTGTATAATTCCAATTACATGAATGTGCAAAGAACAAGTCTGCAACAGAATTTGGACTGACTCCTTGATGTCTGATTTATCTAATTTTAGCCACATCTTGCTTTAAATGGCAATATATTTTCTTTTTCCATACATCTATCAGGAAAAAATGAATATGTCTTATGATTATCTTTTATATTGTACTTAATTGAATTGCATCTGTATGGTAAGTTTAATTTTGATGAAATAAAAATGTGTGCTCACTTATGTTATAAATGAAATATATTTGTATTTTTAGCTTGAAGTTGAACATACATGTATTACTTTTATGCCTTTAAGTCTCAAGCAGGCATAATATTTTTAGTTTAATGCATGATATTCCCTGTTAGATTTAAAACTAAACTTTGGAACATTAGTAAGACAGAATTATACAAAGTTGAAACCTGTTCCTATTTTCTATTAAGATTGTATATTGAACTGTATGAATGTTTTTTGTACATACTTAAATGAGTTTTTCTGGGTTAGGAATGCTCCTGTAATATTGTATGATAGAGTTGTTGTCAAATTAAATGTGTTTTTGTGTTACTTGTGTGTTTAATCATAAAAAATTAAACCTATGGCAACTGAAAACTTTTATAGATATATTTTTATGTCTAAAACTGATATTAATGTTGTTTATATAAAGATTACTGATTGGTCAGTCTGGGATTTTATGTTGTCGATTTTTATTAAATTAAACATTTATTACTATTGAACAGTGTTGGATTGTAATGTATTTAGCTATATCATTTCTATGTCTTCGTTCCAAGATACAAACATATGATAATAAAATAGAATATATTTGTTAACTGGCTGTTCTTAAAAAATTAATACAAGCTTGTATTGCATTGTTCGATGTATATAACTGAAATTGGATTCTATATACTCTGTACATGTACTTTGTAAGAAAATATTAACTGTGTACTTAAACAATGAAAATAACGTATGTTGCACATAGTTGATAAGACTTCATTTGTAACTTAAGAAATAACACACAGTTGTCTATATTTTGTTGTTGAATAGAATATAGGCACAAGTTTCGAAGTGCCAAATATCGAGTGCGTGTTTTAGCATTAGTTATTTAATAAGCACATCATAACAAGTGTCTGTGTTTTATTCTATGACAAACTACTGACAACTGTTTGTCCATGAGATAGACAAGCTATATTTGGGTTATTTCATATTTGCTTGATGTAAACACTAGCTGCAATACATCTTAGCCAAAGAAAAAAGGCAATATTATGTTCATATTTTGCTGGTTCAGGGCAAAATGATCATAACTCAATATAAGACAAAAGAGTGAGTTACGAACATTTTGCGCTTAACCTGCAATTTGTATGTGAATTATGATTCACCTTTGACACAAATTATGAAGTCTTAGAATGTTGCTCATTTGTTTATTTTTTTGCCTACTGAAATTACTGGATAGAACTACATACCACATTCCACATTATTATTGTACATTGTCCTACTAGTGTATTATCATCTTGTATCTTTGTATATAGTTTTAAATTAAAATAATGAGGTTACTACACTGGTCGTTGAGGCTTGGCAGTATGGCGATAATCAGTTCACTTGTATGAATTTTGAGAGCATTGGTGTAAAGGGAGATTATTCATACAGGGTGGATGATTGTCCCTTGGTCCAACTTGACTGTGTATTGATGCCTTTAATACACATGTACATCAAAGATGGGCATTTTACATTTCAAATGCTTTGTATATAAATTCACAAGCTATTTGTACTGTTTATTTTCTCTTGTTCAGTATAATGAATGTCAATCGTTAATTGTGATTAGACATTTCTTCCAGTGTTAATACAGCCCTAAGTTTTTTTATTGGACCTGGTTGTAAAGAAAAATTAGTCATATGATAAATAACTGCCCAGAAAATGTCCAAAACTGATATCATGTGTATTAAATTAGGTCCCACCACTGATTATATTGATAAAAAGGTTGACAATTTATTAAACAAGTGTTCACTGCTTTCCACAATATTAACTAGATATAATTTGAATGACATAAGTATGAATGTGTTGTCAGATAGTGCTCTTGTTCAAATTTATTGTATTGTGCCTGATAATGGCAACAATTTTATAAAATAAATTATGACTGATCCAATTATTCTGTTTGTTTTTTGTCTTCAGTGTGCCCTTTCCTTTTTTTCAAATTGGTCCCCATGGGCTTTAAAATACCTCTGGGATTTGAAAGGGACTTGATGCCTTATTGATAGAGTGAGTCCCTTAGTGCAAGCAAATGGCACCAAACTGGTGACAAGATAGCATATTTTTAAGCTCTGAAAATCTTTGCTACTTCAGATTTAACTTGGAAGATATAATACATACATTCAAATATGAAAGACTTCGATAGATTTTACTTACGGCAACATGCATGCATAAATTTCCCATGTTGACACGGGAAAACACATAGTTGTAAAACTACGTAGAATCAACCATAGAAAATGCTTTGCTTGTTTCAGAACATCTAGTTACCTAATGGTGATGATACTAATACATTGATACCTGCATAAATTTCTTACATCAGTGAGTTCAATTTACTTTCTTAACAGCTTCAATAGATAACTTGCCAGAATATCCGATTTTAACAGCAAGATGTTTAATATAGTTTGATTTGTTTTTGTTGTACTCCTGGTTTCAAGAGCCAATAAAAGCTGGACATTCTACCCAACCATAGTTCCTAGGATATTTCAGTGCTACAACTCCAATCTTCCGTAATCAACATCGATGTATTTTGTTTCATGACAGGTCACCCCCCGATTGCATGATTAATACATTAGTAATAAGTTATACTTTTAAATATGCATAACAAAATGTTAGAATACAAACCAAATGTCTACTATCTTCCTCGTACAAAAACCATGGTCTATAGCTAGGCTTTAACCCATTACCCTTAGTCGCATTAAAATACCTTAAAGTTTGCCACATAACCATTCCACCATGGAAACATGTCTCTAGTACAAAGAAATACTGGAGTGATTCTTTTACAACCCTTATAATTGATTGTTACAATATCTGTGTTATGTTACAAATAAACCTTAAAAGATGATGGCGACAGGTTATTCACTTGCATCAACAGTCAAGATGCTAGGGGTGTTATAGTGAATTTGGGGAATTGCATTTGTCCGATACTTGGATATAAACATAACACAATTAAATAAACAAAAAACAACATAACAAGATGAACTATATAAACAACCATTTTAATAAAAATCACTAGCTTTCCTTGCTATACAATAACATGAAAACAAAAGAATGTAACAATCATGCACAACATTAACAAATTTATAATCATGCTTAACATTCTTACACCATATAACAAATACTGTTTTACTAAAATTTAACTTCTTAACAAGAAAACTTGAATGAATGCTTATAAAGCATCATTCAGGTATAAAAATTTTCTGAGTATTTTTTTACTAATTGTTTAATTCACAGCCCAGCATTGCATGATATTTTGACAACAGCAAAACCTTTAGATTAACTTAAACAACACAAGTTATAATTCACAGTAAAATCTCAATTATCTGAAGTCAGATCATCTGACTATCATGTGTTATCCAACATGATCATTGGTCCCAAACATTTTGATAAATGAGAATAAAATTTGAGTGTTGAAAATGAAGCAATATATTATCTGACAAGAAATGTAATGTGGAAACCACATTAAAGCCAGATTTTCATCAAGATCTGACCATAAATGACAGAGATATCCAACATATTAAAAACTGTTGGCAAAAATTACAGAGGGAAATAATCCATAATAAAGCCAGGTAGAGTTGTGGTTACTTTCTAATTCTTCTCATCACATGATATGTTATCATTGTATGAAGTTTCACAAAGATTTGACAATAAATGGCAGAAATATATGGTAAAGAAAAACTTGAATGCAACTGTTAACGACACCGGACCGCTCAGGTTTTGCCCAACTATAAGCCAAATTTTTTCGTTGAAAAATCTGGCTAATAATCCAATATCCAGATTTACACATCAATCAATAATAAAGAAATTGAGAAAATAATCTTCAAAATCATCTTAAAGTCTGATCTACTGAAGTAATGAATTATCCAAATTGTTTATTCATACAGACTATGATTTAAGATAATCTACATTTAACTGGATATATCTGAAATTTGAGTTAATGTTTTTTCCTAACCCAAAAGACTTTGTTTGTACCAGATATACATGTAGTTATATTATATAATACTGCTGAAAACACTCAATAAGGATTAAACATAATCATGCTTTTAACACTCATTTCCCTTTCAAGTAAGTTCTGCAACATTACATCACATACAAACTTAGGATTTAGCACAGGAAAAAATATCAACTAGAATAACTAAACTAAGCAACTTATTCTGAATTTGTACTTCTAATTTAAAACTAAGCAATCATATTACTAATGTCAAGAGATGGTAAAATTCAGTACTTTTTATAACCAAAAAATCATCAACTGTGTATAATATAAAACATTGATTTTTAAAATAAAGAGAAAAATTTTAACTGAAAAAACTGAATATTTGTAGAAACAAACAACTTCAAATTTGAAATTTCTCACAATTTTCAAACACACAATTCAGGAAAGCACCAACAACTAACAAAGAAATATTTCACAATAGCACTTATGATTTTCGAGCAAATATTTCACTTTAGTGCAATAATTTTCAAACACATAATTCACAAACTGAGAGGTTGAACACAAATCTGCATAGTTTTCCTAAGAATTTATCTTTTCCGTTTTCTCATTGGTGTTAAATCTTCGTCCGAATCAGAACCATACATGATACCACCACGCTTGGCGGGAGGTTTAGCACGTGAAGTCGTACTTGGTCCTGATGGTTTTGATTTAGTTGATGTTCTTGATTTAAGAAACAAATCTTCATCACTTGAGTTATCATTTATCATCTGTACATCTTCATCTGAGTCAGAACTGTAATATAAAAACATAATATAAAGTCATGTAGTAAGTTAAAAAGAAGTGCCATTTAAGATTATATGTTCAGCCGACTATACAATTTTGTATGATGACTCTTGATCATTGAAATCACCTTCATGTAGGTGATTTCACAGTATTCATTCACACCTAGATGGAGTGGAACAACTGTAGGTAAATGTCTTTGCTCAAGTAAATTAGCAGTACCTCTTGCGGGGTTCGAACCTGGGACTTTTTGATCCCTAAGTACGAGCCCACGGCAGGACCATAATTAAGAAATTTAAAAAGGATGAAGGTGTTGCGATACTAAAACACACATCAGGGCAGGTTTATATAGTTAGATGGTTAATGATGCTCTATACCACTTAATTTTTCAGTCATATTTCTGCAGTTGTTAGACCTACTCAGCAGCAACAAAATCATTATGTACAGTTATTAGCTAAATCTACTAGACCAAAACCTGGTACAAGTGAAAATTTATCTAGACTAGTAAAAAAACAACTAATTTCATACTGTCAGGCTAGTAGATAATTTGTCCTTCACTAAATAACATAATAAACTGTTCAAGTGCTCAAGAAAATTTAAGATGATGACTGTATAAATCATATTTGATCAATTGGCAATCCACTTACAAGATGATTTGATTAGATGAATTCATGTTCATAGAAGTCGAGGTATCATACCATCAAGGTAGACAAGTATATCCATGGAGGAACACACAGATCAACAACTTAGTAATACCAGTCTACGAAATAAGGATATGAAAGTGGTTGCCCAAACAGGTCATTTTAGCAGCTAGCACTATATCTTGTTTGTAGAAATTTGGTTGCCGAAAAAAACAAATTTAGTAGCCCGAACTAGAAATGGGTTGTCATGGGCAACCGGACAACCACTTATTTTGTAGGCTGTAGTAAAAGTTATTCAGCTTCATAAAAAATAACTTCAAACTAGAACTTACATAACATGTTGTTTCTTACTGGCAGCACTCTTACTTCTACTTGTAGAAGCAAATGAATCAGTAATAGATCTCTGACTATCATCAACAACAGGTGCTTTACTCCGACCTCCACGCCCACCTCTAGAGCCACGCCCACTTGAACTTTCACCTCTTCCACCTCTAGAGCCCCGCCCACCTCTAGATCCTCTACCCCGCCCTCTACCACGAGATGCAGTAGAGGAGGCACTCTCATCAGAGTCATGACCATTCATATCATTGTCACTATCAATAGTTACATCGTTAGGTCTTTTAATATGAGCACGTTTTATTGCTTCCTGAATTTCTTCATCCTCATCTTTCTGTTTCTGACGTTGTTCCTTAAATCTTTGTACTTCTTCATCTATCAAATTTTCATTTGTACTTCTCTTCTTCAAATATCCCTAACAAAGATAAATGAAATTTAATGTAAATCATATGGCAATATTAACCAGATACTTGTCATCATTTGTTAAGACTGAGGGAAAAATCAACATATGTTGAGTGGGTGTAACCGAGCAGTTATGATGTTGGACTGGTAATCATTGGATAGCCAACTCTGCGTTGGTTCAAATCCCATTTAAAACCTACCTTGTTGTTTCCTTGAGCAAGAATTTTTATTTTTCTAGCTCAGTACTGGGGGGGGGGGGAACCAGGAAGTGGACTCGAAAGTGATTAATTTAAGTTGTAAGAGCTTCTTTTACAATCAAGCTAAAATGAATTAGTATAAACTAACATTTATAAAACAATCTCTTTTCATCAGATTCATTTGGTTTAAACTGTTAGAGGGTTACTTTGCCATTGTCAGTTATTGTTTTCATTAATTGTCCTTACGAACTCTATCCTCTTTGCTTTTTGGCTGTGTGGTAGATCTGTGCTTTTAAATGTTGCAGTTTCTGATATTTTCAGACTCCTTTTCAATTGAATAACAGCAACCAATTTATGGATGCTAATAATTCATATCAAACAAGAAGTAACATTTCTTCATAACAAATTGAAAATGCAGTCATACAATGAGAATTATTCTTACATTAATTGAAAATTCAAAATTGAAAATGTTAGTCGTAACATAAATACCAAAAAAAAAACTTTTTAACTTAAAAAAAGACTCAATAATGATATCCTCAATAATTATTTATCCAACTGGCTTAGTATTGAGGGACCAGAAAGTAGATTCGCGAAAGTGATTTATCAAAGTGTTGAAAACTTGTTTCACAATCCAACTAAAGTAAATTACTAGTAAAAACTGTGATATTATCATACCTGTGTTTTCTCTAATTGATAGGTAACAAGTTCAGAGATAGCATCTTTCTCTTCTTTATCAACAAATTCCTTCACAGCACTACCAACACCCTTCTCTGTTAGTACTTGTAACTTCATTTTCTGAACAAACAACAACACACTTTTGTTGTATTAAAAATGGTTACTAAAAATTTTAGTATAACAATTTAAACTCAACAACAAGCCTCCTCAACAACAAGCCTTCCAGCAGAAGTTCATTAAATTAAGATCTTTATAGAAGTTCGTTTTAGAAAAACTAATGTCCTTCACAGTACATTTTCACAAAATTAAGATCAAATAGTCGACTACAATCATTCAAAATCTGATTTGAAAATAGTTTTTAAAGGGTATGAACTTGAAACCAACACCATATCTATTTTCAATTCTGGGGTCTGACATATACAGCAGCACTCTGATACAGTTGAGATCAATTTCATAATGGCAAATTCTGAACACTTTGACAAGCATTCACTGTGAAACTCAACAGTTAATTACTGCACAGTAGTTCCTGTAAAGATCCAAGTTTTACAAGACCTAACTATGTATTACAGAACCGGAGACGTTTGACATATTTTGATGAATTGAAAACTGAGTTGATGGAATCAAATTCTTTTCCGGACAGTCGATCCGGTAAACCTTCAAATCTAGATGGACCTTCTGGTTTTTTTTTTACAGAATTCATCCATTGGTCCGCCATGTTTGGTAGTGACTTAGATTAGTTGGTTAAAATGCAGACAGTTATGTACCTTAAGGCTCATCTAATACAATACTTTATAAATATATACCTCATTAGCTTGATTAAAATATTCTTTGACCATATCTTCCACTCTAACCGTATCTTCTACCTCTGTCACTTTTATATCATCTAATTCACCTAACTCTATAATAATAATAGAAATATCTAGTATAAACCTTGATAATCTGTACATTTTTCAATACAAAATGTACTACAAAATCTGAGGTCATCATTTTTTAAGTAGGTGGCTTGGTTGGACAACCGGCAACAAATTTACCTGCGCCAACCAAATATTTACTAGCAGAAACAAGTTGCCTTAACCTAAAGGTCGTCAGGGGCAATAGGACAGACTTAGATGTCGAGCCCTGCAAAGTCATGGCACATAAAACTGTTCTGTCAAGGATTTGTAAATGAATCAATTAGAAATACAAACAAATGTTACTTTATATGAAATTATAAATATTCTCATTTAATATAAAATATATGGTTTACATGTCACTGTGAAATTTTGTGAATCATAATTCTTAGATAATAATTCAATTGGAAGAGACATTAATTTGTATACATTTTACTTCTAAATCAATAACTTTTAAGCACAGTGTTATTAACTTTTGGTTCCCAGGTAAAACATTTCTTGCTTAAGAAATCAAGGCTGGCACTTATATGACAAATGTTATTTATACCATACAACACAGCAGCATAAAGTTTTATAGCTCCGAAACCATATACATGATAAGTAGTACTATACAGATTTAAAGGGTAAGTTGAAAGTAACAAACTCTAACCATCATTTTCTTTTTTCTTTACTGTCATAGCTTTCTTTTTCATGAAGTAAAGCATATCCTTGGGATTAGCAACTCTATCAACAAACTTCTGTCCAAACCTAAAATATTAAAAGGGGTAACTGTGATCACAAATATTTATTAAATGTGTTTGATTATAGTTTTGCTTGGGCAAATTCAACATTTAATGACGACATTTTAATTTTCTTGGGGAAAAAGATAACATTAGATACCTGGTTAACAAAAATACAACTAGTAACTAGTGCATAATTATGTAACTTTCTGTATAGCAATTTCATTCATGACGACCTTTTCTTGACCTGAATAAGCATACATTGTTACACTACAGAGTGGAATGACTTTTCAGCAGTTACTGTACCAAAAACAAATATTATTCCATTTATCATTCCGAGATGGAACTAGCCAAGGTTGCACATTAAGTAGCATGATCTGGTTTGCCTAATTACTATTTTTCATGCAACAATGGCAGATAGACACATCCTTGGCAAAACAATGATGAAATATGTAACTTTATGGGTTTTAGGCAGGTGAAGACTGTATAACTTGTGTATAGTATAGTTGTACACTATAATATAGAAATATAAACAATGCATCTATATATACCTATGTTGACTAAATGTTTCAAATCCACCACTGTAATCAACTCTTAATCTAATTAAAGGTAGCTCAGGTTGTTTTCTATTACCTGAATGTTCTTCTCCTGAAAATATCAGATATACCTATGGTGGGATGTTTCTGCCATCAGATAACTACTTGATTAAAAGAAATTAATTTGTGTGGTTAACAAGGGTCATAACTAATTAAAATCTCACCAGTTAGTAATTCTAGTCAAAAGGTAATTAAGGTAAACCCCTTAATTAATTTGTTAGTTACATGTTTAGTGATTATTCTAGAACTCCAAAAAGGGCAGAATGGGACCAAAAAAGGGCAGGGCGCAGTGCGCGGTGCGACTTTTAAAATTCTGAAGTATTTCTGTAGTCAATAACATTTAGTGAACTGATGTTTTTAGTATATTATTTATATATTCATTGTAGCTGCATGCTCAACAAGTTCTTACATGCTTTTATATAATCATGTACTCATGTACAAATTTACTTAGCATAGTTGTAAAACATACTTTTGTGTCAAATCTTTAGCTATTTAAAAGTCCAAAAAGGGTGGCAAGATTTGAAACAAATCGTTTTCACTATACAAGCTCCGTCTCTACCATGATCTCTAACTTTAAGTGGCCACCTCTAGAAACTACTGTAGAAGAACAAGAACCAGACTTATAATATTCTATAAAATTGTCTATAATGTTATTGGTATACACCCTGGCCCTGCCTTTTTCATATCCAACACATAAAAAACAAGACTAGACTGTGTACAGCAGCCATCTCCATTCATTTTAACATATAAGCATGTCCAAATATTCTTCCTTTCCAAGCACAATAATTCAGTGGAACAAGTTGTCAGCTGCTGTACACCAAGCGACAGTTGACTGGTATATATTTATCTAGTTTATATCACTGTTAATAAGTGATTACTGAATCTATTGGTTTTTTTTGTTTTTATCCAAATTTCAATTGCAAGCACCAGCACATAATCCTCAAAGTAATGAGGGTCAGTGCAGTATTCTCTTAGAAGAAGAAGGAGCTATTGCTGAAATCAATAAATTTGCTTTTTATTTTGTGTTCGTTTTTTTTCTGCAAAATATTGGGGTGCAAAACGATTTGCTAATATACGATTTTCTATAAAATCGTTCAATCAGATAAAGCATCAAATGTAATTAAACTTTAAATTTGTCAGCACCTGCACATAATCCTCTAATAAATTAGGGAGTGCATTATTCTCTAAGAAATAAAAACATTGTTTTTACCTGATGGCAGAAATATGCCACCATAAATAACTTTCACAATTAAAATAAGTGAAACATTACAGATTGAATGAGACATAAAATTTGCCAGAAATGTCTGACAGGCTTCGTAGTGTCTGGTCTGATTTGTTTTTTAAACCATGAACCATATTGATGGGTCAGTGCAAAACTAGTCAAATATATGTAAATAAAGAAGGATATAGACTAGTTTTGAGTTGACCCCTCAATGTAGTCTGACATAACATAGATCTAAAATTGAACAATTATAAGTTAAAACAACAATCTATAAACAAGTAACTTCAAAGAAGTTGTATGTGCTAAATCCAACAACCAAGTGCTAAAAATGACCAAAGTTGATTAAATTCAAAAATCAATACCTTAAATAGAAATTTCAATAATTGTAAAATGGTCTTCGTCCACAAGAAATATTCACTGTATTACTTTAGGCTCAAGCAACTTTGTATCATTTTACTTATCTTTCCATTTGTTGATTCATCTTATGTTTTTCACTATGTAAATAACTTGTACATGTTTTTCCAGAGGTCCACATGGAAGATTGGATTTATCCGAATGTGTAGCCTCGTTAAATAAAATCTGTATTACTATTATTATTATTAAATTGAGAAATTAAATTAAAATTAATCACTAAGTAATGTATAGATTGACCTGACAGCAACAAACTGAACAAAGTAATAATAAAATATAACAAAGAGTAAAAATAGAGTAAACATACTTGCTTTCTCTAACATCATTTCTACTTTTTCTTGACAATATGCTTCCATTTTTTTACCAATATCATGATCCAAGGGATCCAAGCTTGTTTCTTGTAAAACAACATCTTCCATGTAAAACTGACGCACTGTTTCCAACTTAATTGGTTTAATTTTGAAGTCTTTCCCTCGAATTTGTAACAAACCACATTTCTTAGGTGCCTGTTCTCCTTCACTTAATGAAGTTGCAATGCTACTTCCTGGTTGAGTGACGTAGAATTCCTGTATACCGTTCCATTCTGGTTCTATCCTACATTCATGTTCATGACCCCAGAAAACTAAATCTATAAAATCATCCAGAAATTGTTCAGGTATATGATTAGTTGGTCCATGTTTAGATCTATTCTGATGAATCACAAACAAATTAAACCATTTATCACTGTCTTCTTTAGGTCTTAACATTGAAACATTCTTATGTGTAAAAATTCTATGAAGTCTTTCATCTCTTACCGACCCTAAACCATATAGAGCCAGTTTCGTAGAACCTTTCTTAAACAGAAGTGGGCTGATCTGTATCTTATCCAGAGATGTAGTTTTACCAAAGTAGTTTATAAAACCAGCACTATGAAGCATGTCCAGTGAACATAGGTTACCTTGACCTGTAGGGTCGTCATGGTTACCATGTATAGAGAACACTGGAATAGCAATGTTCAAATTGGGATCTTCATAATTCAAAGATGAAAACTGACAATGCTCAAAATTCTTTGATTGGTCACTTACAAATTCAAATGATACGGGTTTATCTCCTAAACAGTATTTTCTTAACAATGCTAACGAGCCATGCATTACTTTTCGAGATGGTTTATTTTCATGATATAAGTCACCACCTAGTAACACAAAGTCAACATCATGCTTCCTAGCATTTTCTAGAATTTCTTCAAAGGCAACTAAGGAATCATTCCCTCTAACAGGGTCTTTCTCAGCATATCCAAGATGTATATCAGTAGCTATAAGAATCTTTAATATATTATCTTCATCATCGCCGATACCTGCCATTCTGTAAAAAATATTATTAGTTTGCATACCATTATATACTCGTTGCATCTATTTCCGTGTTAAATCCGGTTCCGTTTTATTTTCACTTTTCGGTAATTTCACTTGAAGCGACACCTACACGTAAATAAAAGTGACCTACTTTTCGCACAGAAAGTTATTTTCGCCAAATATTGCAGAATGAACCGTTAAGGAGGGCAACTGTCTTTAAATGCCCCCATTTGAAAAAGACGAGCAATGCAAACAAAAATAACAGACCTGTATGAATGTTTGTGTATAAGATCTTGTTATTGTTAACTTTTTTTACAAAACTTTTGCTATGATTGTGCGCTGAATGAATTCGTTAAAAATTTTGAACAGTTAATTTTTTGATATTATTGAACCTATTACGACAGTATGGTATAGACTTTTTATACCGCGGATCCAGATTTACTTCCCTTATGTAATGGTGGTTGTCACGTGACTTAAATAATGCCAGTAAAATGGAAAAATGTAAACAATTGATGTAATTTCTTTTTGCTGCTCTAAAAATGAAAAATTGGTGGATGTATTTAGCAGAAAAGAAAATAACTTAAAGAGATTTGGTATTATATTAATTTATTACAGCGCTTAGTAACGCGGAAATAGATGCAAACAGGGTAATTTATATACTACGCGGCCCTAGGTTCGTTGCTGACCCAAAATAGTTTCCTCACCTTGTTATGCATTAAATAGCTATCAATAATATAAATTATAATTTATGTGAGAATTCCCTTGTATGCATGAATACACATTTTAGTTTGAAATCTAAAAAATAGGTTAGCTCTCCTGTGGGAGGAGCCAAACCTACACTGATGGTGATGTTACACTCACTCACAGTAGCAGTAAACATGTAAATATTTTAAATGGAGAAATTTCTATGATTTTGTTTTAAATTGTCAATGGTTCTAAATCGAATTGGTACCCATCGCAATAAACCAAAGAAGTATTAAGAACCCATAGTATTGGTTTCCTTTATGGCGGGGATTGAGCACTTTAACTTCTAATATAGAGATCTTTCTTTCAATAAAAATCAAGTGAAGAGTGCACACTGTGTCAGGGTTCTAGTATGTAGGTTCATGTACCCCCAAGTAAGCTAAATCTGTTCCACCCAATGTCACTGATCCAGATGATCAAAATGTGAATATATATGTAGTTTAGCCTAATATAGGGAATCTTCATTATTTCGAATTTTCTCTATAATTATTGGCTTAAATCTGAGTGAGTCTATTAAATTTCTTTCATTATCTTTTCGAAATGTTATTTAATAAACCATTAAAGAACTGTCAATCTGTGATAACTAAATATAACTATATCATTAGTAGTAGGTCTATGCAGAAAACGTGTGTGACCTACATTTCTAACATGAAATCGAAAGTAAACAAGTCATTCCAATATTAACCTTATTTCATCTTTATTATGTACCTAAATCAAAGTATTGATTAGAATATGCTACATATTTATCATAGGTCATGCTGTCATAAAGATTTGAAGTTCCTTACAGGTAAATTAATTTACTTACATTTCCAGACTTTACGATTTACAACGCGGGAAATAGCACGACCGGCTGTACTCGGATTTTTCCCTTGAAGTAGTTACTTCCGCTTCCGGTTGGTTGTGGGAATCACCATAGCGATTGTTTCAACAAGGCTATTAATGTAGTGTAGTGTTAGATATTTTTCACCCCTTGTGCATCATTCTTGTTTGTTGTTGACACCTGGATAAAACTTGTGAACGGAGTGTTTAATCGTCGTCATTTTCTTTTAAATGACGACTGATTTAAACTAAAATCAATTGAGATTTAGTCCAAAATAGTGGTTTGTTTTGAATTGACAGTGCAAGTGTAAAAAAGAAAATGGGTGAAAAGGGAGGTAAAGGAGATATGGACAGGGTTGGTCTGTTCCAGGAAATGGGATATATCACAATAAATGATAGATATAAAAAGCCTGGAAGTGGTAAGAATGGTTTTGTACTTATTTGTAACACTTAAAAGTTGTTCGTAGGATATAGTCATGATTTGGCAAGCATTGGTACGAAAAATGGGATAGAATCTAGGGCTAGAATGCACTTTACCGGTACGCGCCTACTGCGCATGCGTCATTTTGCATTCTTCATTGAGTCGGTGCTGACAGTGACCGTTAAAAGCGGGGGTTCAGGGGCAGCAGCCCCTGATAAAGACAGAAAATATCATGAAATTAAAATAAAATCACTTACCTTTCTATTCTAACAGGGTTAGAGTTAGGGTTATATTTCTACTTCCGGTGAATTACTACGTACCGGTAAAGTGCAGTAGCCCCGAATCTAGTTTAGCGGACCCTGCTATTGCGCATGCTCGGACGTTGCGTTGTTTACAAATTTTGGACGCCATTTTGATTTTACCAATGCAGTTTTTTATTCATTATTTAAATGAATTATTTTTAATAACTATTTAAAAATGCTTTTTTGTTATCCATTTAAATATCGGCGGGGGTGTGGGGGCGGCAGCCCCCATAATAACAGAAAATTAGCCGCATTTATCTTCCCGCGTCTGCTCATAGAAACAGAATGCTGCACACGCATATTTATATTTACTTCTGGGGTCCGCTAAACTAGATGTGTCCCTGAAAAATGTGGTAAAAATACTGGAGTGATGTCATTATATCATGGTTGATTGATGCAATATAACGGCAAAGTTGTAAGAGTCTCATTGATTTGATGGAGGTCAGATGTTAGAAGATCTAGCGTGCTGCGCCTACCTGTACCTCAGTTTCTGGGACATCGGCAGCAGATAACAATAAACTATATTTTTTATTTGATTATAGCAGGACTAATTAGTATAAAAGGAGAAAAATTAGTAGATTTCAGTCGGTCTGCATGTTGCAGCAGATTTGCATGGTCGCCTTTCTGGGTGCCTGAATTATTGATTTATTATCTATTTAATTTTGGCATTATCTAACTCTGCTAGACAATACACTGGAGACAATGCATGGGTATGTATTCATTCTGCCATCCTTGTATCTTGCTCAGAGCATCAAATGCAGTCTGGTATAGCTGAAAAGTGACAGCTTATCATCCTAGTATGACTGCTTAGAGATTTGCATTCCATTGCATAGGAACAGGGACAAGTTTTAGATCTTGCTGTGGAGGGAGTGTATGCAATGTCCTGATGGCCCATGACTTATGTTGAAGCTTGGTGATGTCAGTACAGAACAAGAGATTGCTTCTTTGCATTAAAGCTTAAAATGCTTTAGTTTTGTTTCTTGATGAATTTTGTGATTACAAATGTATCTATAACTTCCAATTCATAGAAAATGAATAATTAGCAATAAACTTTATATACTCATATTAATCATAAATTTGTACACAATATAATTATATTCTATTACAGTTCAATTCAATGAATCTGCTACAAAAGGTAAACAGATGCTTCCAGGTGGAAGCAAAACTAGATCTGCACTACAAGCCGGGTATTTTAATGATAAATTTGCCCGTGTGTTGGAAGGAGAAGCATTCAGTGATCCTATCAAAATAAGAAGACAATCTAGATTAAAAGAAGCACAGAAAAATATTGGAAAAGCATTTTTGCCTAGTAGTGGAGAAAAGAAAATGTAATTAACTTTTACTAAGAGATCAAATTTTTTTACATCCTTTATTGGACAATGGATAATTAAATTACGAAGTTGTGTGAATTATAATTTTGTGTATTATTAGATTGCCTTATAAGTACTCAATTTAGTCAACCTTTTGCTCATTTTGGCAATGATTACACAATTCAAAAGTGACACAAGAGCAATTATGAATTTCTATTGACTATAACTATAACTATTTTATTTTGTCTAAATTTTATACTTCGAAAGAAACTGTTTGGTCAGGATTTTCTAATGAAAGACAGATGAGGCAATGTACAATATGAGATGGGGATAGTGTGTCAGTCATGTTTAAAAATGTCTCTGATTATAAAACAATCTTTAATTGCCCATTAACTCAGTTCATAACTTCACTGTCCCAAAAACTAGATGTGTGTGCATGAGTTTAGCAGAGTTGGTAATAAATTAAAAAGTTACCCATAGTAACAAATGTTTTAAATCAGCCTGAGCAGTGTTCTCTTCATAAAAAATTCACTGCAACTCTGTATATTGTGAAAGGTTCTCATATTTCATTATCACTATTCTTAATGTTTATAGGTCTGGTTTAGGAAATCATTATGGTACCTTAAGTGGACCTATCTCAGCATTTAGTCCTGTAGGGAAAGCTGGTAAGGAAAAGAAGTCATCTGGTAAAAATGTATTGACTAGTCCTGGCAAGAGAGGAACAGGTTTTGGGTATGTATAAACCGTATTTTTTATCTGACTCAGTGTACTACTCTACTCAATGCATCTATATTATGTTGTGGAATTCATGTCTTTATATATTCTGGGAAACTTTG
Source organism: Mactra quadrangularis (assembly GCA_025267735.1). Taxonomy (NCBI): domain Eukaryota; kingdom Metazoa; phylum Mollusca; class Bivalvia; order Venerida; family Mactridae; genus Mactra; species Mactra quadrangularis. The sequence goes on along the minus strand of CM046303.1, from coordinate 18,445,192 downwards.
AATACGAAGAAAACTGTGTTATAATCACTGCATGTGACAAGTGTTCAAATCAATCACTTTCACAAGATTGGGATTAAATAGTCTACATGTGTCTTAGTGTAAAGTTTTAACTCACTGAAACATCATAAAATTATAAGCATCCATTGGTGTTTATGCTAATTAAATTATCAACAAAATGATATAATTAGATCAATGAAGGTCAGAAAATAGACATTTGATCATTAACTGATTGTCCAGAAAGTGATCTCTTTCTTAGACTAAAAACTTTCATTTATGAAAATCTAAGTAATGATATAGGAATGACAAGAATATTATGATTTTTTATTTTTGCATACAAGCAATATCTATGATGTTTGATTTATTAATTATTTGTATATTTGATAAAACTGTTTGGGATTTCAGCTATGTAGCAGTAACAATAGGAAAGTATCCTAACTATCAAGGAGATCCCTATGATGTCCACAGAGAGATCAACAGGGTTGGTTTCATAATTATCCAGTTTACCATCATTTTACTGGGACCCTAACCTGTTTTAATGTTGAGCTTTTGATTTTCTAATTCTTGGTTTCAGTGTTGCTGTTTTTATTCCTCTGTTAACAGTGTGTGTTAATTTCTTGTTGTGCATTGACTGACTGAACCATCCAACTCTACATTATGCTAATAAACCACATAACACAGTCTCTATTTAAGAAGACAAACTTTCCTAAATTTCAATTGTGAATTATGAAAATAATGCTCTCCATCTGTTTCTTGAAAAAACAGTCAAAAGTTGATATAAAGTTTTTGACATTTCTTACAAGAAAACTTCCAAAGGATCAATTTCTTAAACAGATAGAACTGAACAGATGATTTATTTCAAGTAACATATACAATAGTATCAAACAAGTTACAAACAATTCACTGAAGTCAATTTCTTAAAATACTAATACTTAGCAAATGTCTTGAGCCTATTCTATACCAAGAAAACAAACTGATAACAAACTTTGTCAAACCACTTGACAATATCAATTCTGGTCAGTGTGATTGTGTTATGAAAGTTTGTCTTTTGATTAGAGACCTTTATCATACTGATGATGCTGGGGATTCCTCTCTTTTACAAGTTTCTGTATTTTCTACTAAGCTGGTTAGAATAGCATAATGTATATTTAAATTGCGAGCTAATCCCTATGATTCTAAGTTAATCCAACTTTGAATTAACTTAACTTGTTTAAAAAACCCTGCCATTGGTATTTACTTCATATCATAATCTATTTAGTTACTCTGAAACTATGGGTACCAAGAAAACTGGCTTAGAACCACTATCCTCAAAAACAAAATTGAGCATTATAATTTTTTTGTCACAAAACCTAAGTTGCATTACAAAGATAATTTTGATTGTGAAACAAAATCTCAATCTAATATTTAAATTACATGAAAAATACTTTGTAACACTTTTGAAAGACTTGAGTTTTCACTGCATGGTTGGGTTCATGTTTGGTTGGACCCTGAAAACTGCCAGTTAGAGGTCCAATTTAATCCATGACAATAGTATAGAATCTGTCTCTGTGTTTATACATGTAATCTAGAAATAGTTATGAATACTGTTTGCATGGTTAATTTCAAAAATACATTGTGTTTATTGTTACCCTATTTTGATAACTTAAAGTTTTCATTCCTGTGTTGGTCAACAATGTTTTTCTGTTCTCACCCTGATATATTCATGTGGTCAGCATATATTGTTTTGTTTGCTGGTGAAGTATTTTTTGGTTTGCACAACAGTTGTTTGTTAACATGCTTTAACCCTTTACAATGTGACTTACATAGAGAAACTAAAACCTGTGTTTCAATTGTCTGTATAAATGAAATGGAAGAAAGCTGTTTTGTTGCTTACAATAGAGATTAAGCAATTTTTCAGAACCAGTCTTGCTCAAAATTTCTGAAGAACAATACAGTCATACACAGAGCATTTTACTGTTTGTATTACAAGACTTGTCCCCTTGACAGCCACTGCCGTGGGGTAGTGGTTAGCATGTCTGACTTTGAATTCAGAGATCACGGGTTCAAGCCCGGTCACGGTAGGTCATACCCTATACATGAGTTGTTGGCCTCATGTTAGGGTAAATTAGTACTGGTGATAGAAAAGTGTCCAGGAAACCTATGGTAGGAAGAGCTGGCCGTTGAATATATGACCTAAATATGTGTTGAATACAACATTAAAAAAAATCCCCTTGACTTATGTGCTAATGTAATGATACATAGCTTGTAAGGGCTAGCATTTATGTTTATACAGTCTACTAAAATACATAAATGCTGTTTTAGTCTTATATTTTCACAAGCATTAGTCTTACTCATTATACATGTATGTTTTAATGTATTGTACAAAATCATCACAGGTATAGTTTCCTATGTAAGTCACATTTATCAAGCTTTATTTGGTAAGATCAATTTTGAATGTTTCTGAACTGAATGGCTCAGTAGTACCTTTGTTCTTAAATAGAGTGAAAAACAAAAACATACTCATAAAATTATTCCAAATAACTTAGAATCTATTTTTCTGAAATGGCATGTATTGAATATTAATAATTATTCACTAAGTAAACAATTTATAAAGTCATGACTGCCAAGTGTCTATTTTTAATAAAGACATAAACTTTTAGATTAAGTTCACTGTACCAATAATATAAGTCATATTGGTCTAGAAAGAACAATTAAATTATCTTTGTCAAAATGGAAACATTTGAAATTGATCAATGGTTCATTGTTAACCCTCAGGTCAGTTCGTTTGGACATTTAAACAAAGAGCTGCCGGAATAGACAAAGCTCTTCTGAAATGTTTCAATAGTCATTGGTTTTACTTTCAGAAGATCTGCTTTTTATTCTGTTTAATTGCTGGAAGAGATTGAATAGGTAAACAATCATGTGATCAAAAACATTGCTAAACATATCAGTGCATCTTTTCACAAAAATTAACTTTGATATGAAATTCAAAAAGTATACAATATTCTACATAATTCAATAATATTTGGAATTGATTGGTAAAAAAATGACAGTATTACTAATGTTACTTGCTTTTGACTTACGATGCTTTTTATTGTAAGATTTTTGTGTGAAAAGTGCCTCAGATGTGCAAGTCTAAGGATGCTGTTAGATAACATGCTCCAAAGGGTCAGGGCAGAGTTAGTCTAACAACATGTGAACTAAGCAGGTTGTTGACTAATTTTGTGCTGACTGATTGACTTGCTCAAGTCAAATGACCATATTTCTTGATTGATGTAAACTTTTTATAGTATGAATTACTTTCTATGTGCTAGACTGTTATCTCTTCCATTCAGCTTGAGCTCTTCTTAAAAGTGTCCAAATTAACTGGCTTCATGTTATAAAAGTTAACTTATTGTTACAGTAAAGTTCAACTATTAAGACCATCAAAATCAATGGTCTAAATTGGGGAATGATCTTAATATACTGGACCTAAACATTTCATTATCAAATTAAGCAAAAATCATCCAAAAATCACTTGATATTGTAATACCCAAGGTGGTCTTTATAGCAGAACTTTGCTGTTAGTTGAGACTAAGCTTCTAGTATTACGATACACTTTTATATTTGTGGCACTATCTAATTCAACAGCTTTGTTGGTGTAACTATTGGTAACTATCCTCCATATCAGAGTGAACGCTATGACAGGGCCAGAGAAATAGCAAAGGTTTGAATTTATCAAACATAATCATTACTTTATTTATTCTTTATTTTCATTCTTCTTTGCAACTAGTTTGTTAGGGTGAATGCTTTTCTACTAATGTGGCTTTTGATTAAGATTGAAAGGTTGCATGCGCTAATTGCCTAATGATTGAAACTTCAAAGCTATTTGCAGTTTTATGCACCTTAATGTTTTATTGCAAAGAACCTGTACCAGTTAAACACTACCAAGTTTTTTCGGGAGACGGAATATCTTATAGCTACCTGGTTCTTGTGGAAATTGAGGTTTTAGATTATTCATATAGAACTTAAAATAATTTCAGAGTCATATTTTTCAATATTATCTAAATGTTTATTTCATGCATATGGAATTACAGGGTTAATTTTGGAGCCTCTTTATTTGCATATGGAATTGTTTTACTGTTTTCATTTTAATATTTTATGAACCATTTTGAAAAATTTGTTTGTTGTAAGAATTGAAAAAAACTTTTATCTTTACAATAGAACTTGTGTTAGAAAACTGATGTATGTGTTTCAACAACAGTCACATTATAAATAATAATATTGTCAACAACTACATATTCACTAAGTAAAACCCAAGAAACTAAAGAATATTGTATGACCTATGAAGTTTGTTGCATGAATTACTGTCTCACTATATTCACTCTATTTTGTTATATTTTACATACAGAAAGAGACATCAGCTCACAAAAATGCAACAAAAGGAGGTCCATTTAAATTAAATATGCATCCTAGAGCCTATTTTGATGGCAACCCTTACAATAGTGATAAATTACCTAAAAGAAGTGGCTCAGCGACATTACCCACTAAAAAAGATGATTCTAAACCATTCAAACCAAGCTCACCTGGTAAAAAGGTAAGTTAAACTCTAGGCCTATGTTTACTTAAGGCACTTTCAAAAGAGGGCCGGGCATTTCCTCGATGGATTGATTGGAATTTTAATTGCAAGTCAAACACTTTCAAGCTCTCACTTGTGAAGCACTATGATGCTCAAGCCAATTATATGCAATTATTTTATGTTTTCATTAATAAAATTCATACACTAAACCTCAGCCTGGTAATCTTAATGACAATTGCTTTAAAGTTGCAATCCCAGTTACTACTACTTTATCTTAATTGTTGTTTTTTTCCATTTCAGCCTGGTGGTTCCAAATTGGGAACATTTGAAACTTATCCAACTCATTCTGTTGATCCATACAAGGTGAAAGTATCACGACCAATTAATGTTGTTAACAAGAGTGGAAAGATCTTCATGCCATCTCAAGGACCTAAGTCGACCCCAATGGTCTCAATTATTAACCAGAATGTTATGAAGTATGTATTGTCATTTTTTCCCCATATTTTTTAAGGGTTGTCTCAACTGGTTAGCTTTGTTAATTGGGCATCTGATGGTCCATTCAGGGTTTGTAGGTTTGATTCCAGGAATGGACCTTTATATATGTATATGGTCGTGGAGTTTGGGCACAATCCACTTTTTCTTAATGCATTCTCAATGTTCATGTTTAGTACTGGTTAAAGCTTGTGTCTGTAGCTCTCTGCCTCTCCATTCTCCATGAGACTGTGAGTAGAAAAACTATTACATCTCAAACTGAAATTTTATTGTAAAATGGCTGAAAGCATTTATTGCCATTTTTTTGGTACTTACTTATTGATGATATGATATGTTATTATTGTCTTGAACTTGTGACTTGTCCTGTTTTGTAGCTAAATAAGTTTAAATAATTCTTACCTAATATTTAAGGCATATGCCTTGTAACATATTTTTTCTCTTATAATTTGGGTTGTGAATATTATTTTTCCATTTTGCCTTAGCATGTGTTTAGAAGACATTAAAAACTTTTAGGCATATTTTCTGTAAAAAGGTGATTATATATTTAACAGTGTTGATATACTTATGTTTCCCACCTTCATTACAAATACATGCTTAAATTTATGAAAAGGATCAGTCCATTTTGGTGGGGGTTAGGTTCTATGACATGCTTATTTTAAGAAAGGCTTGATTTAAAATCTCAGAACTTTTGGTTTGACATCTGTAACCCTGCCCACTATCAAAACCATTATGTACCTAGCTATTTTAGTATTTATCAAGAACCGGCTTGCTCAGTTGGTAGTAAGCAAGTCTACTGATCGAGGGGGTCGTGGGTTCGATTCCAGGGCGGGGCATACTTTTGTGGAGCTTGGTCATGAAATTATTACTACGGCCTATTTTCCATCCAACCAATGATTCTTAATTATGTAGGGCAGTTGACAGTAACTGACGAAAGTATGTGCATAGTAGTTGGTTGACAGTCTAATCCAGAGATTTAGCTTTTCCAGGAACAGTGAGTAGATTGACTGACCGCCGTTATATGACCTATACAATGAGTAGCTATGGGGTTAAACCCAACAAAACAAACAATTTATCAAGTATTGAAATAAGTAAGGCCTATTGGTGGTAAACATTGAGAAATGAGATGATCTATGTAACATAAAATGTGCAAATGTAATTCTCCTTTTTTCTCCACTATTGTTTTGGACTTTTGTGGAATAAACAAATCTATAGGGTTGATAAAATATAAGTAATAAAATTTGGTCCTGATTCCAGTACATGTATATTCAAAAGTTATCATACTGTCCGTTACTTGTTATTAGTTCGTTAGTTGGACGGATCCATCAAGGTGTTGAAAGGGGGTGTCAGGATATCTATTGGAGGAAAAAATGTATATTCACCTTCCACAAAATAATCAGATCCGTCCATTGTTATAATTTGTTTAGCTGTTGTTATTTTGTTTTGAATGGTCTACATACCATTTATCAGTTTTGGGTGCTCACTTCATCTTAGATTTTATGTTTCAATTTAATTTTTGTGTATCTTTGTTCATAAGCTTTGGCTATTGATACTGTTGACCTAGAAATGCCAGAAATGAGTTGATATTTTTTTTCATATTCACATAACTATTATTTTCATTATAATTTTTTGGCATTTTTTACTTCAACTCAGTCCATGGGGGTTTGATTCCCAGCCATTGCAGATCATATCCATCCATGATAAGTTGATAACTGAACAGTCAATAACTGGACATTCGATTTTTTCTTTTATATATGGAGAAGTAATAAGCACTTTGTTGAAGGGCTAGTGACAGCTTATTATAAAGATACTTATCCAGAAAAGTTGGTTAAGTGAGTCTGTCACTTGGGATAACTAAAAAATAGTTTATTGAAACATTTTAAAATTAATTTAAAAAATTATATGTTAATTTTCAACTAGATTTTAAAAGTTCGAGATTTTCAGTATCATTGTCACATCATTGTAATGTTATTGGTGTTGTTCTAAGAATGTCAACGACAATAAGATTTGTGCTCTAACTACATGTATAACTTTATTACTCTATGAATGTACAATATAAACTGACTGATAAGCCACACTGGCTACTGCTTGTGATATCATGCATATAGAATAGAAGGGGCTAATAGGCTATCATTATTACAATCATTTATTGTAGTTTCACAATAAACAATTTATTAGAGCTTGCATATATGTAAATTGAATTTGATTTGCAGAGTGATGCTTAGCTATACATGTAATTGCAAGCTTTGCACTTTCTTTTCCAGAGGGGTATTTTCAGTTATACATACATTTATTCATGTAAAATAGTTCAAGCAATGATAATTTGTAATATATTTTGTAGGTCAATCATTTATTTATAATAGAATAAGTGACATGGTTTTGTGGTCGGTCCATTTCCAACTAGGCCATCTTGGTTTGATTCCATATTACTGGCAGGTCATAGTATACCCTCTCTTGAAATTTCTTAGCCGCTCTTGCAAGTTAGGTAAAGTAAAAAAAACTCAAATCTTTTGCCTTATGTATACTGTGCAAAGTAAATGGTGGATAGCACTGGATATTATGATTGGATAGTTTCATGAGTAACAAACTTGCTTCATTGTCCAAGCATATGTTAAATAACTATATTTCCATTACATTTGTCATATTTTTCTATTATGTTGAATTAAAGATAATTAAAATGTTTATATAATGATATAACTTATTATTTTCTGGTGTTTAGACACCAAGCTGACATCTTAAAGTCTGTACGAGCTAAAGCATCAGTTGGCCGAGCATGAAAGGACGGTGAGTCAGGCATTGTGTCGTGAGAATAATGCATGTATAAGGGATGGTTGCCATAGTAACTGCTTAGCCATCACCAATCATTAATTTTTCATTATTATCATAGTATTGTTGTTGACATCATAATCTATAGCATGGCATTGTCCAGTCTCATACCTAGGACCTTGATTTCATGACATAAGCTTTTCTTTTAACAGCAGTAGCTGTCAATTTTTCTTTTTTGATTAATTATGCACAAGGTAATACCACTCTCATAATCACTTATCAAGAATACCTTTTGTGACTTTTCTGGTCAGTATTCTTAATCTGGCATTCAGATTTAAGTTTTTTTCTCTGTGGTTCCAAAACAAAAAAGAACAACAGGGTTGAGAATGAGACTTAACTTTGAACAGAGAATTGGTCAAACAAGTTAAAGAATGGTATATACCTGTTCTTGAAGAAAGAGAAGTGCACATTTTTATGAATAACTTAATAAGATTAGATAATTTAGTAATGGTCATGAAATCAAGTGTCTGTTGCTTCATTTATATAATCATTTAATGAACACATATAATCATGAATATGAATATATTGTATTGTGCCATATAATTGTCTTTATTGCATTTTTGAAAGTATTCCCTACAGTGTATTTGTTTTTTTTGTGCAATTATTTAATTTAATTGCCTTTTAATTTGTTTGTATACTCATATATCATGATGTTACAAATTCAATGTATACCATGAAACCGTTTTATGTATCTTAATATCAGATACTTTATATGATTCATCATCTTAATTCTGAAAAAAATTATTCATTAACTAAAATTTGTAATTTTAGCACAGTTTCTAAATTACCAAATTGAAAACTCTTGTTTTACTTTAATTAAGCACTAATGTTTTTCCATACAACATTGTAATATTTCCTTGTTATCAATCATATATTTCATTTAGAATCATAGATTCCCTAATCATACCCAAGATCAATGTGGATGTCACAGTCCTGTTATCTTTTCCATGGCCAACATGCAGTGCTTACACTGCTTAGTAACACTCAACTTTAAATATGATGGTCCAAGTTAGATTGCCAACAATTATTAATAGCAGGTCATTAATTTATTCCACAAATTTGTTGAAAAAATGTTGGTAAATTGCTTAAAACTGTTTGTTAATTTGAAGATAAGTATTATCAGTAATAATGCAGATTAGTATTACCAGTAATGATCAAGTACTTCTGTAGACCATCAGGACATGGCATTGCAACCGCTACACTATAGTATTCTTATTTTTCCATCGGAATAAATTCCATAGTTAGCCTAAAGAATTGTAGCATTCCCCTATTGTTTGTGAAGGAAGTATATTTACCCCAGATGTTAGTTCCAAAGTTGTAATTATACCAGAAAATGTTACCTATTGTTGGAGGATTAAGCTAGGTAGACTGTATCAGTTTTCAAACATATTTCTGTGAAAGGTAGTTGTCGCAGAATAGCTGTAGATTGATCACTCAAGAAAACAATTTTTTACAATAAAATTAGACACTAATGACATGTATGTTTAAATATTAAAAGGACTTGTTCAGGTTCTGTGTCACATCCATTTCAGTATTTATTTTTTGTATATTTTTTGGTACACACATCACTGTATGACTAAGTTATTATTTTTCCAGATGTACACCTGATAGAATACATCAACTGTACAAGATAGCTACTCAATGATATAAATATGGTATTAAATTAAGGGGCGGATCCACTACCTTTTTAGGGGGAGGGAGGGTCCAGTCCAAGACTTGGTTCTGTGGAAGGATTTAAACTTCAAATATACAAATAAAAAAATGCTTGAAGTCATTTTGGGAGAAAATGATTGAACAGTCTTTGAGTCTTTGAATTATAGTTCCAATGTCAATGTTTTTGCAAGTATAGTACAAAAAGATGCCTGACTGTCATGTTGGATCCCCCATTATTAAATCTTATTGTGTTGCCATGGCTTCCTGAGTTGTTTGTTATAAATACATGTATTTATGTATCTTGTACTTTTTGTTGGAACTATGTATAATGACAAATAAGTGTTTATATGATGTATGTACTATTGTGATGCAGTGCTGCATTAACCAATTTCTTCATATGATAGAGGTCACAAGTTAGACAAAAACTATCGGAGAAAATTTAAGTTGTATTGTAGTTTTCAACTGCCCTTTATTTCTATGTCAATATTAAAGTATGTCTTAGAGTAATTATAAACAAGATCAATCCAATCAGCCCATCCTTTAAAATAGGCAATAATGTTGATATTCCTTCATTTAGGGAGAAGTTATTGGCTTTTTCTTAAAGGTTGGCAATAACTGGCAAATAAGTTTCTTGGAAACCATCTTTTACCTAATGAAATGTATTTGTGAACAATCTGTAAAATAAAAAAAAAATGCAAACTCCCTGCATTCAATGGAAGTTTAATATTGTCAGTCTATTTACATTATACCTGCTCATTTCAATAGTCATTCATTTCAATCTAACTAAAACACTCATATACATGTAATATGATAATTTTTCATTGGTCATAAACTAAAAGCTTTTATCTTTCTTCAATTATGAACATAACTCATTTATTCAAATCATTCGGTTCTTGCTGCTCTTGCTATTAATGCTTTATTGCTGCTCTGAAGTACTGAAATATTAAATTACATCTAATATTAATCAACTGATAACCCACTATCAAGAGTAATATTCATAGAATTTTGCCCGTGGTTTAATTTAAATTGTGCTTGTTTTCACATAATCCTGTGTGTGAAAGTCATGCTATTTTTTACATGTGACAGGGTTGGTTATAGCTACAAAGCTCAAATAATAAAACATAGCCTAAATGACTACACAAAGCTTAAATAAGGAGACGTTGTCTCATTTTAAAACTTAGAGCTCAAATAATTACCAATGGTTTTATTATAAACATTAATCTCAAATAAAAGACATGCTTTTATTTATCAATACAATGCTCAAATAAGGAGTTATGACTTCATTAAGAGAGCATACAGCTTATAAACAAACTTACTCAATCTAAACTAATATAATTGTGTGAACAGATACTCACTCAAGGTGCAGGGGAGATAATCTGTAAGAATCAATTTATATTAGTGGCAAGTGAAGACTGTATATATTATTCTTTAAGCTAACAGAAATATAACATTATGATCAGGATAATACTTGTTGAGTGATTTTAACCATAGAATAATTGTCTTGTTTTTCATCATATAATCTTGAATGTTTCATTATGTGAATGGATCAGCACAAAACTGGTCTAGCTGTGTGTAATTAAAGAAGGATGCAGCTTAGTTTTGCACTGACCCATCCTTGTGCTTCTGTTAGAATACTTTTTCTATCTTTATTATGATTGGCATGAAAAATCAAGCATGTTGATTGAAGCATGGTTACAGATGTATAAATGATTTCAGAATATTTCCTCATAATACTTTTATACCAATTTTTTAGGTCTTTGATTTTTTATGATTGAGTGCATCTATCCTGAAAAAAAGTAAATTTTATCATACTTTTTTACTTTTAAGAATATCTGTTGCAAGTAAACCTACAACTTTGACTTATTTTGGTAAAATCAAATGTTATAACAATGTTTATATTGACATGTAAGATTCTGAACTTAGTTTTTCCTCGCATCTCCTAAGTTAAGTCATCATTCACTAAATCCATTTCTTTAAATTAATAATTTTACTTTGAAGTGTGGTTGAACTTGAACAGACTCAATGCACAAAACTCTTGTCATTTTCTTATGCTACATTGTATAATCTTTATTCATGGCATAAAGCTATGATTTTATTCATAGCAGTACTAAAGCATTAAAAAATCTTAAGCATATATACTGGGATTTTCTAAGATAATCATATATCTACATAGAAATCCCTTGCAAGCATAAACTGTTTTGTGCATGGGGAATAAGGGACTTTAGTCAGTTATTTCCCCTTTTATACTCCTCAAATAGAAGTAGGTCCAATCAGTTGGATTACTTGGATTTTACCCTTACTTTTCAATGTTAATTTGCAAAAATGAATCTTAAATAACTTTTTTGTTAATCATTTAATTTGTTTGAGATTCAGATTAAGTATTTTTAGGGTAAAGAACTATCTAAATTTTATCACTTCTATTAATATCTCCATTAACAAGAAAGATATTAGATGAAATATTTTGTTATAGTTACATAGGACTTCAATGATAAAATCCGAGGATTCCAACTGCCAGGACCTACTTACCAATTGGATTGCTTCAGATTTTATCAGGGGAAGATAACTGACAAAAGTATCTAATTGGATATTAATTTTTACAACCTAGGGCCCTTCAGCTGGATATTTGGAACACCTTACACAAATTTATGTTCAGAACTGATGGGCATGATATCATGCTTAAGGTACTGTTTCATACTTTATTGTTATCTACAGTGGTTGTATTTTTTCTATTTCAGGACATTGAATCCAACAAATTATAGATCTGTGACATGTATGACATTTTAGAATATGAAGAAAACAAGGATTATATAATATATTGTTATAAAAGTGTATTTTACTGTATTGTTGTTACATGATGTCTGTCATATTATTTCTTTGACAAATTTTATACTTGTACCATGTGACTTTCAATATAATCATTTTAAAGAACATATAAACATGAACTCAGTTAAACCCTAACTCTTTTTTGTTATGAATAATATATGTGCAGTTTAGACTTACTCCAGAACTCAGATATTTGGGTTTTTACATGTATAGGTTTTTCCATATATGGGTTTTTCATTGTAGGTATGAACTACCGGTAACTTCTGTCATGATAACATGGAAAAATATGTATAATGAAAATAAAAGGATCAATCTTTACTTGGTTAAAAAATGCCACGTGTTTGATTTCTGGATATTGTCTGTTCAAACAGTACATAAAATCATGTTTGGTTTGTTACAAACTTGTTTTTTCCCTCCATTATGCAATATTTGCTGCACACCATAATTTGATGATTTTTTCACTTGTGCCATTTTTTTATATAAAATGGACTTATTAAAAAAAAAATGCCTATATTCACATTTTTTCATACCAAGAAATTATGGAAATTCTTGATTTTAGGGGAATCTCAATAACCTCTGATTACAAAAAATAAGTTTTATAAGTTACATGAACCACTACAAAAGAAATATTGTTTACAAATTCTAATAGAACTATTTACCTTCTTATATGACTTGATTAAAGTTTGTCGAATTTTTAATTTGAATTAAACGCAAATTTTGTCAGACTATTTGCTATAAGCACTTAGACTTTACTTAGAACTTTTAATGTAAAGGATACAACTTTACTTCTACGGATCATATTTCAGTTCATAAATTGTTAATACCCGGTAATATTGATATGTCCTTTTTATTATTAAATTTTAAAATTTGGTGTATTACTACAGCTGAAATTTATAGATTTAGATATTTCGACGTCATTTCGTTTCGCCTTATTTTGTTTTCAGTTGTTTTGTTTCAGCTGTAGTTTGTTATACAAGCTAACATCAAATGCACCATACATCATACAATTTTGGTCAGCATAAAAAACACCACAAAACATTCTAAATTTCTTTCCTGGCATTATAATTTGCTAATATTTGCTGATTAATCATTCAAAATTAAGTGAAAATAGCTAGATTTTAATATTTGTGTACATGGCTTTTCAATATATCTATACAAGTCCAATGAGTGTAAATATGTCTGAATAGAAACTCTTCCAATATTTTTATAGTAGTTCAGAAACCACCTCTTAAATTTTAGCTGATGTAGGGAAACCTTCTATAAACTCTGTATAGAATTTACCATGTAGTATTTAAATTGATAAACATTAACTAGAAAACGTAGTTTAGTGTATGATCTATTTTATAATCTACTTTCCCTATTCATACTGCTGAGTGTTTCAGTCTTCACATAAAACACTATCATGAGGTGTCTTATGTATTAAATACAATATTACATTATACTGCTGATTGTTGATAATTTGTTACCATAGCAACCATTACTATGATGAGCTATAATTCCAACTTTTATTGAAACCACTTCAAGCATTAAAATACAATTTATATTTACAATTTACCCTATATTTATATAATTAATCACAATTATTATGCTGCTGACTGATCACAACCATGTTATCTAAGTACAAATGTATCCACTTTTTCTTAAATCGGCACACTAATGCTCAGGTTATACAGCTTGACATGTTGTAATATAGTGCTTAAAAAAATTGGTGACAAAACTGACACTGTGATATTGTTGTGATTGCTGCTAAAATTTTTCTTATAATTCCTTCTTTTGCCCATGCCTTAACATACATTTTTTAATTTATGAGGAAGGGTAAATAACTTCAGAGAGCAAGCCTCACCATTTTCTATGCATTAGAATAGGTGTAGAATCTTTTTAGAAGTAGATAGTCATTGCAAAATGTTAATAAACTGTTATTGCAAAATAATATGAGCATTATTTTTTGTATAAAATATTTATTATATAAAATGTGAAAAAGTATGGAATTATGACCTTGATTATTGGCACTTGTTCTATTCAACTGTACTATGTCTTATTTAAATCTTCAGACCATTTTTAACTGATTTTTTCTTTTGATTATTGAAATCACTTGTAGATGAAACAAACCCCGAACTTCATTATTTTCATTTTTAAATCATAATGTACTTACTACAATTTGTGACATTTAGACAAAGTTCATCAGAAGCTGTGGCTGTGATCCAAACATCATTTTGTTTTTATTTTATTTTGCTTTTTTATTATATACCTTAATTACATTTACTTACACAGTACTTGATTGTTTTAACATCTTTTGCACCTTGCAGAACATGTTCTTGAAGATACTTCTGACCATAATCATTTCTGTCCGGCATAAATTGTACAATTTGTATACAAGCTCTGCTCAAGGTTTACTGACTTAACTAAGCATGATAGTGTGAATGGAAAGACTGTATCAGTGTTTCCTTGTTATGTTGTTGATATATTTACTGTGATTCTAAATTGTTGGATTGTTGTGTTTGATTTTTTTATAAATGAAAGTTTATCATATTCATACTGAGTACCTCTATAGACTTTACAATGTTAAATATTGTGTGTCTTTATTACTAAATGTGAAATGTTTTGTTGATTTTTTTAAACTGTTGAAATGTGTTTTTGATCAATAGAGTATTGTCCTTAAGATTACTATCCAGCAATAATGTAGAACATTTATAATGTGTAATCTATGGTTGTAGATAGTACATGATTAATATACAAAATAGAACTTTCTGTCTATTAAGTACTGGTAACATTTACATCAATATTCCCGAGTCAGTCTTTTAAAAATAATGGCAAACAAGAAAACTGTATTTCAAATAGTCTTGTTCCAATTCTTTATTGAACACCTAAATTACAGGATTGCAATAAACATTTATTAATTTTTTGTTATTTTTGGCACATTGTACTCATGTTTTAATACTTTGCAAATACAATGAAATTTAGAAGTACACTGCATTAATTTTATGCATAATTACAGAAGATAATACAATGTAGCAGCTACATTGAACAAAACTGTACTATAATTCTTTTTCTAGAGTATCAATTTCTGACAAATTTATTCACATTATGTAGTAATCTTATGTTTGAAACCATTGCTATAATAATGTGAAATTTATAAATTTCTTCTAAGAAACAATAAAAAGTTAAAAGTGGATGTTTTTGTTTAGTTTTATTTTATTTTGCTATGTGTTTGTTATTTGATTTACTGAGAATTGTCCTGCTTGAAAATCTTGGTAAGAGGCACATTAGACTATGAATCAAGTAGTTTTATGTTCAACATAAGGCAAAACTCACACACCTCCTATGCCAGTATGGGGTTCTGTCATGAGACTCCTTTTAAGATCATTTTTTCCTGTCTTTGTGTAAAGTAGAGCAGATGTCAGACATGGAAAAAGACAAGTATTAGTTGGTCAAATCAATATTTGGCTACAGCTTTATGATTTTTTGAAAGCTAAGTTACAGGTAAAGCACCACAAATTTACAAGGACTGGTGTCTCTGACCTACTGATAATATGTCAAGTCTCCAACTTATTTCAAACAGTGTTAAGACCAATTTGTCTTATATCAATCTATCCTAGGCTGCATATTATCAAATGTTTTACAAAAATATTTTAATACAGGATAGAAGGATTTACAACAAAAAGGTTGTACAATTCTGGATTTACAACTAAGGTAGATAGTTAGTACATTGATAATACAGTGTACGACATAATCTTTGATGTATAATATGCGAGGTTTTTTTTCATTGCACAGTATGATTTCAATGAAACTGGATCACATGGGGCCATGATCCCTTAGTGTAGTCCAGACAAGTTTGGAAATATGCCTCAATCAGTACAGTCATGTGACACTTTAGGGGCAAGGGGGCCTGTTTGCCGGGCCGTTCCCAGTGCCCGTAATTATGGGTATACATAAATTTTCTTTTATCTCCATGAATGCTGGTATAACCAAAATTCAGCACAAATACATCTATGTGGTTGTTCTCTGGCTAATTTAGGTAAAAACAGTGGTAACTGTATTTTGACAGAAATAAACTTTTTCCCTGATAATTGATAATACATGTAGGCCTATAGTCTGTGCATCTTTATTTACTTTTAGATATTTTTCTAGATCAAATGGGGACTCATTTCCTTCAGCTAGTCGAAACAAATGAGGAAATATACCACTATTCATTCATAGGCACCTTCCGGTGGTTCGTTTGCAGGGGCCTCCCCAATCCCCAGTCTTTGCATGAATCAAAGAACGGTAACTCTATTTATTTTTTACATAACTGGGTTTTAGACACAACCAAACCAAAATGGCTGCGCCCTTGAGTTTAGAGAAATGAATAAACATTTATTCTGCAAACAAGTGTACTATAGTGTGACAGTGTGTTAAATCACAAATAGCTAGTAGGTAAATCATAGATTGGTTGGTTTTGAAAATATGATTGACGTTTCCTTTTTATAACATCTGTAAAATAACTCCTTTAATAACAAATCATGGATTTTCATATTTTACAATTTAATATTATTTAGGTTGTTTTTTACTATTATTTTTCTTCTAAAAATGTACATTGATCGGGAATTCCAACAGAAATATGCGTATTTTACCATAATGATTGTTCGTAATTGTTAAGATAAAATTATGTGATTTCCGTCATATTCTGTGAATGGTCTGTGATTTATCTGCATAAATGCGTGACTTCTAGGCTTTCCATGATTCTCCATGATTTCTAGATTTTCCATTATTATCCGTGATTTATCAGCATTTGATCTATGATGACTGGATTTGCCATGATTTATCTTACAGACTTAAGTGTTAGATGCATAAAGTTTGATAAACACATAATGAAAAACAAAAATGATTGAAATTTTTGCATTTAATTGCTCTGTTTTGAACAGAACATTTTATTGATTTAGATTATTTAATTTGTATTTCTGATAATTTTATTTCTTGACATATTTGATGAAAACATTGCTGGCTCTTCATACTTAAAACATTAATCCTTCATCAGGTCTTATGCGTATGGCTAAATAGTGGATGAAGTCTTCCTCATACGCTAAAGCCTGTAAATTTATGAGTGCATCTTTTGTTGGACAACTTAACTAATGTAAAAAAAGCATGTAAAAAGTATATCTGGTTATCCAATCCGGCTACCTATTTTCAAAAATTAATGTTGAACCCTGCAGGTAGAATATTTTAAGTCGACATTTAACTGCCAGGTTTCCTTAAGATGCCTTAAGTGAAGCTGTAGCTAGCTTTTCTCTTAGCTTGCTCCACAGACATTGCTTAGGGGAAGGAGGAGTGGCACAGAGAATTTGTTAGGCAGTATTGTACTAATGTATCTTGAAGAATATCCCCTGGTGCATAATATCACTAGCTGAAGGTACAAAGAGGTAGGGCTATCAATGTTGTTAACCCTGCGCATCATAATGAACATGACCTGCTATCTCTGTTGCTGGAGTGTCTGCTTCTTCAAGTCTGCTACTTCTATCATTATTCTGCTACATGATTTTGAGTTTGTCCTAGAAGAATTTTGGAACCTGTCATTTTTTACAGATTGACTTTATGAATGTAGAACAGAACACCTTATTGTATAGATTATTGATCAGAAAATGTCTCAACGAATTATTGGTAACATTCAACTGTTAAATAGGTCCAGAAAATGTTTGTCTTATCTTAATTCATCAAAAATTATAACATGTGGCTGTGGAGGAGATCAATCTACAAAAAGACATTTTTCTGCTTTCAGGGTATGTATGAATATTAATTTATGATTTCCTTGAATAACATAGTTTGATTAATCCAATTAACCACTGACCAATCTGTAAGAAATTATGCACTAATTGACCACTAAATGATCAATCAATACTTATATCTCCTTGTTTTGATAAATATCAACAATTACATGAAATGATCAAAATCATTGCGCTGACTATTTCAATTGATCAAAGTGATGTATAGTCCGACAATATTTACCTGAGCTTGAACTACCTTATTATAATAATTACACGCTTCACTTACATTAAGTCATGAGTTTCCGTTTGCATGTGTACGATTATACACGTGTTTATAACAACCTATGTGTCTATGAATCAATTTTGTAAAAGCCTATTAATGTACTTTAATTTTGAACTCATTATCGGCAATATTGAGATACAGTCTCAAAGTATTTATTATTATGAAAACAAAATTAGTTGTTCAGTACATGTATTTTGCCGAAAGCTTCCGATAAAGTGCAAATAACAATAAAGACAAAAATAGACTGTAAATACCGAGTTTAATATATTCTTGCATAAAGATCAAGCTCAGGTTAATACTGTGGCACTATAACAATTGACTTGTGAGCAAAAGAAACTAAAAAAATAGTATTGACTACCTAATTAACAAGTATTGACCACCACCCTGGGGGATACGTTACCTACATTCAATCAGTAGTGTTTCATGGACTTTTTATTAAAGTAAACTTTGTAAAACGAGCTGTTTTAGATCTGTATGTAATAAGTTGTTGCAATCTTCTTATAAAATATTCTTAGAAGGGGCAAAATAAAAAAAAGTCAACATTTGTACTGCCCACTGAAAAAGTAAGAAAAATAATATATTTTTTTAATTTTATGTGAAAAATGTCACAAAATATGCATTTACTCTAGACAAGGACTTTTATTCTCATTAAAGATGAGGGTTCATTAAGACCTTGTTATCTTAGGAGAGTTGCTAAATCTTTATTTTTGTTCTTGTAGCAGTATGACACAGAATTTTTGCACAGAAAGAAGTCACACAGAACATTCCTATCAAGGGATAATAATCGTAATTTTGGAACTAATGTGTTTGGAAATTTTATAGAAATATGTGAAGCGCAGTTTGTACTACTGCATGAGTTTACTGGTTTACCTTGGTGGGCAACAATTGGTGAGTAAGTCTAATAATGTGTTTGTACTATGATTGAAAATGCTTGTATTGTTAAATTTTATTCAACTGTCTGTAGTGTCAGAGAAGCATACACTAACCTAACTGATTTAAATACACACTACATTACTTCTGTACTCACTATCGATAAAAACAGTTATCATAAGTTTTTATGGGGATTATTTAGTATTTAAAGCACTAGAGTTAATGTATACCCCCCACTGACAGTTGAATAAATTTTATTTAGCAATACATTTGTATTTATTGAAAGCTACTGCTCAATGTCAAATTGATCTTCTGTCATAAACATGGAGCTCTTTCACTTGGGATGACACTTCAGCGTAATTGAGTCACTGGAGATCAGATAATTGTCCAATAGATATCGAAGTGAACAACTTACTGAACATGATTTTAATTTCATTATGATTAAAATTTAAACTTATATACACTACTTTGATAAAATCTAATGGTGTCTAGTTGATTTTAGTGTTAGCACCTGTCCAATCAACGTTTTCATCTGGCTTTTTTGAAGATTGACAAACAGTTTTGAAACAATAGGAAAAACAATTGCTATTTTCAGTGTCAATCCTACAGTGTTTGTCTGAAATTTACTTTGGTTTAAGATTATTAATATATGACATGATTGAGCCAGAAAAAGTGTCCACTGAATCTGTAATCTTGCTCCTTCAGATTTATTTTAATGGAAATGTTGTTTAGGGCATAAAAGGTTGTGAAGTGTAAAGTAATTCTAAATTTAATTCTATTACAAATGTTGTTTTTATCTGCCCAGTGGTTATATTACAGTGGTTTGTACAGTACCTCTAAGAATAACATTGTCCTATGTGATATACAAATATGGTATCAAGATGAAGTATAAAAAACATCATGTTGATACAGTCATCATTCCTAGACACATGCAAGATGTTAAGATACAACTTCAACAGCCTCAGTACAAACATTTTAATAGAGATATGAAAGAAAAATATCTTAAGGCAAAGGTAGGCTTTATGATATCTTGATTAACTTGTATTGTTATTTTAGCCTGGAAGAAATTGTTGTTCAAGCTAATTAAGCCTTGGACCTCTCATTCCATTTACAGACAAGTGTAACTGTTGCATAAAACTTGTGGCAAGGGAGTACAAGTGCTGTTTCAGACAGTCATTGCCATAAATTTTCTCTTGCAACAACCCAATTAATCATGTCAAAACTATCAACTAGTCTGACTTTATGAAAAGAGTAATCCTCACTGGCTTGATTCTATTTTTGTTACTTCAGGGTGTCAAACCAGTTGGTTAAGGCAATGACTGGTTATGTGAAAAAGCTGATTGAAAATAATTGCTTTTACTGGACATTGTTCTCTCAAATCTTTAAAATGTATAAAACTTCATTGGTTTCGTATTCTAATAGCCACAGTATACAGAAATTTTGCAAAATATTTGTCTTTGATTTAATACACTCAGTTGATCATGATATTGTATTTTACTATTGTAGGCATATCAAGTAGCTAAATCTCTATACAAAGAACATAAAGTGAATCAATATACTGTAATAATGTTGTCTTTAACACCAATTGTGGTGTGGTTGTCGTATAGTATGGCTGTATGGAATATATGTGGAGTAGAAAGAGGGGCTCTCTCTTTTATACCTATGACCAGTTTACATGGTAGGATTTTTTGAGTTTTGTTTTATAATATTAATGAAGTGGCTGATAGGTCACTAGATGGCTGCATTAGTCTCTCATTAGATTTGTTTATGTTTGTGCGGTTCACAAGCCCTACTAGTCCCTAGTGTAGGGTTCGTACATAATCGTTGTGGCTAAGATTTAGAGTTCATGTGGATTTCTTTTGGATGACTTTTCTGACTGGTTTTGTGCAAGATGTTCAGTTCTCTTGTTAGGTTACCTATGTGTCTAGTACTGTTGATAAATTAACTAATGGCTCCAGGGGTCATCAATAGTACATAGAGTTTTAACATGTAAAGTGACATTTGAAAGAGTCTTCTCATTTGGCAATGTTATGGCCATGGTATTGGATGAGCAATCCAGAATTCTGTGTTAAAATAACTTAAAAATAACAAAATAAACCTTGTTATAATCTTCTTTTTTAAAACATTTCTTAGGAATTAAATTGGCTGCAAAGTTGACCAAACAGTCATAGGTCACCAACTCACTCCTTAGGATGACTGTTGTTAAAACAGTTAACACTGAGGTCAAAAAGTTTCTTTACACTTTGTAAATTTTGATATTTTAAAGTATACTTTGATTTACTTTACATGAAGTTATTATTGTAGTTATAGTTTCACAGCTACTAAAGATCGATGTTCTTTATGTATTGACAGTATTAAATAAAAATAATGAACAAAACGTTTCTGCAATAATTTTTCCAAAAAAAAAATTACATGTGTGAAGAAACTTTTGGAACCCAGTCTATGTTATGTTGTAATGTTAATTATGCTATATGATATTAATTTCCTTATCAAATTTAAAATATTTATCTAGTGTAAAAAGTAAAATTGTGATTTTTACTCATTTGGCCCCATTTTAACAGTCCTGGTCACATATCTTCTATATTTCAGCAATATCTCCTGATTTACACTATGAAGGATTATTCTGGTTTAAAGATTTAGTTGCTATGGATCCATATCATATACTTCCTGTTCTTTGTGGATTGTTCTTTGCTGCCTCATCTGAAGTAAGTTTGGTCATTTCTACTTGGGCTGTTACGATTACTAAAAACTGAAATTGGTTAATTGCTTGCTTGATATCAATTAGCATTGGTTGATTGTCGGCCATTACTTACAGCCATTTGTGATCGTCCATATTATCAGAAGTTCAAATTGGCTTTGGTAAGGAAAAGCAGCCTTAACCTGATTTTTATGCAATAAGCTGCTCCCGTTACAATCATCTACCCTTTGCTAGATGGAAGTATGGTAGGTGTGTTCACTGAAAGTTGCTTAAAATTTTGAATGTTAAAATTAGTTTTGCATGTTTCGGTACCAACTGTCATATTGATTTTTAGACTGTTTAAGTATTTAGTCTGATAAAATGACATTTTTCAACTTTACTATTGATCCTTAATGGTATATTATTTTATTGTATGGTACATTATTTTATTATATTTTACAGCTGAGTGTTCTCAGTTTAAATCCTAGAGCAGAAAATGATCAAATATATAATAAAACACAGAGAATAACAAAGGGTTTATGTAACTTTTTTACGGCATGGAGTATTCTTTGTATTTATTTCTTCTGGTCAAGACCATCGGTAAGTAAATCTTGATTTTAACGTTAAGATTTTTTAGCTGGACTATTTAGTTTATTTAAGTATAAATGTTTAAGCTCAAATGTGATACAAGATTTTACAACAAATATTAATCACATACTGCCATCATAAAACAGTCCTCCTCAAAAAACAAACATTGTAGACACACATGATATACAGTATAGTAAAGGTATGTAACTCACCACCTCAGAAAACACAAAAAAATGGCCTATTTACAGACAATTCATTGATCCCTATTACAAAATTTCATTGACTTTACATGTTTTTCCCCTATTTGATTCCATTATGAAATGAAAGTGAAAGAAGTTTAGTGTAGAACTGTGAATCATCAAAGTCACAAAAATGTCTTCTGAATTTTTAATTTAGTTTTGGAGTCAAATTGTCCTGTCTTTCCTATAAACTCCTTTAAACATGTGTTTGACTCCAAACTTTTAATGTAGAAATTTGTATTCTAAGATCTTTGTTTTTTTGTTTGTATATTTGCAGGCTCTAGTATTATATTGGTGTACATCTGGGTGTGTTGGTTTAGCATGTAAACTTATAATGATGCATCCTGATTTTGAAAGACGTTGTATTCCTGATGATGTGCATTTTATTGAAGAAAGTAATAAATTAGAAAATATTCGTAAAAATATGAAATTACGGTACAACCCATCGTACTGGTTTCTTAAATAATGGTGATATTTTAACTATAGTGTTTGTGTTTTAAATCTAACTTTTTTATCACGGTTAGACTTTTGTAGGATCAAAATCCTACAGGTAATTTTCTAAAATGAGAAGTTTTTATTGCTACCAACAAAATTCTCTGTAAGCAAATTGTAAATGTTGACTATTTTGTTGTAACATACTGTGTATGTAATAGTAAAATGTGATTATATTAATTTTGACTCGGCGCGATATGACCTTTCTGTGTTGGTGCGCCGTAAAACCCAAACAAACAAACAAACAAACTAATTTTGATAATTATTCATTTTCTTGATTCAACTGAGAAACATTAAAGTTGTGCAAAAAACGTTCACAGAAAATTTGACTTTTTATTGTATATCAACTGAAATCTAGTATATGTTAAAAACATTTCTTTGTGACATGGAGGTCTTTTTACGATGTCTAAACAAGGGTAATAAAACACTGAAATTGGAAACCATGACAAAAAAGTTAAATACTGCTTCATGTCATGTATCATTATTTTGTCGTTTTTTTATTTTTACCTTCTGATATATATTTATGGAAAGGCCTTATTAGGAATTTTATTTTTAAGACCTTATTTAAAAGGTATTACACATGATTACCAAGAAGAGCTGTTGTCAGCCTGTGGTTAATAACCTTTCTAGTCTAAATTGTTACGTATTTTAAGCCTTGTTTAAAATTAACAGAATTGAATTGTTTGAGCTTCATTTTATGGTTATCTTCAAATCTGACAATTATGATTCCACTCAGGTCACATGTCATATCCCACCATGTTTACTTGATATTAATGTACAGTAATGAATAGGGAGAAATATTGTTGTTAACTTGGGTGACTTGCCTAAGCATATCCCTAACTAGCACTTTGTACCTTGGTATCCTTAATACACCAAAAGGAAAACATGTGTGATGTCAAATTAAGGGTTCCAGGGGTCAAAGTGCTAGCTAGCAATGTGCTTTGGCAACTTGCCCCTTGTTGTGGATTAGTTGGCTAGTTGTTGAGAAAAGCTGATTTGCCATTTAACATACGGAACCATTATTTACATATGGAAAAATAGCACATTTAACAAAAAATATACATGTATATTGATTTTACAAGTTTTAAAATACATTACAGAACGTGTTCTATATGTGATTTATTTAAAAAAAAGCATCCTGTAAGATGAGAATATATATATGTGTTTGTTAGAAATTAATCCTTAGATTTGTGACCCTTTAAGTGTTTGTACAAGTATTCATCTTGTACAGCTTAAGATGCTCTTAATGGTTTCACCACATTGGTTATGAAAGTATGTCATCTGATTTTATATCATTAAGTGTTATGATGGCTTCATAGCATACCACATAGTTACATTGTATTGTATCATCTCTAAAGAGGACAAAAACATGCTTTTAAGCAAGATTTTATTGGTGCTTTTACTAATTGCCGGATTGTACACAGCACTTGAGGCAAAAAAGGTACGACTTTGAATTATTTTAGTTTTAGTATGATGTTAAAATGTCTATAACATACTGTTGGTATCATAGGCAACTGGCACAGTTTGGAGACAAAAACACTATGTCTACATATAAGGTATATTACTAAAAGAACGGTAGTTTTTTTACACATTTTAATTAGTGGCCAGTTGATGGTTAACAAAATTTACTGTCATTTTATATTGATTTTGTGTCAACAAGCCAAATCTGAGTTGATCGTGGTGTTTGAAATGACCATCCAATTCCAAATATGTTTTCTGGTGTCATTTGAAAATCAAAGCCTAAGTTTTGTACAATAGGTGAGATAGAATAATTTATAATGAAATTTTGATCCATCTTGTGTAAACAAATTAGCATTTTTTGAAGTAATATAGCTTATGTATGTATAGTACTTTTGTCTTGGTATAGACATCAGTGATAATAATGACTATGTCTATTGAAAGGCATGTAAGGCTTCTCTTATGTTGCTGATAAAATAATAATTTCTGTTGGGCCCAAATACTTTTTTTCCTGATCAGGCATACAGTACTTTAATTTTTGTGGACAATATTTCTGTCATCATGACAAATTCAGAATATTGATATTAAAGGTACTAGTTCACAGATTTGGTTTATTTTTTCTATAATTTCAAAATACCATTCAGTGTCTGTAATTGTGACAAAAAATTAATTCTTACTATTTTATGACAAACTGACCTATATGTTGCAAGAAATATACAATAAAAGACACAAAAATTTACTACATGAAGCACATCATTTGTAGTAGTGTGTCAATTTGCACTAATTTGTCATTATCAGAACACTACTTTCCTGCCTCCAAAAATATTTTCATACAGTTTTTGTAGTTTTAGAAAAAGTTGATATTTAAGTTGAAGTCTGTGAATGATTACCTTTAAGTTTACAAAATATTTAACCAGATTTGTTTTATATCATGATATTACAATTTTAAGTGGGTGGAGAAAATGTGAAACGAGCAATGCATAAACATTTCAGATGTTCTGTTATGGTCCATAGCAGTTAAATTGTGCATTACTATAAGAGACCAATAAATCATGTTTAGTATTATCATGAGTGCCGAACATATAATGTTTAAATAGTGACAATAAAATATTTTTAATCTTTCTTAGTTCTTCTTCTTTGTGAATAAGCCTGAGTATGTTATCCTTACTAAACCATACTAATACAAAATGTATGTTGATGACATCAAATTTATATAGTTTGTCAGAATTTGTCTCTTGGTACAGTCAACACCAATATCAAAGTTTTGATACTGCATGAAAGATTGTTTCCATGGATAAATTATTTGTTTAACTGATGACTCAGACATGACAGAAATAATGTTCTCTCAGAAACTTCCACTCATGTAGAAGTTTATTTATAACGCCCCTCAATGAAATGATAACTTACAAAAACAAATAAGGATTCAAATTTGGCTCTGTGTATTTTAGAATTTATATACTTGACAAATAAATGCATTTAGTGCTGTAAAACAGAAATACATTCAAATCATACATAAAAGGTCTTAATACACATTATAGAACTATATTTATTTTTTAAACACAACGGGTCATTTATAAACAATGAGACCAGAAACATGGCTGGTACCTTTAAAAACAATAGTTGTGGGTGAAACAGCATAACAATTTAACAGTTTAGTTTTTTAAACATCTTTTATAGACATACATGTATATCCATGTACAATGTGCTTATGCCATGCACTACAGTCATTTCTCGTTATCTCGACTTTGTTGGGACTGTTGAAAAATAGTCGAGATTACGAATAGTCGAGATAAACAAAATTTACGAAGGGAGGTAAGTTTGAGGTCTTCAGTCGCATTTTCTGTTCAGAGCGTGTAGTTTAGGTTTTCAGTCGCATTACCTGTTCAGAGCGTGTAGTTTAAAACAATTGCTTTATTACAACTGTAAATAGGGTTTTGCTATTTATATCACAAACGTTCTCCAAGTTGTTGTGTTGTACGTTCCAATTATGGGGCCAATTAATTGCTCTGAACAATCAATTGTCAATTAATTAGTGTGAAAAACAATGTTAATTGTAATTAATTATTTTATCAAAAAATGGAAAACAATGGTAAATATATAATTAATTACTTAGGAAATTTAGGCAATAATTAATTAATTTCAATTATTTACAATTACTTTATGATACATTTGCATATGTTTCATTAAATGGGACTTAGTTTCCAAACCGGCCCCCTCTTTTCTGTTTTTCACACCTGATGAATGGGTTCTTTACTGTCATAACAATAGTGTTTGTAACTTGAAATCTATAGCTAATTGATTGATAACCCTGCATGGTGTTATGGTAAAATATTAAATTGTCTGACTGGTCACTGACAGTTGAGCATTGAGGTGATCATCTTGAATACACTGAGTCATTATCACCCTATGACTAAGGTTAAAAGATAATCCACTAATCAAGTACTACTGAATTCACTAACAATTTACAAGTGATTTTATAACTACGAATTATTGGAAAAAAAGTATCAAGTACTAGTACATGTATACTGCAATATGAGTTATCTTATCTTCTATTTAGTGTTTTAAAGGTAAGGACAATAATTAATACATGTCAGTAACTGGAATTTCATTTTTTGCCTAAATACGTCATTGAAAAAATTAATTAATAATTAATTGTTTATGTAAATAATGGTAATTGTAATCAATTATTGTCCTTACTCAGGGTAATTAACAATTAATTGTAATTACTGAGGTTGAGAATAATGGTAATTATAATTAATTACTTTGCAAGTGATTGACCCCATCCCTGGTACGTTCACACTGACGCTGTTTCCTCTCGACGAGTTATAAAAACAATTTGCGTATTTTCCGAAAATCTACTTTTGATTTTAATTTTACACACACTATGTCTCGATGAAGCAAACTTATCAAGCGTTTTTTTGACAATTTGTAGCCAGTCAACAATTTTATATTAATTTAATTTAAT
Organism: Mactra quadrangularis; assembly: GCA_025267735.1. Lineage (NCBI taxonomy): Eukaryota > Metazoa > Mollusca > Bivalvia > Venerida > Mactridae > Mactra > Mactra quadrangularis. Next base: position 18,417,557 of record CM046303.1, on the reverse strand, counting down.
ACATATTTTATATTAATTTTGTATTAAATATTCAAGTCTGTGTGTGTGGGGGGGTGTATGCGTGTTGTGACGTCATTGCTTGTCTTACAACTCGCGCAATGTCGGCTTTTCTTTGATGTTTAGCAATCTATCAATGTCGCGTCTTGCTAACGACACACCAAGAAGAGCACTAAGTAAAATTGAGAAGTAACAGATAAAATCAAGTTGTTAACAACTTTATGTCCAACTGGCATTTTTCTAAAGCCCGTGGAGTGATTAATTTTTGTTATTAAGAGTATGCTTTAAAATTGAGTATAAACATATAAATCAACTAAAATATTTATAATAAATGTTGAAAGTCAAATGGACTGTCAAATCAGCAAAATGATATATCTGTATCACGTTTTTTACCTATTGAGTGGGCACGTCCATTATTTAAAATACATAAATAGGCATGACTTATTATACAAACTGTACACAGTAAATAAATAAATTACATGTATTATGCTTAGGAAATAAATAAAGCTACATGTATTATAAAAGAAAAGTTTTAATAGCTGAACTTGTGTTGATCAAAGGTCAGTAAGTAATACAATCCCTCAAATTCCATCTAAAAGATCATTGACATAATAACAATAATATTGAACAATTAGAACATTGTTCACTAATCCATTGTTGAGAGTAGCTGCTTAAGTAGAATGTCAAGTGGAGGAAGCTAGGTCATTATGTTGAAATATTTACGAAAAAAGCGATTTCTCCTTATTTAGTGCAGTTTGGGCCAATAGAAAACACACGTACCTATTGACTCCAAGTTGTAACTTAGGGTTGGGCAAATATTAACTTTTTTTAAAAGGTGCAAACCAAACGGGTGTTTTTTATGGCCAAATTATGTGCTGAGTCTGAATATCACAATTAAAATTTTCTACGATGACGTTTTAGGTTCACTTTTTGCGAAAATTAAAAATGGCCGCCAAAATGGCCGATTTTGGTTATGCGGGACAATATAATGTTGTCATTATAGCTTGTAATATATCATTTTATAGGTTTTTATGGTTGATAAACACGTTTTTGAGGTTAAAATACCAAAAATAAGTAGTGGAAGCTTTATTTATTGATAATTTATACAATATTTCGGCAAGACAGTACATATTTTCGATTATTCTGTAAGACAATTACAAAATATGCTACATGATCAAAGAGTATGTTTTAAAACACTGTCATATATTAAGCAAAACATCATTTTCTGGTTTTATGCTTTTGGTTTAATTTGTTTTCAGGGAGTATTTCCATTTTGAGTTTGCTATCTGTTTTTATGTGTCGCATTTGGTGTAAATGCGACACAGTTGTGGCTCTTAGATATCTTACTTCACATATAAATCGTTTTTCTGTTTGTGAATCCTTAGCAAATCAACTGATTTCAGTGTGAATGGACCGATATTAGTTTTTTCAAAATATAATTCAGCAGATAGATATCTTTCTTTTGTTTTTATCACTCCATCAAGTATGTGAGCATATAGCATATCTTAATCATATAAGCTTTTATAGTGATTGCCTCTCTTTGCAAGTTTATCATTGTAAAATTTTTAATCTCCGAAGGCTCCTGTGATGGACAATTATTTTTTACATGTTACATATCAGCTCTCAATCAACTTAACAGATAACAAGCATATCTATAAGTCCATGCGGACAACAACAGGATAATCTTCAATATACAGGTTAGAATCCATCAAACTATAACAAATCTCAACAACTTGACAGATGCTTAATGATATTTTAAATTGAATGACAACTTTAAAGATGAAAATGAACCTATTTAGAAGGAAATATTTGTGTATAAAACTACACAACAATGTCTAAATGGACCTTATATAGCATGAAAGAAGGTGAACAAGGCGCAATACCTTTGTGTTATTATGGCCAGATCACTTCACCTTAATCTTACATCACAAAGGAGTATCAGCTTTCACATAAGCAATTACATATCTAAAGACTTATAATTTATAGGCACTTGACACAGAAATTAATGGAAGTATTTGTGCATGGTCTTGTACATTCCACTCCCACATTGACTTTTGCATGGTCTAAATATTGTACTACCAGCCTACCAAATCAAAAACTGCAACAGGTTCAAAATTGTACTGATAGAGTGGTCTTGATAACTCCATTAGAGCAACCAAAACTGTGCTCCTACAGTCTCCATAGACTATCAATTAAAGTTAGAAGAATCATGTCTGAAGTCCTTCTAATGACCTTGCATCATGTTACTTTAGAACCTTTTCGTCCAAGTGAGATCTCGAGGTCAATTTTGGCTTCGATATCAAAGTTACATATGCTAACTATGCCATTTTCGCCTCCGTCATTATTAATTTCCAACATATCAATTCATGGAAAAGGAATATATTTGTCTAAAGGTTCATAACTTTTTACACAACTATGAAATCAAAACTTCATATACATGTATAAATGTACAGATACAGCTAGTACAAGCATGTTCGAGTTATAATTTTCAACTTAATAGAATAATTTCAAAATTAAATTTTTATGATTAAGGAAAACATTTACAATATCTGCAATGCATCAAAATCTATAAACAGTAAAGCATTTAAAACCAGTAGATGGTTTGTATTTTAATTATTAATAGCAGTTTAAAGACATTATACAATAAAACAGAAAGAGCGGTATAGCTCGATGAATGCAATTTGGCTATTGCCATTAAAGCTAGTATGTGCATACTTAATAAAGGTGATAAAAATTCATTCTTAGTAGCATTAATATAATCAAAAGCAGAAATAAGTATGACAATAGTAATATGCAAGCTGAAAAAAGCCTATGAAAAGATTTAAAGGAAATTGATTTAATGCAAAAGTAGATATTATTCTACGAAATTGTGTGATTTTGGCTAAAAAATTGTATAAATTATCAATAAATATAGTTTCCCATACATATTTTGTTATTTTTAACCTCAAAAACGTGTTTATCATCTATAAAAACCTAGAAAATGATATATTACAAGCTATGGGGAAAATTTAAAATAGTTCTACATAACCAAAATCGGCCATTTTGGCGGCCATTTTGAATTTTCGCAAAAAGTGAACCTAAAACGTCACCGGAGACAATTTTAAAGGTCATATTTGGATTCAGTGCATCATTTGGCCATATAAAACACCCGTTTCAAAAAAAAGTTGGTGATTTGCCCAACCCTATTGTAACTGTAGGTTATTTTGTTATCATGGGGACAGGTTAGGAAAACCTACAGTATGATGAAGCGGTGAGTATGTTGATTTATAATCAAGTAGTTGGTTTGATTCTGTTGTATATCAAATCCTTCAGAAAAAAATGTTGATTTTACTTCTTAAGATTCTCACCCATCAAACATAAGTGCAAAATTAACAAAACAATGGATTACCCATTATATTATATTAGTGCAAAAATCATCATTTTTATCTAATTATCACAAAATATTAGTATTGAAATCATCAATAATATGGCTTAGCCATAATTCATAATTTTCATTTGTATCACAATTTTCAGGGTGGTAGACATGGTCATGGAGGACGAAGAAACAAGGAGGAAAAAGATAAAGATAGGCGTGGTGGAGGTCGTGGTGGGGGTCGACATGAAGGAAGGAATTCAGATGTTGAATATTTACCACCTGCGAGTGGACAGAGAATAAGGTGAATAAATATTGTTGGTTTTTTCATGTCATAGAATAGTGCATGTATTTATGTTTCGTACTTATTTTCTTTAAAATTGACTAATGGTGACTGTTGTTAAAACAGTATGTATTTTCAACTACACCATACACTGACCATCAATATTAGGATTGAAAAGACATCAATCTCTATAAACAGATATCCTATAGACTGCTGCCATACAGGATCTTTAAGGGTCGTTCAGAGGGTTACGTCAAGATGACCTTTGTGTCGACCAATCAATTCATAGCTTTCATCTAGAAGAAACACTATTATTAGCACCTTAATTTAGTAATTTCTATTTTTCAACCTAAGTTTGCAAGCTTTTTTGACAGTGTTGTTGTTTTCAGGCTGTGATTGGACATCTCTTTTCAAATTGCCTGACATTGACGATGTAAACAAGTTACTAAACATGATGATTGCGTTATGAGTATTATAATGAGAAAAGGTTGCCGGAATGTGACCCTCATAACGAAGCAGTCAGATTTTCTATTAGCAAGTCGGCGAGCTGAGAATTTTAAATCATGTTTTTATTCACATCGGAAGAGACAGCTAGTTAGCTAATGTAAAGCATCTTTCATTGACTGTTGAAACAAGGAGTGAAAATAATTCAAACAAACTGTTTAATTTTTAGATTAGGTGGTGACTTTAATCGTACATTTGTGAGTGGCAATGTTGAAGTATATGTTAGAAACAAATGGGGACCAGTTTGTGATGATGATTGGGATAACATGGATGCCAATATTGCTTGTAGACAATTAGGATTTGAAGGGTAAGTTATATTGGGATAACATGGAAGCCAATATTGCTTGTAGACAACTAGGATTTGAAGGGTAAGTTACATTGGGAAACATGGATGCCAATATTGCTTGTAGACAATTAGGATTTGAAGAGTAAGTTACATTGGGAAACATGGATGCCAATATTGCTTGTAGACAACTGGGATTTGAAGGGTAAGTTACATTGGGATAACATGGATGCCAATATTGCTTGTAGACAATTGGGATTTGAAGGGTAAGTTACATTGGGAAACATTGATGCCAATATTGCTTGTAGACAATTAGGATTTGAAGGGTAAGTTACATTGGGATAACATGGATGCCAATATTGCTTGTAGACAATTGGGATTTGAAGGGTAAGTTACATTGGGATAACTTGGATGCCAATTTTGCTTGCAGGCAATTAGGATTTGAAGGGTAAGTTTTATGAATACATGACTTTTACATCTATCTTATAGTTGTGTAGTTGTGTAGTTCAAATGATGGCCATTGTAACAACACATATTATACCTGCAAAATAGACCATATCCGTTCAAATATTTTAGTTTCCCCTTATGGTACAAAAAAAAACTTTGTTTCAAAGAAAATGTGTGTACAAAAAAAACCAATAAGATTTAGTTTGTGTTTCATGCTTTTCAGCAATAATGTGTAAAAAACATAGTTTGCACAGCCTGTGAACTGATTGAATTGGGAGTTCCAGAACCGAACAAAACAAAATTCTGGATCTGTTCTGTTCTGAGAGTTCCAAATTAGGTCTATTGTGTATTTGGGTTTTGTACCCTTTTTTAGCTGAGTGGTTGAGGTTGCTAACTACAAATCACTGTTATCTCACTCTGGTAGAGGTAATCTGTTCATTCTAATACAATGTATTGGTAACTTACAATTATGCTTTCATAGAAACAAAAGAGACCTTGACTGGAAAATGCACCAGGATTTTTGGTACCTGAAAAGATACTGAAAATGCTGCCAAAATTATAAAGTTCAGGAAGTTCCAGGTACAGAAGAACTTAAGTTCTCATCCTTGTTTATATTAAATGTTGTGTTTTATAGTGGTGCCGACTCTTTAACTCACAAATCAGTTTATGGTACAAGTCAATGGAATAGCTCTGATATATTGATGGATGATGTAAATTGTCTAGGGAATGAACATAGTATATTGAATTGTTATTATGAACATACTAGTAACTGTGACACCACAGAACTGGCTGGAGTATCCTGTACACATAATACAGGTAAACCTTACAGTTAAACCGTATCAGAATTTTTTCCGTGATAGCTCTACTCCTGTTATGACTATAACATCCATTATTATTACATTTGTATTTTATTTCTATAAATGAGTACATTGTGATTTAATTTTTTTAGAATTTATGTCTTTTGTTATTAGCTAACATTAGCTAACAGAAACAGTCTTCTTTGGCAAGTTTTTTAACAGACTTTGTTAGCCAGGTAGGAGACCAAAACACATCTATTTAAAAATAGAGATTCTATTGTTGTCTAATGTTTATAAAAAGGTTCATGCCACACTCAACTATTTTATGAATAAAAGCGTTCTTGACTAAAACCATGTATACATATTATTATTTTAATAATAATGTCATTGTATGTATATATACATATAATTATGTATGTGTAATTGCGTATATAACTATGTATATGTATATACAATGTATCGGTATATGTAGATATATATGTTTTAGTAGTTGTATAAAAATTTGTAATGATTATTGTGACTATGTAAACAAAATTATGTACTTTGTGCTTATCTGAAATAAATTATCTGTTCTGTTCTGCAATTATACTGCTTCATGTACTTCTGCCAGTAAACAAATTGCATTCAGACTGACTACAATCTTAACATTACTCACCTTGTTTAGGTTGCCCTGATGGCTGGATTGCCGGTACAGATGGTTGTTATTATTTATCTAATATAACAACTACACAGAGACAGTTTGCTGTAAACAAATGTGCTGCTATTGGGGGCCATCTTGTTAATATTGAAACTGAGGCTGAAAATCATTTCCTGTCGATAGTTTTTAGTAATATTCCAGGAGGTAAGCAAAAACATAAATAATTGTATAATTAAAGGCTGTATTATCATAGACTTGGCCAACTCACAGACATGCACACATGAAATTTTTTTCTGTTATTTGTGAGAGATGTATTTACACATATCGCAGGTTTAGTGCAAAACGGTCATAACTCACTCTTTTCTTATATTGAGTTATGACTGTTTTGTGCTAAACCCGCGACATATAACCTGACATCATTTCTCCTCTTCATCTTTTGATCAAGATGTAACATAGGCCTATAGTTGTCTATATTTTGTGGTATAATAATAAAACATAAACATGAGTTGTGTGGGCTATAATTAAATATGGAGTGCTTTAACATCAGTTATTTAATAAGCACATAAATTTTATCATATATTTTCATTAAATATCGCCACATTTTATTGTAAAGCATGAACAAATTATATAAATATTTTAAATGTGTAAATGTATTATTAATCTTTTAATTGCGATTGGTAATGTTGTTTTAATGTGTTGTTTGCTTTTTTATTATGTGAGCAAATTTTTCTGGTGTCAAACTAATGCAATAACCTATTTAAATACTTTGTTTATTTCAGAGCCAATAATAACTGGTGGCATCAAGAAATCTGATACTTGGTACTGGGAGAAGGTGATCAGGTCAACATCTAGTTCTAGCAGCAGCAGACGACACAACAGTCGATCATCATCATCATCTTATGAAAGCACTTCTTCAAAGTCTATCCATTACTATAAATGGTTTCCAGGTTTGGACAATATGTATTTTTGTGTTAATACTAATTCATTTAAGCTTGATTGCGAAACAAGTTCTTACAACTTAGGTTAATCACTTTCGATCCCCTTAATGGTCCATCAGTTACATTGTTAGGGTTTTGCATGCAACATTTATCTTTGAAACTGTTGATGAGAAAATAACATTCATTTATTTATACTTTGTGGTAGGATAAAACATATGCATGAGGTTTGATGGTCCGAAATTAAATGGTGAGTGCTGTAAGATTAGTTATCTAATAATGACAATATTTTATTCTGCTACAATTTATAGAAAACTGTTCGTTATTTTGATCCTTACACAGAAAAATAAATAATTTGACCATTAACGTTTAAAAATAAGGAATGATGATTTAGTCCTGTATGAGGTCAATATAAAATATAGATAATGTCATATTAAATACAAAATATATAGAAATAAAATAAAAAATCTTATTTCTAGGTTGGTTGCCAGGCAACAAGAACTCTGAACCAAATGGAAAGAAGGGAGATAAATGTCTTTATCTAACAAATTTCTTTCCTCATCCTAATAAATCACAAGGTTTGATGGATGTAAATTATTTATTTTGGGATGACAATGTTTGTGCTCGTAAAAAGAAGAAAATGAAAGATGGTTTCCGCTACTTGTGTGAACAATCAAGGGAGATAATTAACCAAGCAGCTGAAGGAACAACTTTTAAAGCGGAGGAAGGTATTTATTTCAATATATTATTTAGTCCGTTTTTTCTCAACTGTCAAAGTTTGAATAATTTCACGGTTATTTGAATACAGACTATCACAATATTATGAGTGTTAGAATCCTGAGCCATGAATAAACACAGTCCAGACGTTAAGTGTGATAAAATGATACATAATTGGGATATTTAGCTTTGATGTTGCTACTTATTTAAAAAAAAACATGTACAAAAATATGACTGCCACTTTTAAGATTTGGTGTATATGTACTTATTTTTAGTTTTGGGTTTTTTGTATTTTATACAATTTTTATTTTTTTCTAGAATGTTATGTAGAAAATGGAGTGACATATAGAGGAACTCATGCTAGTACTGAGAGAGGTACATCTTGTATAAAATGGTCAGATTCTGGCAAACATACCCCTGAGTTATTTCCTGACAAGGTATGTATCTGTCACTCATTTCTTATTGTTAATTTTACTTAATTGTCTGTGACACATACATTAATCCTGCTGATTTAGATACTCATTACAGTACCTCTGTTCTCATGATAAAGATAGGTATCTGTTTTTGTATCGGGTGATTATTGAACACATATCATGGGATAAACAAAGTTCATTGTCAAGAATAATTTTGGCAGTATTTTACAAAATAACATATTTACAGTTGGAAGCACGAAAAACGCACGCACAATGATCATGCTTGGCTAAATAGAACAGAACAAAACAATTATGAAACAAGATATATAAATAGGTATTAAACATGATATGTGGAGAGAAAGAAAAGGGGAGAGGGGGTCAGAGAGAAGAAGACATTTAATTGTAAACATGACATACATGTGTATTTGCAGGCATGTGACTATTAACAAATGAGAGAAGTTGACTCAAGCTTTGTTGTTTTAAGATAGATTGATACATTATGATTAAATTATATCAATTTGTGCATAAGATGTCTGTTAATTTTAGGGACTTGAAGGACATAATTACTGTCGTAATCCAGATGGTGATGTAAGACCATGGTGTTATATTAATAATGAAGGAAAGTTTGGATTTTGTCCTATACCTGAATGTTCTAATGAGGATTTTCCTACAACCCAAGCTCCTGTCATTACAACCACTACAAGTAAGAGTTTTGTTGTTTTGTCAAATGCTATTATGTTAAAAAGTATTCATATTTTTTGGCATGTCATTGTTGCAAGGCCTATAATTTTTTTTCAATCATTGTCTGAACCTTATAGCCTGAAAACTAGTGAAAATAGATTTTTGGTCAGTGAAAATTACTGATTGCATATAGTAAAGCTTGTTAATTTTGCCAAATTGACTATCAAAATAAATCAAGATTATTTTGAACAAGGACCTAAAATTAGCTCTCCTGGCATATGATAAGCAATTTAGTAACATACTAAGCGTTTGGTGAGATTTATATTCTCAGAATACTTGTTATTATCTAGATTGAATTCATGTGTGAATTTATGACCTTTACATTTCCATTTTCTTTTTGATTTGTCTTTTTAGTGATCACTGTTTATAGATGATATCAATATTGTCCATACAAATCAAATACTTTGTGTTTTTGTTGGTGATTTTCTAGTATTATTAAATTCATCTGGTATTTGTTTTAACAGGTGCTCCTGATTGTCCTGATGGAAAGTTTTTCTGTTCAAGAAGTTCAAAGTGAGTACAATATATATTCCTGTAGCATTAGAAGCATCGTTATATGTTATATGGCTAAACTTATTTTGTTAGGCTGATATGCGTGTGACTATAAGGAAAAAACATCAGTGATTTTCCCAGTTTGCTTTGGTGAAAATATCATTATTTTCAAATTAGTGAGGGCTAGGATTAACCTCCCATCCTTGCCCCCGGTTCCTATGAGCCTTTATGCATTTTCATAAAATTCATTATTCTGGTAAAAATCCTGTATTCTGTAAGCCTCTCTTTACTCTTCCACTACAGTCAATTGAGTAAAATACTTTGCTTTCAATAGAATAATTTAGTTTTAATTCTAGGTCTCAACTTGTCATATAGGACTTCCCATAAAATTCAACAATCACATTGTTATTCCTCTGTTTTCTCTCCGTTTGGAAGGTTAAGCAGGCGCAATAATATCAAATAAAAGGTACAAATATAATATAAAAACAACATGACCAAAAACATGACTAAAGACCACATTGAAAAATCATTGAAAATGAACATACAGATGGGTCAGCACAAAAATAGTTTTTGTCCTTCTTCATTATTTGCTGCATGTAGTTTGGTGACCCGTTGGTATAATTATTCAAAACTTTTCCTCATCAGTCATCAAATATATATTTCTGATATAGATGTATTGGTGACCAATGGCATTGTGATCATGAACCAGATTGTGATTTTGCTGAAGATGAACAAAACTGTGGTAAGATAATAATGCTTAATGTGTGTACACAAGTTTACTGTAGCCCTGGTCAATGAATAGAATACAGATCATTGGATCTGGTGATATTGGTTTGATAACAGGTTTCAGGTCATGCCTTTCTATGATAGATGAAGAATTTGTCAAGTGCCCTTCCTTATGTTAGAAGTCATCAGCTCCTTGTAGAAGGGTATAGACCTTGTGTATTAGTAAAAAAACCTGGAAAGCTGTTAAATAAATGACAGAACATGTCGATAAAACGTGTAAAATTTAAATGAATATATATAAAATTATGTTGTTATGGCCTTCTGATAAAATTACTGATTACCAATCCAATACATTGATTGTTGAAATATTAAGTTCAATCTTAATGAGCTACGAGGGACTTATGTCATTGCTTCGCTACTATTTATGCAGCCTAGCATATATGTAAAAAAATGTTTTCTTTTTATTTATTGAAACTATATTTTTTATAGTCTCTTAGTGCATTAGGTTGTAAGTTTGAATGAGTAAGAGAGATGAATGTATGTATACATGTATATTTATTTTGTCTGTATGTCATGTGATCTATGTTAATATCTATATTATATTGTAATCATTTGCTCTCATGTACCATGTATCTTGGTGTGAGCAAATAGCGTGAATGTTCTGTTCTGTTCTGTTCAATAACACATTGGGTAAGCTGATAGATTGTTGTGTTATTAGATAAATCTGAATAAGATATGAGGGCAATTTTACTGTCCAGCTAATCTAATCTCAAACTATTACATAGGGCTGTCACGATACGCCAGAAGCGATATACTGCAATACGTTGGCATTGTATCACGGTACGTGGAATGTGTTGAAGCATTAATGGTTATGGCTAATGTAAATGATGCAGAGCTATGCAAAAAGAAACAAGCTCGTCACAATTTTCAAAAAGAATGTATTTAATCATGAAATACTTGTACACATACCTCAATTATGATTATATCCTAATCGCAACACTATTTTCAGACTACAAGATTAACCAGTTTGAAGTAAAACCAAATCGTATATTATCTGATGAATATGTCATGGAAACACATATAGGCACATCAAATGAGACTGTAAGTTTAACAGTACATTTTTCATCATTAACATGTCCTACGGTGAGAGTTATTTATGTGTTGATATTCAAGGTGTGGTGACAAAAATGTTGACAGGAGGAGGTAAAAAAAAACCAAAAAACTTGATTATTTTCCAAGTTAGCTTTATTACACTTAACCATGGCGATTTATTATGATTATGATACAGTTTCTTATTTGTGTATAATTTGTGTGGTATTTCTCAAGATAACTAAATAATAGAACTTTATGTAAGAACATCTAAAGTGTATAAATCTATATCTGGTGATCCACACTAGATTGCAACTATGTACAAAACATTAGGCTCATTACTTTATTTTTGTTTCCTTCTTGATTAAGCAAACAATGCAAAGTGACACTTTGAAAATGTCGAAACAGTTTTTTGGAAATGAATGTTTTGAGAATTTCCAAACATGAGGGATCGAGTATCGACAAATAAAATAATACTCACCTAGTGGGAGATATAGATACTATAAAGTTTTACTATAAGATCCACCAAATTTTCACCAAGACTTTTTTTCTACTCAAATTAAGCATTTAAACTCTTAAATCTTCAAAAATCGTATCATTTTACTATAACCAAGGTGCAAATTTTTACTGTATTTATTTCTCTGATGTAAATACACTGACATCATTTTTTAGGATATTCTTATTGCTGAACTAGAACTTTTTAATTTGCTAATATTTTATGCACTCCCTTGGAGGGCTACTAGTTTGGGTGAATTAATAACATGGTAGATTTTTGTACATGATGAAAACAATCTATTATTTGACTTTACGGTGAAATGTTTGTAAACCACAGTATAAATGGTTAGATAGACTGACAGACAGACAGACAGACAGACAGACAGACAGACAGACAGACAGACAGACAGACAGACAGACAGACAGACAGACAGACAGACAGACAGACAGACAGACAGACAGACAGACAGACAAACAGACAACACAAGAATGATTAAAAAGAGTAAAAACATAGAATATCAATATTGTTAGTATAGTACATTCATTGTATTAGGACATATTTTCAACTATTAAGCATAGTACAAAAAAGTATTGTGAGTTATCTTGTTTTCACTGTGGTTCTTAAATAACATTGATTATTTTTCTATTTCAGTGTGCCAAGTTATGTTTAGCAAAAGAATCTTATGTTTGTAGATCATTTTCATTTTTCCCATTAGAACGTAAATGTCAACTATCTAGAGTGAACAGTTTAACTGATGTGAGACCATACACATGGCATCTAGGTGCATTCTATTATGAACTTGTGTCTCAGACAAGTAAGTGGGACATGCTAGCTGGTATTTTGTTTTACACACCTTTTCAATTGCCAGATTCATAATAAAACAGACAGTTCATACATCTACCATTGCTGGTAAACACAAGCACTAGTTTTGCCAACTTGGCCTATTTTCTTGGAACAGCAAACTTAGTACTATCTACCAGAGAATGGTATGTGGTATATGGTGTTTGTATAGTTGAAAAATTCAGTTGATTAAGTGCAAATACAAATCCTTAGGAGATCAATATGTATATTGTCATGTAATTGTAAGAAGAAAAGATGTTGATAATTAAAAAAAATATATCCATGCTTAAGAAATGCTATAAGCCAAAACATTATTAAATGGAGAAATACAGAGTGTACATATGCAAATATAAAAACACAAAGTAAACAGGTGCAGTTGTGTTGATATTTCAGTGAAAAAGTACATGTACTAACACTATAAACTTAATAGACTATTTTGAATATTTGGGTCTAAATTACATTATTTGCATTGTGATATATGTTGTGATTATTTTAGGTACATGTGATGGAATGTTTACTTGTAACAATGGTAAATGCATATCAACATCTAATGTATGTAATAATATTGATGATTGTGGAGATTCTAGTGATGAAAAAGATTGTGGTAAGGGAGATAATCTATGCTTATGTTTTATGTTGAACCTGAATTACTTCCCTTTAATATATAGTCAAAGTAAGACTTCCAAGTTCAATTTCTATAGTAGTAAAATACTCAAGATTTAACAGGATATTGTTGATGTTTGCACTGGGCATGAGGTAAAACCTGTGACAATTTGAAGAGTCACCGTTGCTATTTAATGTTTGAATAATTCAACAATTTTTTTATTTTTTTTTTCAAAGAAGGATTATTCATTTAATTCTAGTATATTTACGTAGATTGGCTCATTTTAAAGCTTTGTTTGACATTTGGTTTTAACAAATCACTCATTTATAAAGCTCACAATATCAAGATTTAAGAAATGACATCATCATTAATTATTCTTGTTTCACAAAGCTCCATTGTTAGCTCACTTGGTAGCTATGAATCTAGGGGCTGCTGATTTAAATCGCCGTGGTTAACAAACTTTCATGGATTTTTGTCATAAAGTGTTTTCTATTGCCATCCTCCTGACTACCTCTGCACCATGGAGAGCAGTTTTCAATGCAGACAAGGGTATGTGCTTAATACTATGTTAAAAGCTTGGGTTTAATAATATAGACCAGTCAATGGACAACGAGTGGGATAACTGACAGCTGCTGAGATAAAACTAGAAATGGTTGATGTGAGGCTTGACACACCAGACATTACAAGAATAAACACTTAGTTATAAACTAGGTTGCATGGGTGGACAACCAGATAGGTGTTTACTTCCAAATGTTTACTAGCAGTTACAAGATGTCGAACCCAAATAATGGTCGTTAGGGGTAATTGGATGACCTTTGATGTCAAGTCAAATACAAGTTCTGCATAACATTGGTAAATGATAACATTTTTTCAAAGTTTATGTTTGATATAACAGGTGTAGAAGAGACAAGTATAGAAATAAGATTGGTTGATGGAGATAGTGAACAATCTGGACGTGTTGAAATCAAATATCTTGGTGAATGGGGTGTGATATGTGATGATAGTTGGGATAATAATGATGCTGCTGTAGTCTGTAGTATGTTAGGATATAACAGGTAGGTTATTTCTTATGATTTGTTTTACATTGGTGACTGTCTTCAATAGACAGTTGAAGTTTTTTTTTAAAGTCAAGTATAGATGATTGTCCATTTTAAATCATGTTTTGTAAAGTCTGATTTTTGTGTTGTTTTTGTATCCTTTGGTAAAACATGCATAACAGTATAATATCTAAGCTTAAAATGTTTGGGTTATAGGCATTGGTCTTATCATGCTCATTATTGACACTTAAGTCAAATGTGCTGTGTAGTAACTTCTTTATAATGTTTATCAAGAGTATTATTTTTGGATAAAACAATCATATTTACCTTCAAAAAACAAAGCGGCATTTGAACAAATTCCAAAATCAACATATTATTCAAACTATGTTACATGAATAAGTTTTAAGTGTAGTAAAATACTTGCAGTATTCATGATCACTTTTTTATTTTAAAATTAGCAATTTGTCCAAGAGATTTTCAAGGGAACTGTATACAATGTATCTTATTTATTGAATTTACAGAGTGTCTGCTAAAGCATCCGGTCATTCTAAGTATGGTTCAGGAAGTGGTGATTTCTTCCTAGATGAAGTAAACTGTATAGGAATAGAAGATTCTATAACAGAATGTGAACATACAGGATGGAAAAATCATGATTGTCATTCATTTGAGGTGGCTGGTGTTTCTTGTAATACACAGAAAGGTTTGTATAATAATCTCAACGAAAATAAAGATATTTTAGCAATTTATATAGGCTTGGCAAATATTGGTGATATCACCTGTATACACCGATGTTTGATTATGACTATGAATTACTTGGTAGGAGATGCTATTAACTCTTTGTTATACGCCAGAAGGGTCATATTTAGTTATGGTATACATTGTCAGTCTATCTGTTTGTCTGTCTGTTTGCAATTTTAATATTGTTCCTAATTCAGGATTATTGAATTACTGGTAAATAAAAGGATGTGTCACAAACTTTTTCCAGGTTCATTGCTCAAAGGTCATGGTCACTCAGAGGCAAAGGTCACCATAACATCAATGGAAAGACACACTGTATCAGATTTCTGATTAAAAAATTGTATTTTTTTTTTAATGCAAAAGACTTTCAGTTAGATATTTCCGAAGGAAAGACCCATTGAATGGCTATTTGCTTTTTTAAAAACAATTAAACATAGGAATGGCTTGTTATGTTAACTCATTGAATATTACAAATTATATTTACAGCCTGTTCAAGTGATAAATATTCATGTAATAATGGTGTATGTATTGATCCTAGTGATGTCTGTGATGGAACATGTAATTGTTTACCTGATTGTTCGGATGAAAAAGGAGATAATGAACACAATTGTACCCGTAAGTTTTTGTTTTTTCTTCTTACATCAAGACAGGATTCCATGACTGGATTTTAAACTAGTCTACTAACTGTCTTGCCTTTGCTTTTGATTGTTGTTTAGATGATAATCAGTGTTCATTTCTGTTAGTCATTGCTTAAAATGATGAACATGATTTTACTTACATGAATTAGGAACTCATATTTGGTTCAGGTTATATTTGTCAGATGGTAACACTGTTTAAAAAAGTTTGTAGTTTGATTAACCCATAATTTGAATGTTAATATATTTCTATAGATATCACTGTGGAGATAGTAGGTGTTATATATATTTCTATAGATATCACTGTGGATATAGTAGATGTATAATATATTTCTATAGATATCACTGTGGAGATAGTAGGTGTTTGATATATTTCTATAGATATAACTATGGAGATAGTAGGTGTTTGATATATTTCTATAGATATCACTATGGAGATAGTAGGTGTTTAATATATTTCTATAGATATAACTATGGAGATAGTAGGTGTTATGTATATTTCTATAGATATCACTATGGAGATAGTAGGTGTTTGATATATTTCTATAGATATAACTATGGAGATAGTAGGTGTTATATATATTTCTATAGATATAACTATGGAGATAGTAGGTGTTTGATATATTTCTATAGATATAACTATGGAGATAGTAGGTGTTTGATATATTTCTATAGATATCACTATGGAGATAGTAGGTGTTTAATATATTTCTATAGATATAACTATGGAGATAGTAGGTGTTATGTATATTTCTATAGATATCACTATGGAGATAGTAGGTGTTTGATATATTTCTATAGATATAACTATGGAGATAGTAGGTGTTATATATATTTCTATAGATATAACTATGGAGATAGTAGGTGTTTGATATATTTCTATAGATATCACTATGGAGATAGTAGATGTTTGATATATTTCTGTAGATATCACTATGGAGATAGTAGATGTTTGATATATTTAATAGATATCCCTATGGAGATAGTAGATGTTTGATATATTTCTATAGATAACACTATGGAGATAGTAGATGTTTGATATATTTCTATAGATAACACTATGGAGATAGTAGATGTTTGATATATTTCTATAGATATCACTATGGAGATAGTAGATGTTTGATATATTTCTATAGATAACACTATGGAGATAGTAGATGTTTGATATATTTCTATAGATATAACTATGGAGATAGTAGATGTTTGATATATTTCTATAGATATCACTATGGAGATAGTAGATGTTTGATATATTTCTGTAGATATCACTATGGAGATAGTAGATGTTTCAGTTTGATATATTTAATAGATATCCCTATGGAGATAGTAGATGTTTAATATATTTCTGTAGATATCACTATGGAGATAGTAGATGTTTGATATATTTCTGTAGATATCACTATGGAGATAGTAGATGTTTGATATATTTCTGTAGATATCACTATGGAGATAGTAGATGTTTGATATATTTCTATAGAAGTAGATGTTTGGTATACTGTGTTTTTCTCTAGTAGTAGATGTTTGATTTATTTCTATAGATATCACTATGGAAATAGTAGATGGTACACAGGAAGGTTCTGGAAGAATAGAGATTATACATAATGGTTTACGTGGTACAGTATGTGATGATTCCTGGGATGATGTTGATGCTACAGTTGTATGTAGAATGGTTGGATATAGGTTTGTGTGCATTGATACTTACATACACATTGGCCTCCAAAAGTCTTTGGTCATAATCCTGTTTTTAAACTTGTTTATATTTTGCCATGTAAAAAGAAATAACATGGGTCAGAAGTACAGTTGGGTGCACGGCTGGATTTCAAATCTCATGTCCCAAAGGGGGTATGGTTTTGAATTCCATCGGAGAAGGTTATACCCTTCCATGAAAATTTGAGAATGATGTCAATTTTCCTCCATCAATAAGGTGTATGGAGAAGTTTGTGGAAGAGTAAGTAAGTTCTGGTCATAAACAAGGATCCAGGATAGCTAGGTAAATTGTGCTGGATGCAGTAAAATAACTTAAATTGTGTTGACATTACATTAAACCCAATCTGATTAAAACCCGATCTAAAATTTTCCGCTCGCCTACTTGCTAATTTAGATCTGGCCTTTTTCAAACGAGGGCTACGTTGTGTTAACCTTTTCTCATCATAATATTAATGACAAAATTGTTATGATACGTAACTTGTTTACATCGTCTATGACAGGCAATTTGAAATGAGCCATCCAATCATAGACTGTGAATAATACCGCTGTTAAATTAACTTACAAACCTTGGTCTAAAAATAGAAATTACGAAATCAAAATGTTATTAATAGTGCTTCGTCTAGATGAAAGCTACGCATTGATTAGTCGACATAAAGGTCATCTTGACGTGACCCTCCATTGAGATAGTAGAGATCCTGTACGACAATGCCCTATGGGATATCTGTTTACAGAGGTTGCATTAAACCCAGTATAAAAAGAAATAAAGGGTTCTTTCCTATATTAAATTAATGTTGAAATAATAAATTGAAGGAAGTTCAGGATTTTGAAAATTTTGGCTTAGGTCAAGATATCTTGGCATGTCCAGGAATAGGAGTCAATTGATTGCTGTGATATGACTGAAAAATTGTCAAAAAGTGAAAGTCCCCATTATTTTAGTGACTATCCTTTAATTCAGAATAAGGCATTGGAGGCAGAAAAACGGGCAGAGTGCATCAGAGGGTTTTGAGCTCATTGTAACTTTTTCTGCATGGGAAGGAGAAAAAGGCCAAGGAGGAGAGTAAAGGAGCTAGATGCAGCACCCAGCTTTTCTGCTTTAAAAAAAGTAATTTTTTTCTAATTTTGACAGATATGGTACAGCAGTAACTGGTGGAGGTTTTGGACCTGGTACAGGAGCTGTATGGTTAGATGATGTAGAATGTACTGGATCAGAAGATTCATTACTTGATTGTAGAAAGAGTGGGTGGGGTGTGACTAATTGTGATCATTCTGAAGATGCTGGTATCATATGTTCTAATACTCCACCTGTAACAGAAATACCCACTGGTAAGATAGATGTTCTTGTATGATTGTTTCATGTGTTCACATGGTGCAAAATTGTAATTTGCAGATTAAGGGTCTATAGTCATGTGATCTACAACAACAATGTATATGGTAAACAAGAATCTGTTTTTCCTAGTTTTTCTTCCCGGACAAATAATTGAGTATCATCAAATACTGTGTATAATCACTACTACCCAACAATCTCAAGTGACCCTGTGAGTGTTGATCGCTTACTCTAAATCTTCTTTACAAAATTGAATTGAGCCGTAAACAATGTCATATGAAGAAATTATTTGTGCAGAGGATTCAGAGTAAACATTTACAACACACAGGTGATGTTGTCATTCCTGAGCAAAGATATGTAATACATGTTGTTATTTTATGCATAATTTGAAGCAAACATATTATTTGGCTGCTGCATGGATTTGATGAAAAATGAGTGTTTACATTCTGGAAATCATGTGACTATAAACCTTGATACTCAAAAACCATATACATGTTATGTAAAAGTCACCTAACTATTGTTACAGGACTATAGAACTGTTCATACATCTATATTGAATGTCTGATTTCTGATATAACAGCAGTGTGAAAACATGTCAGGAACAGCAACAATAAAAAACAAAGACCTTCAACACAGTCAGAAAGCAAGCAAAGAGAGAAATGCTTTTGAAGTTTTTAAAATAATGAAAACAACAACCTAAGGGGTTCCTGCCTTGGAGTATGCAGTGGCAAGATCATTGACATTATCATCATACATATATATTTCAGTTTCATCAGATGGTGTTATTATTGAACTAGTAGATGGTCCGACATCATCGTCAGGTCGTGTTGAGGTGATATATAATGGTGAACGTGGTACTATATGTGATGATGAATGGGATGATAGTGATGCTTTCACTGTTTGTAGAATGTTAGGATACAAGTAAGTCAAGTCTATCTGTCACTGCAATACTATTATAAATCCTTCTTCATTTACGTGTATTTAGAACAGTTCGTGTGCTGTCTAATATCAGTTGTTGAGTCAGCTATGCTGAAATAAATTTGTTAGCCAAAAATGTGAAGCTGTGGTCTAACTATCTTACAAATAATATGATATCTGTCTTAAAATTTGCTACCTCTACATGTCTGATAAAAAAATTGGTACTAGGTCAACTTTTAAACAAATCTAAACCTAAGTTGTTCGATGATTAAGTTTGACATTCTGTTACATTAGCAATATATTGCTTCTTAGTAGACATACAATTTATCATATCAGTATTGTACTGTCCATTGTACTGACTAGTGGTTAAGTGTCTACTTGTGGTGCGGGAAGTATCAGGTTGGATCCTGGCTGCATTATACCATAGACATTCAAAATACAGTAGTTTTAGGAGCTTCCTTGCTCAGTGTTGAGCATTTAAAGGGTAGTATTACGGAGATAGAGTTAAAGCAGCCAGGTAAGTATTTGTCAGTCAATACATTGTTAGTACCACAATACCTCTGTAACTTACATCATTTGTTGATTATATTGGAGATTAAATAAAACTTCTTTATCTTCCATTTTACACAGTTCTGGTTCAGCCAAGATTGAAGGTTTTTATGGACCTGGCAGTGACAGTTTACGTATATTGTTGGATGATGTAGATTGTAATGGTCAGGAATCATCTATCTCACAATGTAATCATGCTGGGTGGGGTATCAACAATTGTGGACATGGAGAAGATGCTGGTGTGGAATGTTATAATGAAGGTGACCTTGATTCAGATGTAGGTCAACCTGGAAGTGATGACGATGTCCTTGGTTCTTTTACTTGTGGTGAGATGTTTGTTATTATTTATGTTGCCTGGCGTCGAATTCATTACATTTGCTAAGAGAATCGCTTGAATTACAAGAGCTTATGAAATGTTTTAGTTAACGGTTATAAAATTAGCTTTAGTGATGATAAAATCATTGTGACATCCATGTAGTGACAAAAACATGTTGTTAGTGTAGACCATAACTTTCAAAACATCTGACTGATATAAAACTCCATCAGCTTTGAATAAGTATATTGCATGGATGAGTTTTCAATATTTAATTGATATGAAAACTGTCTATTTCAGTATTTTGCAAGTAGGTTTTTCAGTATTTTCAAAACTTTCAACTTCCACCCATGATATTGTGACTTAAAACATTAATAATTTGTACCTGAGATCTTTTTAAATAACTTTAATTCCTTTTAGTCAAAAATTAGTTTTCAGTTTAAAATTATGTGTAGTTCTGTATTTGAGATTTTTCATACACGACTAATTTGGAATCATAGGTGGCATAACAGTCAATAGAATTGGTTGTCCAAACTGGTCATTTAAGCAGCAAGTACTAAATCTTGTTTGTAGATTTTGGTTACCTGTACAAAAAGTGGTTGTCCCAGACAACTCTGCAGTGCACCAACTTACTTTGTAGACTGGTATGATATATAGAATATTTTCCATTTAAAGGTTTAAGACCACTGGAATTATCATCGAGGAAGAAGAGGGAAGAGCCAGAACGTGAAGAGAAAGAATTAGCCCCGCCCCCTAAATTTGAACGTATTATTGGAGGGTTTACAGCAGCTAAAGGTTTCTACCCATGGCAAGTTGGTGTAAGAAGATATATACAAAATGGAATATACAGTCACTGGTGTGGTGGAACTATATTAAGTCCAGAATGGATTCTTAGCGCAGCACATTGCTTCACGTATGTCAAATGTTTATGAATTTCTTACTTTCACAGCATTTGTGTTATTTGCGCGCTACATGACCAATAATTGTCGACGCGCCTTAAATCAACATGAATATTGAATTTTAACATTTCTGTTTACCAATGTACAAAATGTATCAGTGTAAAGAAGTAACACAATTTAATCTCTTTGTGTGACTTGACTCATACTAAGAGGGGCCGGCACAGTTCAAACCCACTGAAGACACTATACATGTATACCAGTATATGTCTCCCAAAAGAATATTCATACAGGCTGTCAACCAGTTCCTTTATTCCTATATTTTCCTATATTTTGGGTTTCATTCCTTTATTTTCAAAAGTGTCCTATATTTCCTATATTTATACTATATTTTGTCAATCATTCCTACATTTTTATAAATCATTCTAGTTTGATAATGTCGAGTATGTTTAATTGTTTTTTCATATATAATTGAGTGTTTTGTTTCTGTTTCCTTTTATACCTCTTATACCGCTTATAAGTTGAATAATGTAAGTGCCTATGATGAGTTGTTCTAGTATTTGGCTGTCAAGTGTCAGTATTCAAGTTGCCCTAACACTTTGCTACATGTACAGCTCTTCATTAACCCCTCTAGAAAAAAATAGAAGATATGTTCTTTGTTCAAATTTTCAAAGTGTTCTATTCAATTGTATTTTGTAGTCCATGTCACTTAATGATCATTCACTGCAACCTATAAAATACTTAATAATAAAAAGCTTAATTATACCACACTTTGGTGAAGTAAAGCAATTGCAAGGGTATACGATAATATCATAATCTACTTGTAGGTAATTAACGGTACCACTGTTGCGTTTATAGATCTTTCAATCCTCTCAATCTGTAGGCATGCAACCTTCCACTTATTCATTGTATATCATCAGAAATATAGTCACATAGTTATTGAAAGAAATTAATTTATGAACCTGTTTTTCTTTACTGATAGGGCTAGAAACTGGGTAAAAGGTCTGAAAATATTGTCTAGTATTCCCCTTAAATGATTATGAGTGACAAATTTTAGCCTCAGGTTCAAAAGTAGTTCTGTTTGGGTGTAATTTTTTCTCTCAATGTATATAGCACATTGTAGTTATTACTTTAGTAAAACAGTTAAAAATATCTCCTGTAACTATTAAGTCAAGAACCTTCATATTGGCATGCAAAGAAAGATCATTCAAATGACACATTTGATGCCAAAGGTAACCTCTATTCAGGAGTACTAATTTTCATGTATAATTATTTATAGGAGTCTGAAAAAATAGTTTCTGAGTAGATTATATTTAGAACTTTCATATTAGGCATGCATTATCCACAATGTTAAAAAAACTAGAGCAAAATTGACAGGATTCACAATCTTAACATAGAAAAATTGTTAAAATAATCTTGTCTGAAACCATGTGACCCAGAGCAAGTAGAATTTGATGTCGCATCCTCTAGGGGTGTTCTGGACTACACTGATTATTTAAACATCTTCTTTTGGGGTTACTTATATAAAGGAGTATGAAATAAGAAAATTTGAAGTCCTCATTTAGTTACTTTGATGAGTAACTATCATGAATCTTTCATTCAGTTTGTTGTGAATGTATGATGCATTGGCAGTTGATACACTCTGATCATCAGCTCTGTGTATCTGAAAAGGCTACATCAGCTGCTGTAATAAACGGAAGGTTTCTGCTTGTATCAGAACACATGATGGAAGAATTCATTTTCTCAAGATAGATTAAAAGCCCATATTCTGGGTACTAAAACGCATCCATTTACTGTACCCCGAATATATTTTGTTTTCACAAATTACTTGCTGTTGCTTATAACTAATTCAAATTAAGAGTATAGTGTATATATTAATATATATTATGTCTCTGACATATCTATACACATTATAAATATATTGTCACATGTTAAAGATTGACAATCATAGTCTTCTTCTTCTATTTTGCTCCAAATTCAATTCCTTTCAATCAAATTTTCTTTTCCAAAACAGAATATCAGTATATCATTGTTACTGAGTTGCGAGGTTTCTTTTAATTGTTCAATGCTATTTTTGCCACGTTTAATTTTATCGCGCTTGCTTTTCTCTCTATTTACAAAACTAGTATAAGTCACCTTCTCCTGCGTATCTGTCTAAAATATTTTGATATAATTTATAATATATAATATACTACCCTTTTAACCCTTGTTAACTGTGATACTTGCTCAAGTTTGGTTGAATTTTCATAAAAACCAACCCTTTATAGCATTATACAAAAGTACTATACTGCAAATATATATTTAAATGTACATTGTTCTCGAATGTTCTCTCCTTTACAACTGTATGTTATTGATTATATGTAATGTCATTGTCACGTGATTGTATATTTATGAAATTCATTGTATGTTCACGCGGGTCCATTGGCCTATTGATTTGAAAATAAAATCTTCTTCTATATAAAACCTGTCTTTAAACAATGTTTTGGTTAAGTCATTTGAAGTAATACAATGGTAATTGAAACTTGTAATAATTCAGAACATGTTCTTATTTAGTCTTTGAGCAAAAATAGTATGCCTAAAGCGACCTTAATGTATTTGAATACTGCTCAAAAGTTCCTATACTTCTACTTGGTTTTCTCTAAAAGTTCCTATAGTTTGAAAATAAAATTCCTATATAAATTCCTATATTTTTATCAGTTGTTGGTTGACAGCCTGTATTCATAGAGCATAGTAACAACTTCTTTTCCTATGGACATTCATGTTAGAACATGAATTTAAGATGCTTAAGCTTCTATAAAATAACTTGAGGTATACATGTATGTTTCAAGACAGCCAGTCTGTGCTTTGAGATAACCCAAAATTATATTGGCTTGATTTCAGCAGCAATTCCTTGCTTTAACCAATGAAACTGTCTCCTCGAATTTTTATCTAGCAAAATACGCCCCAGTAGCAATACAATGATATACAGTTACATAAAAATATTTCTCAATTTCTGTAATCAAGGGATAACTATGATGTTTTCTCGATTATTGTAGAGATATACCTAAAGGATTGATAGCTGTAAGAACCGGTGATCATGACAACAAGGTAGATGATGAATATGAACAAGAATTTGAACTGGAACAACTGATAAATCATCCTTTATATGATGGTATGTATTAGCACTTTTCAAGAGAGATCAAGTTTTCATATTTGACTTTTTTACTCAGAACCTATTAACTGAGAATTTCTAGTTATTGACATACTTTTTTAATGTTAAGATGGGTAGTTTTTGGCTGCAAACGTCATGTGCCAAAATGTCTTTTGATTTCTACTGTCGTCTGTACGTTCATATTTGTGGTGGGTGAATTATTGCCCTCTGATTTGCCTCAGTCACAGAAATGAGTTTTTTTAATGTATTTAACTCTATTATTATTTATGTTGAATGCAGGTCTGAAGTGTGCATTACTCTAATTGCTTTACCTAAATATTCTTCATTTTCAGAGCATTTAATTTTACAACCTCATAACCTGAAAAAAAAACATTAAAAATAAAATTTCGAGGTTTGCCTACAATTTTGCATTGGGACATTGGGATGGCGAATAGCAAAGAAATTTTAAGATTATGACAGTGTGATCATTTTATCTTTACTTTTTTTCTCATTTTACTCATACATATGTATTGCTTCCTGGTCTAAATAAATGTCAGACAGGCCTTTCCATAGTTTTGCAACATCTTTTAACTGTTTAATGTACTCATATATTTTGTATATTTTCAGAGGAGACTTTTGACTATGACATAGCATTGATAAAGATAAGTCCTTTATGGGGTTCTGGTATAAAGTTTAATGATTATGTACAACCAGCATGTCTTCCACATGTTAATGAGGAATATACATCGGGTAAAAAATGTCATGTATCAGGATGGGGGAAAACAGAACATGGTAAATATCACATTATCGTTTATGCTTTTTGGTACAATATTGTGTTAAACATTAAAAATATATTTTTTATATTCATACTGTCAAAAAGACATCATCCTAGAGGATAAATGATGTATGTCATCTTGACCATTTATGACGTCATACAGTCTTATCGCGCCTTTAACAATGTGCTAATTACACGGCAATACCAACAGACGAAGTGGCTAAGTCGATAAACAAAAATGAAATATAACAAGAAGAGCATGTTATCTTGCTACATGGCTTGAAAATGAAAGATACTTGACATACTGAAGAATAAAATTATTATTTGAAAACAAATTATTATAGTAAAATGACAGCAACAAGAGTGGTGAAAGTATTTAAATTCGGTCTAATAAAACAAATAACTCAATAACAAATGGCATTGCGGACAATATGCAAGTTTACAAACTGGTTGTTCAGACCTACGGAGCTATATATAGCCCTCAGCTGCGCTTCGGGCCATATACCTTCCTCAGTCTGAACAACCAGTCCGTAAACTTGCATATTGCCTGCAAAGCCATGTGTTATTTGTTTATTATATAATGACAGAATTTTTGTCCAAGGATTTGAGTGCCCTTGTAGATGCACAGTGAAAAAGTGAGATTTATTTTATATATTTATGTTTCAGGTTATCAGAATTTACTGAAGTCAGCCAGAGTTCCATTGATAGATGATGGAGTATGTAACAGAATATATAAAGATTTAACTGATAAAATGGTCTGTGCAGGATACCTTGAAGGTGGTATTGATACCTGTGCAGGAGATTCTGGTGGACCACTTGTATGTGAGATAAATGGGCGCTATACAGTCATGGGGGCTACTTCTTGGGGCGCACAATGTGCTCAAGCCAATGCTCCAGGTGTTTACGCTAAAGTTACTGAGTTTATTCCATGGATAAAATCAACTATTAAACAGTACTCAAGAAAATAAATGATTAGATAAAAGAAAATTGAAATAGTATTATTATTTTTTATAATACTGGCTCAGTTAAACCCTTTATCTTACATGCATGCCTTGTTATTTTTATCTTTTAAGCGCATCTTTTATGAATACATGCTGTAGAGTGCTTAAGTTATATGTCAAAAACATGTGTTCAAACTTGTTTGAATTTTTTTGAAAAAAAAAATCATCATGATTCATAATAATGTGAACCAGTCATTGAATGTTTGAAGGCTGTTTAAAAAACTGTTATACAATATTCATTGTTACATAATATTCTGTGTCATTTAAACCTAATTGGACATTTTTTACTTAAGTATTCGACTAAAGACTTTCTTCTGATAAGATATTTTGTAAAAGCTACGTATTGAACTGAACAGAAAAATTCTTTATAAAGACTTACATTGTATTTCTTTTTAATCATAGACTTATAGCATGGACCTACCTGATTCAGGTCTATGATATTAGTTTACAAGTTGGCTGTGCCAACTATACTACTTCTTATTAGTACTGGGTACCCATACTCAGGCTTTTATATGTATATATATCTATCTATTTTTTTTTTGTTATTTTTTTATTACATGTGTATCAAAATGGAGTACATGTTTCTTTTAACATGTATACAACAATTGTGGTTGCTATGGCCACGATGCAATGATAAAGTTCAGGAATACAAATCATGTGGTCCATTTGATTACCGGCCACTGCAAGTTTGACTCTACCATGAAAGTTTGATATTTTATTGCCAATTTTCCTTAGTAAATGGGGAAGTTGTCAACTTTTAGTGGAAAGAGTTGTAGACCTACTGGTTTGAAAAAAACATGATATGATTAGGCAGCTGCTGAATGTGAATCCAAAAATCTTAGTATCCGAAACTTTTATGATAGTTATATAAATCTGTGATTCAATTTAAAAAAGTATTGCTATTTTAATTAGTAGATGAACTTTCAATAAGAAGAAACGTTGTAATTATGTAAGGTTATTATATGCTGTTAGCAGATAGAAGTTAGTAAAATCCAGCATTTAGTCTGTTAGTCTCCGTGTAGAGATAAATTATAGGCTTCTTTAGCTTGGCAAGAAAGGTCAGGTGATAGAAAAATGTCTTGGCTGGTAGTTTATAGCATTTAGTGTTGTTACACTGAGTTTAATCCAAATACGAAAAAAATATACAGTGTTTTTTTTTTGTGTTGCTAAAGTATATAAATATGTTTGCTGTCACCCTTGATTGTGTGTTTTGATGTCTTTATAATGTACTGTTAGAAAAGTTTTCAAAGTCTAATGTCATTTCTTTGTATCTGTGCAGATAATATATATATTCCGGGTATGTATTATTTTAATTTGTATGTATAGCCCTTCGTTTCCTTTAAGACATTATAAATAAATTATTACTCTCTAATGGTTGCCTTCTTTTATATTTTCCCACTCACCCATGCAGTTTACTAAATTGGCCATAAAGTGACTAAGCAAGCTTTAAGAATCATGGGGCTACATGGATAAACCATACACCCTTTGAGTAATGTCAAGTGTCATTTTGTAGTCAACCATGCTTTGTATATCTTTTTATCTGTAATGGTAATACATATTTGATGATAAAACATGGACCATATATACACTTTACATTACCCTATAAAACAGTATTACATGTATAGGTTCATTGTTTTAAACAACAATCTTAAAATTCAATTTTGAATTTTAACTAAGTTCACTAAGTAGTGGCTGCCTGCTATTGGTTTTAGGCCAAAAAAATGTTTATACTTTTAAGATAAGAAGTAATTAAAGCTTAAAAATCTAATAATGGTTATAAAGAGCAAGGTAAGTGATGTAAGTGGTAAAGATAGAATATTGAACACTGATATAAATCAGAGCAAGGCTATGTTTTTTTACTAAAATCATATAAGAACTTCTATCTTGACTTTGATCGCCCAATGATTGGAATAATTTCTATATTTTAGAACCATATTGTGCATAACAATCAACATAAGATATTTTCTTATAAAAGGTTAACACTCCTGACAAAATGAACATACATGTTTATAAAATGTGTTAGACCAAAAGCCCGTTTTATGAACGGGACCAGACCAATTTGGTCTTTATCCATTATCTAAACTCTTCTAATAGAAGAACTCTTCTAATAGAAGGCTTTCAGTTTCATCAACCACTGTGAGGATTTTATTTTGAAAAATCGTCAACTAGCAACCGCCTCAACAATATGTAGCTAACATTATTACTTCGATGATAAATGTAAATACCTTGTAATGGCGATTTCGACGTGCATTTTGACCGGTAACTTGTCAACTGATCTTTATCTAATATTGTTTAGAGACGAAATCATAAGAATATTGGTCATAACTGTTATGTCTGTGCGATTAGGTTTTAATGAAACCCTCTGACTTCAAATTCGGCATAAAAAGTTTAAAGTAAGCAATAGAAGACGTATATTGTATCTGGTGAAATGGAAAAGCGGTTGAATCAATTATAGGTTGATAAGAAATCACTTAAATAATTCAAGAGACTCTTGTAAAGAAATGGAATTTTAGATATACTGTCAAAGAAAAGAATGAACACATTCAAGAAATTTACCACAATGCATGTTCAAGGAAATGTTTTTGTCAAAAAGATAGGAAGACCTTTAGCACCATCAATCAGCTTATTACAGGTCACACAAAGTTGAACTGTCACTGGTAAAAACTAGATACCACTAAAGACTCCAATTGCAGTTCATGTGACTTTGACTGTATCAAATATGAGACAGAAAGGTCGGTTCTAGTGAGAGCGACGGATGATATTATATCTAAATACCAACTAAACTGTTAAGTCATATTTATGTCTGTCTTGGTGGGAGAGTTGAAGATGCCTGTGATGAAGCAAAGCAAAGCTTTAATCTAGCCCTGCAGTCATACATAAAACAAAATAAAATAGATTTTAGTATGCTTACAGCGCTTTGATTTTGTATGTGTATATAATAAGTATTTATGTATAAGTTTATTTTTGTATTTTTCTAAAATCTCATGATCAACTTTTTTCTTCATTTCGTAAACAAGATTTTTGTAATGTCGTTAGTCCCGTAGTGTTTAAAAGTACATAGTAATGAAGTACACATTATGACGACAACGATACACATAGAGACTATCAGCTACTTCGATAGCGTATTAGAATGACTACAACAACAACAAATACTACATGTAACAACAGTTTGTAAGTCACAGCAGTAAATACATCTGTCAGTTGAATAACATCAGAAATAAACATGGTTTTAATGCCTTAAAGTTGAAATAAATCTTTATCATAAAACTTCCCTGACTCAGTAACTGCAGCCTTGCCAGATGTGGTTGACAAGGAAAACAAATTTTCTGTTGTCATAGATTCTTGACTCTGAGTATGAGGCAGCCTAGGTCCTCTCTTAAAGAGGAAACTATTACTAGGCTTTCACTGCAGTTAAAATGTTAATGTTGTGTTTAAAATATTTCAGGGTGGTTATGGTGCACCACAAGGGTACCAACCACCAGGAGCTCCACCAAGTAACCAGTTATATGGTCAGCCAGGACAAGGATATGGCCAACCTCCGACTCAACAACAAGGATACAGACCACCTGGTCAATATGGACAACCTCCTCAAGGTGCCCCTGGTCAGAATGGTGCTCCTGGACAACCACCAAGGGGTCAATATGGTGCTCCCCCAGGTCAGGCACCACCTGGACAATATGGGGCTCCAGGTGGACAGTATGATGGAGCACCTCCTCAAGGGTATGGTGGTCAACCTCCTGGATATGGTCAGCAGCAACAATATGGTGGGTATGGTCAATAACCACAATATGGACAACAAGGAATGGGAGGGTATGGTGGACAGGCATGAAAAATGTTAAATACCATTACATGTCAATGGGTCGAATAAAACTAGTCAAACTACGAGAGAATGAAGAAAGATGTAGTCTAATTTTGTGCTTGATCATTAATATTGAACAGCAAATTGGAAATAGTTCTGCAACATGCTGCATACTTTCTGAAAAGTTTATCATACATGTGTCATTATTTTGTCTGGTTTTTTTTACCTAATGTGATATATTTGTGGAATGGACTTACAAAGAATTTTATAATAAGACTTTATTTTGAAGTTATTACATATGATTACAAAGAAGAGCCGTTGTCAGCCAGTGGTTATAATTTGGCAATTATGTTTCCACTCAGGTCACATGTCATATCTACCATGTTTACTTAATATAAATGTACAGAAATGAATAGGGAGAAATGTTGTAGTTAACTTGGATGGGTTGCTTAAGCATATCCCTAACTAGCACTTTGTACATTGGTATCCTTAATACACCAAAAGGAAAACATGTGTGATGTCATATTAAGGGTTCCAGGGGTCAAAGTGCTAGCTAGCAATATGCTTTGGCAACTAGCCCCTTTGTTGAGGATTAGTTAGCTAGTTGTTGAGAAAAGCTGATTTGCCATTTAGCATACAGAACCATAATTTACATATGGAAAAATAGCACAAAACAAAAAATATACAAGTATATTGATTTTACAAGTTCTAAAATACATTACAGAATGTGTTCTACATATGGTTTATTTGAAAAAAGCATCCTGTAAGATGAGAATATGTGTGCTTGTTAGAAATTAATTCTTAGAATTATGATCCTTTAAGTGTTTGTTCAAGTATTTAATTGGTACAACTTAAGATACTGTTAAGGGTTTCATCACATTGGTACTGAAAGTTAGTCATCTGATTTTTTATCATTAAGTGTTATGATGGCTTTATAGCACACCACGTAGTTACATTATATTGTATCATCTGAGGAGAGGACAAAAACATGCTTTTAAACAAAATTTTATTGGTGCTTCTACTAATTGCCGGACTGTACCCAGCACTTGAGGCTGGTAAGGTAAGACTATTAAATTATTTTAATTTTAGTATAATATTGTTAAAGCGTTTATAACATACTGTTGGTATCATAGACAACTGGCACATATTGGAGACAAAAACACTATATATACAGTCATATAATGTACATTTGTGTATTACTGACATTTTAATTAGTTGCCAATTGACGGTTAACAAAATTTAATGTCATTTTATATTGATTTTGTGTCTTCTGTGTCAATAACCCTGATCTGAGTTGATAGTGGTATTTGAAATCGCCATCCAATTTCAGATATGATTTCTGGTGTAAGCAAAAATTTCAGGTGTCATTTGAACAGTATGTGAAATAGAATAATTCATATTGAAATCATAATTCACCTTGGGTAAAACAAATTAGCATTTTTGGAGTAATATAACGTATAATGTGTATAGTACTTTTGTCTTGATATCATCATCAGTGATAATAATGACTATGTCTATTGAAAGGCATGTAAGGCTTTCTGATAAAACTAACACATTTTTTGTTGGGTAAAAATACTTTTTTCATAAATTTTTGTCATCATGGCAAATTCAGAATATTGATTTTAAATGTACTACATTTGTAGCTCACAGATTTGGTTTATTTTTTTCTATAATTTCAAATACCATTCAGTGTCAGAATATGTTGCAAGAAACATGCAATAAAAGTCACAAAAATGCACTTAAAGTGTCTCTACTGTGACATACGGGGAAGATTTTTACTACATGAAGCACCATCGTTTGTAGTTGTATGTCAATTTGCACTAAAATTGTCATTATCAAAACACTACTTTCCTGCTTCCAAAAAATATTTTCGTACAGTTTTGATAGTTTTAGAAAAAGATATTATTTAACTCGATATCTGTAAATGAGTACCTTTAAGTTTTTAAAATATCTAACCAGGCTTGATTTATACTAAGATACTACAATTTTAAGTGGGTGGAGAAAATGTGAAACAAGCCATGCATATACAATTCAGATGTGCTGTTATGGTCAATAGCAGTAAAATTGTGCATTGTTATAAAAAACCAACAAATCATGATTAGTATCATGATGAGTGCCAAACAAATGATGGTTAAATAGTGACAATAAAATATTTTTGTTCTTTCTTTATTATGCTTCTTTGTAATTAGCCTGAGTATGTCATTCTTCTTTAAACCATATAGACATATCATCACATACAATTTACAATGTACATATGCAATGCACTATTTTTAAAATTAATGTTAGAAGTCAAAATGGTCAGTTACGATAAGTAAAATAATATATCTGCATCACCGTTTTAACCTACGTGTATTGAGTGGGCTAGCCCATTATGTAAAGTACTTAAATAGACATGACTTACTATACAAACTGTGTTGTGTTAATGTTTGACCCCGACCTGACCATTATGCAAGAATATTCATTTATTTACAATGAATACGAATGTTGTATTAATGCTCGATTACACAGTGGCCATGATTATTATGTGTTGAAATTTAGCGCATGAACATACTTCAATAATTTTACAATCGCTGTTAAAGTGTAAAATAGGCGTGATGCTGATTTTTGGGTAGATAGTTATTAGATGCAAATGTGAAAGGTAAGATCAGAGTCAAACTTTACTCGGAAAAAAATAAATTTCAATTAATATGATAGAAGGCTAATAATAGCTATTCTAGTGCTGATCAAAGGTCGGTTAGTAAGACAATCCTCACATTTTATCTAGCAGATCATTGACACAATAACATTAAGAACTATGTTATGTACGAATTTACGAAATTATAGTTTTCATTTTTTATCCTAATGAAATAAATAAGTAAGTTAAATAGAAAAATATATAAAAAGTGGTTTATTGATATTTATTTTTCCATGAAAAAGTGAGCTCAAACATGTACATTTTTGTGCAAGTTTACATGCAGTATAGTGAAAACAGTTAAAATAAAATCTTCCAATCAGATTGTGTACACCCCCGTACAGATGCACTAAGAGTTAAAAATACAAATAAATTATACATAGTCTGAAATCAGAATGATAAAATATCTCTGTAAACTAAAATTTTAATTTCCAACAAGTCCAAAATACAACTGTACACAAAAAAGTAGTACAAACAATGAGTATGGTGTCCAATAATGGACACAGGAAATGTTAGGTACACACTTAAATTAGGTATAATTCACTTATATAAAATTGTGTTTTCGACCACAGATTTTTTTACGATGTCATAATTCTAAAATATATTACTAATTACTTTGTACGGATAATTACCATTACACTATTTTCATATAAAAGTAAGATAATAACTCACTTTCATTAAACATTTTATGAACAAGTTTACATCAGAATGTTGTTTTATAAGTTATAGATCTAATCTAATGGCATGCCAAATGATTAACGTGATGTAATCATGGAAAGGTGTTAAATTGTGTTTCCAATTTTCATGGTTTCCAAATATATTGCTGTTAGACCATAGGGAAATTTAGCCTTAATACATAGTACATGTAAATGAGATTACACATTTTAACTTGTCACTGTAGGGTTTTCAGTTACCGCGAACATTTTGTTACGTTCCGTAACGTTCGCTAACAGTCATTATTGAATGGCCTGTTAGCGGAAAATGTTTAAGGCCAACAGCAAACGGTTTTAGTATATAGAACGTGAGTATAAAATAACCTAAAACATTATAGTTCCAGTACATTTTTCAAATAAGTAACTGCCATTGCGAATAGACTATATCCGGAATTCAAATATTTTGGTTTTCCCCTCCGGTACAAACTTTCACCGTTACAATGAAAACACGTGTAAAAAACAATAGGATTTAATCCATAGTTCGTGCTGTTTAGCAATCATGTGTAAAAAATTTTGTTTGTACTGCCTGTGCACGGACGGAAAACCCCATAAATTTAAATTCCCGATTAAGTCTATTCAAGGAAGTCGTTGGTGTTACAAGGAAACTTGCATAGAAAATAACGTATTTATTTCTGTATTCACTGGTGATGTGAAGTACCTACGATAATATTGCCTGGTCCAAAAGATTTCAGGCAAGTGGGATGATTATACATTATGATATTTTTAGCACTGCATTTACCCTAACCAATTTTTTGGGGGTCGGTACTAAAAGGTACCTTTCTGTAATTTTAACTTTAACAAAGTCCTTAATGCTGAACAATAAGACTATTTTTCTGTAAACCTATTGTACCTCCATTGTTGAGAGTAGCAAGTAAAATGTCAAGTGGCGGAAGCTAGGTCATTATATTGAAATACTTACAAAAAGTGATGTCGCCTTATTAGAAAACACATGTACTTATAGTTCGTACAAAAAACAAAACACTTTTTATATAAACTATATAATAAACTGCAGGCCCGGATTTACCGGGGGAGGGCACAGGAGGCACGTGCCCCCACCTGGTCCCACAACTTGATATTGACACTCATACGATGAAAAGGGCACTAAATCGGCACCATCAAAGCAATATCAACTCAACTTTTAGATCAATTTAACTATAAAATCATTCATCCGATCTTTTAAAATAGATACTGATCTAAATCGATACATTCAAGCATCTCAGGGTACCCGGATCAGGCCTTATCAAGCGTTCAAATCAATGATCGTGCAAGTGTATGCTCCGTCTTTGCAGACACATCAATAGCAATAGCTATGTATATTGTCTATATTTCACATACCTCAACAGTATATTCCATACCATCGCCAATGAAGTTACCATGGTAACGAGGCATAAATTTGCTTATTGTGGACTCTGTTATCTTGTTTATTAGTGGATATCATCGGCGTGTTCCATAGTAAGTTAGACGGCGAAAAGACGAGGACAGCTAGTCGGGTGCATTTTTACGTCACTACATGTATAATGATACTCGAACTTAGATAATTTCGAAAACATGCGCGATTGTAATGCTTTTTTATATATATTAAAATAACGGTCTTATAAATCCGATTAACTTTTAAAGAGTGATTGAGCCTACAATTATTTTATGGAAGACATTGGCGTTTTTCATGCAAGTTAGACGGAGAAAATCCGAGTGACCTCCCCAACAAGTTTTTTTACAAAAAAAAAGACTAAAATTAATCAGTGGTGAAACATTTATTATCAAATGATAAATTCATAGGCTTGTGTTTCATTAATTTATAAGTCATTGCTTTTATTTTATATCAATTTGTGTTTTAAATACTTGTATTCCTTATGATTTTTTCCAAAAGAATCCAAAAATATCATTCTTCAGCGGATCGGCAGATTTGCACGTTTTGAATCGTCCTAGCAACCATTTTTGTAAATCCGCTGCAAACGTCCGAAAAAAAACTCACAATTACGATGGTTTTCAACACAATAAATTAAGCCCCATTATTTACAAAAATATATCGTAATTTGGCGATTTTTATGTAAATTCGGCCATTTTTCTCATTGCATTCGGTGATTTTATACAAGTAACCAAATGCATTTTTTATAAAATTCTCGACATTTTAAATAAAAAAGAATGAATTTTAGTTAATTCTTATTTCTTGAAAACAATGCGATACGAGAAGGGTTTATCAAGCAAACAAATAAGATTTAAACGAACAAAAACGGACACAGGCGATATAAAAACTTAATAATAGCGCTAAATTTTTCCTTATGTTTGCCCAAAAGTGCTCAAATTTGCTTTGTGGACATCATTTTTTCGTCAGGGGGGATACCCCTCCCGACCCATCAACGATGCTTTCCTTAGAATGTAATTTAATATACTAAGTTTAATCTTCATTTTTACCTTTAAAAGCAGTGTTAGAAATAAGCACTTGCCCACTTGCTCTGCAAAGTTTGCATAAAATTCATTATTTGAGAGTTTGACATGCAAAAATTCAAAATTTTTCCTCGTTTTCGGGAGGGGTTACGCCTCCCGACCCATCCCAACCGTGCACCCCACACTAACGGCTCCTCTAGACCGGCCCTGAAACTAATCCACGACAGGGGATGCTCTGGATAACAATTAATTATAATATTTTAATATGTTGTATGAGTGTATTGTTGGAGTAATGGTAATGCGTTCTACCATTACAAGCATGATTGACCAAGAGGTGGTAGTTTATTCGCCGCACTAATTTTGTAAAAATAAATTTTACAACTATTATTTTCATTACTGCCTACCTCAGGAATGGATTGGTTCAAATTTAATGTTTACAAACACATTTGTTTTTTTTTGTACGAACTTTATAACTATTGACTACAAGTAGTAACTGAAGGTTATTAGTTACTATGGAGACAGGTTAAGAAAACCTGCAGTATGGTGAAGTGTTAAGGAAGTAATTTAGAATCAAGTAGTTAGTTTCATTGTGTTGTTTATCAAACCCTTAAGTTAAATGTTGATTTTACTTCTTAAGATTGAAGTTGTGGGCTTCTTCACAAAGGTAGACTTAGACAAAGGCAAGTACTGGTAATTGATCAGGAAACCTTATTTGAAGGGCCTGGCCACTCGCCCATCAAACATCAGTGTAAAATTAACAAAACAATGAATTACACATTATATATTGGTGTAAAATCATCAATTTTTCATCAATTTATCACAAAATGTTCGTTATATAATCATCAATACTATGGCTTACCCATAATTCATAATTGTCATTTGTATCACAATTGAACAGGGTGGTAGACGTGGTCATGGAGGACGAAAAAACAAGGAGGATAAAGATGAAGATAGGCGTGGTAGAGGTCGTGGTGGGGGTCGACATGAAGGAAGAAATTCAGATGTTGAATATTTACCACCTGTGAGTGGACAGAGAATAAGGTCAATAAATATTGTTTTTTTTTGCATGTCATAAAATAGTGAATGTATTTATGTTTTGTGCTTGTTTTCTTTAAAATTGACTAGTGGTGACTGTTGTTAAAACAGTATGTATTTTCAACTACACCATACATTGACCATCAATATTAGGATTGAAAAGACATCAATCTCTATAAACAGATATCCTATAGACTGCTGCCATACATGATCTCTAAGGATTTCACTCGGAGGGTCATGTCAAGATGACCTTTGTGTCGACCAATCAATTCATAGCTTACATCTAGAAGAAACACTATTATTAGCACTTAATTTGATAATATCTATTTTTAAACCTAAGTTTGTAAGCTTATTTGACAGTGTTGTTGTTTACAGGCTGTGATTGGACGTCTCTTTTCCTTGCCTGACATTGACGGTGTAAACAAGTTACTAAACATAATGATTGCGTCATGAGTATTATAATGAGAAAAGGTTGCCGGAATGTGACCCTCATAACGAAACAGCCAGATTTTCCATAAGCAAGTCAGATTGAAAGAGACAGCTAGTTAACTAATGTAAAGCATCTTTAATTGACTGCTGATACCAGAAATTAAAAAAAAATCAAACTAACTGTTTAAATTTTAGATTGGGTGGTGAATCTAATCGTACATTTGTTAATGGTAATGTTGAAGTATATGTTAGAAACAAATGGGGACCAGTTTGTGATGATGATTGGTATTACGTAGATGCCAATATTGCTTGTAGACAATTAGGATTTGAAAGGTAAATAACATTGGAATAACATGGATGCCAATATTGATTGTAAGTTACAATGGGATAACATGGATGCCAATATTGGTTTTAGACAATTAGGATTTGAAGGGTAAGTTATATTGGGATAACAGGGATGCCAATGTTGCCTGTAGACAATTAGGATTTGAAAGGTTAGTTATATTGGGAAAACGTGCTATGTTCTTTTCAGCAACAATGTGCAAAAAACATTGTTTGCACTGTCTGTGCACTGATTGAAAACTCCAGAAACGAACAGAACAAAATTCATTACTCTTGTCCGAGAGTTCTAAATTAGGTCTATTGTGTTGTTCTTTTTTAACCCTTTGATTTTAGCTGAGTGGTTGAGATTGCTAACTTCAACTCACTGTAATCTCACACTGGTAGAGGTAATCTGTTCATTCTAATTCAAAGTATTGGTAACTTACAATTATGCTCTCAAAGAAACAAAAGAGACCTTGACCGGAAAGGGCACCAGGATTTTTGGTACCTGAAAAGATACTGAAAATGCTGCCAAAATTATAAAGTTCAGGAAGTTCCAGGTACAGAAGAACTTAAGTTCTCATCCATGTTTATATTAAATGTTGTGTTTTGTAGTGGTGCCGACTCTTTTACTCACAAATCAGTGTATGGTACAAGTCAATGGAATAGCTCTGATATATTGATGGATGATGTAAATTGTCTAGGGAATGAACATAGTATATTGAATTGTTATTATGAACATACAAGTAACTGTGACACCACAGAACTGGCTGGAGTATCTTGTACACATAATACAGGTAAACCTTACAGTTACTCCGTATCAGAAAAAAACATTTTCCCTTGATATCTCTTCTCCTGTTATGACTATAATACCTATTATTATTTTTTCTATTTCATTTGTATAAATAAGTACATTGTTTTTCTAAGTGTGTGAAATTTGAGGAATTTAGTCTTTTTTTTAGAATTTATGTCTCTTGGATTACCTAACATTAGCTAAAAAACAGCCTTCTTCGGCAAGCTTTTTATCAAAACTTGTTAGCTAGGAAGGAGACCAAAACACCTCCCTGTAAGATAGAGATACTATTGTAGTCTAATGTTTATGGAAAGGTTCATGCCATTATCAACCCAGAGACAATTGTTTAGAAGTTGTGTGCTCTTACAATAGTACTAATCCATGTACTTCTGTCAGTAAACGAATTGCATTCAGACTGACTACAATTTTAACATTACTCATCTTGTTCAGGTTGTCCTGATGGCTGGATTGCTGGTACAGATGGTTGTTACTATTTATCTAATATAACAACTACACAGAGAGAGTTTGCTGTAAACAAATGTACTGCTATTGGCGGCCATCTTGTTAATATTGAAACTGAGGCTGAAAATCATTTCCTGTCGATAGTTTTTGGTAACATTCCAGGAGGTAAGCAAAAATATAAAAAAAATGTATAATTGAAGGCTGTATTATCATAGACTTGGCCAACTCACAGGCATGCACAGATGAAAACAAATCGCAGGTTTAGTGCAAAACGGTCATAACTCACTCTTCTTATATTGACTTATTACTGTTTTGGGCTAAACCCGCGACACATAACCCGACATCATTTCTCCTCTTCATCTTTTGATTAAGAAATAACATATACAGTTAAATCTCGATTATCTGAAATCGGATCGAACGTATATCATGGATTATCCGAAACGAACGTCCGATCCCGAACATTTTGCTATATTAAATATAATAAAAAAGTCCGCTTTATCCGAAATGGGTTATCCGAATATCATGGATAATCCAAACTAAAATTTTGGTTCCTACGAAATGAAAATTATTGATTTCACACCTTTTATCCGAAGGTCCGACGATCGTCAAGACAACTTATTATGGAGACAGACAAAAGGGCGAGAAATACATATATGCACATGTATCATGTATATTATGATGATGATCGAGTCAAAATTGATAAAATATTTGCAAACTAGTTAGCGTTAATTGACTAATACAATTGTAAATTATCAATTAGAGAAAACCTGTCGACTATCGACCCAAACGGCCAGTAATAAAGATTAAAAGGCCTGATAAAAAATATGCAAAAAATAAAAAAGAGAGAAAAAATAGCCCTCAGGCTCCTCTAGAAAGCCTATTACTTTTCTGTTAGAGCCTATTCCACAAAATCTTACTGAGAACATTGTGTTCACAATTAATTTTACTTTAATAAAATTAATGGTTTCATGGTTCGCACAGGTCCTGGAAAGTCATTTAATTTTGCTTCTTAAAATCTTTAAAAAAGCGGAAAAAGTCCTTGAATTTTGAATTTTTTTATTAATCTGTGAATTCCTCATTAACACCTATAAGACGACATAAAAATCTAAGAGTTTGTATCGCTCGCAGAATACACACAACGTGTAAATTAAGATTATGCCTATTTACCGAATTTTTTTATCAAACGAACATTGACAATTTGATGTTTTGCTTAATTGTTGTAACTACGATTACAGTTGTTAGATATTTATAGATAGAAAGAATACCGACTAACATTTCATAACTTCAATGATATTGCCCCTCGAACGAGTTGTTACGTCGTCGGCATTCTTTGATCTTTCAATCCAAAGGTTATCAATCTCCGTATTACGTCACTTTCTTGGTTTATATCGATTTTTCTTCTGGATCTTGGAAATACACTATAATGTGTATCGCATAATTTACATTGAACGTAAAATGTTAACATTGCTCACAATTATGCCGTAAGGATGAATTTCTTGAAATTTAGATAAAATAAATTTGGATAATCATATGATTTCATTTACTGTAGGTATATTAGTATTTACATCCAAATTATTGATTACTTCCAATTATAGTTAGGTATGTTGGATATAAATATAAAAAATATAAATGGTGTCACGTTTAATATAGTGAAAACGTATGTGCCTATATTAGAATATTAGATTTTATATTTTTATCATATATTTTTATTGAATAACACCCCATTTCACTGTAAAACATGAAACAATTATTGATATACAATTTTATTTCAATTTTTTTAATGTGTATATGTATTATTTATCTTTAAACTGCAATTGTTAATGGTGTTTTAATGTGTTGTTTGCTTTTTTATTATGTGAGCAAATTTTTCTGGTGTCAAACTAATGCAATAACCTATTTAAATACTTTGTTTATTTCAGAGCCAATAATAACTGGTGGCATCAAGAAATCTGATACTTGGTATTGGGAGAAGGTAATCAGGTCAACATCTAGTTCTAGCAGCAGCAGACGACACAGCAGTCGATCATCATCATCATCTTATGAAAGCACTTCTTCAAAGTCTATACATTACTATAAATGGTTTCCAGGTTTGGACAATATGTATTTTTGTGTTAATACGAATTCATTTTAGCTTGATTGTGAAGTTAATACTAATTTATTTTAGCTTGATTGTAAAACAAGTTCTTACAACTTA
Organism: Mactra quadrangularis; assembly: GCA_025267735.1. Taxonomy (NCBI): domain Eukaryota; kingdom Metazoa; phylum Mollusca; class Bivalvia; order Venerida; family Mactridae; genus Mactra; species Mactra quadrangularis. The sequence continues at coordinate 18,376,379 of CM046303.1, read as the reverse complement.
GATTTATCACTTTCGAGTCCCATTTATGGTCCACCAGTACTGAGCTAGTAGGATACTTTATCTTGCTCAAAGAAACATTAGGATATTTTTATGTGATTCAAATCAACACAGAGCTGGCTATCCAACAATTACTAATCACACATCATAAACCCTTGGCCACATCCTCTTCATCTGTATTTTTAGCTTTACTATTCTAAGAACATTCTGGGCACAGTTATTTTGTTAGGGTTTTACTTGCAACATTTATCGTTGAAACTGTTAAGGGGATATGCAGGCAAAAGTTCAACCTAATACATGTATTTCCTGATTTTAAATCATGTTTTTTATAACTGTGAATGCAACAGACACACTGTTATATTACTTGGCAAACTATTTCTTTATTTTCTCGTAATATTTGGGGTGTTTCCTAACTAGACCCACGTGGGTCAGGTTAGCTAAAATAGAGTATAGTTAAAATATGCATTTACTGATAAGAAGATACTAGAGCTTGTTATTGGGCAACATTAGTATAATTCTATGAAAATACATCCTAACCACCTAAGAATGTTGAAAAGACAAGAAGCGACCACTGAAAATGTTTCAGCAAGTACGACATAAACAAATATATGAATAGCTTGGAAATTCCCTCAGTATCCTACTTTCGTTTTCAACAATGTGTATGTCACATGTTTTAATTCGTTCAGTTGAATGTTATAAGTAACAAATGTTATAAGTATGTGATTTCTTACGTTCTTAATACTGTTTTAAAGACTAAACATGGTTCTATACTTTTGGCACAGACATGTGCCTGTATATCCCTTTAATGGTCCAATTTTAAATGGTGAGTGCTGTAAGATTAGTATATATTATTTATTATTATTAGTATTATTATTTAAAAATGACAACATTTTATTCTACTACTATGTATAAAAAATGTGTGCTATTTTGATTCTAACTCAGAAAAATAAATAATTTTACCATAATTGTTTAAAAATAAGTGATGATGATTCAGTCCTGTATGAGGTCAATATAAAATATAGATGACGTCACATTAAATAAAAAATATATAGAAATAAAATATCTTACTTATAGGTTGGTTGCCAGGCAACAAGAACTCAGAACCAAATGGGAAGAAGAGAGATAAATGTCTTTATTTAACAAATTTCTTTCTTCATCCTGATAAATCACAAGGTTTAATGGATGTAAATTATTTATTTTGGGATGACAATGTTTGTGCTCGTAAAAAGAAGAAAATGAAAAATGGTTTCCGCTACTTGTGTGAACAAACAAGGGAGATAATCAACCAAGCAGTTGAAGGAACAACTTTTAAAGCAGAGAATGGTATTTATTTCAATATATTATATAGTCCGTTTTTTCTCAACTGTCAAAGTTGGAATAATTTCACGGTTATTTGAATACACACTATCACAATATTAGTGTTAGACAAAGAACACGAAGTCACCTTGAAATTATTCATGTTTTGACAGTTTCGAAAAAACAAACTATACCTTACATAAAATTGACCATTCCGAGTGCGACCTTTTTAATTGAATAACAATACATTTACCCACAAATATAACCATGTGCTCTTTTGTTTACACCTTGTTTGTGGGACAAAATATAACTGTAAACAATTGTTGAATATGCTAATAGGTAAAGTCATGGATAGGTCCATTGCTTCTTCTTTACGTATAAAAATATAGCAGGCCATTACATGTGATAGTGCCTGCTGATATGATAGTGGCTCTCTGACGTAATATCCAGTCGATATCATTAAACACTTCTTATATGGTGTGTAACCCACGTTGTAATTTTCACAGCGCCAAAAAATAATTGTGATAAACTGAACATAATTGTGATATTTAGCTTTGATGTTGCATCTTATTTAAAAAAAAACACATGTACAAAAATATGACTCTTTTAAGATTTAATGTACTTATTTTTAGTTTTGTAATTTTTGTACTATATAATATTTTGATTTTTTTCAAGAATGTTATGTAGAAAATGGAGTGACATATAGAGGAACTCATGCTAGTACTGAGAAAGGTACACCTTGTATGAAATGGTCAGATTCTGGCATACATACACCTGAGTTATATCCTGACAAGGTATTTATCTGTCATTCATTTTTTATTGTTAATTTTACTTAATTGTCTGTGGCACATGTATACATGAATTCCACTGATTTAAATACTCATTACAGTACTTCTGTTTGATGAAGATAGATATCTGTGTTTGTGTAGAGTAATTATTGAACAAATATCATGTGATAAACTAAGTTTCTCCCAAGAATAATTTTGGCGGTATTTTACAAAATAACATATTTACAGTTGGAAGTATGAAAAAAAACAACATGCACAATGATTATGCAAGGCTGAATTGAACAAAACAAAACAAAACATTTATGAAACATGATATATAAATAGGTATTAAACAGGATATTGGGAGGGAATAAAGAAGGGAGAGGGGGTCAGAGAGAAGAAGACATTTCATTTTCATTAAATGACATATTTTCAGACATGTGACAATTAACAATTGAGATAAGTTGACTCAAGCTTTGTTGTTTTAAGATAGATTGATACTTTATGATTAAATTATATTATTTTGTGCATCTGACGTCTGTTTATTATAGGGACTTGAAGGACATAATTACTGTCGTAATCCAGATGGTGATGTAAGACCATGGTGTTATATAAATTATGGAAAGTTTGGATTTTGTCCTATACCTGAATGTTCTAATGAGGATGTTCCTACAACCCAAGCTCCTGTTATTACAACCACTACAAGTAAGAGTTTTAGCAAGATTTTCAATGAAAAAAAATCGGCTTATAGTTCTGCGAAACTCGGACAGGTGGGTGGGTGGTCGTCCAGTGTTGTTAACAATTATGTTTAAGTTTTTTCTTTACTATATATTTCTGCCATTTATTGTCAGATCTTTATGAAATTTCATACAATGACTGCATTTTGAATTTGAAAGTAACCTCAACTCTACCTGGCTTTATTATGGATTATTTTCCTTTGTATTTTTTGCATTTAAGTTTTTAATATGTTGGATATCTGTGTAATTTATGGTCAGATCTTGATGAAAATCCGGCTTTAATGTGGTTTCCACATTACATGTCTTGTTATTGATTTGTCTGATGCAATAATACTTGAAAATTTTTGTATAATTTTACAGTCATATGTTGCTAGGCCTATTTTCTTTTAATCAATACCTTAACCCACTAGCCTGGAACCAAGATAAAATTTATTTGAGCCCATGAGAACTACTGATTTCATATAGTTGAACTAGTTAATTTTGTCCATTACTATTAAACATGATTAATTTGGCTAGTGCTAAAATGATGGTTGTTCTTTAACTGTACACTATCTGGCACTCTCTCTGAGGAGGTAGAAATAGTGTGTCTCTTCTGGCAAAGTAAAAAAGTCATTTTTATCAAATGTAAGATAATATGCTATTTGTAGGTGCTGTTACAGTGTATTTAATGCAATGTTTGTCTCATTCTTATGTCAACTTATCAATATTTAATGAACTCACTGGTTGCAAAATATAGGAAGTTTTCCAATTAAGAAAAAAATAATTGCTCTCAGTTCAGATAGAACATCAAAGGTTTAATTGAGCAATCAAAATTATTTGAAGTAATATTTAACAAGGAGCTAAAATTAATTTAATATATTGACACCTTACTAACCAATGATAAACAATTTTGTGACTTATTTAGCTTAGAATAGTTGCTATTATATTGATAAGATTCTTGTATGAATTTATCTGCTTTACTGTTTTATTATTTTTACTTGTCTTGTTGGCGATAACTGTTTATGAATGATTGTCCATACAAATACTTGGTTTTTGTAGGGGATTTTCTTGTATTATTTAATTAATCTCATATTTGTTTTAACAGGTGTTCCTGATTGTCCTGATAGAAAGTTTTTCTGTTCAAGAAGTTCAAAGTGAGTACAATTTATATTATAGTGTCATGGGAAGTATTTTCGTATATAGGGGGCTAAACATTTTTGTAAGGCAAATATATCCATGAGAAAAACATCCGTGACTTTTCCGGTTTGTTTTGGTGTAAATATCATTAATCTTAAAATAATTATGGGACTGAGCTCCTCTGTTTTAATCATATATTCATATACATTGTATTCATACAGTAGTGAGGTTCAATCTTTTGTTCTGTGTACGTTTCTTGTTAGTCTTTCTCTATTGTCTACTGTGTAAAACGTCAATCTTGTTTTGATTTTTGGTTGCAGCTAGTCATCACCTACCATTACGTTGTTATTCCTCTGTTTTGTTTTATAACGAAAGGGTAAGCAAGTGCTATTAAAAACAAGTCAGTGAAAACTTTACTTGAGCTTGCCACCATAATTTGGGATAAATACTGAAAAAAATGATGATATCAAATAAATGTAAAATATTACATAAAAAACAAATGGTATTGAAAATGAACATATCAACAGGTCAGCTCAAACTAATCAACTTCCTTCTTTGCTTGCAGCATGTAGTTCTATTTGTTTTGCACTGACCTATTTGTATCAGTTTTGCCTCATGATTCATCAAATATATTTTTCTGATATAGATGTATTGGTGACCAATGGCATTGTGATCATGAACCAGATTGTGATTTTGCTGAAGATGAACAGAACTGTGGTAAGATATTAATACTTACTTTGTTTATGCTACCTGCGGTCCTGGTCAATGAATAGAACACATATCATTGGATCTGGTAATATAGGTTTGATATCAGGTTTCAGGTCATGCCATTCTATGATAGTTGAAGAAAATGTTTAGTGCCCAATCATATTGTTAGAAGTCATCAGCTCCTTGTAGAAGCGTAATGACCTTATATACTTGTAAAAAAACCTGGAAAGCTGTTAAATAAATGACAGAACATGTTGATAAAACCGGTAAAATTTGAAATTTCAATAAATATATACATAAAATTATGTTGTAATGGCCTTTCGATGAAAATTCTGATTACCAATCGAAGAGATTGATTGTTGAAATATTAATTTCAATCTTAATGAGCTATGAGGGACTTGTGTCACAGCTTGGCTACTATTTATGCAGCATAGCATTTATATATAAAAAATTATTTTTTCTTTTTATTTATTGAAACTATAATTTCTTTCATAGTCTCTTAGTGTTTTAGGTTGTAAGTGTGAATGAGTAAGAGAGGTGTATGTATGTATATATATTTTTTGTCTGTATGTCATTTGATCTATGTTAATATTTGTATTATGTTGTATTCATTTGTTCTTATGTACCATGTATCTTGGTGAGAGCAAATAAAGTGTATGTTCTGTTCTGTTCTGTTCTGTTCAATAACACATTGGGTAAGCTAATAGATTGTTGTGTTATTGAAATAAATCTGTATAAGATATAGGGGCATTTTAACTGTCCAGCTAATCTAAACACAGACTATTACATAGGGCTGTCACGATACGCCAGAAGCGTACTGCGATATACTGCAATACACTGGCATCGTATCACGGTACGTACCACAATATATTGTGGGCTTTTAGATTCGTTGTACATCCGCTGTATTTAACAGAAACAATGCAAATCTTACTTGCAGCTACTGATAGAATCTAGCCTCTTTAAGTATATATGGTCATCTAAGACTGTGACGCACCCAAATCAGTTTAATTCTTGTAACTTAAAGTTAGATGGAATGAACAATGGACAAACTGATGTTTCGCTACTTTGATTTCGCAAAGAATTTTCCAATAAAAAACATTGCCAAATACCGGTAGGTTAAAATCATACCGCAGTACATATTGCCAAAGCTGCCTATAGCAGTATACTGGTATACCGGTATATCGTGACAGCCGTACTATTATATGTGAGGAAGCATTAATAGTTATGGCTAATGTAAATGACGCAGAGCTATGAAACAAGCTCAATCACAATTTTCAAAAAGAATGTATTTAATCATGAAATACTTGTACACATACCTCAATTATGATTATATCTTAATAACAATGCTATTTTCAGACTACAAAATTAACCAGTTTGAAGTAAAATCAAATCGTACATTATCTGATGAATATGTCGTGGAAACACATATAGGCACGTCAAATGAGACTGTAAGTTTAACATTTCATCTTTCATCATTAACATGTCTAAATGTAATGGGAGATATACAGTACCTACCAAAAGTTTGGAGACAAAGGAAATTTGATGAAAATTTTAGATTGTATTAATAGATTGTTTTCAGTAGTGTCATTATTTCTAATATATTCAATATGGCTGATGATTAACTAAAAACAAGTTTCTTGAATGCATCTCATTGATAAGATTCAGCATCTGAAATCCCAAAGTCTCCAAAACCAAACTCAATGTAATTCTTTTGTAAAACATAGATTTTAAGCTGCTTTGATAATCTCAACTACAAATGGTACCAAAACCAAAAAAAATCAGCAAAAATTAAAAACATTTAAAAATAAATGGTAATCAAATTTCTAATAAAACCTGAGAACAAGGCTTACAAAATGAAAATGGTTCCTAACTCTTGGTGGTTACGGTAGATTCTATATAGTTCTTCTATTAGGACCAGCAAAATCATTGGTTTCAGCTGCGAAATGGTCTTAATAAAGGGACTTTTTTATTCTCAAATTAAGCATTTGAGACTAAAAATCTTCACAAAACGTATAAGTTTTCAATAACCAAGGTGGTTTTTGTCGCAATCTTTTACAGTATGTATGTCTCTGATGTAACCAAACTGACATCATTGATACTCTTATTGCTGAACTAGAGCTTTTTAATATGCTTATATTTTATGTACTCACTTGAAGGGCTACTAGTTTGAGTGAATAAATACATGGTAGATTTTTGTACATGTATGAAGATGAAAACAATCTATTACATGTACTTGACTTTATAGTGAAATGTTTGTAAATCGCAGTAATATAGGTTAGATAGATCGATAGAATTTATTTGATGAATAAAAATAATATTTACTCAGCACAAGAATGATTAAAAACAGTAAAACTAAGAATATTAATATTGTAAGTATAGTACATTCATAGTATAAGGACATATTTTCAACTATTAAGCATAGTACAAAAAAGTAATGTGAGTTACTTTGTCTTCACTGTGGTTCTTAATTAACATTGATTATTTTTCTATTTCAGTGTGCCAAGTTCTGTTTAGCAAAAGAGTCTTATGTTTGTCGATCATTCTCATTTTTTCCATTAGAACGTAAATGTCAGCTATCTAGAGTGAACAGTTTAACTGATGTGAGACCATACACATGGCATCTAGGTGCATTCTATTATGAACTTGTGTCTCAGACAAGTAAGTGGGACATGCTAGCTGGTATTTTGTTTTACACACCTTTTCAATTGCCAGATTCATAAAAAATAGACAGTTTATACATCTACCATTGCTGGTTAACACAAGCACTAGTTTTGCCAACTTGGCCGATTCTTTTGAAAAGCAAACTTAGCACTATCTACCAGAGAATGGTATGTGGTATATGATGTTTGTATAGCTGAAAATTTTAGTTAATTAAGTGCAAATACAAATCCTTAGGAGATCAATATGTATATTGCCATGCCTCCGATCCATAATCTTACTATATATGCAGCCATTTGAATATCGGAGAAATAACAAGTTCGAAAGGATTTAAAAATAACAGATTAAGTAACCATGTAATTATTTAAGTTTTGACTGGTTAATGAAATAGAACTATACATGTACTAAAAGTACATGTATAAACATTAATAGACTATTTTGAATGTTTGGGTTCAAATTACATTATTTGCATTGTGATATACGTTGTGATTATTTTAGGTACATGTGATGGAATGTTTACTTGTAACAATGGTAAATGTATATCAACATCTAATGTATGTAATAATATTGATGATTGTGGAGATTCTAGTGATGAAAAAGATTGTGGTAAGGGAGATAATCTATGCTTATGTTTTATGTTGAACCTGAATTACTTCCCTTTAATATATAGTCAAAGTAAGACTTCCAAGTTCAATTTCTATAGTAGTAGAATACTCAAGATTTAACAGGATATTGTTGATGTTTGCACTGGGCATGAGGTAAAACCTGTGACAATTTGAAGAGTCACTGTTGCTATTTAATGTTTGAATAATTCAACAATTTTTTTTATTTTTTTTTCAAAGAAGGATTATTCATTTAATTCTAGTATATTTACGTAGATTGGCTCATTTTAAAGCTTTGTTTGACATTTGGTTTTAACAAATCACTCATTTATAAAGCTCACAATATCAAGATTTAAGAAACGACACCATCATTAATTATTCTTGTTTTACAAAGCTCCATTGTTAGCTCACTTGGTAGCTGTGAATCTAGGGGCTGCTGATTTAAATCGCAGTGGTTAACAAACTTTCATGGATTTTTGTCATAAAGTGTTTTCTATTGCCATCCTCCTGACTACCTCTGCACCATGAAGAGCAGTATTCAATGCAGACAAGGGTATGTGCTTAATACTATGTTAAAAGCTTGGGTTTAATAATATAGACCAGTCAATGGACAACGGGTGGGATAACTGACAGCTGCTGAAATAAAACTAGAAATGGTTGATGTGAGGCTTGACACACCAGACAATACAAGAATAAACACTTAGTTATAAACTAGGTTGCATGGTTGGACAACCAGATAGGTGTTTACTTCCAAATGTTTACTAGCAGTTACAAGATGTCGAACCCAAATAATGGTCGTTAGGGGTAATTGGATAACCTTTGATGTCAAGTCAAATACAAGTTCTGCATAACATTGGTAAATGATAACATTTTTTCAAAGTTTATGTTTGATATAACAGGTGTAGAAGAGACAAGTATAGAAATAAGATTGGTTGATGGAGATAGTGAACAATCTGGACGTGTTGAAATCAAATATCTTGGTGAATGGGGTGTGATATGTGATGATAGGTGGGATAATAATGATGCTGCTGTTGTCTGTAGTATGTTAGGATATAACAGGTATGTTATTTCTTATGATTTGTTTTACATCGGGGACTGTCTTCAATAGACAGTTGAAGATTTTTTAAATCAAGTATAGATGATTGTCCATTTTAAATCTTATTTTGTGAAGTCAGATTTTTGTGTTGTTTTTGTATCCTTTGGTAAAACATGCATAACAGTATAATATCTAAGCTTAAAATGTTTGGGTTATAGGCATTGGTCTTATCATGCTCATTATTGACACTTAAGTCAAATGTGCTGTGTAGTAACTTCTTTATAATGTTTATCAAGAGTATTATTTTTGGATAAACCAATCATATTTACCTTCAAAAACAAAGCGGCATCTGAACAAATTCCAAAATCAACATATTATTCAAACTATGTTACATGAATAAGTTTTAAGTGTAGTAAATTGACTTGCAGTATTCACATGATCACTTTTTTATTTCACAATTAGCAATTTGTCCAAGAGATTTTCAAGGGAACTGTATACAATGTATCTTCTTTATTGAATTTACAGAGTGTCTGCTAAAGCATCCGGTCATTCTAAGTATGGTTCAGGAAGTGGTGATTTCTTCCTAGATGAAGTAAATTGTATAGGTATAGAAGATTCTATCAAAGAATGTGAACATACAGGATGGAAAAATCATGATTGTCTTTCATTTGAGGTGGCTGGTGTATCTTGTAATACACAGAAAGGTTTGTATAATAATCTCAATGAAAATAAAGGATATGTTAGCAATTTTAAGCTAGACAAAGATTTGTTGTATCACCTGTATACAGCGATGTTTGATTATGACTATGAATTACTTGGTAGGAGATGCTATTTACTCTTTGTTATACGCCAGAAGGGTCATATTTAGTTATGGTATACATTGTCAGTCTATCTGTTTGTCTGTCTGTTTGCAATTTTAATATTGTTCCTAATTCAGGATTTTTGAATTACTGGTAAATAAAAGGATGTGTCACAAACTTTTTCCAGGTTCATTGCTCAAAGGTCAAGGTCACTCAGAGGCAAAGGTCACCATAACAGCAATGGAAAGACACACTGTATCAGATTTCTGATTAAAAAATTGTATATTTTTTTTAATGCAAAAGACTTTCAGTTAGATATTTCCGAAGGAAAGACCCATTGAATGGCTATTTGCTTTTTTAAAAACAATTAAACATAGGAATGGCTTGTTATGTTAACTCATTGAATATTACAAATTATATTTACAGCCTGTTCAAGTGATAAATATTCATGTAATAATGGTGTATGTATTGATCCAAGTGATGTCTGTGATGGAACATGTAATTGTTTACCTGATTGTTCGGATGAAAAAGGAGATAATGAACACAATTGTACCCGTAAGTTTTTGTTTTTTCTTCTTACATCAAGACAGGATTCCATGACTGGATTTTAAACTAGTCTACTAACTGTCTTGCCTTTGCTTTTGATTGTTGTTTAGATGATAATCAGTGTTCATTTCTATAAGTCATTGCTTAAAATGATGAACATGATTTTACTTACATGAATTAGGAACTCATATTTGGTTCAGGTTATATTTGTCAGATGGTAACACTGTTTAAAAAAGTTTGTAGTTTGATTAACCCATAATTTGAATGTTGATATATTTCATAGATATCACTGTGGAGATAGTAGATGTTTAATATATTTCTATAGATATCACTATGGAGATAGTAGATGTTTGATATATTTCATAGATATCACTATGGAGATAGTAGATGTTTAATATATTTCTATAGATATCACTATGGAGAAAGTAGATGTTTAATATATTTCTATAGATATCACTATGGAGATAGTAGATGTTTGATATATTTCTATAGATAACACTATGGAGATAGTAGATGTTTGATATATTTCTGTAGATATCACTATGGAGATAGTAGATGTTTGATATATTTCTATAGATATCACTATGGAGATAGTAGATGTTTGATATATTTCTATAGATAACACTATGGAGATAGTAGATGTTTGATATATTTCTATAGATATCACTATGGAGATAGTAGATGTTCGTTATATTTGTATAGAATTAGATGTGTGATATACTATGTATTTCTATAGTAGATGTTTGATATATTTCTATAGATATCACTATGGAGATAGTAGATGGTACACAGGAAGCTTCTGGAAGAATAGAGATTATACATAATGGTTTACGTGGTACAGTATGTGATGATTCCTGGGATGATGTTGATGCTACAGTTGTATGTAGAATGGTTGGATATAGGTAAGTGTTCACCAATGTTGATGCTACAGTTGTATGTAGAATGGTTGGATATAGGTAAGTGTTCACCGATGTTGATGCTACAGTTGTATGTAGAATGGTTGGATATAGGTAAGTGTTCACTGATGTTGATGCTACAGTTGTATGTCGAATTGTTGGATATAGGTTTGAGTGTATTGACACTTACATACACATTGGCCTCCAAAAGTTTTTGGTCATAGTCCTGTTTTTAAACTTGTTTATATTTTGCCATGTGAAAAGAAATACCTGGGTCAGAAGTACAGTTGGGTGCACGGCTGGATTTCAAATCTCATGTCCCAAAGGGGGTATGGTTTTTAATTCCATCGGAGAAGGTTATATCCTTCCATAAAAAATTGAGAATGATGTCAATTTTCCTCCATCAATAAGGTGTATGGAGTAGTTTGTGGAAGAGTAAGTAAGTTCTGGTCATAAACAAGGATCCAGGATAGCTAGGTAAGTTGTGCTGGATGCAGTAAATTACTTAAATTGTGTTGACATTACATTAAACCCAATCTGATTAAAACCCGATCTAAAATTTTCCGCTCGCCTACTTGCTAATTTAGATCTGTTTTTTTCAAACGAGGGCCACGTTGTGGTGACCTTTTCTCATCATAATATTAATGACGAAATTGTTATTATACGTAACTTGTTTACATCGTCTATGTCAGGCAATTTGAAATGAGCCATCCAATCATAGACTGTGAATAATACCGCTGTTGAATTAACTTGCAAGCCTTGGTCTAAAAATAGAAACTACGAAATCAAAATGTTATTAATAGTCTTTCGTCTAGATGAAAGCTACGCATTGATTAGTCAACATAAAGGTCATCTCGACGTGACCCTCCTTTGAGATAGTAAAGATCCTGTATGACAATGCTCTACAGGATATCTGTTTACGGAGATTGCATTACATGCAGTATAAAAAAGAAATAAAAGGGTTCTTTCCTATATGAAATAAATGTTGAAATAATAAATTGAAGGAAGTTCAGGATTTTGAAAATTTTGGCTTAGGTCAAAAGATCTTGGCATGTCCAGGAATAGGAGTCAATTGATTGCTGTGATATGACTGAAAAATTGTCAAAAAGTGAAAGTCCCCATTATTTTAGAGACTATCCTTTGATTCTAAATAAGGCATGTGAGGCAAAAAAACAGACAGAGTGCATCAGAGGGTTTTGAGTTCATTGTAACTTTTTCTGCATGGGAAGGAGAAAAAGGCCAAGGAGGAGAGAAAAGGAGCTAGATGCAGCACCCAGCTATTCTGCTTTAAAAAAGTAATATGTTTTGCTAATTTTGACAGATATGGTACAGCAGTAACTGGTGGAGGTTTTGGACCTGGTACAGGAGCTGTATGGTTAGATGATGTAGAATGTACTGGATCAGAAGATTCATTACTTGATTGTAGAAAGAGTGGGTGGGGTGTGACTAATTGTGATCATTCTGAAGATGCTGGTATCATATGTTCTAATACTCCACCTGTAACAGAAATACCCACTGGTAAGATAGATGTTCTTGTATGCTTGTTTCATGTGTTAACATGCTGCAAAATTGTAATTTGCAAATTAAGGGTCTATAGTCATGTGATCCACAACAACAATGTATATGGTAAACAAGAATCTGTTTTTTCCTAGTTTTTCTTCCCGGACAAATAATTGAGTTTCATCAAATACTGTGTATAATCACTACTACCCAACAATCTCAAGTGACCCTGTGAGTGTTGATCGCTTACTCCAAATCTTCTGCACAAAATTGAATTGAGCCGTAAACAATGTCATATGAACAATTACAACACACAGGTGATGTTGTCATTCCTGAGCAAAGATATGTAATACATGTTGTTATTTTATGCATAATTTGAAGCAATCATATTATTTGGCTGCTGCATGGATTTGATGAAAAATGAGTGTTTACATTCTGGAAATCATGTGACTATAAACCTTGATACTCAAAAACCATATACATGTTATGTAAAAGTCACCTAACTATTGTTACAGGACTATAGAACTGTTCATACATCTATATTGAATGTCTGATTTCTGATACAACAGCAGTGTGAAAACATGTCAGGAACAGCAACAATAAAAAACAAAGACCTTCAACACAGTCAGAAAGCAAGCAAAGAGAGAATTGCTTTTGAAGTTTTTAAAATAATGAAAACAACAACCTAAGGGGTTCCTGCCTTGGAGTATGCAGTGGCAAGATCATTGACATTATCATCATACATATATATTTCAGTTTCATCAGATGGTGTTATTATTGAACTAGTAGATGGTCCGACATCATCGTCAGGTCGTGTTGAGGTGATATATAATGGTGAACGTGGTACTATATGTGATGATGAATGGGATGATAGTGATGCTTTCACTGTTTGTAGAATGTTAGGATACAAGTAAGTCAAGTCTATCTGTCTCTGCAATACTATTCTAAATCCTTCTTTATTTACATGTACTTAGACCAGTTCGTGTGCTGACTCATATCAGTTGTTGAGTCAGCTATGCTGAAATAAATTTGTTAGCCAAAAATGTGAGGCTGTGGTCCAACTATTTTACAAATATTATGATATCTGTCTTAAAATTTGCTACCTCTGCATGTCTGATAAAAAATTTGGTACTAGGTCAACTTTTAAACAAATATAAACCAAAGTTGTTCGATGATTAAGTTTGACATTCTGTTACATTAGCAATATATTGCTATTTAGTAGACATACAATTTATCATATCAGTATTGTACTGTCCATTATACTGACTAGTGGTTGAGTGTCTACTTGTGGTGCGGGAAGTATCAGGTTGGATCCTGGCTGCATCATACCATAGACATTCAAAATACAGTAGTTTTAGGAGCTTCCTTGCTCAGTGTTGAGCATTTAAAGGGTAGTATTACGGAGATAGAGTTAAAGCAGCCAGGTAAGTATTTGTCAGTCAATACATTGTTAGTACCACAATACCTCTATAACTTACATCATTTGTTGATTATATTGGAGATTAAATAAAACTTCTTTATCTTCCAGTTCTGGTTCAGCCAAGATTGAAGGTTTTTATGGACCTGGAAGTGACAGTTTACATATATTGTTGGATGATGTAGATTGTAATGGTCAGGAATCATCTATCTCACAATGTAATCATGCTGGGTGGGGTATCAATAATTGTAGACATAAAGAAGATGCTGGTGTGGAATGTTATAATGAAGTTGACCTTGATTCAGATGTCCTTGGTTCTTTTACTTGTGGTGAGATAATTGTATTTAATTTGTGCAACCTAGTATTGGATTCAATATATTTGCTAAGAGGATAACTTGAATTATAACTTATAAGTGCATATGCAATGTTTAGTTGATGGTTATGAAACTAGCTTTAGTGATGATACAATCTTTGTGAATAGTGACAAGAACATGTTTTATAGACTTGTTAAACATCTGAAACATATCCAGCTATTTGTCCTTTCGAAACTTACTGATTTGACTACTCGATAAATTCGATAATTAACCAGAGCCTCCGTTGTTGCACTCGGTGATGTTCGGAAATTGTCGATATCACACTCTGCTGTGATCATAAATTGATAAAAAAATGATCAACTCCATTAATACATCACGTGATAGACTCTGCATGACGTCTATTACCAACATTTGATATATCAAAATAGTTTTTTTTCATATAAGCTTATAAATAACAAACCATGAAGTGTGCGGTAAGAATCAAAATTTATTCCATTGAGTTTTATTAACGTTTCCTTAAAATGAAAAGAATTAAAATTTATAAACTATGTATCATACATATAATTTTCACTACACCTTTTATGTATTTACATTTGCAACAGCGTAAGTAAATGTACAAATAAATACTTATAATAAACATAAATAATTATTTCAATTATGAAAATTAAAAACATCAATCATCATGCATATAAATTGTACACTTAATAGACGCTATAACTCTGAAAGGCAATTTTGAACACAATAACTGAACATAAAAACACAAAAAATATGTAATATACATATATACATTTGTACATTATTTGTATCCGTTATAACGGAAATTCATTCTTCCGACACTGACACTCTTAACTGGCCACCAAACACTATCTTACTGCACAATCTTGACCCGTTACACCGACAATCGCCAAGGGTATCAGAATATCGATTTTCTCGTCTAAGGGGGCCGACTTGATTTGCCCGGGCGGCTTACGAACCGGCGTGAGCCGATAGCCGATCGGCTCGCCCCGGTGTGACATATGAATCAAGCGATCCGGCTAACTAATTACTGTTGCAGACGGTCGCATTTCAATCAGTGTGTGTAAATAAACCCATATCAGTAGTTAAAATTTTAAATTCTTGTCTGGCGAGTAAAATGTGTACTTGTAATATAACTCTTACACAAATGACGCGTAAGAGAGGTTAATTGAACACATCAACTAGTATTTTGTCCATAATCGTAGTAAATTTTTATAATAATGGTATCTCCTGTATCTATTTATAGCCATATTTGTCAGACGCTCGCCGCTAACCGCTCTAACGAAACCGGCGCATTCGGCGTGCGCCGGTTGTTGACCCGGCTCAATCTCAGAGCAAATAAAGCGAATCGCCGGTAGCCGTTTCTGAATCGGCGTACGCCGGTTTGAGCCGCCCGGGCAAATCAAATCGCCCCAACGTGTTCTTAGCGAGTACATGTAGCTTAAGTAGCTAGACTACCTGTCTTTGTTTTCCTGATGTTTTTCACACTTTTAATCTGCTTACGACTGGTAATTACTTTTAAACACGGAGATGATATCTTTAATACTGAGTGCAAAACTGGATCAAATTAGGGTTCAATTCGTATGAATTGGTGCAGTTTAGCACCGTAGATTTTATGAGTAAATCTTCACACAACATGTATATTTTTACAAATCTTGAGACTCCACTCGTTATCAATTGATTGATGAGTGTAGATCGTTAATAATGGACACCCCTCCTGCTAAACGCAGGCGAACTAATCTGACGATTGATCAAAAAAAGAAATAATTACATATAAGGAACATCATAGTGGTTCAACACAGACTGAGATACAGGATATATTTTCTAAGAAATGGAATAAAAACATTGGACGTTCGACCGTGAGTGAAATTTTAAAGTCTAAGGACACAGTTGTAATTTCTCTGCTAAAAAGTAGAACCCGACATGATATGTACATGAACACTATATTTGATATCAACTACATATTATTATTTCAAATGTACATTATGTTGTAAATAAATAAAAAAAACAGTTCACTTGAATATACTTAGTTTTATTTGTTAGTTATAGTACATGTACACTTTCAGTACAAAACTGTATATATATACGGAGGTACATATGCATGTTGCCAACGACGACATAAAATCAATACCAACATGTACATTGTCGGAGGATTCATTATACTGACATATGCGTTATAACGACAATTTTCCTGGGAACGTACGATGTCGTTATAACGAGATCTGACTGTATTTTCATATAAAGACATAGATGCTTTAACCTTCAAATTATAAACACCGGCAATTTTTATTAGTTAAAATCTTCTTAAAAACTTTACAGAAACAGCCCCAAAAAAGACAGATAGCCTTTCACAGATTTATTGTTTAAAAATTAAATTCTATTATCATCCTTTCTACCCTGTATATGTTTTACGACCTGGATGGTGTAATAATGATTGCAGTATCCTGTCATAAAACAAGGACCCTGTTTATAGGGTCCTTGCATAAAAATGATATCCGCTTGAATGTTGATAAACGCACCAACAGGGGTCCAATAAAGAGTGTAATAAATTTCAACAATGCATATTAGGTCGTATCAGAAATAATTAAAAAAGAGAAAATGCTTTCTAACAAGTCCAAATAATATATTGATAAAATAATATGAAGAAATGGCAAATGTTTTGATTTTAAACTTTATTAAATTGTGTGAGTTGGCAAATTAGACGAGTAAATACATGTACAGGCAACAGTATTTTTTTTAATTTTTTTAGCTATGCGTATTTTTTTATGTTTTATGAGCTGAAAATCATCTGATTTTTATTAGTCATTTTATCAATTCTCTAGTAATGGAAACCAGCTAAAGGTGAAGTTCTTCAATTAATCATTTAAACAGCATCTTTTGAAGAAATAAGATAATGTATTTTCTACTTCTTAAATAAGTATTTTACTGCATAACTTGTGTAAAAGTAAGAAACAAATAACGAATTATACAATTCCAAACGATTTTTATCTTTTGTAACAAGTAAACTTGAAATGGAAAAAATACTTTTTAATCTTGTCACATTCACTTATTTTCATAGACGAATGAGTAAAAAATCTTGTAATCTACCTGTAAAGCCTCTTTATTTAAAGTAAGTCTACTTTGACTGCAATGAAAATATACATTTTTATATTTCAAACACCTCTACAAACAAGATCTTTAGACATATAAATGAATATTTTGTGATCTTATAAAAGTAAAACATGGGTTAGCTCCCCTCTACTTACAAAACAGTTTTTTGCCACTAAGTAATATTCATTCTTACAGTACAAGGCTCAGTCAAAAAGGTGCATTCGCTTTACCTAAAGTTAAAAGTTATGGTAAAAAAAGCCTTTGTTTATTTGGGTGCCAAATTATGGAACAGTCTACCACCTTTTTTATTAAAATTAAATAATTTTTATTCATTTAAATCTTCTGTCAAAGAATATCTTTTAAGTAATTTGAAATGATTTTAAGTTCATTTATCTTTTTTAAAAACCCATATTGTTATAACTGATGATGTTTCGGCTGTATATATTTATAATTTAAATAAGATTTTATTTTGCACTGCCTTAATACTAATTGTTCCAATTGTCTGTGATAATATCTAGCTCTTTCAGGATTTAATGACTGTTATATATGTATTAATTTATTTTATTATATTATTTGCAAAGTTATCATTTATTCTGTGATATTAATGACACATCTATATTAATACCTTTCATCATACTATTTTGATCATTTGCCTCTCTTTGTCTTGCCGCCAACCCACTGACCACAATGGAAATAAGAGTTTCTCTGTTCTCTTTCTTGTGTTATCCTTGGCGTTGGTGTGCATATCATGAACAAGAATTTTATGTTATGAAATTTTTAGATTTTATGAGGAAATGTCTTGTACCATTGTGTGTATACTATGCCGAAATAAATCTATCTATCTATCTGTCCGTCCGTCCGTCCGTCCGTCCGTCCGTCCGTCCGTCCGTCCGTCCGTCCGTCCGTCCGTCCGTCCGTCCGTCCGTCCGTCCGTCCATCCATCCATCCATCCATCCATCCATCCATCCATCCATCCATCCATCCATCCATCCATCTATCCATCTATCTTAGTACTCCACTATTTTAAAACATGGACACTTTGTCGAACTGAAATGTAGAAAGCACAATGGTTTGAGCAGTAAATGTTATCTCTTATAATGCATGTCGATAACTTCATGTTTGTGAAGCAATTAATTTTCAAGTTTACTGTTGATAAATATGTCTTCATATTGTGGCTCTGATTATAATGCTAGATAACAAATTATATAATTGACCGCTGGTCGGTCGCGATAAAGAGTCGTATGCTATAGGTCGTTCGACTATCTTTGCCAGTTTCCGTATAGCAAAACGGAATCTCCCGAATAAAAGAAAATAAAACAATACTCGCTAAACTAATTCGCTATTTCCCCCAACTAAATATTCTTCAAAAATTATAAAATCTGGACCACTGTTTTCAAAAACAAAAAAGGTAATTATTGAATCCGAATGGGATAGAAATGATTTTTAAATAGTAAAAAAGAAATAAGACAAAATATTGCCAATGTTGAGGTAAAAAATTACATTTTGTATTGAAATTCATAGTAATTAGGTTTAACATTTTTAACTCAAAATTCCCTCGACTTTTTATTTTTCAATTAAAAAAATATATACTATAAGAAAGGGGTTGAATTGATTTATTTGAAACTGAATGGGATAGAATGAGAAATAGTTTTAAATTCAAGTTATATTAGATTAAGTACCAATGTCCTTCTTATTTCTATATATCGCGCGCTAGCCTACTTGGCTTATCGATAAAGGACAAATAGTTGGTTATGGTTATAAAACTCCATCAGTTTAAAAAACCATTAAATTGTGACTTAAAACATTAAAAATATGTATCTGAGATCATATTACTGTTATTCCTTTCAGTTGAAAAGTTTTATGTTTAAAAGCATTTGCTATAACTGTAATGTAAACGACCTGCAAGTCTATTATCAAAGTGTTTTACATGAGAATAAGTGAAATACTATTTTGACCTGTAATGGTGTTAATATTACTTTCTTGAATAGTTTTGAACAACGTTCTTTTGGCAACATACTGTTTGTGTAGTTCTGAATTTGAGATTTCCCATCTTCTATACTATTAAATTTGCGAGTTTCCTGTTTTGTGGAAGAAACTGCGCAGCTTTGAATAAATCTATTGTTTGTCGCTGGAGCACCTATATACCGGCATATCAAGTTGACAATTCTTTTTTGACAAAGCCTCTTGATATTTGCAAAAACTGCCAAAAATCAACAAAAATAGTGTTTTTTTGTGTCTAAAAATATTTCTAGATAAAACTAAAAATAGACACGTCAAACCGGAAAATCGAGTTTGATTCTCGACGTGAAGTAAAATATTTCTGATCTTTTCTGAATCGAATGTAATGCCACTGTCACATGACTGTAACTGCTGTATTATCATGGGGAATCACCCAGAATACGTGCAACCTTCTTGCCATTTTTTGAATATTCACAAATCATGCGTTCTTTGTTTTCGAAATAATACCCATAATCGGCATACTCACCCAATTCTTATATTTTACATTATGCAGAATAAAACACTTTACGCACTTCACATTTAATTTCGAGAGATACTGCAATCTGTCAGCGCAATTCACAAGAATGGTGACAAATTGTTAGTTACAATAATTAGATTCTTATAGAAATTACTGCACCACAAAGTATCACTTGAGAGCTATCAGAGACATAGGTAAAATATTATACGTGTCTGGTCACGCTATCTACCTAAGGTACACTGACCGCTTCAAAAGGAGCTACGAAGCGGTGTAATATGGGAGAACATATTCTCGGTCCATTTTTTCACAAGCAAGCTCAATATGTACCAGTGAGCCCTGAGAAGCTTGCTGATGTTTTCTATACGCTGACCCAACGGTCTGTAATGATTGGACACAGTTGTTAGACAGATCAATATTATTCATGTAATTATTTCAGGTTTCATGCTGAAATGGATTAAATATCGAGAATTCACTTTTGAAATGAAAATACAAGCTCGGGTGACCAAGTTTCATAACTCCATGTTACATTTTCATAGTGTTCAGTCCTTTAAGAACTTGACAAATCCAGATTAAACTTATACTTGCAAAATCATATCTCCGATACTACATAATTATCGATTTCAAACTTCCTACAAAGCCCGTGCTTGCACGGGCTCCCATCTAGTTTATAATTAATTTTGTGAGCTTGACAGTCAATGAAATTAATATGCAAAAGTAGTTGTCCAAACTGGTCATTGAAGCAGCAAGCACTATATCTTGTTTGTAAACTCGGTTGCCCAAAAGAAAGTTTTGATAGTCCAAATTTTAATGTGTTTTTTCTGGCCAACCTTCACCAACTTATTTCGTAGACTGTCATAATGTATAAAGTATTTTCTATTTAAAGGTTTAAGACCACTGGAATCATTATCAAGGAAGAAGAGGGAGGAGCCAGAACGTGAAGAGAAAGAATTAGCTCCGCCCCCTAAATTTGAGCGTATTGTCGGAGGGCTTACAGCAACTAAAGGTTTCTACCCTTGGCAAGTTGGTGTAAGAAAATATATAGATAAACAGAATGGAAATAACAATCACACGTGTGGTGGAACTATATTAAGTCCAGAATGGATTCTTAGCGCAGCACATTGCTTCGAGTATGTCAAATGTTTATGAATTTCAACATTTCTCTTTTATACTAGTATAAAAACTGTACTGTTATGAAGAAATAACATTTATTCTTTTTGTGTGACATGACTCATACTTAGAGGAGCCGGCACAGTTCAGATCCACTAAAGACACTATACATGTAAATGTCTTCTTTAAGCCTCATTTACATGAATATTTATGAAGCTTGGTGACAACTTCTTTTCCAGCAGAACATTATGTTAGAACTTAAATTTTCGTCAATAAGAAGATATTTAAGCATATATAAAGTAACCTGAGGCATGCATTTCAAGAAAGCCAGTCTGTGCTTTCAGATAACCAAAATTTTATTAGCTTGATCTCAGCAGAAGTTCCTTGCTATAATCAATGAAACTGTCTCATTGAGTTTTTATTTAGCAAAATACCCCACCGTATCATGACAATGATATAGATACATAAAATTATTTCTAAATTTCTGTATGAAAACAATGATGTTTTCTTGATTATTGTAGTGATGTAAGTAAAGGATGGATAGCTGTAAGAACTGGTGACCATGACAACAAGGTAGATGATGAATATGAACAAGAATTCAAACTGGAACAACTTAAAAAGCATCCTTTATATGACAGTATGTATTAGCACCTTTCAAGACGAAACTCTCAGGCTTGACTTTTTTTACTCTGATTCTTATAACTGGGCATTCAGTAACTTGAAGTAATTGGCTTATTTATTCATATCATCACATTGGGTAAATTATTGCCCTCTGGTTTGCCTCAGTCATAAACATGTGTTATACAATGTGTCTAACCCAATTATTGTTTATGTTTAATGCAAGTATAGAAATGCACAAAACTTCAATTGTTTTACCTTATTTATCAGAGCATTTCTTCTTAACAAGCTTACAGTCCAACAAAGTAACTTAAGATTGGTGGATTTGTCTAGGGTTTTGCATTAAGATGTTCAAATTGGTTTAGAAAAACTGCAAAGAATTAATTTTGTAGGATTCTGACAGTGTGACCATTAGACTCTTATTTTGAACTTACGTATACATGTATGTATGGGTTGCTTCCCAATCTGAATAAATGTCAAACTGACCTTTCCTCATATTTGCAACATCTTTTAACTGTTTAATGTACTCATATATTTTGTATATTTTCAGAGGAGACTTTTGACTATGACATAGCATTGATAAAGATAAGTCCATTATGGGGTTCAGCTATAAAGTTTAATGATTATGTACAACCAGCATGTCTTCCACGTGTTAATGAAGAATATACCTCGGGTAAAAAATGTTATATATCAGGATGGGGGAAAACTGGTAAACATGGTAAATATCACATTATCTTTCATGCTTTTTGGTGAAACATTGTGTTATACAGTGAAAATATATTTTTTTTTATATTTACATTGTCAAAAAGACAATCCTAGAGCATAAATGATGTATGTCATCTTGGAGACAGAATAATGTTATTTTATATTTGTGAAAAATATCTCTAACAAAATATAGAACTAAGCATGTAAGAAACATTATATAATGACAGAATTTTCGTCCAAAGATTTGAGGGGCCGTGTAGATGTACAGTGAAAAAGTGATATTTATGTTATATATTTATGTTTCAGGTTATCCGAATTTACTAAAATCAGCCCGAGTACCATTGATTGATGATGGAAAGTGTAAAGAAATATATAAAGATTTTACTGATAAAATGTTCTGTGCAGGATATCTTGAAGGTGGTATTGATGCATGTACCGGTGATTCTGGTGGACCACTTGTATGTGAGATAAATGGACGCTATACAGTCATGGGGGCTACTTCATATGGCTTAGGATGTGCTGAAGCCAATGCTCCAGGTGTTTATGCTAAAGTTGCTGAGTTTATTCCATGGATAAAATCAACTATCAAACAGTACTCAAGAAAATAAATGATTAGATAAAAGAAAATTGAAATAGTATTATTATTTTTTATAATAATGTCTGTGTTAAACTCTTTACCTTACATACATACCTTGTTTTTTATCTTTTAAGCGCACCTTTTATGAATACATGCTGTAGAGTGCTTAAGTTATATGTCAAAAACATGTGTTCAAACTTGTTTGAATTCTTTTGAAAAAAAATCATCATGATTCCTAATAATGTGAACCAGTCATTGAATGTTTGAAGGCTGTTTAAAAAACTTTTATACAATATTCATTGTTACATAATATTCTGTGTCATTTAAACCCAATTGGACATTTTTTACTTAAGTATTCGACTAAAGACTTTCTTCTAATAAGATATTTTGTAAAAGCTACGTATTGAACTGAACAGATCAATTCTTTTATTTTTTAATTTTACACAGTTTACAGGTAGTGAAAGACTTACATTGTATTTCTTTTTAATCATAGACTTATAGCATGGACCTACCTAATTCAGGTCTATGATATTAGTTTACAAGTTGGCTGTGCCAACTATACTATTTCTTATTAGTACTGTGTACCCATACTCAGGCTTTTATATGTATATATATCAATTCAATTTTTATTGTATTTTTGTATTACATGTGTATCAAAGTGGAGTACATGTATCTTTTAACATGTGTACAACAATTGTTGTTGCTATGGCCACGATGCAATGATTAAGTTCAGGAATACAAATCATGTGGTCCATTGTTTGATTATCGGCCACAGCAAGTTTTACTCACCAATTTTCCTTAGTAAATGGAGAAGTTGTCAACTTTTAGTGGAAGGGTTAGTAGACCTACTGGTTTGAAAACAAAACCTGGTTTGATGAGGCAGCTGCTGAATGTGAATCCAAAAATCTTAGTATCCGAAACTTTTATGATAGTAATATTAATCTGTGATTCAATTGAAAAATTATTGCTACTTTAATTAGTAGATGAACTTTCAATAAGAAGAAACTTTGTAATTATGTAATGTTATTCCTGCTTGTAGCAGATAGTAGTTAGTAAAATCCAGCATTTAGTCTGTTTGTCTCCGTGTAGAGAAAAGTTGTAGGCTTCTTTAGCTTGTCAAGAAAGGTCATGTGATAGAAAAATGTCTTGGCTGGTAGTTTATAACATTTAGTGTGTTACACTGAGTTTAATCAAAATACGAAAAAAATACAGTACTGTAGTTTTGTGTTGCTAAAGTAAAATAAATATGTTTGCTGTCAGCCTTGATTGTATGTTTTGATGTCTTTATAATCTGTGCAGGTAATATATATACCGGGTATGTATTATTTTAATTTGTATGTATAGCCCTTCGTTTCCTTTTAGACATTTTTAATAAATTATAACTCTCTTATGGTTGCCTTCTTTTATATTTTCCCACTCACCCATGCAGTTTACTAAATTGGCCATAAAGTAACTAAGCAAGTTTGACTAAGAATCATGGGGCTACATGGATAAACCATACACCCTTTGAGTAATGTCAAGTGTCATTTTGTAGTCAACCATGCTCTGTAAATCTTATTTGCTGTAATGGTAATACATAATTGATGATAAAACATGGACCATATATACACTTTACATTACCCTATATAAACAGTATTACATGTATAGGTTCATTGTTTTAAACAACAATTTTAAAATTCAATTTTGCAGACGATATTTTCACTAAGTTCACTAAGTAGTGACTGCCTTCTATGGGTTTTAGGCCAAAATAAACGTTTATACTTTTAAGATAAGAAGTAACTAAAGCTTAAAAATCTAATAATGGTTATAAAGAGCAAGGTAAGTGATGTAAGTGGTAAAGATAGAATATTCTAACATAGGCACGTGCGCTTTCACTCTTTATTTAATGTGACGTCATCTATGCTTTATTATTCAACAAAATATAGCTCGTGACGGCTGTTGAAATTTTACTCCCCACGTTAAATGAGCAAAGCCGAAAATAGCGCCCGAGTTTATAAGGGTTGACTTTAACAGAACCCTGGAACATGTCAGTAAATATTAAACATGTACTAACCTTATTACTTGAACGAAAATGGTATAAATTGAGTTTTAAACGATTCTATCATAAAAAAGACCTACTTCAAGATGTTTTTTAAGTCCCAGGCATTTCCCGGTTCCGCTGTCTCATTTCATCCTGTCCTTTATCCGACGATCATGCCAGCCATTATACGAAAAATACAAAGATTGACTTTTTAATTAAAGCCAAACTGTGCATAGCATAATATAATGGAACTGGCTACATGTAATCTTTCAAGATTCATAATTATCAAAGTTGACACGAGCAGAGCTGATTTTCCGAAAATCTATTCTTCCTTGACACGGTTCATAAATCCAATTTTATATTTATATCCAACCTTTTCAAAAATTCTACATCAAACTGTCTGATAACACACTACTATCCAGTTAACATCCAATTACTTAAGCAGTATTTGCAATATTCCGTCGAAAACACCGAACTTAAATGCTACATCATCATGTGTATATAAAATGACACTCACTAAGGGCAATGTCGAATGTTTATTTCACGGCGCTAATTTTGAAGAATGATGTTTAACACACAAATAAAACTATGACAATTCGTATTTAATTTTGGATTCCTTTTTTTAAATTAAGATTTGAATATTAGTTGTTTGGAATTAGAAACAATTATCAATGAGAACTGTGTAAATAAATGCTATTTCGGCTTTTGCACTGGGGGTGGGTTTCAACAGCATCGCGTTTCTGACAGTTAAAAATAGTTCTAAAAATATATCTTTTCTAGGGATGTATTTTGCGATGTTAGAATCGAAATAACTTACAGTTGTCTATATTTTGTTGTCTTATAAAACATAGGCACTCGTTTAATGTGCTAATTAAATCACTCGTGCTAAAGCACTCGTGATTTAATCATACGCGCATCACAACTCGTGCCTATGTTTTATTAGACAACAAAATATAGATAACTGTAAGTTATTTCTTAATTGAACACTGATATAAATCAGAGCAAGGCTATGGTTTTTTACTAAAATCATATAAGAACTTTTATCTTGACTTTTGATCGCCCAATGATTGGAATAACTTCTCTATTTTAGAACCATATAGTGCATATCTATCAGCATAAGATAATTTTGATTTCACATTTATTTTCTTATTTAAGGTTAACACTCCTGACAAAAATGAACATACATGTATATATGATATGTTAGACCATAAGCCCGTTTTATGAACGTGACCGGACCGATTTGCTCTTTATCCATTACCTAAACTCTTCTAATAGAAGGCTTTCAGTTTCATCAACTACTGTGAGAATCTTATTTTGAAAAATCGTCAACAAACAAGCGCCTCAACAATATGTAAGTTACATAATTACTTCAAAGAAAAGTGTAAATACCTTGTAATGGCGATTTCGACGTGCATTTTGACTGGTAGCTTGTCTACTGGTCTATATTTAATATTGTTTAGAAACGAAATCATAAGAATATTAGTCATGACTGCTATGTCTGTGCGATAAGGTTTTAATTAAACCCTCTGACTTCAAATTCGGCATAAAAGGTTTAAATTAAGCAATAGAAGACGTATATTGAATCTGGTATAACTGAAAAGCGATTGAATCAATCTTAGGTTGATAAGAAATCACTTAAATAATTCAAGAGACTATTATAAAGAAATGGAATTTTAGATATACTCTCAAAGAAAAAAATGAACACATTCAAGAAATTTACCACAATGCAGGTTCAAGGAAATGTTTTGTCAAAAAGATAGGAAGACCTTTAGCACCATCAATCAGCTTATTACAGGTCACACAATGTTGAACTGTCACTGGTCAAAACTAGATACCACTACAGACTCAAATTGCAGTTCATGTAACTTACCAGAAACTGTCAATCACTACCTCTTTGACTGTATCAAATATGAGACAGAAAGATCAGTTCTAATGAGAGCGGTGGATGATATTATATCTAAATACCAACTAAACTGTTCAGTTATATCTATGTCTGTCTTGGTGGGAGAAGTTGAAGATGCCTGTGATGAAGCAAAGCAAAGCTTTATTCTAGCCCTGCAGTCATACATAAAACAAACCAATAGATTTTAGTATGCTTACAGCGCTTTGATTTTGTATGTGTATATAATGATTATTTATGTATAAGTTTATTTTTGTATTTTTCTAAAATCTCATGATCAACTTTTTTCTATATTTTGTAAACAAGATTTTTGTAAATGTCGTTAATCCCGTAGTAGCATTGTGTTTAAAAGTACATCGTGATAAAGTACACATTATGACGACAACGATACACATAGAGACTATCAGCTACTTCGATAGCGTATTAGAATTACAACAACAACAACAACAAATACTACATGTAACAACAGTTTGTTAAGTCACAGCAGTAAATACATCTGTCAGTTGAATAACACCAGAAATTAACATGGTTTTAATGCCTAAAAGTTGAAATAAATCTTTATCATAAAACTTCCCTAACTCAGTAACTGCAGCCTTGTCAGATGGGGTTGACAAGGAAAACGAAACTTCTGTTGTCATAGATTCTTGACTCTGAGTATGAGGCAGACTAGGTCCTCACTTAAAAAGGACACTATTACTAGGCTTTCACTGCAGTTAAAATGTTAATGTTGTGTCTAAAATATTTCAGGGTGGTTATGGTGCACCACAAGGGTACCAACCACCAGGAGCTCCACCAAGTAATCAGTTATATGGTCAGCCAGGGCAAGGATATGGCCAACCTCCAACTCAACAACAAGGATACAGACCACCTGGTCAATATGGACAACCTCCTCCTCAAGGTGCCCCTGGTCAGTATGGTGCTCCTGGACAACCACCAAGGGGTCAGTATGGTGCTCCCCCAGGTCAGGCACCACC
The DNA here is from genome assembly GCA_025267735.1 of Mactra quadrangularis. Taxonomy (NCBI): domain Eukaryota; kingdom Metazoa; phylum Mollusca; class Bivalvia; order Venerida; family Mactridae; genus Mactra; species Mactra quadrangularis. The sequence goes on along the minus strand of CM046303.1, from coordinate 18,348,507 downwards.
TGGACAATATGGAACTCCAGGTGAACAGTATGGTGGAGCACCTCCTCAAGGGTATGGTGGTCAACCTCCTGCATATGGTCAGCAGCAACAATATGGTGGGTATAGTCAACAACCACAATATGGACAACAAGGAATGGGAGGGTGTGGTGGACAGGCAGCCCCTCCACCACCTGGAGAAAGTAATAAATTAGAAAATATTCGTAAAAATATGAAATTACGGTACAACCCATCAAACTAATAAAGGTAATATTTTAACAATAGTGTTCATGTTTCAAATTTAACTTTATTTATCACAGTGTAAGTTATAGTCCAACAAAATTAACCTGAACTTGACCTTTATGCAAGAATGTATAAAACTCAGTATTTACAGTCTATTTTTGTCTTTGTTTATTTATTGTGCTTTATCAAATGTTTCGGTAAAATACACATACTGAAAAATTTAATTTGTTTTCTTAAGAATATATAAGTTTAAAGTGTGCCACAATATTGCGGTTTAAAATGTTTCTTTATAAATGAATGAGTCAAAAATTAAAGGTACAATAACATGCCATACACACAAAGTTGATTTATAGTCACATAGGCTGTTATTAACGCGATTTAATGTAATTGAAGTGTGTAATTATAATAATTATGTAGTTCATGCTGAGGTTAGTATTGTCAGACTATAAAACTTTTGTAGGATCAAAACGCTACAGGGATTTTTTTAAGATGAGAAGTTTCCATTGCTGCAAATAAAATTCCGTCTCAGCAAATTGTTAATGTTGAATGTTTTGTTACATACATTGCATGTATAGTATGATTTGATCACACTTGCTGATTATTCATTTGCTTGGTTCAACTGAGAAACATTAAAAAATCAGACAAAAATCATCTAATTTTTTTACTTTTTATTGTATTTTAACTGTTTGAAATCTAATGTAATGTTTGAAATCACTTTGAGAGAAGGTGGTCTTTTAATGATGTCTAAGCAAGAGTCATACTACAACGCGGAAACCATGAAAATTGTTAAATACCTTTTCATGTCAATGGACCCGTATAAAACTAGTCTAACTACGAGTGAATGGAGAAGGATGTAGGCTAGTTTTGTGCTTGATCATTAATATTGAACAGCAAAGTGGAAATAGTTCTGCAACATGCTGTATACTTTCTTTCTGAAAATCTTATTATACATGTATCATTATTTTGTCTGTTTATTTATTTTCTGCCTAATGTGATATATTTGTGGAATGGACTTACAAAGAGTTTTATAATGAGACTTTATTTTAAAGGTATTACATATGATTACCAAGAAGAGCCGTTGTCAGCTAGTGGTTAATAACCTTTCTAGTCTAACTTAAGTATTTTAAGCCTTGTTTAAAATTAACAGTACTGAATTGTTTATTGAGCTTCATTTTATGATTATCTTCTAATCTGGCAATTATGATTCCACTCGGGTTACATGTCAAATCTTACCATGTTTACTTAATATTAATGTACAATAATGAATAGGGAGAAATATTGTTGTTAACTTGGGTGAGTTGCTTAAGCATATCCCTAACTAGCACTTTGTACCTTGGTATCCTTAATACACCAAAAGGAAAACATGTGGGATGTCAAATTAAGGGTTCCAGGGGTCAAAGTGCTAGCTAGCAATATGCTTTGGCAACTTGCCACTTGTTGTGGATTAGTTGGCTAGTTGTTGAGAAAAGCTGATTTGCCATTTAACATTCAGAACAATTATTTACATATGGAAAAATAGCACAAAACAAAATATATACAAGTATATTGATTTTACAAGTTCTAAAATACATTACAGAACGTGTTCTACATATGGTTTATTTAAAAAAAGCATCCTGTAAGATGAGAATATATATATGTGCTTGTTAGAAATTAATACTTAGATTTGTGATCCTTTAAGTATTTGTTCAAGTATTTAACTGCCCTGCGTTCAGTTACCGCGAACGTTCTGTAACGTTCTGTAACGTTCGCCAACAGTAATAATTGAACGGCCTGTTAGCAGAAAACGTTTAAGGCCAACAGCTAACGGTTTTAGTATATAGTACGCGAATATGAAACAACCTGAAACAAAATAGTTCCAGTAAATTTTGCAAGATAGTAACTGCCATAGCGAATAGACTATATCCGAAATTTAAATATGTGGTTTTCCCCTCCGGTACAAACAAACTTTTACCGTTTCAATGAAAACGTGTGTAAAAAAGAACAGTAGTATTTAATCCATAGTTCGTGTTGTTTAGCAATAATGTGTAGACAACTTTGTTTGTACCGCCTGTGCACGGACGGAAAAACCCATAAATTTAATTTCTGGATTAGGTCTAACGAAGCCGGTGGTGTTACTCCCGTTGATTTAGATCAATACATATACAAAAAACAAGTAAACAAGTCCTCCTCTCCGAATTCTTCTAATAAAATAGAAGTAACGACTCTCTTGCCCGCCATCTTTAAACGTTCGCACTTCAGCGGGTCGTTCAATTAACCGTTCATAACGATAACTGTGTTTGGCTAACGCTAACTGCTAACTGAACGCAGCCCTTGTACAACTTAAAATACTCTTAAGGGTTTCACAACATTGGTACTGAAAGTGAGTCATCTGATTTTGTTATAATTAAGTGTTATGATGGCTTTATAGCATACCACGTAGTTACATTGTATTGTATCATCTGAGAAGAGGACAAAAACATGCTTTTAAACAAAATTTTATTGGTGCTTCTACTAATTGCCGGACTGTACCCAGCACTAGAGGCTGGTAAGGTAAGACTATTAAATTAATTAAATTTTAGTATGATGTTGTTAAAACGTTTATAACATACTGTTGGTATCATAGACAACTGGCACAGATTGGAGACAAAAACACTATGTATACAGTCATATAATGTACATTTGTATATTACTGAAAGAACTGTAGTTTCTTTACACATTTTAATTAGTGGCCAATTGACGGTTAACAAAATTTAATGTCATTTTATATTGATTTTGCGACTTCTGTGTCATTAAGCCTGATCTGAGTTGATTGTGGTATCTGAAATCGCCATCCAATTCCAGATATGATTTCTGGTGTAAGCAAAAAATTCTGGTGTTATTTGAAAAGCTTTGTACAATATGTGAAATAGAATAATTCATATTGAAATTATAATTCACCTTGGGTAAAACAAATTAGCATTTTTGGAGTAATATAGCTTATAATATGTATAGTAGTTTTGTCTTGGTATTGGCATCAGTGATAATAATGACTATGTCTATTGAAAGGCATGTAATGCTTCTCTGGTGTTGCTGATAAAACTAACACAATTTTTGTTGGGTACAAATACATTTTTCTTAAATTTTGTGTCATCATGGCAAATTCAGAATATTGATTTTAAAGGTACTACATTTGTAGCTCACAGATTTGGTTTAATTTTTCTATAATTTCAAAATACTATTCAGTGTCAGAATAAGTTGCAAGAAATATACAATAAAATTCACAAAACTGCACTTAAGTGTCTATACCGTGACATACGGGGAAGATTTTTACTACATGAAACACCATCATTTGTAGTTGTATGTCAATTTGCACTAAAATTGTCATTATCAAAACACTACTTTCCTGCTTCCAAAACTTTTTCCGTACAGTTTTTATAGTTTTAGAAAAAGATAATATTTAACTTGAAATCTGTTAATGAGTACCTTTAAGTTTTTAAAATATCTAACCAGGCTTGATTTATACTATGATACTACAATTTTAAGTGGGTGGAGAAAATGTGAAACAAGCGATGCATAAACATCTCAGATGTTCTGTTATGGTCCATAGCAGTAAAATTGTGCATTACTATAAAAAACCAACAAATCATGTTTAGTATCATGATGAGTGCCAAACAAATGATGGTTAAATAGTGACAATAAAATATTTTTGTTCTTTCTTTATTATGCTTCTTTGTGAATAAGTCTGAGTATGTCATCCTTATTTAAACCATATAGACATATCATCACATACAATTTACAATGTACATTATTTAAAGTACATACATGGACATGACTTACTATACAAACTGTATTGTGCTTAAAGTTTGACCCCCGACCTGCCCTTTATGCAAGAATATTCATTTATTTACAATGAATACGAATGTTGTATTAATGGTCGATTACATAGTGGCCATGAGGAATATGTGTTGAAATTTAAAACATAAACATACTTCAATTATTTTACAATCGCTGCCAAAGTGTAGAATAGGCGTGGTACCGATTTTTGTCGGGATATGGGTAGATAATTATTAGATGCAAATGTGAAAGGTAAGATCAGGGTCAAACTTTATGCACTATACTCGGAAAAAAAATAAATTTCAATTAATATGATAGAAGGCTTATAATAGCTATACTAGTGCTGATCAAAAATCAGTTAGTAAGACAATCCTCACATTCTATCTAACAGATCATTGACGTAATAACATTAAAGACTATGTTATTTACGAATTTACAAAATTTTAGTTTTCATTTTAATCCTAAAGAAATAAATAAGTAAGTTCAATAGAAAAATATATAAAAAGTGGTTTATTATTATTTTTTTTTTTTGAAAAAAGTGAGTTTAAACATGTAAACTTTTGTGCAAGTTTACATGAAGTATAGTGAAAACAGTTAAAATAAAATCTTCCTATCAGATTGTGTACACCCCCGTACAGATGCACTAAGAGTTAAAAATACAAATAAATTTATACATAGTCTGAAATCAGTATAATAAAATATCTCTGTAAACTAAAATTCATAATTTCCAACATGTCCAAAATACAACTTTACACAAAAGAAGTAGTACAAACAATAAGTATGGTGTCCAATAATGGACACAGGAAATGTAAGGTACACACTTAGATTAGGTATAATTCACTAATATAAAATTGTGTTTCCGACCACGGATTTTTTTACGATGTCATAATTTTAAAATATATTACTAATTACTTTGTACGGATAATTACAATTACACAATTTTCATATAAAAGTAAGATCATAACTCTCTTTCATTAAACATTTTATTAACAAGTTTACATCAGAATGTTGTTTTATAATTTATAGATCTAATCCAATGGCATGCCAAATGATAAACGTGATGTAATCAAGGAAAGATGTTAAATTGTGTTTCCAATTATCATGGTTTACAAATATATTTCTGTTAGACCATAGGGGAATTTAATCTTAATGAGTAACATGTAAATAAGATTACACATTTTAACTTGTCACTGTAGGGTTTTCAGTTACCGCGAACGTTTTGTAACGTTCCGTAACGTTCGCTAACAGTCATTATTGAACGGCCTGTTAGCGGAAAACGTTTAAGGCCAACAGCAAACGGTTTTAGTATATAGTACGTGAGTATAAAACAACATGAAACAAAATAGTTCCAGTACATTTGCAAATTAGTAACTGCCATTGCGAATAGACTATATCCGGAATTCAAATATATGAGTTTTCCCCTCCGGTACAAACTTTCACCGTTACAATGAAAACACGTGTAAAAAGAATAATAGGATTTAATCCATAGTTCGTGCTGTTTAGCAATAATGTGTAGAAAACTTTGTTTGTACCGCATGTGCACGGACGGAAAACCCCATAAATTTAAATTCCTGATTAAGTCTATTCAAGGAAGTCGGTGGTGTTACTGCCGTTGATTAAGATCAATACATTTACAGAAAACAAGAAAACAAAAAACAAGTTCTCCTCTCCAAATTCTTCTAATAAATTGAAGCAAAGACTCTCTTGTCCGCCATCTTTAAACGTTCGCACTTCAACGGATCGTTTATTTAACCGTTCATAACGGTAACGGTGATTGGCTAACGTTAAATGCTTACTGGACGCAGGGCTGATAAAGAACTGGGACCGTTTCATAAGAAACTTACGTAAGGTAGCGAAATTTCCGTTACTTAGTTACTTACGATGAACTTACGTTTACGATGAAAGAATTTCAAAGAAGCTCTCGAAACTTGAAAACCTTTGCTACAATACGATCTGTTTCAAGTCAACGACAAATGGTGAAGCCCTAAAATTTTGGTCACATGGTCTGTTATCAACAATACATAATAAACTACAATACATTTAAAGAATACAATATGTTCCACACACTTCAAAGAACAATTACACCAACGAAGATTAGAAGCTCTCGAAGAAAATGCACGAGTGTTATACCGAGCCACCATACTGTTGATTTTTTTTAATACACGGCCAACGCAAACAAAGGTGGTATGACACAATTAAATGGCCATCTGCTAACAAAACATCGGCCAATTTAAGACGGAACCGATAGATGTCAAAATAAAGTAACTAGACACCAAAATGTACCCACGTTGCGTCAAATAAATACCTTAAAATCATCAAAACTACAGACATATAAAATAATAACTTCATAAAAAATAAACAATTCTTAAGACATTTCATCGAAATCTTGCAATCTTTAGATAGAAGTTCAGTTCGCGTATGTACACACGTTTTTGTGATTAGCCCCTGACTTCCGCAAAGATGTGTAATGAATAAGTTTTTAATACACACAAAATGGACGCCCAAGTTTTGATTACAGAGCCCACTTGTTTGTTTGTTCATATATGTAAATTCAGTCACAGATATAGAACATGTAAGCCTCAGTGCATCTAGAGTAATATTAGTGCATTCCATATCTGTATATGTATTCTGAAATTGTTCGCTAGAATAAAAGGAAACTTGCACAGAAAATAACGTATTTATTTCTGTATTCACTGGTGATGTGAAGTACCTACGATAATATTGTAACAATCCGGCTCTATACCGAACAGTACGGACTTTGTTTATTTTCTTGGGTTATGACCTAGTTTCGACTCTACTTGGAATTCTGGCTCTGTTACGCAATGACATGCAAGATTACTGGTTGAAATTATATTTATACATGTTAATTAATCATTTTAAGTCAGTTTTACCTTTTAGAGGTAGTGTTTGAGGCCTCATTTTGCTTTACTTTCATTTCATACTGACAGTAACATTTTACGGCAGCCATGTTGGAAATTGCATGATGGGATGTGGTTGCTTGGCGACCGCTTAGAACTTTTGTTTACTTAAATGTCAACTGCTTGTATGAAGAAAACATTTCAATGTCTCTCCAAAGAAACACGTTTAAAAGGCCGTTTGAGGTTACTACCAGTTTAATTAATCATTAAATGATCATTTAAGATCATTTTCATCACTGATAAAACCTATTTTCATTCAACTTTTTAACTTTCTTTAAAGGCACTATTTGGCGCTGACGTGAATTTGTATGCACTACTTGCACAACGTTTAATGTGAGCGTAACGTTATTTTTGCGAGCTCACAGCTCACACTGTTAGGTGTGAGCACCATTATTTCTGTGAATTCACATTCTCACATGGGTGACTGTGAGAATGTCTGTGAGTATAAATAGGCCAGAGAACCTTTGAGCAAGGTTCACATTCATTTTGGCTGCCTGGCTGACACGTTAAAATTTAAACTTAAGATCTTATATAATTTCATTCTAAATGGTTAGGTTTTAGTATTTATTAATATTGTTACTTTTAGTAGGATTTATTCATAAATATTCAGTAGCGTTTTTTACATTTTATAAGATTTTAGTAATTTTAAAGGTACCATATCAGTAATTTTTCATGTATTGATCTCAGTCATTGATAACAGTTTAATAGTCTTTTTAAACCGGAACAAAAGGGGATTATTTGTTAAATTAAGCTGTTTTACCTTTAGCATAAATTATTTCTCTGTAGCATAAAATTAAATTGTTGCTAGATCTATATTTATTTTCTGTATGTACTAATAAAAATCATAACATTCGAAACAAAAAGTCGTTTGTTGATTATCATAATTTTATTTGTGAACCACCCAGTAAACCACCCAGAGTACCAGAGAACCACCCAGTGAACCACATGTAGTTCAACAGCCAGAGCGCTACAATATTGCCTGGTCCAAAAGATTTCAGGCAAGTGGGATGATTATACATTATGATATTTTTAGCACTGCATTTACCCTAACCAACTTTTTGGGGGTCGGTACTAAAAGGTACCTTTCTGTAATTTTAACTTTAACAAAGTCCTTAATGCTGAACAATAAGACTATTGTTCTATAAACCTTTTGTACCTCCATTGTTGAGAGTAGCAAGTAAAATGTCAAGTGGCGGAAGCTGGGTAATTATATTGAAATACTTACAGAAAGTTATTAGAACACATGTACTTATAGTTCGTACAAAAAACAAAACACTTTTTATATAAACTATACAATAAACTACAGGCCCGAATTTACCGGGGGGCACAGGGGGCACGTGCCCCCCACCTGGCCCCACAACTAGATATTGACACTCATACGACGAAAAGGGCACTAAATCGGCACCATCAAAGCAATATCAATTCAACTTAAAGATCAATTTAACTATAAAATCATTCATCCGAAATTTTAAAATAGATACTGATCTAAATTGATACATTCAAGCATCTCAGGGTACCCGGATCAGGCCTTATCAAGCGTTCAAATCAATGATCGTGCAAGTGTATGCTCCGTCTTTGCAGACACATCAATAGCAATAGCTATGTATATTGTCTATATTTCACATACCTCATCAGTATTTTTCATACCATCGTCAATGAAATTACCATGGTATTTAGCTTACGAGGCCTAAATTTGGTTATTGTGGACTTTGTTATCTTGTTTATTAGTGGATATCATCGGCGTGTTCCATAGTAAGTTAGACGGCGAAAAGACGAGGACAGCTAGTCGAGTGTATTTTTACGTCTCTATAATGATACTCGAACTAAGCTAATTTCGAAAAAATGCGCGATTGTAATGCTTTTTATATATATTAAAATAACGATCTTAAAAATCCGAATAACTTTTAAAGAGTGATTGAGCCTACAATTATTTTATGGAAGACATTGGCGTTTTTCATGCAAGTTAGACGGAGAAACTCCGAGTGACCTACCCTACAAGTTTTGTTTACAAAAAAACAAGACTAAAATTAATCAGTGGTGAAACATTTATTATCAAATGATAAATTCATAGGCTTGTGTTTCATTAATTTATATATCATTGCTTCTATTTTATATCAATTTGTGTTGTAATTACTTGTATTCCTTATGATTTTTTTCCAAAAGAATCCAAAAATGTTATTCTTCAGCGGATCGGCGGATTTCCACGTTTTAAATCGTCCTAGCAACCATTTTTGTAAATCCGCTAAAAACGTCCGAAAAAAATCACAATTACGCTGATTTTCAACACAATATATTAAGCCCCATTATTTACAAAAATATATCGTAATTTGGCGATTTTTTATGTAAAATCGGCGAATTTTTTCATTGCATTCGGTGATTTTATACAAGAAACCAAGTGCATTTTTATAAAATTCTCGGCATTTTAAATAAAAAAGAATGAATTTTTGTTAATCAGGTTTATCAATTCTTATTTCTTGAAAACCATGCGATACGAGAAGGGTTTATCAAGCCAACAAATAAGATCTAAACGAACAAAAAACGGACACAGGCGATATAAAAACTTAATTATAGCGCTAAATTTTTCCTTATGTGTGCCCAAAAGTGCTCAAAAATTTGCTTTGTGGACATCATTTTTTCGTCAAGGGGGATACCCTCCCGACCCCCCCAATCAACGATGCTTTCCTTAGAATGTAATTTAATATACTAAGTTTAATCTTCAGTTTTACCTTTAAAAGCAGTGTTAGAAATAAGCACTTGCCCACTTGCTCTGCAAAGTTTGCATAAAAATTCATTATTTGAGAGTTTTGTTGGTTGTAATCTGACTGATTCCAATATACTTATTCTTCTCTAGTCAATTTACAAAAATTTTTGTATTGAAATGCAGAAATAAAATGTTTGTAATAAAAAATACTGTCAAATTGTTTATTAAGTAATTAAAATGGCAAAAAAAACGTTGATAAATGTTGGGGCAACCAAAAGGCACTTAGGGCAAGTTTAAGTCAGGTTTGTTTAACTTACCCTTTGGGCAAGTTGCTCTTAAAAGTTAAATCTAACACTGAAAAAAAGCTCAGGTTTTTTTATCACATCTTCCGAAGGGGATACCCCTTCTGATCTCCCCCCAACCGTGGCTTCCTACGAACGTCCCCTCTGGTATCAGCCCTGCTGTCGTTCCGACTATAGTTAGCTTAAGGAGAGCGGCATCAAATGCACTAGCGTGTTATTAATTTTAACACTGGACTTAAAAAGCAATAAACTTGGATTTACGTCATAGATTTTACGGTCAGGCATTGGCGTTTTTGTTAGAGTGTAATTATAATTACCAAGTTTTAGCTTCATTTTTCCTTTCAAAGAGTGTTTAGAAGTGCTCAGATTAGAACTTTTGACATGCAAAAATTCAAAAAATTTCCACATCTTCGGGAGGGGTACCCCTCCCGACCCATCCCAACCGTGCACCCCACACTAACGGCCCCTCTGGATCCGGCCCTGAAACTAATCCACGACAGGGGATGCTTTAGATAACAATAAATTATGACATTTTAATACGTTTTATGAGTGTCTTGTTGAAGTAATCGTTATGCGTACTACCATTACAAGCATGATTGGCCAAGGGGTGGTAGTTTATCCGCCGCACTAATTTTGTAAAAATAAATTTTACAACTATTATTTTCATTACTGCCTACCTCAGGAATGGATTGGTTCAAATTTAATGTTTACAAACTTATTTGGGTTTTTTTGTACGAACTTTATAACTATTGACTACAAGTTGTAACTGAAGGTTATTAGTTACTATGGAGACAGGTTAAGAAAACCTGCAGTATGGTGAAGTGTTAAGGAAGTAATTTAGAATCAAGTAGTAAGTTTCATTGTGTTGTTTATCAAACCCTTAAGTTAAATGTTGATTTTACTTCTTAAGATTGAAGTTGTGGGCTTCTTCACAAAGGTAGACTTAGACAAAGGCAAGTACTGGTAATTGATCAGGAAACCTTATTTGGAGGGCATGGCCACTCGCCCTCAAACATCAGTGTAAAATTAACAAAACAATGAATTACACATTATATATTGGTGCAAAATCATCAATTTTTTCATCAATTTATCACAAAATGTTAGTTTTATAATCATCAATACTATGGCTTACCCATAATTCATAATTGAGATTTGTATCACAATTTAACAGGGTGGTAAACATGAAGGAAGAAATACAGATGTTGAATATTTACCACCTGTGAGTGGACAGAGAATAAGGTTAATAAATATTGTTTATTTTTGCATGTCATAGAATAGTGAATGTATTTATGTTTTGTGCTTGTTTTCTTTAAAATTGACTAGTGGTGACTGTTGTTAAAACAGTATGTATTTTCAACTACACCATACATTGAGCATCTCTGTAAACAGATAACCTATAGACTGCTGCCATACAGGATTTCTAAGGGTCACTCGGAGGGTCACCTCAAGATGACCTTTGTGTCGACCAATCAATTCATAGCTTTCATCTAGAAGAAATACTATTATTAGCACCTTAATTTGGTAATTTCTATTTTTAAACCTAAGTTTGCAAGCTTATTTGACAGTGTTGTTGTTTTCAGGCTGTGATTGGACGTCTCTTTTCAAATTGCCTGACATTGACGATGTAAACAAGTTACTAAACATGATGATTGCGTTATGAGTAGTATAATGAGAAAAGGTTGCCGGAATGTGACCCTCATAACGAAGCAGTCAGATTTTCTATTAGCAAGACGGCGAGCTGAGAATTTCAAATCATGTTTTTATTCACATCGGAAGAGACAGCTAGTTAGCTAATGTAAAGCATCTTTCATTGACTGTTGAAACAAGGAGTGAAAATAATTCAATCAAATTTTTGTTTGTTTAATTTTTAGATTGGGTGGTGAATTTAATCGTACATTTGTGAGTGGCAATGTTGAAGTATATGTTAGAAACAAATGGGGACCAGTTTGTGATGATGATTGGGATAACATGGATGCCAATATTGCTTGTAGACAATTAGGATTTGAAGGGTAAGTTATATTGGGATAACATGGATGCCAATATTGCTTGTAGACAATTAGGATTTGAAGGGTAAGTTATATTGGGATAACATGGAAGCCAATATTGCCTGTAGACAATTAGGATTTGAAGGGTAAGTTATATTGGGATAACATGGATGCCAATATTGCTTGCAGGCAAATGGGATTTGAAGAGTAAGTTACATTGGGATTACATGGATGCCAATATTGCTTGTAGAAAATTAGGATTTGAAGGGTAAGTTTTATGAATACATGACTTTTACATCTATCTTAGAGTTGTGTAGTTGTGTAGTTAAAATGATGGCCATTGTAACAACACATATTATACCTGCAAAATAGTCTATATCCGTTCAAATATTTTAGTTTCCCCTTGTGGTACAAAAAACTTTGTTTCAAAGAAAATGTGAGTACAAAAAACAATAAGATTTAGTTTGTGTTTCATGCTTTTCAGCAATAATGTGTAAAAAACATAGTTTGCACAGCCTGTGAACTGATTGAATTGGGAGTTCCAGAACCGAACAAAACAAAATTCTGGATCTGTTCTGTTCTTAGAGTTCCAAATGAGGTCTACTATGTAGTTGGGTTTTTTACCCTTTTTTAGCTGAGTGGTTAAGGTTGCTAACTACAAATCACTGTAATCTCACTCTGGTAGAGGTAATCTGTTCATTCTAATACAATGTATTGGTAACTTACAATTATGCTCTCAAAGAAACAAAAGAAATCTTGGCTGGAAAATACACCAGGGTTTTTGGTACCTGAAAAGATACTGAAAATGCTGCCAAAATCATAAAGTTCAGGAAGTTCCAGATACAGAAGAACTTAAGTTCTCATCCATGTGTATATTAAACGTTGTGTTTTATAGTGGTGCCGACTCTTTTACCCACAAATCAGTGTATGGTACAAGTCAATGGAATAGCTCTGATATATTGATGGATGATGTAAATTGTCTAGGGAATGAACATAGTATATTGAATTGTTATTATAAACATACAAGTAACTGTGACACCACAGAACTGGCTGGAGTATCCTGTACACATAATACAGGTAAACCTTACAGTTACTCCGTATCAGAAAAAAACATTTTCCCTTGATAGCTCTACTCCTGTTATGACTATAATACCTATTATTATTTTTTCTATTTCATTTGTATAAATAAGTACATTGTTTTTCTAAGTCTGTGAAATTTGAAGAATTTAGTTTTTTTTAAAACTTCTGTCTCTTGTTATTAGCTAACATTAGCTTAAAAAACAGTCTTCTTCGGTAGGAGACCAAAAAACCTCCCTGTAAGATGGAGATAATATTGTAGTCTAATGTTTATGGAAAGGTTCATGCCATTATCAACCCAGAGACAATTGTTTAGAAGTTGTGTGCTCTTACAACAGTACTAATCCATGTACTTCTGCCAGTAAACGAATTGCATTCAGACTGACTACAATTTTAACATTGCTCATCTTGTTTAGGTTGTCCTAATGGCTGGATTGCTGGTACAGATGGTTGTTACTATTTATCTAATATAACAACTACACAGAGAGAGTTTGCTGTAGACAAATGTACTGCTATTGGCGGCCATCTTGTTAATATTGAAACTGAGGCTGAAAATCATTTCCTGTCGATAGTTTTTGGTAATATTCCAGGAGGTAAGCAAAGATTTAAAAAATGTATAATTGAAGGCTGTATTATCATAGACTTGGCCAACTCACAGACATGCACAGATGAATTTTTTTCTGTGATTTGTGAGAGATATATTTACACAAATCGCAGGTTTAGTGCAAAACAGTCATAACTCACTCTTTTCTTATATTGACTTATGACTGTTTTGGGCTAAACCCGCGACACATAACCCGACATCATTTCTCCTCTTCATCTTTTGATTAAGAAACAACATATACAGTTAAATCTCGATTATCTGAAATCGGATCGAACGTATATCATGGATTATCCGAAACGAACGTCCGATCCCGAACATTTTGCGATATAAAATATATTAAAAAACTCCGCTTTATCCGAAATGGGTTATCCGAGTATCATGGATAATCCAAACTAAAATTTTGGTTCCTACGAAATGAAAATTATTGATTTTCACACCTTTTATCCGAAGGTCCGAGTATCGTCAAGACAACTTAATATGGAGACAGACAAAAGAGCGAGAAATACATATATGCACATGTATTATGTATATTATGATGATGATCGAGTCAAACTTGTTAGCGTTAATTGACTAATACAATTGTAAATTATCAATTAGAGTAAACTTGTGTTCTGACAGTGTTCTCATCAGAAACCGGCTATCGACCCAAACGGCCAGTAAGAAAGACTAAAAGGCCTGTTAAAATATGCAAAAAATAAAAAGAAAGAAATAATAGCCCTCAAACTCCTCTAGAAAGCCTATTACTTTTCTGTTTGAGCCTATTCCACAAAATCTTACTGAGAAAAATAAATGTGGAATAAGTCCTTGAATTTTGAATTATAAATTAAATGGTGTCACGTTAAATATAGTGAAAACGCATATGCCTATATTAGAATATTAGATTATATATTTTTTCATATATTTCTATTGAATAACGCCCCATTTCACTGCAAAACATGAAATAATTATTTATATACAATTTTACTTCATTTTTTAAAAAAATTGAATATGTAATATTTATCTTTAAATTGCGATTGTTAATGGTGTTTTAATGTGTTGTTTGCTTTTTTATTCTGTGAGCAAATTTTTCTGGCGTCAAACTATAATGCAATAACCTATTTAAATACTTTGTTTATTTCAGAGCCAATAATAACTGGTGGCATCAAGAAATCTGATACTTGGTATTGGGAGAAGGTAATCAGGTCAACATCTAGTTCTAGCAGCAGCAGACGACACAGCAGTCGATCACCATCATCATCTTATGAAAGCACTTCTTCAAAGTCTATACACTACTATAAATGGTTTCCAGGTTTGGACAATATGTATTTTTGTGTGAATACTAATTAATTTAGCTTGATTGTGAAGTTAATACTAATTTTTTTAGCTTGATTGTGAAACAAGTTCTTACAACTTAGATTAATCAAATTCGACCCCCATTGGTCCACCAGTACTGAGCTAATAGGATACTTTATCTTGCTCAAAGAAACATTAAGATATTTTTTATGTGATTCAAATCAACACAGAGCTGGCTATCGAACAATTACCAATCACACATCATAAACCCTTGGACACACCCTCTTCATCTGTATTTTTTAGCTTTACTATTCTAAGAACATTCTGGGCACAGTTATATTGTTAAGGTTTTGCTTGCAACAATTTTCGTTGAAACTGTTAAGGGGATATGCAGGCAAATTTCAACCTAATACATGTATTTCCTGATTTTGAATCATATTTTTAGAACTGCGAATGCAACAGACACACTGTTATATTACTTGGCAAACTATTTCTTTATTTTCTCGTAATATTTGGGATGTTTCCTAACAAGACCCACGTGGGTCAGGTTAGCTAAAATAGATTATGGTTAAAATATGCATTTACTGATAAGAAGATACTAGAGCTTGTTATTGGGCAACATAAGTATAATTCTATTAAAATACATCATAACCACCTAAGAATGTTGAAAAGACAAGAAGCGACCAATGAAAATGTTTCAACAAGTACGACATAAACAAATATATAAATAGCTTGGAAATTCCCTCACTATCCTACTTTCGTTTTCAACAATGTGTTTAATTTGTTCAGTTGAATGTTATAAGTATGTGATTTCTTACGTTCTTTATACTGTTTTAAAGACTAAACTTGGTTCCATACTTTTGGCACAGATATTTGCCTGTATATCCTTTTAATGGTCCAAATTTAAATGGTGAGAGCTGTGAGATTAGTATATATTATATATTATTATTAGTATTATTAGTTAATAATGACAACATTTTATTCTACAACTATGTATAAAAAATGTGTGTTATTTTGATTCTTTCTCAGAAAAATAAATAATTTGATCATAATTGTTTAAAAATAAGGGATGATTATTTAGTCCCGTATGAGGTCAATATAAAATATAGATGACGTCACATTAAATAGAAAATAAAATATCTTACTTATAGGTTGGTTGCCAGGCAACAAGAACTCAGAACCAAATGGAAAGAAGAGAGATAAATGTCTTTATTTAACAAATTTCTTTCTTCATCCTGATAAATCACAAGGTTTAATTGATGTAAATTATTTATTTTGGGATGACAATGTTTGTGCTCGTAAAAATAAGAAAATGAAAAATGGTTTTCGCTACTTGTGTGAACAAACAACGGAGAAAATCAACCAAGCAGTTGAAGGAAAAACTTTTAAAGCAGAGAATGGTATATATTTCAATATATTATATAGTTCGTTTTTTCTCAACTGTCAAAGTTTGAATAATTTCACGGTTATTTGAATACACACTATCACAATATCAGTGTTAGACAAAGAACATGAAGTCACCTTGAAATTATTCATGTTTTGACAGTTTTGAAAAAACAAACTATATCTTACATAAAATAGACCATTCCAAGTGCGACCTTTTTAATTGAATAACAATAGATTTACCCACAAATATGACCATGTGCTCTTTTGTTTATTTACACCTTGTTTGTGGGACAAAATATAACTGTAAACCATTGTTGAATATGCTAATAGGTAAAGTCATGGATAGGTCCATTGCTTCTTCTTTACGTATAAAAAATGTAGCAGGCCATTACATGTGATAGTGCCTGCTGATATGATATCGGCTCTTTGACGTCATATCCAGTCGATATCATTAAACACTTGTTAATTGGTGGGTAACCAACGTTGTTTTTTTCACAGCGCAAAAAATAATTGTGATAAAATGATACATAATTGTGATATTTAGCTTTGATGTTGCATCTTATTTTAAAAAACCACTTGTACAAAAATATAACTCTTTTTGATGACTCAGATTTGTTGTTCTTATTTTTAGTTTTGTCATTTTGGTACTATATAATATTTCTATTTTTTTCTAGAATGTTATGTAGAAAATGGAGTGACATATAGAGGAACTCATGCTAGTACTGAGAGAGGTACATCTTGTATTAAATGGTCAGATTCTGGCGTATATACAGCTAAGTTATATCCTGACAAGTTATATGTTCATTTCTTATTGTAAATTTAATTGTCTGTGGCACATAAATAAATCCCACTGATTTAAATACTCATTACAGTACTTCTGTGTGATACAGATAGATATCTGTGTTTGTGTAGGGTGATTATTAAACAAATATCATGTGTTAAGCAAAGTTCATGCCAAGAATAATTTTGGCAGTATTTTACAAAATAACATATTCACAGTTGGAAGCATGAAAAACGCACGCACAATGATCATGCTTGGCTAAATAGAACAGAACAAAACAATTATGAAACAAGATATATAAATAGGTATTAAACATGATATGTGGAGAGAAAGAAAAGGTGAGAGGGGGTCAGAGAGAAGAAGACATTTCTTTGTCAATAAATGACATATTTTCAGACATGTGACAATTAACAATTGAGATAAGTTGACTCAAGCTTTGTTGTTTTAAGATAGATTGATACTTTATGATTAAATTATATTATTTTGTGCATCTGACGTCTGTTTATTATAGGGACTAGAAGGACATAATTATTGTCGTAATCCAGATGGTGATGTAAGACCATGGTGTTATATTAATAATGAAGGACTATTTGGATTTTGTCCTATACCTGAATGTTCTATAGAGGATTTTGCTACAACCCAAGCTCCTGTCATTACAACCACTACAAGTAAGAGTTTAAGCCAGATTTTTAATAAAAACAATTGGCTTATAGTTCGGCGAATCTCGGGCGGATGGGTGGGCGGCCGTGCAGTGTTGTTAACAATTATGTTAAAGTTTTTTCTATACTATATATTTCTGCCATTTATTATCAGATCTTTATGAAATTTCATACAATGACTGCATACTATGTGATAAACAGAATTTGAAAGTAACCACAACTCTACCTGGCTTTATAATTGATTATTTTTCTTTGTAATTTTTGCATTTAAGTTTTTAAAATGTTGGATATCTGTGTAATTTATGGTCAGATCTTGATGAAAATCCTGCTTTAATGTGGTTTCCACATTACATTTCTTGTTATTGTTTTGTCTGATGCAATAATACTTGAAATTTTTGTATAATTTTACAGTCATATGTTGCTAGGCCTATTTTCTTTCAATCATTACCTTAACCCACTAGCCTGGAACCTAGTGAAAATTTATTTGAGCTCATGAGAACTACTGATTTCATATAGTTGGACTAGTTAATTTTGTCCATTACTATTAAACATAATTAATTTGGCTATTGCTTTTGAAAATTTAAGATGATGGTTGTTCTTTGACGGTTATCTATCTGGCACTCTCTCTGAGGAGGTAGAAATAGTGTGTCTCTTCTGGTGAAGAAAAGGGTCATTTTTATCAAATGTAAGATAATATGCTATTTCAAGTTGCATGCCTGTTTTTAGCGCAAACCATTGTGACGTCTGTGACGTCGTGAAAAAAAACGACAACTTCGCTAAGGTTACCACAAAACAAACAAGAAGCATGAAGGTATCTGCCTGCCAACTTTTATCATAATCGGTGAACATACTATTTTTTTCGTTTTTCCCTCCGAGTAAGGTACCTACCCACCTTAAAATAGACCACATAGCTGCAACATCATTGCTATTGATCACTGTTGAAACTTCACTGAATGTTGAATTTCCTTAATAGTTCCTATGAATATAATAATAATATATGACTTGATGTATTTCAGTTTCATCTGATGGTGTAATTATAGAACTAGTAGACAGCCCGACATCATCGTCAGGTCGTGTTGAGGTGATATATCATGGTGAACGTGGTACTATATGTGATGATGGATGGGATGATAGTGATGCTTTCACTGTTTGTAGAATGTTAGGATACAAGTAAGTCAAGTCTATCTGTCTCTGCAATACCACTGATTGAGGGGTCGTGGGTTTGATTCTGAACGGGACATACTTTCATTGAGCTTGGTCATGAAATTAATTCTACGGCCATTCTCCTTCCTACCAATGATTTTTTATTATGTAGGGCAGTTGTCAGTCACTGACGAAAGAATGTACTTAGTAGTTGGTTAACACCTTAATCCAGAGTTTTTGATATGACCTATACAATGTGTTGCTACGGAGTAAAACCCAACAAACAAACAAACGGGCTAATTAAAATCTTCTTTATTCACAGGCTGCCGGCATAAAACAGTCCCCACAAAAATATTGTATACAAACATAAATATATGTTTGTATACAATATTTGTTGTGGTGACTGTTTTATGCCAGTAGCCTGTGTCTTTATCTACATGTTGTTTGACTACTTTTGTGTAGACTCATTTAAGTTGTTGAGTCAGCTACGCTGAAATAAAATTGTTAGCCAAAAATGTTAAGCTGTGGTCTAACTCTTTTGCAAATATTGTCTGTCTTAAAATTTTCTACCTGCATAACTGATATACAATTTGAGGCTAGGTCAACTTTTAAACAAGTCAAAACCAAAGTCGTACAATGATTAAGTTCGACATTGTGTTACATTAACAATATATAGCTATTTAATGAACTATATTTATTATATCAGTATTTTTAACTGTCCATTGTACTGACTAGTGGTAGAGTGTTTGCTTGAGGTTCAGGAAATATCAGGTTGGATCCTTGCTTGGTCATACCAAAGACAATCAAAATACAGAAGTTTTAGGAGCTTCCTTGCCCATTAGGGAGTAAAAGCAGCCAGGTAAGTATTTGTCAGTCAATACATTGTTAGTACCACAATACCTCTATAACTTACATTATTTGTTGATTATTTGGGAGATTAAATAAAACTTCTTTATCTTTTATCTTACACAGTTCTGGTTCAGCCAAGATTGGAGGTTTTTATGGACCTGGCAGTGACAGTCTTCCTATATTGTTGGATGATGTAGATTGTAATGGCCAGGAATCATCAATCTCACAATGTAATCATGCTGGGTGGGGTATCAATAATTGTAGACATAACAAAGATGCTGGTGTAGAATGTTATAATGAAGTTGACCTTGATTCAGATAAAGGTCAACCTGAAAGTGATGATAGTTTCCTTGGTTCTTTTACTTGTGGTGAGATAATTGTATTTAATTTGAGCAACCTAGTATTGCATTTAACATATTTGCTAAGAGGATAACTTGAATTATAACTTATAAGTGCATATGAAATGTTTCAGTTGATGGTTATGAAACTAGCTTTAGTGATGATAAAATCTTTGTGAATAGTGACAAGAACATGTTTTTATAGACTTGTTAAACATCTGAAACATATCCAACTATTTGTCCTTTCGAAACTTACTGATTTGACTACTCGATAAAATCGATAATAAACCATAGCCTTCGTTGTTGCACTCGGTAATTAATGTTCGGAAATTTCCGATATGACACCCTGCATGCTGCGATCATTAACTGATAAAAATGATCAACCACATCAAAATATCACGTGATAGACTCTGCATGACGTCTATTACCAACATTTGATATATCAAAATTGATTTTTTCATGTAAGCTTATAAATAACAAACCATGAAGTGCGCGGTAAGATTCAAAATTTATTCCATTGAGTTTTATTAACGTTTCCTTAAAATGAAATGAATTAAAATTTATAAACTATGTATCATACATATAATTTTCACTACACCGTTTATGTATTTACATTTGCAACAGCGTAAGTAAATGTACATATTAATACTTATAATAAACATAAATAATTATTTCAATTATGAAAATTAAAAACATCAATCAACATGCATATAAAGTGTACACTTAATAGACGCTATAACTCTGAAAGGCAATTTTGAACACAATAACTGAACATAAAAACACTAAAAATATGTAGTTTATTTTCATATGAAGACATATATCTGGAACATCAATCAATATGTTGATATATGTATAGAAAATATGCTTTAACCTTCAAAATGATAATCACCGGCAATTTTTTATTAGTTAAAAACTCCTTAAAAACTTTACAGAAACAGCGCCAAAAAAGACAGATAGCCTTTCACAGATTCATTGTTTAAAAATTAAATTCTATTATTATCCTCGCTATACTGTATATGTTTTACGACCTGGATGGTGTAATAATGATTGCCGTATCCTGTCATAAAACATGCACCCTGTTTATAGGGTCCTTGAATAAAAATGACATCCGCTTGGATGTTGATAAACGCACCAACAGGGGTCCAATAAAGAGTGTAATAGATTTCATCAATGCATATTAGGTCGTATCAGAAATAATGAAAAAAAAGAAAATGCATTCTAACAAGTCCAAATAATATATTGATAAAAATAATATGAAGAAAAGGCAAATGTTTTGATTTTTGTTGGCAAATTAGACGAGTAAATACATGTACAGTCATCAGTATTTTTTTGTATTTTTTTCTCAGCTATGCGTTTTATATGTTTTATGAGCTGAAAATCATTTGATTTTATTAGTCATTTTATCAATTCTCTAGTGATGAAAACCAGATAAAAGTAAAGTTCTTCAATTAATCATTTAAACAGCATCTTTTTATAAAATTAAATAATGTATTTTCTACTTCTTAGATAAGTATTTTACTGTATAACTTGTGTAAAAGTAAGAAACAAATAACAAATTATACAATTCCAAACGATTTTTAACTTTTGTAACAAGTAAACATGAAATGGAAAAAAATACTTTTTAATCTTAACACATTCACTTATTTTCATAGACGAAAGAGTAAAAATCTGGTAAACTACCTGTAAATCCCCTTTATTTAAAGTAAGTCTACTTTGACTGCAATGAAAATATACATTTTTATATTTCAAACACCTCTACAAACAAGAGCTTTAGACATATAAATGAATATTTTGTGATCTTATAAAAGTAAAACATGGGTTAGCTCCCCTCTACTTACAAAACAGTTTTTTGCCACTAAGTAATATTCATTCTTACAGTACAAGGCTCAGTCAAAAAGGTGCATACGCTTTACCTAAAGTTAAAAGTTATGGTAAAAAAGCCTTTGTTTATTTGGGTGCCATATTATGGAACAGTCTACCACCTTTTTTAATAAAATTAAATAATTTTTATTCATTTAAATCTTCTGTAAAAGAATACCTTTTAATTAATTTGAAATGATTTTAAGTTCATTTATCTTTTTTTAAAAACCCATATTGTTAGAACTGATGATGTTTCGGCTGTATATATTTATAATTTAAATAAGATTTTATTTTGCCCTGCCTTAATACTAATTGTTCCAATTGTCTGTGATAATATCTAGCTCTTTCAGGATTTAATGACTGTTATATATGTATTAATTTATTTTATTATATTATTTGCAAAGTTAACATTTATTCTGTGATATTAATGACACATCTATATTAATACCTTTCATCATACTATTTTGATCATTTGCCTCTTTTTGTCTTGCCGCCAACCCACTGACCACAATGGAAATAAGAGTTTCTCTTTCTTGTGTTATCCTTTGCGTTGGTGTGCATATCATGTACAAGAATTTTATGTTATGAAATTTTTAGATTTTATGTGGAAATGTCTTGTACCATTGTATGTATACTATGCCGAAATCTATCTATCTGTCTGTCTGTCTGTCTGTCTGTCTGTCTGTCTGTCTGTCTGTCTGTCTGTCTGTCTGTCTGTCTGTCTGTCTGTCTATCTATCTATCTGTCTACCTATCTACCTACCTATCTATATTAGTACTCCACTATTTTAAAACATGGACACTTTGTCGAACTGAAATTTAGAAAGCACAATGGTTTGAGCAGTAAATGTTATCTCTTATAATGCATGTCGATAACTTCATGTTTGTGAAGCAATTAATTTTCAAGTTTACTGTTGATAAATATGTCTTCATATTGTGGCTCTGATTATAATGCTAGATAACAAATTATGTAATTGACCGCTGGTCGGTCGCGATAAAGAGTCGTATGCTATAGGTCGTTCGACTATCTTTGCCAGTTTCCGTATAGCAAAACGGAATCTCCCGAATAAAAGAAAATTAACAATACTCGCTAAACTAATTCGCTATTTCCCCCAACTAAATATTCTTCAAAAATTATAAAATCTGGACCACTGTTTTCAAAAACAAAAAAAGGTAATTATTGAATCCGAATAGGATAGAAATGATTTTTAAATAGTAAAAAAGAAATAAGACAAAATATTGCCAATGTTGAGGTAAAAAATTACATTTTGTATTGAAATTCATAGTAATTAGGTTTAACATTTTTAACTAAAAATTCCCTCGACTTTTTATTTTTCAATTAAAAAAATATATACCATAAGAAAGGGGTTGAATTGATTTATTTGAAACTGAATGGGATAGAATGAGAAATAGTTTTAAATTCAAGTTATATTAGATTAAGTACCAATGTCCTTCTTATTTCTATATATCGCGCGCTAGCCTACTTGGCTTATCGATAAAGGACAAATAGTTGGTTATGGTTATAAAACTCCATCAGTTTAAAAAAACATTAAATTGTGACTTAAAACATTAAAAATATGTATCTGAGATCATATTACTGTTATTCCTTTCAGTTGAAAAGTTTTCTGTTTAAAAGCATTTGCTATAACTGTAATGTAAACGACCTGCAAGTCTATTATCAAAGTGTTTTACATGAGAATAAGTGAAATACTATTTTGACCTGTGATGGTGTTTATATTACTTTCTTGTATAGTTTTGAACAACGTTCTTTTGGCAACATACAGTTTGTGTAGTTCTGAATTTGAGATTTCCCATCTTCTATACTATTAAATTTGCGAGTTTCCTGTTTTGTGGAAGAAACTGCGCAGCTTTGAATAAATCTATTGTTTGTCGCTGGAGCACCTATATACCGGCATATCAAGTTGACAATTCTTTTTTGACAAAGCCTCTTGATATTTGCAAAAACTGCCAAAAATCAACAAAAATAGTGGGTTTTTTGTGTCTAAAAATAGTTCTAGATAAAACTAAAAATAAACACGTCAAACCGGAAAATCGAGTTTGATTCTCGACGTGAAGTAAAATATTTCTGATCTTTTCTGAATCGAATGTAATGCCTCTGTCACATGACTGTAACTGCTGTATTATCATGGGGAATCACCCAGAATACGTGCAACCTTCTTGCCATTTTTTGAATATTCACAAAGCATGCGTTCTTTGTTTTCGAAATAATACCCATAATCGGCATACTCACCCAATTCTTATATTTTACATTATGCAGAATAAAACACTTCACGTACTTCACATTTAATTTCGAGAGATACTGCAATCTGTCAGCGCAATTCACAAGAATGGTGACAAATTGTTAGTTACAATAATTAGATTCTTATAGAAATTACTGCACCACAAAGTATCACTTGAGAGCTATCAGAGACATAGGTAAAAATTTATACGTGTCTGGTCACGCTATCTACCGAAGGTACACTGACCGCTTCAAAAGGAGCTACGAAGCGGTGTAATATGGGAGAACATATTCTCGGTCCATTTTTTCACAAGCAAGCTTAATATGTACCAGTGAGCCCTGAGAAGCTTGCTGATGTTTTCTATACGCTGACCCAACGGTCTGTAATGATTGGACACAGTTGTTAGACAGATCAATATTATTCATGCAATTATTTCAGGTTTCATGCTGAAAGGGATTAAATATCGGGAGTTCACTTTTGAAATGAAAATACAAGCTCGGGTGACCAAGTTTCATAACTCCATGTTACATTTTCATAGTGTTCAGTCCTTTAAGAACTTGACAAATCCAGATTAAACTTATACTTGCAAAATCATATCTCCGATACTACATAATTATCGATTTCAAACTTTCTACAAATATTTTGCAATCTCTAATGAACAAGTTTCATATGGCTTTTAAACATGCCTGTTTCGAGGAACAATTTCGAGAACTGCCATTACCTAAAGCCCGTGCTTGCACGGGCTCCCATCTAGTTTATAATTAATTTTGTGAGCTTGACAGTCAATGAAATTAATATGCAAAAGTAGTTGTCCAAACTGGTCATTAAAGCAGGAAGCACTATATCTTGTTTGTAAACTTGGTTGCCCAAAAGAAATTTTTGATAGTCCAAATTTTAATGTGTTTTTTCTGGCCAACCTTCACCAACTTATTTCCTAGACTGTCATAATGTATAAAGTATTTTCTATTTAAAGGTTTAAGACCACTGGAATCATTATCAAGGAAGAAGAGGGAGGAGCCAGAACGTAAAGAGAAAGAATTAGCTCCGCCCCCTAAATTTGAGCGTATTGTCGGAGGGCTTACAGCAACTAAAGGTTTCTACCCTTGGCAAGTTGGTGTAAGAAAAGATATAGATAAACAGAATGGAAATAACAGTCACGCGTGTGGTGGAACTATATTAAGTCCAGAATGGATTCTTAGCGCAGCACATTGCTTCGAGTATGTCAAATGTTTATGAATTTCAACATTTCTGTTTTATACTAGTATAAAAACTGTACTGTTATGAAGAAATAACATTTAATCTTTTTGTGTGACATGACTCATACTTAGAGGGGCCGGCACAGTTCAGATCCACTAAAGACATTATACATGTAAATGTCTTCTTTAAGCCTCATTTACATGAATAGTTATGAAGCTTGGTGACAACTTCTTTTCCAGCAGAACTTTATGTTAGAACTTAATTTTTCGTCAATAAGAAGATATTTAAGTATATATAAAGTAACCTGAGGCATGCATTGCAAGAAAGCCAGTCTGTGCTTTCAGATAACCAAAATTTTATTAGCTTGATCTCAGCAGAAATTCCTTGCTATAATCAATGAAACTGCCTCATGTAGTTTTTATTTAGCAAAATACCCCACAGTATCATGACAATGATATAGATACATAAAATTATTTCTAAATTTCTGTATGAAAATAATGATGTTTTCTTGATTATTGTAGTGATGTAAGTAAAGGATGGATAGCTGTAAGAACTGGTGACCATGACAACAAGGTAGATGATGAATATGAACAAGAATTTAAACTGGAACAACTTAAAAAGCATCATTTATATGACAGTATGTATTAGCACCTTTCAAGACGAAACTCTCATGCTTGACTTTTTTTACTCTGATTTTTATAACTGGGCATTCAGTAACTTGAAGTAATTGGCTTATTTATTCATATCATCACATTGGGTAAATTATTGCCCTCTGGTTTGCCTCAGTCATAAACATGTGTTATACAATGTGTCTAACCCCATTATTGTTTATGTTTAATGCAAGTATAGAAATGCACAAAACTGCAATTGCTTTACCTTATTTATCAGAGCATTTCTTCTAACAAGCTTACAGTCCAACAAAATAACTAAGATTGGTGGATTTGTCTAGGGTTTTGCATTAAGATGTTCAAATTGGTTTAGAAAAACTGCAAAGAATTAATTTTGTAGGATTCTGACAGTGTGACCATTAGACTCTTATTTTGAACTTACGTATACATGTATGTATGGGTTGCTTCCCAATCTGAATAAATGTCAAACTGACCTTTCCTCATATTTGCAACATCTTTTAACTGTTTAATGTACTCATATATTTTGTATATTTTCAGAGGAGACTTATGACTATGACATAGCATTGATAAAGATAAGTCCATTATGGGGTTCAGCTATAAAGTTTAATGATTATGTACAACCAGCATGTCTTCCGCGTGTTAATGAAGAATATACCTCGGGTAAAAAATGTTATATATCAGGATGGGGGAACACTGGACATGGTAAATATCACATTATCTTTCATGCTGTTTGGTGAAACATTGTGTTATACAGTGAAAATATATTTTTTTTATATTTACATTGTCAAAAAGACAATCCTAGAGCATAAATGATGTATGTCATCTTGGAGACAGAATAATGTTATTTTATATTTGTGAAAAATATCTCTAAAAAAATATAGAACTAAGCATGTAAGAAACATTATATAATGACAGAATTTTCGTCCAAAGATTTGAGGGGCCGTGTAGATGTACAGTGAAAAAGTGATATTTATGTTATATATTTATGTTTCAGGTTATCCGAATTTACTAAAATCAGCCCGAGTACCATTGATTGATGATGGAAAGTGTAAAGAAATATATAAAGATTTTACTGATAAAATGTTCTGTGCAGGATATCTTGAAGGTGGTATTGATACCTGTGCCGGAGATTCTGGTGGACCACTTGTATGTGAGATAAATGGACGCTATACAGTCATGGGGGCTACTTCATATGGCGACGGATGTGCTAAAGCCAATGCTCCAGGTGTTTACGCTAAAGTTGCTGAGTTTATTCCATGGATAAAATCAACTATTAAAGAGTACTCAAGAAAATAAATGATTAGATAAAAGAAAATTGAAATGGTATTATTATTTTTTATAATAATGTCTCTGTTAAACCCTTTACCTTACATACATACCTTGTTTTTTATTTTTTAAGCCCACCTTTTATGAATACATGATGTAGAGTGCTTAAGTTATATGTCAAAAACATGTGTTCAAACTTGTTTGAATTTTTTTGAAAAAAAATCATCATGATTCCTAATAATGTGAACCAGTCATTGAATGTTTGAAGGCTGTTTAAAAAACTTTTATACAATATTCATTGTTACATAATATTCTGTGTCATTTAAACCCGATTGGACATTTTTTACTTAAGTATTCGACTAAAGACTTTCTTCTAATAAGATATTTTGTAAAAGCTACGTATTGAACTGAACAGATCAATTCTTTTATTTTTTAATTTTACACAGTTTACAGGTAGTGAAAGACTTACATTGTATTTCTTTTTAATCATAGACTTATAGCATGGACCTACCTAATTCAGGTCTATGATATTAGTTTACAAGTTGGCTGTGCCAACTATACTATTTCTTATTAGTACTGTGTACCCATACTCAGGCTTTTATATGTATATATATCAATTCAATTTTTATTGTAATTTTTGTAGTACATGTGTATCAAAGTGGAGTACTTGTATCTTTTAACATGTGTACAACAATTGTTGTTGCTATGGCCACGATGCAATGATAAAGTTCAGGAATACAAATCATGTGGTCCATTGTTTGATTACCGGCCACTGCAAATTTTACTCGCCAATTTTCCTTAGTAAATGGAGAAGTTGTCAACTTTTAGTGGAAGGGTTAGTAGACCTACTGGTTTGAAAAAAAACCTGGTTTGATGAGGCAGCTGCTGAATGTGAATCCAAAAATCTTAGTATCCGAAACTTTTATGATAGTAATATTAATCTGTGATTCAATTGAAAAATTATTGCTACTTTAATTAGTAGATGAACTTTCAATAATAAGAAACTTTGTAATTATGTAAGGTTATTCCTGCTTGTAGCAGATAGTAGTTAGTAAAATCCAGCATTTAGTCTGTTTGTCTCCGTGTAGTGAAAAGTTGTAGGCTTCTTTAGCTTGGCAAGAAAGGTCTGGTGATAGAAAAATGTCTTGGCTGGTAGTTTATAACATTTAGTGTTGTTACACTGAGTTGAATCCAAATACGAAAATAATATACAGTGCTGTAGTTTTGTGTTGCTAAAGTAAAATAAATATGTTTGCTGTCAGCCTTGATTGTATGTTTTGATGTCTTTATAATCTGTGCAGGTAATATATATACCGGGTATGTATTATTTTAATTTGTATGTATAGCCCTTCGTTTCCTTTTAGACATTTTAAATAAATTATAACTCTCTAATGGTTGCCTTCTTTTATATTTTCCCACTCACCCATGCAGTTTACTAAATTGGCCATAAAGTAACTAAGCAAGTTTGACTAAGAATCATGGGGCTACATGGATAAACCATACACCCTTTGAGTAATGTCAAGTGTCATTTTGTAGTCAACCATGCTCTGTAAATCTTATTTGCTGTAATGGTAATACATAATTGATGATAAAACATGGACCATATATACACTTTACATTACCCTATATAAACAGTATTACATGTATAGGTTCATTGTTTTAAACAACAATTTTAAAATTCAATTTTGCAGACGATATTTTCACTAAGTTCACTAAGTAGTGACTGTCTTCTATGGGTTTTAGGCCAAAATAAACGTTTATACTTTTAAGATAAGAAGTAACTAAAGCTTAAAAATTTAATAATGGTTATAAAGAGCAAGGTAAGTGATGTAAGTGGTAAAGATAGAATATTCTAACATAGGCACGTGCGCTTTCACTCTTTATTTAATGTGACGTCATCTATGCTTTATTATTCAACAAAATATAGCTCGTGACGGCTGTTGACTCCCCACGTTAAATGAGCAAAGCCGAAAATAGCGCCCGAGTTTATAAGGGTTGACTTTAACAGAACCTTGGAACATGTCAGTAAATATTAAACATGTACTAACCTTATTACTTGAACGAAAATGGTATAAATTGAGTTCTAAACGATTCTATCATAAAAAAGACCTACTTCAAGATGTTTTTTTAAGTCCCAGGCATTTCCCGGTTCCGCTGTCTCATTTCATCCTGTCCTTCATCCGACGATCATGTCAGCCATTATACGAAAAATACAAAGATTGACTTTTTAATTAAGGCCAAACTGTGCATAGCATAATATAATGGAACTGGCTACATGTAATCTTTCAAGATTCATAATTATCCAAGTTGACACGAGCAGAGCTGATTTTCCGAAAATCTATTCTTCCTTGACACGGTTCATAAATCCAATTTTATATTTATATCCAACCTTTTCAAAACTTCTACATCAAACTGTCTGATAACACACTACTATCCAGTTAACATCCAATTAGTGGAATCCCCCAAGGATCCGTTCTAGGGCCTATATTATTTCTAATATTTATTAATGATCTACCTGAAATAGTGAACTCAACTGTAAAACTATTTGCAGATGATACTAAATTATACTCTTCCATTACATTTGATGAAGACTGTGAAAAAATTCAAAAGGACATTGATAATCTTTCTAACTGGTCAAATAAATGGCTTCTCAAGTTTAACGTAAACAAATGTAAATCCATGCATATTGGTCGTAATAATCCACGTCATAAATATCATATGAATGTTGACAATACAGTCATACAAATAAATCAGGTCAGTGAAGAAAAGGATATAGGTGTAACATTCGACGAACAGATGAAATTCAACATTCATATTTCAAATATTGTTAACAAAGCTAATCAAAGATTAGGTTTAATAAGAAGAAGCTTTGAATATATGGATAAAGATATGTTTCTAAGTTTATACAAATCACTGATAAGACCAACACTTGAATACGCTACTGTTATATGGTCACCCTGGATGAAAAAAGACATAGTTGCAATTGAGCAAGTACAACGTAGAGCTACTAAACTAGTCAAAGAGTATAGTCATTTATCTTATGAAGAAAGACTGAAAAAATTAGGAATACCAACTCTCTTATACAGGCGTGAACGTTCAGATATGATACAGCTTTTTAAGATAATGAACAGTTTTGATGAAGTTCAACTGAATTCCTTGAAAACTAGTCACTCAAGTATTACCAGGGGTCATGATATGAAATTAGAGAAAAGACACGTGAACTTGAAACCTACCAAAAATTCATTCATTCACCGTTGTATTAACAACTGGAACGACTTACCGGATAAATGTGTACACAACAAATCTGTAAATATTTTTAAAAACAATTTAAATGTTGCCTGGAAACATAAACAAAACAAATTTGACTTCTAGTGCTCTTTAAGTGTTACAAAACTTGGATATAAATTGGTCATTACAAGCTAAAGCTTATTCAAGACCTGACGTCAAAGGTAAATCAAAGGTAAATCAAAGGTAAATTACTTAAGCAGTATTTGCAATATTCCGTCGAAAACATCGAACTTAAATGCTACATCATCATGTGTATATAAAATGACACTCACTAAGGGCAATGTCGAATGTTTATTTCACGGCGCTTATTTTGAAGAATGATGTTTAACACACAAATAAAACTATGACAATTCGTATTTAATTTTGGATTCCTTTTTTTAAATTAAGATTTGAATATTAGTTGTTTGGAATTAGAAACAATTATCAATGAGAACTGTGTAAAGAAATGCTATTTCGGCTTTTGCACTGGGGGTGGATTTCAACAGCATCGCGTTTCTGACAGTTAAAAATAGTTCTAAAAATATATCTTTTCTAGGGATGTATTTTGCGATGTTAGAATCGAAATAACTTACAGTTGTCTATATTTTGTTGTCTTATAAAACATAGGCACTCGTTTAATGTGCTAATTAAATCATTCGTGCTAAAGCACTTGTGATTTAATCATACGCGCATCACAACTCGTGCCTATGTTTTATTAGACAACAAAATATAGATAACTGTAAGTTATTTCTTAATTGAACACTGATATAAATCAGAGCAAGGCTATGGTTTTTTACTAAAATCATATAAGAACTTTTATCTTGACTTTTGATCGACCAATGATTGGAATAACTTCTCTATTTTAGAACCATATAGTGCATATCTATCAGCATAAGATAATTTTGATTTCACATTTATTTTCTTATTAAAGGTTAACACTCCTGACAAAAATGAACATACATGTATATATAATATGTTAGACCAAAAGCCCGTTTTATGAACGTGACCGGACCGATTTGGTCTTTATCCATTACCTAAACTCTTCTAATAGAAGGCTTTCAGTTTCATCAACTACTATGAGAATCTTATTTTGAAAAATCGTCAACAAACAAGCGCCTCAACAATATGTAAGTAACATAATTACTTCAAAGAAAAGTGTAAATACCTTGTAATGGCGATTTCGACGTGCATTTTGACCGGTAACTTGTCTACTGGTCTATATTTAATATTGTTTAGAAACGAAATCATAAGAATATTAGTCATGACTGCTATGTCTGTGCGATAAGGTTTTAATTAAACCCTCTGACTTCAAATTCGGCATAAAAGGTTTAAATTAAGCAATAGAAGACGTATATTGAATCTGGTATAACTGAAAAGCGGTTGAATCAATCTTAGGTTGATAAGAAATCACTTAAATAATTCAAGAGACTATTATAAAGAAATGGAATTTTAGATATACTCTCAAAGAAAAAAATGAACACATTCAAGAAATTTACCACAATGCAGGTTCAAGGAAATGTTTTGTCAAAAAGATAGGAAGACCTTTAGCACCATCAATCAGCTTATTACAGGTCACACAATGTTGAACTGTCTCTGGTCAAAACTAGATACCACTACAGACTCAAATTGCAGTTCATGTAACTTACCCGAAACTGTCAATCACTACCTCTTTGACTGTATCAAATATGAGACAGAAAGATCAGTTCTAGTGAGAGCGGTGGATGATATTATATCTAAATACCAACTAAACTGTTCAGTTATATCTATGTCTGTCTTGGTGGGAGAAGTTGAAGATGCCTGTGATGAAGCAAAGCAAAGCTTTATTCTAGCCCTGCAGTCATACATAAAACAAACCAATAGATTTTAGTATGCTTACAGCGCTTTGATTTTGTATGTGTATATAATGATTATTTATGTATAAGTTTATTTTTGTATTTTTCTAAAATCTCATGATCAACTTTTTTCTATATTTTGTAAACAAGATTTTTGTAAATGTCGTTAATCCCGTAGTGGCAAGTGTTTAAAAGTACGACATCGTGATAAAGTACACATTATGACGACAACGATACACATAGAGACTATCAGCTACTTCGATAGCGTATTAGAATTACAACAACAACAAATACTACATGTAACAACAGTTTGTTAAGTCACAGCAGTAAATACATCTGTCAGTTGAATAACACCAGAAATTAACATGGTTTTAATGCCTAAAAGTTGAAATAAATTTTTATCATAAAACTTCCCTAACTCAGTAACTGCAGCCTTGTCAGATGGGGTTGACAAGGAAAACGAAACTTCAGTTGTCATAGATTCTTGACTCTGAGTATGAGGCAGACTAGGTCCTCACTTAAAAAGGACACTATTACTAGGCTTTCACTGCAGTTAAAATGTTAATGTTGTGTTTAAAATATTTCAGGGTGGTTATGGTGCACCACAAGGGTACCAACCACCAGGAGCTCCACCAAGTAATCAGTTATATGGTCAGCCAGGACAAGGATATGGCCAACCTCCACCTCAACAACAAGAGTACAGACCACCTGGTCAATATGGACAACCACCACAAGGTGTCCCTGGTCAGTATGGTGCTCCTGGACAACCACCAAGGGGTCAATATGGTGCTCCCCCGGGTCAGGCACCACCAGGACAATATGGAACTCCAGGTGGACAGTATTGTGGAGCACCTCCTCAAGGGTATGGTGGTCAACCTCCTGCATATGGTCAGCAGCAACAATATGGTGGGTATAGTCAACAACCACAATATGGACAACAAGGAATGGGAGGGTATGGTGGACAGGCAGCCCCTCCACCACCTGGAGAAAGTAATAAATTAGAAAATATTCGTAAAAATATGAAATTACGGTACAACCCATCAAACTAATAAAGGTGATATTTTAACAATAGTGTTCATGTTTCAAATTTAACTTTATTTATCACAGTGTAAGTTATAGTCCAACAAAATTAACCTGAACTTGACCTTTATGCAAGAATGTATAAAACTCAGTATTTACAGTCTATTTTTGTCTTTGTTTATTTATTGTGCTTTATCAAATGTTTCGGTAAAATACACATACTGAAAAATTTAATTTGTTTTCTTAAGAATATATAAGTTGAAAGTGTGCCACAATATTGCGGTTTAAAATGTTTCTTTATAAATGAATGAGTCCAATTTAAAGGTACAATAACATGCCATACACACAAAGTTGATTTATAGTCACATAGGTTGTTATTAACGCGATTTAATGTAATTGAAGTGTGTAATTATAATAATTATGTAGTTCATGCTGAGGTTAGTATTGTCAGACTATAAAACTTTTGTAGGATCAAAAATTTTTTAAGATGAGAAGTTTCCATTGCTGCAAATGAAATTCCGTCTCAGCAAATTGTTAATGTTGAATGTTTTGTTACATACATTGCATGTATAGTATGATTTGATCACACTTGCTGATTATTCATTTGCTTGGTTCAACTGAGAAACATTAAAAAATCAGAAAAAAATCATCTAATTTTTTTACTTTTTATTGTATTTTAACTGTTTGAAATCTAATGTAATGTTTGAAATCACTTTGAGAGAAGGTGGTCTTTTAATGATGTCTAAACAAGAGTCATACTACAACGCGGAAACCATGAAAAATGTTAAATACCTTTTCATGTCAATGGACCCGTATAAAACTAGTCTAACTACGAGTGAATGGAGAAGGATGTAGGCTAGTTTTGTGCTTGATCATTAATATTGAACAGCAAATTGGAAATAGTTCTGCAACATGCTGTATACTTTCTGAAAATCTTATTATACATGTATCATTATTTTGTCTGTTTATTTATTTTCTGCCTAATGTGATATATTTGTGGAATGGACTTACAAAGAATTTTATAATAAGACTTTATTTTAAAGGTATTACATATGATTACCAAGAAGAGCCGTTGTCAGCCAGTGGTTAATAACCGTTCTAGTCTAACTTAAGTATTACAAGCCTTGTTTAAAATTAACAGTATTGAATTGTTTATTGAGCTTCATTTTATGATTATCTTCTAATCTGGAAATTATGATTCCACTCGGGTTACATGTCAAATCTTACCATGTTTACTTGATATTAATGTACAATAATGAATAGGGAGAAATATTGTTGTTAACTTGGGTGAGTTGCTTAAGCATATCCCTAACTAGCACTTTGTACCTTGGTATCCTTAATACACCAAAAGGAAAACATGTGTGATGTCAAATTAAGGGTTCCAGGGGTCAAAGTGCTAGCTAGCAATATGCTTTGGCAACTTGCCACTTGTTGTGGATTAGTTGGCTAGTTGTTGAGAAAAGCTGATTTGCCATTTAACATTCAGAACAATTATTTACATATGGAAAAATAGCACAAAACAAAATATATACAAGTATATTGATTTTACAAGTTCTAAAATACATTACAGAACGTGTTCTACATATGGTTTATTTTAAAAAAAGCATCCTGTAAGATGAGAATATATATATGTGTTTGTTAGAAATTAATACTTAGATTTGTGATCCTTTAAGTGTTTGTTCAAGTATTTAACTGCCCTGCGTTCAGTTACCGTGAACGTTCTGTAACGTTCGCCAACAGTAATAATTGAACGGCCTGTTAGCAGAAAACTTTTAAGGCCAACAGCTAACGGTTTTAGTATATAGTACGCGAATATGAAACAACCTGAAACAAAATAGTTCCAGTAAATTTTGCAAAATAGTAACTGCAATAGCGAATAGACTATATCCGAAATTCAAATATGTGGTTTTCCCCTCCGGTACAAACAAACTTTTACCGTTTCAATGAAAACGTGTGTAAAAAAGAACAGTAGTATTTAATCCATAGTTCGTGTTGTTTAGCAATAATGTGTAGACAACTTTGTTTGTACCGCCTGTGCACGGACGGAAAACCCCATAAATTTAATTTCTGGATTAGGTCTAACGAAGCCGGTGGTGTTACTCCCGTTGATTTAGATCAATACATATACAAAAAACAAGTAAACAAGTCCTCCTCTCTGAATTCTTCTAATAAAATAGAAGTAACGACCCTCTTGCCCGCCATCTTTAAACGTTCGCACTTCAGCGGGTCGTTCAATTAACCGTTCATAACGATAACTGTGTTTGGCTAACGCTAACTGCTAACTGAACGCAGCCCTTGTACAACTTAAAATACTCTTAAGGGTTTCACCACGTTGGTACTGAAAGTGAGTCATCTGATTTTGTTATAATTAAGTGTTATGATGGCTTTATAGCATACCACGTAGTTACATTGTATTGTATCATCTGAGAAGAGGACAAAAACATGCTTTTAAACAAAATTTTATTGGTGCTTCTACTAATTGCCGGACTGTACCCAGCACTTGAGGCTGGTAAGGTAAGACTATTAAATTATTTTAATTTTAGTATGATGTTGTTAAAACGTTTATAACATACTGTTGGTATCATAGACAACTGGCACAGATTGGAGACAAAAAACACTATGTATACAGTCATATAATGTACATTTGTATATTACTGAAAGAACTGTAGTTTCTTTACACATTTTAATTAGTGGCCAATTGACGGTTAACAAAATTTAATGTCATTTTATATTGATTTTGCGACTTCTGTGTCATTAAGCCTGATCTGAGTTGATTGTGGTATCTGAAATCGCCATCCAATTCCAGATATGATTTCTGGTGTAAGCAAAAAATTCTGGTGTTATTTGAAAAGCTTTGTACAATATGTGAAATAGAATAATTCATATTGAAATTATAATTCACCTTGGGTAAAACAAATTAGCATTTTTGGAGTAATATAGCTTATAATATGTATAGTACTTTTGTCTTGGTATTGGCATCAGTGATAATAATGACTATGTCTATTGAAAGGCATGTAATGCTTCTCTGGTGTTGCTGATAAAACTAACACAATTTTTGTTGGGTACAAATACATTTTCTTAAATTTTGTGTCATCATGGCAAATTCAGAATATTGATTTTAAAGGTACTACATTTGTAGCTCACAGATTTGGTTTAATTTTTCTATAATTTCAAAATACCATTCAGTGTCAGATTATGTTGCAAGAAATATACAATAAAAGTCACAAAAATGCACTTAAGTGTCTATACCGTGACATACGGGGAAGATTTTACTACATGAAACACCATCATTTGTAGTTGTATGTCAATTTGCACTAAAATTGTCATTATCAAAACACTACTTTCCTGCTTCCAAAACTTTTTCCGTACAGTTTTTATAGTTTTAGAAAAAGATAATATTTAACTTGAAATCTGTAAATGAGTGCCTTTAAGTTTTTAAAATATCTAACCTCTTGATTTATACTATGATACTACAATTTTAAGTGGGTGGAGAAAATGTGAAACAAGCGATGCATAAACATCTCAGATGTTCTGTTATGGTCCATAGCAGTAAAATTGTGCATTACTATAAAAGACCAACAAATCATGTTTAGTATCATGATGAGTGCCAAACAAATGATGGTTAAATAGTGACAATAAAATATTTTTGTTCTTTCTTTATTATGCTTCTTTGTGAATAAGCCTGAGTATGTCATCCTTATTTAAACCATATAGACATATCATCACATACAATTTACCATGTATATTATTTAAAGTACATACATGAACATGACTTACTATACAAACTGTATTGTGCTTAAAGTTTGACCCCCGACCTGCCCTTTATGCAAGAATATTCATTTATTTACAATGAATACGAATGTTGTATTAATGGTCGATTTCACAGTGGCCATGAGGAATATGTGTTGAAATTTAACACATAAACATACTTCAATTATTTTACAATCGCTGCCAAAGTGTAGAATAGGCGTGGTACCGATTTTTGTCGGGATATGGGTAGATAATTATTAGATGCAAATGTGAAAGGTAAGATCAGGGTCAAACTTTATGCACTATACTCGGAAAAAAATAAATTTCAATTAATATGATAAAAGGCTTATAATAGCTATACTAGTGCTGATAAAAAATCAGTTAGTAAGACAATCCTCACATTCTATCTAACAGATCATTGACGTAATAACATTAAAGACTATGTTATTTACGAATTTACAAAATTTTAGTTTTCATTTTAATCCTAATGAAATAAATAAGTAAGTTGAGTAGAAAAATATATAAAAAGTGGTTTTTATTATTATTTATTTTTTATGAAAAAAGTGAGTTTAAACATGTAAACTTTTGTGCAAGTTTACATGAAGTATAGTGAAAACAGTTAAAATAAAATCTTCCTATCAGATTGTTTACACCCCCGTACAGATGCACTAAGAGTTAAAAATACAAATAAATTTATACATAGTCTGAAATCAGTATAATAAAATATCTCTGTAAACTAAAATTCATAATTTCCAACATGTCCAAAATACAACTTTACACAAAAGAAGTAGTACAAACAATAAGTATGGTGTCCAATAATGGACACAGGAAATGTAAGGTATACACTTAAATTAGGTATAATTCACTAATATAAAATTGTGTTTTCGACCACAGATTTTTTTACGATGTCATAATTTTAAAATATATTACTAATTACTTTGTACGGATAATTACAATTACACTATTTTCATATAAAAGTAAGATCATAACTCTCTTTCATTAAACATTTTATTAACAAGTTTACATCAGAATGTTGTTTTATAATTTATAGATCTAATCCAATGGCATGCCAAATGATAAACGTGATGTAATCAAGGAAAGGTGTTAAATTGTGTTTCCAATTATTATGGTTTACAAATATATTGCTGTTAGACCATAGGGGAATTTAATCTTAATGAGTAACATGTAAATAAGATAACACATTTTAACTTGTCACTGTAGGGTTTTCAGTTACCGCGAACGTTTTGTAACGTTTCGTAACGTTCGCTAACAGTCATTATTGAACGGCCTGTTAGCGGAAAACGTTTAAGGCCAACAGCAAACGGTTTTAGTATATAGTACGTGAGTATAAAACAACATGAAACAAAATAGTTCCAGTACATTTTGCAAATTAGTAACTGCCATTGCGAATAGACTATATCCGGAATTCAAATATATGAGTTTTCCCCTCCGGTACAAACTTTCACCGTTACAATGAAAACACGTGTAAAAAGAACAATAGGATTTAATCCATAGTTCGTGCTGTTTAGCAATAATGTGTAGAAAACTTTGTTTGTACCGCATGTGCACGGACGGAAAACCCCATAAATTTAAATTCCAGATTAAGTCTATTCAAGGAAGTCGGTGGTGTTACTCCCGTTGATTAAGATCAATACATTTACAGAAAACAAGAACACAAAAAACAAGTTCTCCTCTCCGAATTCTTCTAATAAATTGAAGCAAAGACTCTCTTGTCCGCCATCTTTAAACGTTCGCACTTCAACGGATCGTTTATTTAACCGTTCATAACGGTAACAGTGATTGGCTAACGTTAAATGCTTACTGGATGCAGGGCTGATAAAGAACTGGGACCGTTTCATAAGAAACTTACGTAAGGTTGCGAAATTTCCGTTACTTAGTTACTTTCGTTGAACTTACGTTTACGATGAAAGAATTTCAAAGAAGCTCTCGAAACTTGAAAACCTTTGCTACAATACGATCTGACCCAAGTCAACGACAAATGGTGAAGCCCTAAACTTTTGGTCACATGGTCTGTTATCAACAATACATAATAAACTACAATACATTTAAAAAATACAATATGTTCCACACACTTCAAAGAACAATTACACAAACGAAGATTAGAAGCTCTCGAAGAAAATGCACGAGGGCTATACCGAGCCACCATACTGTTGATTTTTTTTAATAACTGCCAACGCAAACAAAGGTGGTATGACACAATTAAA
Source organism: Mactra quadrangularis (assembly GCA_025267735.1). Lineage (NCBI taxonomy): Eukaryota > Metazoa > Mollusca > Bivalvia > Venerida > Mactridae > Mactra > Mactra quadrangularis. Next base: position 18,309,196 of record CM046303.1, on the reverse strand, counting down.
TGGTCATCTGCTAACAAAACATCGGCCAATTTAAGACGGAACCGATAGATGTCAAAATAAAGTAACTAGGCACCAAAATGTACCCACGTTGCGTCAAATAAATACCTTAAAATCATCAAAACTACAGACATATAAAATAATAACTTCATAAAAAATAAACAATTCTTAAGACATTTCATCGAAATCTTGCAATCTTTAGATAGAAGTTCAGTTCGCGTATGTACACACGTTTTTGTGATTAGCCCCTGACTTCCGCAAAGATGTGTAATGAATAAGTTTTTAATACACACAAAATGGACGCCCAAGTTTTGATTACAGAGCCCACTTGTTTGTTTGTTCATATATGTAAATTCAGTCACAGATATAGAACATGTAAGCCTCAGTGCATCTAGAGTAATATTAGTGCATTCCATATCTGTATATGTATTCTGAAATTGTTCGCTAGAATAAAAGGAAACTTGCACAGAAAATAACGTATTTATTTCTGTATTCACTGGTGATGTGAAGTACCTACGATAATATTGCCTGGTCCAAAAGATTTCAGGCAAGTGGGATGATTATACATTATGATATTTTAGCACTGCATTTACCCTAACCAATTTTTTGGGGGTCGGTACTAAAAGGTACCTTTCTGTAATTTTAACTTTAACAAAGTCCTTAATGCTGAACAATAAGACTATTGTTCTATAAACCTTTTGTATCTCCATTGTTAAGAGTAGCAAGTAAAATGTCAAGTGGCGGAAGCTAGGTCATTATATTGGAATACTTACAGAAAGTTATTAGAAAACACATGTACTTATAGTTCGTACAAAAACAAAACACTTTTTATATAAACTATACAATAAACTACAGGCCCGGATTTACCGGGGGGCACAGGGGGCACGTGCCCCCCACCTGGCCCCACAACTAGATATTGACACTCATACGACGAAAAGGGCACTAAATCGGCACCATCAAAGCAATATCAACTCAACTTAAAAATCAATTTAACTATAAAATCATTCATCCGAAATTTTAAAATAGATACTGATCTAAATTGATACATTCAAGCATCTCAGGGTACCCGGATCAGGCCTTATCAAGCGTTCAAATCAATGATCGTGCAAGTGTATGCTCCGTCTTTGCAGACACATCAATAGCAATAGCTATGTATATTGTTTATATTTCACATACCTCATCAGTATTTTTCATACCATCGTCAATGAAATTACCATGGTATTTAGCTTACGAGGCCTAAATTTGGTTATTGTGGACTTTGTTATCTTGTTTATTAGTGGATATCATCGGCGTGTTCCATAGTAAGTTAGACGGCGAAAAGACGAGGACAGCTAGTCGAGTGTATTTTTACGTCACTATAATGATACTCGAACTAAGCTTATTTCGAAAAAATGCGCGATTGTAATGCTTTTTTATATATATTAAAATAACGATCTTAAAAATCCGAATAACTTTTAAAGAGTGATTGAGCCTACAATTATTTTATGGAAGACATTGGCGTTTTTCATGCAAGCTAGACGGAGAAAATCCGAGTGACCTACCCTACAAGTTTTTTTTACAAAAAAACAAGACTAAAATTAATCAGTGGTGAAACATTCATTATCAAATGATAAATTCATAGGCTTGTGTTTCATTAATTTATATATCATTGCTTTTATTTTATATCAATTTGTGTTTTTAATACTTGTATTCCTTATGATTTTTTTCCAAAAGAATCCAAAAATGTTATTCTTCAGCGGATCGGCGGATTTCCACGTTTTAAATCGTCCTAGCAACCATTTTTGTAAATCCGCTAAAAACGTCCGAAAAAAATCACAATTACGCTGATTTTCAACACAATATATTAAGCCCCATTATTTACAAAAATATATCGTAATTTGGCGATTTTTTATGTAAAATCGGCGAATGTTTTCATTGCATTCGGTGATTTTATACAAGAAACCAAGTGTATTTTCATAAAATTCTCGGCATTTTAAATAAAAAAGAATGAATTTTTGTTAATCAGATTTATCAATTCTTATTTCTTGAAAACCATGCGATACGAGAAGGGTTTATCAAGCCAACAAATAAGATCTAAACGAACAAAACATTACTTAAATTATACAGAAGTCTTGTTCGTTCAAAACTAGATTATGAGTCAATTGTGTAGGGATCAGCACGTAAATCGTACTTGCAAATGCTTGATACAATACATAACCAGGGCTTACGTATCGCCCTTGGTGCATTTAAAACTTCACCTGTTGAAAGTCTTTATGTTGAAGCTAACGAGCCATCATTAAAATTACGTCGACAAAAGCTTTCATTACAATACGCAACTCGAATATCTTCTAACAATAGTAACCCGGCGCGAAAAGTTGTTTTTCAACCAAATTACATTGATAAATTTGACAACAAACCAAACGAAATTAAACCATTTGGCCTGCGCGTTAAAAACGACTTAGAAATGCTTAATATTAACACCTCCACCGTTCTACAGAACTTTGATGAAAATGTCCCTCCTTGGACCTACAACATACCAAACGTTAACATTGATTTGTCTAACTTACGTAAATCTATTACCAGCCAAGAGGCCTTCAAATCGGAATTCGTTAACATCTTTAAAAAATATAAAGATTGTACACATTTATTTACTGACGGCTCTAAAGATGGTAACAAAGTTGGTTGCGCTGCATATGGAAATTCTTTTGTTGCAAGAATGCGATTGCCTGACCAGGCATCCATATTTACAGCTGAAGTCAAAGCAATAGATCTTGCTTTATCATACATATCAAATAGTATTAATAGTAATTTTATCATTTTTTCAGATTCTCTATCTGTATTATTGGCCATAAAAAATCGTAATTCAGACAATATTCTTATTAAAAGTATCGAATTGAAATTGCATGAAATTTTAAAATCTAAAACAGTACACCTCTGCTGGATACCAAGCCATATTGGTATACGAGGAAATGAAAAAGTTGATATTTTAGCCAAAGAATCTTTAAACCTTCAACCAGTGGATATCAAATTGCCAAGCAGTGACTTCAAATGTTCAATAAACACATTAATTAAATCAAAATGGCAAACGTTGTGGAACAATGCAATTTTTAATAAATTACGTGACATAAAGCAAACCCTTAATTCATCTTCGTCAATTATATATTCTAATCGCAGAGATCAAATAGTAATTTCGCGATGTAGAATTGGTCATACTAGATTAACACATTCATACCTTCTCAAAAGAGAAGAAGCACCTAAATGCATACCATGTGACGAGCATTTCAATGTAAAATACGTTCTCCTTGACTGTCAGGATCTTAAATACATTCGTGACAAACATTTTAAAGTAAACTCACTTAAAGAACTTTTTGAATCTGTACCAACAAAAGCTATAATTAACTTTTTGAAAGAAATAAACGTTTATAATAAGATATAGAGTTTTACATCATTAATATAGTTTGAATTATTAGTATCATTAATAGCTTTCGGCGCGATATGACCTTTCTGTGTTGGTGCGCCGTAAAACCCAAACAAACCCAAACGGACACAGGCGATATAAAAACTCAATTATAGCGCTAAATTTTTCCTTATGTGTGCCCAAAAGTGCTCAAAAATTTGCTTTGTGAACATCATTTTTTCGTCAGGGGGAATACCCTCCCGACCCCTCCCCAATCAACGATGCTTTCCTTAGAATGTAATTTAATATACTAAGTTTAATCTTCATTTTTACCTTTAAAAGCAGTGTTAGAAATAAGCACTTGCCCACTTGCTCTGCAAAGTTTGCATAACAATTCATTATTTGAGAGTTTTGTTTGTTGTAATCTGACTGATTCCAATATACTTATTCTTCTCTAGTCAATTTACAAAATTTTAAGTATTGAAATGCAGAAATAAAATGTTTGTAATAAAAAATACTGTCAAATTGTTTATTAAGTAATTAAAATGGCAAAAAACGTTGATAAATGTTGAGGCAACCAAAAGGCACTTAGTGCAAGTTTAAGTCAGGTTTGTTTAACTTACCCTTTGGGCAAGTTGCTCTTAAAAGTTAAATCTAACACTAAAAAAAGCTCAGGTTTTTTTATCACATCTTCCGAAGGGGATACCCCTTCTGATCTCCCCCCAACCGTGGCTTCCTACGAACGTCCCCTCTGGTATCAGCCCTGCTGTCGTTCCGACTATAGTTAGCTTAAGGAGAGCGGCATCAAATGCACTAGCGTGTTATTAATTTTAACACTGGACTTAAAAAGCAATAAACTCGGATTTACGTCATAGTTTTTACGGTCAGGCATTGGCGTTTTTGTTAGAGTGTAATAATAATTACCAAGTTTTAGCTTCATTTTTCCTTTCAAAGAGTGTTTAGAAGTGCTCAGATTTGAACTTTTGACATGCAAAAATTCAAAAGTTTTCCACATCTTCGGGAGGGGTACCCCTCCCGACCCATCCCAACCGTGCACCCCACACTAGCGGCCCTTCTGGATCCGGCCCTGAAACTAATCCACGACAGGGGATGCGCTGGATAACAATAAATTATGATATTTTAATATGTTTTATGAGTGTCTTGTTGAAGTAATCGTTATGCATACTACCATTACAAGCATGGTTGACCAAGGGGTGGTAGTTTATCCGCCACACTAATTTTGTAAAAATAAATTTTACAACTATTACTTTTCAATACTGCCTAGGCCACAACACATTGATCACATGTTCAATGGATTTTGTCCGAAAAAAATTGGAGCGAGCGTGCGAAAAAAAAAATTTTTTTTCCCACTTTTTGCATTTTGAGGAGCGAGCGAAAGGCGAAAAATAAATTTGTACTATTTTCATGAATATTTATTTACTCAAAGTCAAAATGCACCCAAAATATGGACTTTTTGCTGAAAACAACATTATTGAATAGCATTCTGTATTATTTTATAGTGCATATCAGCCACAATAATCACTTAAATTATAGTTGTTGATATAGACATGCTTATATAAATATAAAACAAGGACTGATGCTGTACTACTATGGATTTATTCTATTTTTCTTATATGATAAAATTTGAAAAGCTCTACATGTATTTAATATTTTTTGTCAACTAAAGCTTCATATTTAGTCCTTTTTCCTTGGGTTTCATTATCTGGAGGGAAAATGTTCTTACAGGGAAATGTCAGTTTATCTCTGATTATCTTGTAGTTACTTGTAAGAAAGATTACTTGTTGTTAATATTCATAAAATTAATGCTTATGATATGATACATACATAATAAATGCCTATATTTTGTTCCATTTGCATTTACATGAACTGTACTATATTATCATACTGTAAAATATATTGATTTTGTTCAATATTGACCTTCAAAACTTCCAACATCATTGAAAAAATTTAGAACCAGCACTACTAAAATTACAACGGGCCAAGCCAGTTGACTTATTATGTAAAAATATTCCCTATATTAATCATATAAATAAGAGATGGAATCAACAACATTCAGCTACTCAGCAAATTTAAATCAGTCTGAATGAAAATCTTTTTGGTGTATAAATAAAGTCTTAATATAATTCCAGTAAATCAGGGATGGGCTAAACAACATTATTATATATAATTACATGTACATTCAAATACTCAGTATACTTAAGTTCCTGAATAAGAATTTTGGAATCAGCTCCCCTATAAAATGATAATGAATCAAACCTGTTAACTTTTAAGTGCATAAATGCAGTCTTATTAATTAGACAAATTATGCTACGGACTAAACATAAGCTAAGTATACCTAAGTAATCCCGAAGGAAAAATAGAATCAGCACCCCTATAAAATAAAATGGACTAAACGTTTTGGTGTCAAAAGTATAGCCTTTTGGTAAATTATGCAAAATGCAACTATATTTTAAATCAGTCTGTTCAAATATCTCGGACATGAACATTATTAGAAAGTGAAATCTATCCTATCTTATCTCAATTCATAAGACATGAGTCGACCTCTGATAATATTGTAAATTATTTTTACACAGAAGTTAAACATATGACGTCACGCATCCAGATAATCTTTGTAGAGTTGATGGAGCCGCTATGTCTACGTCACAGTGTTCACTGGTACATGTGTATCCAGAGTTAAAGTTTATAGAAGTTATACATAGCATTTATTAATGCCGTATAAATTTAGTATGTGTTAGAACGTGTACTAAATATTTTAGGATTAAGAAAAATAACAGAACAAAGGATCGACACGATCATCATTGTGACGTATGTAAACGTGAATACTTTACTGTTTTGTTACAAATATAGTAATGTCATGGTGATAAGCGTTGATATTTAGACCCCAAGTTATTGATTTTCTCCGTAAAACTTCTTGGTCGAGTGCCAAAAAAAATTGATATTTAAAAAATCTTGATGCGGTACAAATTTTGAAGTGCGGTAGCAAAAAAAAAATATTTTTTTTTCCATTTTCGGATTTTTAGGTGCGGGAAATCCGACGAACATCAGATCAATTTGTTGTGGCCCTACCTCAGGAATGGATTGGTTCAAATTTAATGTTTACAAACACATTTGGTTTTTTTGTACGAACTTTACAACTATTGACTACAAGTTGTAACTGAAGGTTATTAGATACTATGGAGACAGGTTAAGAAAACCTGCAGTATGGTGAAGTGTTGAGGAAGTAATTTAGAATCAAGTAGTTAGTTTCATTGTGTTGTTTATCAAACCCTTAAGTTAAATGTTGATTTTACTTCTTAAGATTGAAGTTGTGGGCTTCTTCACAAAGGTAGACTTAGACAAAGGCAAGAGCTGGTTATTAATCAGGAAACCTTATTTGGAGGGCATGGCCACTCGCCCATCAAACATCAGTGTAAAATTAACAAAACAATGAATTACACATTATATATTGGTGCAAAATTATTAATTTTTCATCAATTTATCACAAAATGTTAGTTTTATAATCATCAATACTATGGCTTACCCATAATTCATAATTGTCATTTGTATCACAATTTAACAGGGTGGTAGACATGAAGGAAGAAATTCAGATGTTGAATATTTACCACCTGTGAGTGGACAGAGAATAAGGTCAATAAATATCGTTTCTTTTTGCATGTCATAGAATAGTGAATGTATTTATGTTTTGTACTTGTTTTCTTTAAAGTTGACTAATGGTGACTGTTGTTAAAACAGTATGTATTTTCAACTACACCATACATTGAGCATCAGTATCAGGATTGAAGAGACATCAATCTCTGTAAACAGATAACCTATAGACTGCTGCCATACAGGATCTCTAAGGGTCACTCGGTGGGTCACGTCAAGATAACCTTTGTGTCAACCAATCTATTCATAGTTTTTATATAGAAAAAACACTATTATTAGCACCTTTATTTGGTAATTTCTATTTTTAAACCTATGTTTGCAAGCTTATTTTACAGTGTTTTTGTTTACAGGCTGTGATTGGACGTCTCTTTTCTTTGCCTGACATTAACGGTGTAAAATAGTTACTAAGCATAATGATTGCGTCACGAGTATTATAATGTGAAAAGGTTGTCGGAATGTGACCCTCATAACGAAGCAGTCAGATTTTCTATTAGCTAGTCAGATTGAAAGAGACAGCTAGTTAACTTATGTAAAGCATCTTAAATAGACTGTTGATACCAGAAATTAAAAAAATCAAACTTACTGTTTAAATTTTAGATTGGGTGGTGAATCTAATCGTACATTTGCTAATGGTAATGTTGAAGTATATGTTAGAAACAAATGGGGACCAGTTTGTGATGATGATTGGTATTACGTAGATGCCAATATTGCTTGTAAACAATTAGGATTTGAAAGTTAAGTAACATTGGGATATTATAATCGCCAATATTGATTGTAAGTAACATTGGGATAACATGGTTGCCAATGTTGCCTGTAAATAATTGGGATTTGGAGGGTAAGTTACGTTGGGATAACATGGATGCTAATATTGTGTGTAAACAATAGGTTTTGAAAGGTAAATTATTTTGGGATAACATGGATGCCAATGTTACCTGTAAAGAATTAGGATTTGAAAGGTTAGTTATATTGGGATTACATGATTGCCAATCGTGCCGTTAGACAATCAGGATTTGAATGGTAACTTTTATTGGGATAACATGGATGCCAATATTGCTTGTAGACAATTAGGATTTGAAAGGTAAGTTATATTGGAATAACATGGATGTCATAGTTGCCTGTAGACAATTAGGATTTGAAAAGTAAGTTACATTTAGATAACATAGATGCCAATATTGGTTGTAGACAATTTGGATTTGAAGGGTAAGATCCATTGGAATAACAAGGATGCAAATGTTGCCCGTTAACAATAAGGATTTGAAGGGTAAGTTACATTTGGATAACATGGATTCCAATGTTGCCTGTAGACAACTAGGATTTAAAAGGTAAGTTATATTGGGATTACATAGATGCCAATATTGCTGGTAGACAATTAGGATTTGAAGGGTAAGTTACATTGGGATAACATGGACGCCTATATTGCTTGTATAAAATTAGGATTTGAAGGGTAAGTTACATTTAGATGCCAAAATTGCTTCTAGGCAATATGGATATAAAGGTAAGGTACGTTTGGATAACATTGGATGTCAATGTTGCCTGTAGACAATTAGGATTTAAATGGGTAAGTAAAATTGGGATAACATGCATGCCAATTTTGCCTGTAGACAATAAGGATTTGAAATTAAGTTATTTTGGGATAACATGGATTCCAATATTGCTTGTAGACAATATGGATTTGAAGGGTAAGATCCATTGGAATAACATGGATGTTTATATTGCTTGTAAACAAAAGGATTTGAAGGGTAAGTTACATTTGGGATAACATGGATGACAATATTGCTTGTAGACAATTAGGATTTGAAGGGTAAGTTATATTGGGATAACATGGAAGCCAATATTGCTTGTAGACAATTGGGCTTTGAAGGGTAAGTTACATTGGGAAACATTGATGCCAATATTGCTTGTAGACAATTAGGATTTGAAGGGTAAGTTATATTGGGATAACATGGAAGCCAATATTGCTTGTAGGCAACTGGAGTTTGAAGGCTATGTTTATGTTTACATTACTTTTACATGTAATTTACAGTTTGTAGTTGTTTAGTTCAAATTGATAAGGAAAAATAATAGTCATTGTAACAACCCTTATGAATTTATTATTTCTGCAAAATAGACTATATTCGTTAAAATATTTTGGTTTTCCCTTTTGGTACAAGCAAACTTACATTGTTTAAAAAATGTGCATTAGAAGAACAAAAGGATTTAATATGTGCTCTGTCCTTTTCAGCAACAATGTGCAAAAAACATTGTTTCAATGTCTGTGCACTGATTGAAAACTCCATAAATTAGGAGTTCCAGAAACGAACAGAGCAAAATCTTGTATCTGTTTTTGTCTGAGAGTTCTAAATTAGGTCTATTGTGTAGTTCTTTTTTAACCCTTTTTAGAACGGTTTATCGTTCCAGAGACATGACAAATCTTAAAACCATCCTGACTCATAAATAGTCATATTTCCACACCTTTCAACAAAAAAGAAGCGTAATCCAAGCATACTGGCTCATTATCATAAAACTATACGGAGCTAGGTTGTCTCCCCTACAACCGGAAATTGTCGAACAACTCCGAAACGACGCAAACTAGTCAATTGTAATTATACTCATGAATTCCCGCTGTGTATATAAATACATTAATATTTCATACGAACTTTAACCCGACCTGATTATTATTATTCATTCTATACCGTTGGTTCCCGGCTCATTCCGCTTGTTATGTTTATATTAAATGTTGTGTCTTATAGAGGTGCCGACTCTTTTACTCATAAATCAGTTTATGGTACAAGTCAATGGAATAGCTCTGATATATTGATGGATGATGTAACTTGTATTGGGAATGAACATAGTATATTGAATTGTTATTATGAACATACAAGTAACTGTGACACCACAGAACTGGCTGGAGTATCCTGTACACATAATACAGGTAAACCTTACAGTTAAAACGTATCAGAAAAAACATTTTCCCTTGATATCTCTTCTCCTGTTATGACTATAATACCTTTTTTTTAGTACATTGCTTTTAGTGTGTAAAATTCGAAGAATTCAGTTCTTTTTAGAATTTATGTCTCTTGTTATTAGCTAACATTAGCTTAAAGAAACAGCCTTTTTTGGCAAGCTTTTTATCAAAACTTGTTAGCCTGGTAGGAGACCAAAACACCTCTCTGAAAGATAAAGATAATACTGTAGTTTAATGTTTATGGAAAGGTTCATGCCATTATCAACCCACAGATAATTGTTTAGAAGTTGTGTGCTCTTACAATAGTACTTATCCGTGTACTTCTGCCAGTATACAAATTGCATTCAGATTGACTACAATTTTAACATTCCTCATCTTGTTTAGGTTGTCCTGATGGCTGGATTGCTGGTACAGATGGTTGTTACTTTTTAAGTTTAGCGCTCCGAAGCGCTAAACTTATTACCAGCATTCGACAGCCGTTGCCAAGTTTAGCCACTATAAGTCAAGTAAAAATTAGTCCTATTGAACGCTATTTTACCACAACCACTAAGTATTCCTTCATAGTATGTACGAATGGTCTCTCTTTTACGAAATGATAGTCCTAACTACATCATATGGAACATAATATCATTAAAAATATGCTGTACCAAAGTGATTGTTTTATATTGGGCACGTTTCACGTAGCTATCGCTTATTTGCTACAAAAATCGCTTACAAGGAAGCGCTAGCTAGCGATTAGCCCTTTGGAAAGTGCCCATATGTATACGCGCAACGATATCGAACTATTTTTCTATGACGTCATTCAAATCACGCTGCAGGCTGTACATAGCCATTTTTGTTGCTGTCACAACATGTTGTTATTGAATTACACTGTAAGTATTATTGTTTATCTTGATTTGCATTGTATTTTACATTTGTTATGCTTTATGTCATCATCTAACCTGTCTCGCTTAGTCTGTGTTCCCGAACTGAAGTAATCAAACTGAAAATAAGGTCATACACAGATAATGATGCTTAGTCGTGTTCGTTAAGGCGTGGGCGACATTTTGTGTGTACAGAGGTTTATTAGAGGGTTCTAGCTGCAAGCTTTTGGCTTGTCCTTTTTTGTTTTATTTTTAACTTTGCTATAAGTTGGTGTATCGCGAAGTTCTTTAGTTTTGGACCACGTACATTGGATGTGATTCAAGTTTTAACGTTTGTTTACATTATCATATGTTCGTGTTTACAGTAAGACAAGGGAAGTTACTCTCTACGTTTTGCATCTGAGTGCACTAGAGAAGCATAATTTTATTATTAATTGACTCGATCTTCTGTAAACTAAATTGTTAAAGGATGATGATTATTTAAATGTACTTGTTCATTGTCTTTATAATATTCATATGTCAACCCACTTTTATGCATACAGTGAACTCAGTTGCGGGTCATCGACAATTCCGGGTCACTTTTTTATAATATTACAGATGACGCCTTAATAATGCAATATTTTAATTATATGATAGTTTAGTCATGTACACTAACCACTTAGCTACCGTTACACAAACTTTCCATGCTGACATTTCTCTACCGGAAGTCATAGTCATGAAACACTAAATAGAGTCTTTTCCAACCAATGCGAAAGCATGTGAAGGTTTCGTCCATGCGTTCGAGAAGTGCGACCCGTAACTATCGAGTTTGCAACATGCAATTTCGAAAATTACAAGCAAATAAACACTATAAATTTAATATAGCATGGTAAGGTGGAAGTATTTGTTTATCAATTTATGCAGGTTTGATTCCCACAACTTTCGTTTTGAAGAGACACGCATCGTTTGTTTCGTTACTGACCCGGAACTGTCGAGTTCACTGTACCCAGCCTGAAATTAGTTTGCGTTCTCAGGAGATGTTATTTACAATCGTTTTTATCTTTCATTAAACTTAAGTACAGTACTGAGCTAAGTTTAAATAAGTTCCCAGTGAAAATGACATAAAATAATCATACATTGTATGAAGAGGCTCTTTGATAGGTTTATTTTTGTGTCTTAGTTTGACATTTATTCATGTATTTTTTTTTAATTTTTACTCAGATTTACATAGTGTCAACATAAATTAGGTAATTTTAATTTTATCGGGCACAACTCACCTAACCGATCTTTCCTAGACCTTTATCCGAAACCAGTACTTACTTCTCATTCTTGTAAATAAACAGATAGTAAACATAAATAAATTTAGATATTAAATAACCGCTTATGAAAAGTGTCTACATAAAATAGGTAATTTTAATTTTATCTTAATTCCTGTATCATTAGTTTCCATAATTGTCGCTCTTTGCGTAAGCACTACAGAAATTTCAGTGAGGAAAGAAATATGTTGAACTCAAATATAATTGGTTTGGTAGAGACACGGACTCATGATGCCTTTACTGATGATTATACTTTGAGTGGTTTTGAGAAAATCTTTTCTGGTGTTAATCAGGCTGCTCATGGATTAGCTGTTTATTACAAAGAACCTTTGCATGTTGAAATTATTGCTATTGGTACATCATCCAGTATAGAATTTATTTTATTAGACGTCAATCAATTAATAATTGTAGGATTTCTATATTGTCCTCCTAGAAAGGCAACTGCTTATAATTTTACAATGTTTATGAATGATGTGTTACAAAAATTGTCTGATTTTTGTGATAGAAAGTTTGTACTAATGGGGGATTTCAACTTTGATTACACCAACAATCAGGCATTATGTAATCAAATAGAACAAAAACTGAAGCTTACCCATCTACCAACTTCAGAGACTACTGATTACCATTCCTTTATAGACCATCTCTATTCTAATGTTAACAGTGAAAAAATTGTACATTATGGAACCTTAGAATCATACTACTCTGATCACAAACCCATATTTATTGTATTTGATTGGTAATCAGTGTCTTGAATGTATAAGTAATGAAATGCAATTTTCTCCAACTGTGGATAGACATACCATCTTATAAGCCTGCTGACTAGATTTTACAAACATTATTTATGATTTAAGTTGGGATAGTGATCAGCACCTTAAATTTGTGTTGTTCTACTGATTGATCTATTTATTGTTTAAGACAACAAAACTTGCTAAAAAGGCTTAGAAAATGAAAAAAATCATTGATCACCGGTTTGAAATATTAATATGCCAGGCTTTTTCAGCCCCTATATCTTACAAATGTGTAAAACTTATGAGGTATCATGCAAGCTGGTATTTTAGCTATAGGTTTGCAACTCAGAAATATACAATATAAACTGAAGACTAGTAAGTTTAAGCCTAGTGCTTCAGTAAGATGTCTTTGAAGGTACAGCTGTGCTGAAGTTGTATTGTTTAATTATAAATAACTGTATACTCATTCTCATAATGAATATTCACATCAAGATAACTAAATTTATACTGGGTTCAATTAACCATTTGTATTGTATTTTTATCTTTTAAGATGGCTTCAACATCTAGAATAACACCATATGGCGAAATAGTTTATTATGAGTATTTGATGTCATAAAACCAAGCAGCTATACAGGACTGTACAGATGGGGTAGTTAAGCAGGCTGCCACTGCTGGTTGTACTGATGGCGATTATGTGATAAAGTTGCTGTGTTATTTTAACACAAATTCAAATTCAAAAAGGTACTTATGTTTTATGTATATCCATGAAATATATGTCTGTCATAAGTTCACTCATTGCTTGAAAGGCTCTTTAGCATGTCAATCCAGGAGGTAAATAATTGAGTGCATAAAATGGACATTATCTGTAAATGTATGATGATTGGTTATTAAGTCTGGAGAAACTGTTATAGATAACATGCATCTCTACATTTGAAACTGTGTATATTTCAACTCTGGTGTATTGTGATTTTTTAATGTAATATTACATCTAATGTAATATTGAAACTTGAAACTAATTATTCAGTTGCTATTACCCACTGTAGAAACAAAACAACTAATGCATTTTGTCTCTACTGTAATTGTTTTCACATGTAAAGTATTTACAGTACATGCTTACTAGATTTTAGATGTTTTAATCTCCATAACATGTTTTGTAAAATGACAATGTTGTTAGAAATTCTGACCAAGTCAAATTGGTATCATGCAAATGCATGTATTTTTAGGAAATCAGATTTATATTGTTGCAAGATGACCCACAGCTTATTTAAAGAATGACAAAATTCAAGTCAGATCAAAATTCCATTTAGTAGTCATTAGTTTGCACATTTCACAAGTTCCATGTTTTTTGTGTGATTCATACTAGGTTTAGTACAGCAAATGTCTACTAGACAAATAAAACATTCCATGCAATTATTAATCATTTAATGTAAATGTTGATTCAATGGTATCGACAAATTATTTGTTCATGGATTATTAGTTATAACACTATTTTTATTGTACTTCTTTTCCAGTTAGACCATTAAGTTCCTTAGTGCTAACATCGGCCTTGAAATTTTTTGTAACACAACCAGTTAGAGTTTCACCATCTGATAATACAGATGGTGAGCTTATGATGCATCCATCCACAGCTCAGTAAGTCATTTTGAAAGAAGCTTGGACCTCTCCAACTAAAAAGTGGGTGTCAATGGGTGCCAAGATAACACAGGTATGTAATGGTATTTTATGGATTATATTTTTCTAATTGCCATTCAAAATTTAAGTGAGGTCCTAATTTGACATAAATTTTAAGTATACATGAGAAACAAAGCAACATTCAAATCAATAGATGGAGAGTTCAAACCTTGCAAAAGCACTGTTAACTTTCATTAGCTAGATATTTGCCTCTATTTTTATGGCACCCTTGTTTAAGTGTTAAAGCATGCTAAAAGGATAGTATTATTATGTTCGGCTCAGTGCACCCAATGAGAATAATTGACTGCCAAAAGAAACTGAGATATCTGTCCTAGGATAATAACTGAGCAGTTGGTTAATGTGAATCGGTAACCAAAATGCGGTTGCTATATTTTACTACTATTCTTTGTTTGAAGTCAATGCATAAGGATTTAAAGCTCTTGTCTCCTTAACTTCACACATTGTTCTGCTTTCACAATGATAATCTTATGTAAAATAACCCTACATATTTTAAGGTTTATGAGCAGCAGTGTTATTTTGTAAACTTGTACTGTTAATACATGGCATTACATTGATTGAATTCTAAATATGCATTGTGCTCTTATTTTTCTATTATACAGGATGAAGAGACTAGAAGTGTGGATGTAAGAGGAGAGGCTATGTGCAACTGAAGAGTTATACGTTGCAAGACTCATCTGGTTGAGCCTAAGTCACTCTTTGTAGAGAGTTAGCCCAGTTTGATTCAAGGACTTGGGAATATGTTGAAATCACAGATCTGATAGTCAATTCATAGCACATCAGTATTAATGATCACCTGATCTAAAGTAGAGGTATGTTAGTCATGTCTAAGATAACATAGATGTGTTTAATGCTATTACTGATAGATACTGCCATTTAAATTACAGAAAGAACATTTTAATGGGACTCAATTACTGGGAAAAATATTCAGATTGACTGTCATTTATTGCATTAGTTGACCTTCACATTAATTTAAATCTCTCTTTAACAGAAACTTACTTAATATGTTGTGATAATTTGTATGCTTAAAGACTTTTTGCTTGCTAGGAATGTGTAGTAAAGCCAGACTAATAATACAATGTGTGTTACTTGTCTGTCCCAACAAAAACCATTGAAGTTGATTATTAGCATTATTAAAACTATGATTTGTCATAAAATGTATAATAAAATTAAGCTTATTATGCCTAAAACTGTGTATTTGACATCAGCTGATCCGGTAAAAAATGTACAATGAGGAAATCACAAATAAAGCCACATTTTGTATTGATACATGATGTCTTGTCTTCATGAAAATTGGCAAATTTTGGTTGGCATTAAGTCTAATGTGTATTTCTATCAGTCAACATTTATAGTGGGACCGACATATGGTGTGTATATATTTCAATGTGTCTTCATATCTTACCATTATATAGTCTAATGTTATTATCTTTCTGAATGTCAGGTGATGATTGTTCTATCAATCTGTTAGAGGGAGTTTAACATACATGCTTTAAAATTAATTGAGTTAACATGATACATGATTTCAGCCAGCACATTATCTGACAGAAAAATTTTCACACACTCAACCATAATGACACATTTAGGATTAATATCAGACAAGCTATTGATTTTAGGGAAGTTTCTAAATTGTATTTTTGTTTGAATTTCAGAAAAATAGAAGTAGTTCCTGTTGAATTCAAGAAACTTGAAGGAGTTGCCACTAAGTGCATTACTTTTATTTTTGTTTATCATCAAGTGTTGATTAAGACTGTTAATGTTCATTCAAAGAAATAAGCATATAGTTTTTTCATGTATTCAACATGTGGGAAGCATCATTATTAACAGCTATTTGTAACAAAAATGTATATCACCGATATAATTTCGGACTGTTAAAGTTATGTTGTTCTTAATTGGTTTGATAGTAGTAACAATAATGGATTTACAGTAGACTCTTTGTTTAATGCCACATGACCTTGTTTGTAATGCTAGACACTTTGATATGTGTCGCAATGTTGCTTTTTATCATAAGTTGTGTTTTTTAGTTTGATATGTATTTAGGTTCAACTCAAGGATAGTTAAGATAGATGTAACATTTGTATGGGGAGAGTTACTAACCGGTAATACAGTTTTATTTATATATTAATTATTATTCATGTGCCTGTGCATTTACATGTTTGTTGAGCAATAATTTAGTAGGCATATGCTTGTCTTTTAACCAGTAAATAAAAGATATACAAATATATATTAGCTTTGTTATACATTTACATGTACATTCATTGTTTTAACCCTGAATTAATAAGAGTATGATACTGTGTCCACCCTAAATGAACAAATGGAAATCATATTTATGGATATCAAAGATAAACATGACAACTTATAGACAATGAATTATGCACTATTCAAACTGACAATTTAATCAAGTTCATGTCAGTCACATTCAATCAAACATCCCAACTTATTAAAATGTGACACATGCATATGTTGCATAAGAATCCAATTATTTAGTTTGTTCAGTCTTGTGGTGAATGCTTTTTTACATATATGATGTGTGTACAGTTTGACCATAACCTCACCTTTATGCAAGAATATTCATTACATTAAATATTAATGTAGTATCAATGCTGGATAACACCATTGCCGTGAGTATTATTTGTCGAAATTTAACGCATAAACATACTTCTATTATTTACTTTGGCTGCCAAAGTGTAGAATGTAGGCAGGATACTGATTTATGCATGGTATGTGTTGATAATTATTAGATTCAAGTGTTAAAGGTTGGATCAGGGTCAAACTTAAAGCACTATACCATGAAAACTGCATATGCTTCATGTAGTTTATCATCTTGAATAACGTGGACTATCAATTACAAAAATATACCTTGGAAATTGGACATACAATAGACATACATAGTTGTAGAAATACAACAAGGTTATAGAGATTAACTCGCAAACAATAGTTCTATTATTGTTTAAACTATGACGTGTAAAGTCAATGTTTACTAACAACTTATCTGCTTTTCTAATAACTAGCTCCAAAGCAACTTTCAGAAGTCTTAATAATAGCAAATGACCATGGATTGTCTTCATAGTGCATTGAAACGCGAACACCAGTATGTTGTTTTTACTGACTACATTTAATTTACAATGTTGAACCCTTAATCAAAATATTTCATCAGTGTATTTCTGTGTTCAGACAACATCACCACTGAAACCAATTCCATTAAATTTTAGTTTTCTATGGAATCTTATGTTGATCTCTTTTTCATGATATGATAGTGGTTTATGTATATCTGGGTAGAAGATTCCCAAGGTAGTTCTTAATGGTAGTTTACTTGATATTGCACTTGAGCTATGCTGTATCTACACAAATATATTTCCAATGAAGATAATTATTCCTTATTTCTATGCTTTGTCATTTGGACATTAAGTTAAGCAGACAAATTTCATGCTGGTGAAGTAAATTTATTCAAATTGATTCTCAACACTATCTTAATTAACTATACATGCCATCCAAACTTGAAAGCAAGCGCTAAACTTCAGTGCTTTCAGCACTTTGATTATCTAATATAACAACTACACAGAGGGAGTTTGCTGTAGACAAATGTACTGCTATTGGCGGCCATCTTGTTAATATTGAAACTGAGGCTGAAAATCATTTCCTGTCGATAGTTTTTGGTAATATTCCAGGAGGTAAGCAAAAATATAAAAAATGTATAATTGAGACTGTATTATCATAGACTTGGCAAACTCACAGACATGCACTGATGAATTTTTTTTTGTGATTTGTGAGAGACATATTAACAGGAATCGCAGGTTAAGTGCAAAACGGTCATATCTCACTCTTTTCTTATATTGAGTTATGACTGTTTTGGGCTAAACCCGCGACATATAACCCGACGTCATTTCTCCTCTTCATCTTTTGATTTAGAACTAACATATACAGTTAAATCTCGATTATCTGAAATCGGATCGAACGAATATCATGGATTATTAGAAACAAACTTCCGATCCCGAACATTTTACTATGTAAAATATAAAAAGTCCGCTTTATCTGAAATGGGTTATCCGAATATCATGGATAATCCAACCAAAATTTCGGATCATACGAAATGAAAGCTATTGATTTTCACACCTTTTATCCGAAGGTCCGTCGATTGTCAAGACAACTTACTTTTGAAAAAGACAAAAGGGCAAAATACATATATGCACATGTATATTATAATGATGATCGAGTCAAAATTGATAAAATATTTGCAAACTGGTCAGCATTAATTGACTAATGCAATTGTATATTATCAATGAGAGTAAACTTGTGTTCTGACTGTGTTCTCATTAGAGACCGTCTATCGACCAAAACGGCCAGTAAGAAAGACTAAAGGGCCTAAAATATGCAAAAAAGAAAGGAAAATAGCCCTCTGACTCCTCTAGAAAGCCTATCACTTTTCTGTTTGAGCCTATTCCACAAAATATTACTGAGAACATAGTGTTCACAATAAATTTTACATTAATAATACTAATGGTTTCATGGTTCGCACAGGTCATGGAAAGTCATTGAATTTTGCTTCTTGATTTTGTTTAAAAAGTGGAAAACGTCCCTGAATTTCGAACTATAAAAAATTTATGGAGTCAAGTTAAATAAATTATAGTGGAAACGCATGAGCCTATATTAGAATATAAGAATATATTTTTTTCATATATTTCTATTGAATAACACACAATTTCACTGTAAAACATGAAAGAATTATTGGTATTCAATTTGATTTCATTTTTTTAATATGTATATGAATTATTTACCTTTAAATTGCGATTGTTTATGGTGTTTTAATGTGTTGTTTGTTTTTTTATTATGTGAGCAAATTTTTCTGGTGTCAAACGATAATGCAATAACCTATTTAAATACTTTGTTAATTTCAGAGCCAATAATAACTGGTGGCATCAAGAAATCTGATACTTGGTATTGGGAGAAGGTAATTAAACCAACATCTAGTTCTAGCAGCAGCAGACGACACAGCAGTCGATCACCATCATCATCTTATGAAAGCACTTCTTCAAAGTCTATACACTACTATAAGTGGTTTCCAGGTTTGGGCAATATGTTTTTTTGTGTGAATACTAATTGAGTATGAAGTGTATACTAATTTTTTAGCTTGATTGTGAAACAAGTTCTTACAACTTAGATTAATCAAATTCGACTCCCATTGGTCCACAAGTACTGAGCTAATAGGATACTTTATCTCGCTCAAAGAAACATTAGGATATTTTTTATGTGATTCAAATCAACACAGAGCTGGCTATCCAACAATACTTATCACACATCATAAACCCTTGGCCACACCCTCTTCATCTGTATTTTAGCTTAACTATTCTAAGAACATTCTGCTCACAGTTATATTGTTAGGTTTTGCTTGCAACATCTATCGTTAAAACTGTTAAGGTTATATGCAGGCAAATTTTAACCTAATACATGTATTTCCTGATTTTGAATCATATTTTTATAACTGCGAATGCAACAGACACATTGTTATATTACTTGGCAAACTATTTCTTTATTTTCTCGTAATATTTGGAATGTTTCCTAACAAGACCCACGTGGGTCAGGTTAGCTAAAATATATCATAGTTAAAATATGTAGTTACTGATAAGAAAATACTAAAGCTTGTTATTGGGCAACATTAGTATAATTCTACTAAAATACATCCTAACTACCTAAGAATGTTGAAAAGACAAGAAGCGACCAATGAAAATGTTTCAGCGAGTACGACATAAACAAATATATAAATAGCTTGGAAATTCCCTCTGTATCGTATTTTCGTTTTCAACAATGTGTATGTTACATGTTTTAATTAGTTCAGTTGAATGTTATAAGTAACAAATGTTATAAGTATGTGATTTCCTACGTTCTTAATCCTGTTTAAAAGACCAAACTTTGTTCTATACTTTTGGCACAGACATTTGCCTGTATATCTCTTTAATGGTCCAAATTTAAATAGTGAGTGGTGTGAGATTAGTATATATTATATATTATAATTAGTATTATTAGTTAAAAATGACAACATTTTATTCTACAACTATGCATAAATATGTGTGTTATTTTGATTCTTACTCAGAAAAAAAATAATTTGACCATAATTGTTTAAAAATAAGGGATGATTATTTAGTCCCGTAAAAGATCAATATAAAGTATAGATGACGTCACATTAAATAGAAAATTAAATATCTTACTTACAGGTTGGTTGCCAGGCAACAAAAACTCAGAACCAAATGGAAAGAAGAAAGATAAATGCCTTTATTTAACAAATTTTTTTCTTCATCCTGATAAATCACAAGGTTTTATGGATGTAAATTATTTATTTTGGGATGACAATGTTTGTGCTCGTAAAAAGAAGAAAATGAAAAATGGTTTTCGCTACTTGTGTGAACAAACAAGAGAGAAAATCAACCAAGCAGTCAAAGGAAAAAGTTTTAAAGCTATGAATGGTATTTATTTCAATATACTATATAGTTCGTTTTTTTCTCAACTGTCAAAGATTGAATGATTTGTTGGTTATTTGAATACACAATATCACAATGTCAGTGTTAGACAAAGAACATGAAGTCACCTTGAAGTTATTCATGTTTTGACAGTTTCGAAAAAACAAACTATATCTAACATAAAATTGACCATTCCGAGTGCGACCTTTTTAATTGAATAACAATAGATTTACCCACAAATATGACCATGTGCTCTTTCGTTTACACCTTGTTTGTGGGACAAAATATATCTGTAAACCATTGTTGAATTCGTTAATAGGTAAAGTCATGGATATGTCCATTGCTTCTTCTTTACGTTTAAAAATGTAGCATCTTTGACGTCATATCCAGTCGATTTCATTAAACACTTGTAACTTGGTGTGTAACCCACGTTGTAATTTTCACAGCGCAAAAAAATAATTGTGATAAAATGATACATAATTGTGATATTTAGCTTTGATGTTGCATCTTATTTTAAAAAAAAAAACACATGTACAAAAATAAAACTCTCTTTGATGACTTAGATTTGTTGTTCTTTTAGTTTTTTCATTTTTGTACTATATAATATTTTATTTTTTTCCAGAATGTTATGTTGAAAATGGTGTGACATATAGAGGAACTCATGCTAGTACTGAGAGGGGTACATCTTGTATTAAATGGTCAGATTCTGGCGTATATACAGCTGAGTTATATCCTGACAAGGTATATGTTCATTTCTTATCGTAAATTCGATTTTCTGTGGCACATAAATAAATCAAACTGATTTAAATACTCATTACAATACTTCTGTGCGATACAGATATATATCTGTGTTTGTGTAGGTTGATAATTAAACAAATATCATGTGATATGCAAAGTTCATTACAAGAATAATTTTGGTAGTATTTTACAAAATAACATATTCACAGTCGGAAGCATGAAAAACACACGCACAATGATCATGCTTGGCTTAATGGAACAGAAAAACAATTATGAAAAAAGATATATAAACAGGTATTTAACATGATATGTAAAGAAAAAGAAAAGGGGAGAGTGGGTCAAAGAGAAGAAGACATTTCTTTGTCAATAAATGACATATTTTCAGACATGTGACAATTGACAAATGACATAAGTTGACTCAAGCTTTGTTGTTTTGAGATAGATTGATACTTTATGATTAAAGTATATCATGTTGTGCATCTGACGTTTGTTTATTATAGGGACTTGAAGGACATAATTACTGTCGTAATCCAGATGGTGATGTAAGACCATGGTGTTATATAGATAAGGAAGGAGGGTTTGGATTTTGTCCTGTACCAAAATGTTCTAATGAGGATTTTCCTCCAACCCAACCTTCTGTCATTACAACTACTACAAGTAAGAATTTTAGCCAAATTTTCAATGAAAAAATTCGTCTTAAAGTTCTGCGAAACTCGAGCAGGTGGGTGGGTGGTCGTCTAGTGTTGTTAACAAATGCATGTATGTTAAAGTTTTTTCTTTACTATATATTTCAGCCATTTATAATCAGATCTTTATGAAATTTCATACAATGACTGCATACCATGTTATGAACAGTAATTTGAAAGTAACCTCAACTCTACCTGGCTTCATTATGGATTATTTTGGCTATTGCTTTTGAAAATTTAAGATGATGGTTGTCCTTTGACTGTAATCTATCTTGCACTCTCTCTTAGGAGGTAGAAATAGTGTGTCTCCTCTGGTGAAGTAAAAGAGTCATTTTTATTAAATGAAAAATATATGTTATTTGTACGTGCTGTTACAGTGTATTTAATGCAATGTTTGTCTCATTTTTATGTCAACTTATTTAAGCAATCAAACTTATTTGGAGTAATATTTAACAAGGAGCTAACATTAATTTAATACATTGACACCTTACTAACAAATGATAAACAACTTTGTGACTTATTTAGCTTGTAGAATTCTTGAATGAACTTATCTGCTTTATAGTTTTATTATTTTTACCTGTCGTGTTGGTGATAACTGTTTATGGATGATGTCCATATAAATACTTGGTTTTTGTAGGGGATTTCTTGTTTTATTTAATTTTTTTCAGGAACATATATATACTTTTTATTTTTATAATTTATTCCATTTTGTTTTAACAGGTGTTCCTGATTGTCCTAATAGAAAGTTTTTTCTGTTCAAGAAGCTCAAAGTGAGTACAATCTATATCATAATGTCATGGGAAGTATTTTCGTATATGGGGGGCTAAACATTTTTTTGTACGGCAGATATGTCCGTGAGAAAAACATCCGTGACTTCATCAGTTTGCTTCGGTGTAAATATCTTTTTGGTTTGATTTTTGGTTGCAGCTAGTCATCACCAACCATTACCTTGTTATTCCTCTGCTTTGTTTTATTATGAAAGGGTAAGCAAGTGCTATCAAAAATATGTACTGGAAAAACTTTAATTGAGCTTGCCACCATAATTTGGGATAAATACAGAAAAATGGTGATATCAAATCAATGTAAAATATTACATAAAAAATAATTGGTATTGAAAATGAACATATCAACAGGTCAGCTTAAAACTAATCAACTTCCTTTTTTGCTTGCAACATGTAGTTCGATTTGTTTTGCACTGACCCATTTGTATCAATTTTGCCTCATGATTTATCAAATATATTTTTCTGATGTAGATGCATTAGTGACCAATGGCATTGTGATTATGAACCAGATTGTGATTTTGCTGAAGATGAACAAAACTGTGGTAAGATATGAATACTTACTTTGTTTATGCTACTTGCGGCCCTGGTCAATGAATAGAGCAAAGATAATTGGATCTGGTGATAAAGGTTTAATATCAGGTTTTTCAGTTCATGCCATACTATGATAGTTGAAGAAAATGTTAAGAGCCCTATCATATTGTTAGAAGTCATCAGCTCCTTGTAGAAGCGTGAAGACCAATTTACTTATAAAAAATGCCTGGAAATCTGTTAAATAAATGACATGACATGTTGATAAAACCTTTAAATTTGAAATTTCACTAAATATATACATACAATTATGTTGTAATGGCCTTTTGATGAAATTACTGATTACCAATCGAATGAGATTGATTGCTGAAATATTAAGTTCAGTCTTAATGAGCCATGAGACACTTGTGTCAATGCTTGGCTGCTATTTTACATCTTATCATTTATATATAAATGATATGCCAGACGCGTACTGCGATATACTTCAATACACTGGCATCGTATTACGGTACTTACCACATTATAATGTGGGTTTTTAGATTCGTTGTGCATCCGCTGTATTATTAGAAACAATGCAAATCTTACATGCAGCTACTGATAAAATCTAACCTCTTTACGTATATATTGTCATCTAGGATTGAGATGCGCCCCAATCAGTTTCATTCTTGTAGCTTTAAGTTAGATGGAATGAACAATGGGCAAACTGATGTTTCACTACTTTGATTTTGCAAAGGGAAGAATTTTCAAACAAAGATATTGCCAAATTAGGTTGGTTAAAATCATACAGTACATATTGCCAAAGCTGCCAATAGCAGTATACTGGTATACCGGTATATCGTGACAGCCGTTCTATTATATGTGAGGAAGCATTAATAGTTATGGCTTATGTAAATGATGCAGAGCTATGCAAAATGAAACAAGCTCAGTCACAATTTTCAAAAAGAATGTTTTAATCATAAAATACTTGTACACATACATTAATTATAATTATATCCTAATAACAACATTATTTTCAGACTACAAAATTAACCAGTTTGAAGTAAAACCTGAAGACTATGTCATGGAAACACATATACCCGCGACAAATGAGACTGTAAGTTTAACATTACATTTTTCATCATTAACATGTCTGCGTGTAATAGGAAATATACAGTACCCACACAAAGTTTGAAGACAAAGTTTGATGAAAATTTTAAATTGTATTGATTGTTTTCAGTTGGGTCATTATTTCTAATATACTAATTATAACTGATAATTGACTGAAAACAGATTTCTTGAATGCACCTCATTGATAAGGTTCAGCATCTGAAACCCCAAAGTCTCCAAAACCAAATTCAATGTAATTCATTTGTAAAACATATTTTAAGCTGCTTTGATAATCTCAACTACAAATGGTACCAAAAACCCAAAACATCTACAAAATGAAAAACACTTCAAAATAAATGGTATTCCAATTTCTGATAAAACCCATAGAACAAGGCTTACAAAATGAAAATGTCTCAAAACTCTTGGTGGTTACGGGAGATTCTATATAGTTCTTCTATTAGGACAAGCAAAATCAATGGTTTCAGTTGCGAAATGGTCTTAATATAGGGACATTTTTATTCTTTAATTAAGCATTTGAGACTTAGAATCTTCACAAAACGTGTTAGTTTTCAATAACTAGGGTGGTTTTGGTCGCAATATTTTACTGTATGTATGTCTCTGATGTAACCAAACTGACATTATCAAAATCATTGATACTCTTATTGCTGAACTAGAATTTTTAATATGCTTATATTTTATGTACTCACTTGGAGGGCTACTAGTTTGAGTGAATAAATACAGGGTAGATTTTTGTATATGTATGAAGATGAAAAAACAAATAACAAATAGAACGATAGAATTTATTTGATGAAAAAAAAAATATTTACCCAGCACAAGAATGATTGAAAACAGTAAAAACTAAAAATATTAATATTGTAAGTATAGTACATTCATAGTAAAAGGGCATATTTTCAACTATTAAGCATAGTACAAAAAAGTAATTTGAGTTACTTTGTCTTCACTGTGGTTCTTAATTAACATTGATTATTTTTCTATTTCAGTGTGCCAAGCTCTGTTTAGCAAAAGAGTCTTATGTTTGTCGATCATTCTCATTTTTCCCATTAGAACGCAAATGTCAACTATCAAGAGTGAACAGTTTAACTGATGTGAGACCATACACATGGCATTTAAGTGCTTCCTATTTTGAACTTGTGTCTCAGACAAGTAAGTAGGACATGCTAGCTAGTATTTTGTTTTACACACCTTTTCATAAAAAACAGACAGTTCATACATCTTCCATTGCTGGTTAACTCAAGCACTAGTTTTGCCAACTTGGTCTATTTTCTTGGAATAGCAAACTAAGCACTATCTACCAGAGAATAGTATGTGGTATATGGTGTTTGTATAGCTGAAAATTTTAGTTAATTAAGTGCAAATACAAATCCTTAGGAGATCAATACGTATATTGTCATGCCTCAGATTCATACTTATTTATAGATAATCTTACTATATATGCAGTCATTTGTTAAAGTTAAAAAAAAAGTTAAAGTGCGGTTTAAAGTCTGCTTCCATCTACATGTTCAGCCGACTTTACAATCTTGTACGTTAACTCCTGGTCACTGAAATCACCCTCAGGCAGGCGATCCCTCACAGTACCCATTCACACCTGGGTGGAGTGGAACAATTGTAGTTTTATTTGTTGCTCAAGGAAATTAGCAGTGCCCCAAGTGGGGATCGAACCCGGGACCTCTCGATCCCTAAGCGCAAGTCCTACCACTGAACCACTGCTCCTGAATATTAGGGAAATAACAAGTTCGAAAGGATTTAAAATAACAGATTAAGTAACCATGCAATTATTTAAGTCTTGGCTGGTTAATGAAATAGAACTATACTTGTACTAAAACTACATGTATAAACATAAATATACCATTTTGAATATTTGGGTTCAAATTACATAGTTTGCGCCGTGATTTATATTGTGTTTATTTTAGGTACATGTGATGGAATGTTTACTTGTAACAATGGTAAATGCATATCAACATCTAATGTATGTAATAATATCGATGATTGTGGAGATTCTAGTGATGAAAAGGATTGTGGTAAGGGAGATAATCTATGTTTATGTTATATATTGAACGTGAATTACTTCCCTTTAATAAATAGTCAAAGTAAGACTTCCAACTTCATTTTCAATGGAAGACTACTCAATTTATAAGATTTAACAGGATATTGTTGATGTTTGAACTGGGCATGAGGTAAAATCTGTTGGAGAGTCACTGTTGCTATTTAATGCGCGAATAATTCTGCATTAACTTTTTTTTTTAATTTTGAAAAGAAGGATAAATCGTTTTTACTTCCATATTTACAAACTTTAAGACTGGCTCATTTGAAAACTTAGCAAATTACTCATTTATAAAGCTCACAATATTTGGCTTTGATGGATTTAGGAAATGACATCATCATGAATCATTCTTGTTTTACAAAGCTCGCTGGTTAGCTCACTTGGTAGCTATGATCCTAGGGTCTGCAGATTTGAATTACTGTGAAATACGAACTTTCATGGATTTCAGTCATAAAATGTTTTCTATTGCCATCCTTCTGACTTCCTCTGCACCATGAAGAGCAAAATTTCGCTGCAGACAAGGGTATGTGATTAATACTTTGTTAAAAGCTTTGGATTAATACTTAAGACCAGTCTATTGAAAGTCAGTGGGATAACTGACAGCTGCTGTGATGAACTAGAAATAATAGATATTAGGCTTGATGTACCTTACATTGCAAGGCCTAACATGTATTTTCAAACCAGTATGCCAGATTGGACAACCAGCTATGTGTTTACTTCCTAAAGTTTACTAGCAGTAACAAGATGCCCAAACCCAAATATTGCTAGTCAGTGTCAATTAGACAACCCTAAATGTCAAGTCATGTGTTACTTAACAATTTTACCCAGTTTATGTATGATGTAACAGGTGTAGAAGAGACAAGTATATCATAGTTTTCTTATACATTTGTATATGCATTATTAAGTAGTTAAATAATTCATATATTGTATTATTTTTAAACTTTAAATCAACATAACAACACAAATTTGTATACTGTAATGTTGTATTTGTGGCCAGTTGCCCTAATTTTCATTAATAATTATTATGAATTACATGTAGATCAGTAATTTCATATTTTATCCAGATATATTACTATACGCTAACATAACCACATATTGTATTGCTGAATTTTGGGCCGATGGCCATAATTTTCTAGAATAAAATTTGTCTTGTCTTGTCTATAGAAATAAGATTGGTTGATGGAGACAGTGAACAATCTGGACGTGTTGAAATCAAATATCTTGGTGAATGGGGTGTGAAATGTGATGATAGGTGGGATGATAATGATGCCGCTGTAGTCTGTAATATGTTAGGATATAATGGGTAGGGTTATCAATGATTTTTCTACATTGGCAGCTGTCTCCAAAAGGTTTTTTTAAAGTCAGGTTTAGATGATTGTCCATTTTATTCATTTTTTGTAAAATCAGATCTTTGTGTTGTTTTATATCCTTTGGTAAATCATGCATTAATAGCAGATTGACTAAGCTTAAAAGGTTTGGCTCATAGGCTTTGGTCTTATCATGCCCATTTTTGACACCTAAGTCAAATGAAATGTGTTGTAACTATTTTAGTTTATCAAGAGTAAAATTTTAAAGCTGCGTTCATTATCTAAAAAAAATTGTTAAAAAATTAATTAGCTTACGATACAGCACCCTCCTATTGTGCTTGATCAAAATCCTGTTTTTGTGAAAACCAATGCATATTTACCTTCAAAAATATAGAGATATCTATAAATTCCAAAATCAGTATTAATTAGTTTACATGAATAAGTTTTAAGTGTAGTAAATTGACTTGCAGTATTCGTGATCACTTTTTTATTTCAAATTAATAATTTGTCCAAGAGATTTTTAAGGGAACTGTATACAGTGTATCTTCTTTATTGAATTTACAGAGTGTCAGCTAAAGCATCCAATCGTTCTAAGTATGGTTCAGGAAGTGGTGATTTCTTCCTAGATGAAGTTAATTGTATAGGTATAGAAGATTCTATCACAGAATGTGAACATACTGGATGGAAAAATCATGATTGTAATTCATTTGAGGTGGCTGGTGTATCTTGTAATACACAGGAAGGTTTGTATAAATATCTCAACGAAAATAAAAGATATTTTAGCAATTATAAGCTTGGCAAATATTGGTGATATCACCTGTATACACCGATGTTTGATTATGACAATGAATTACCAGGTAGCAGTTGCTATTAACTCATTGTTATACACTAGAAGGGTCATATTTAGTTATGGTATACATTGTATGACCACCTGTCTGTCTGTCCGTCTGTTAGCAATTTCATGTTGGGACCATAATTTTGTTAGTAATTTAGGATTTCAAACACTTTCTCCAGAACCATTGCTTAAAGATCAAGGTCACTCTGTGGCAAAGTTAACCATGACAACATTGACTAACTCTATTTGTATTGTATTTCCAATGATAAACACACTGTTAAATATTTCTGATGGGAAAATGAATTGAATAATATATTCAATGCAAAAGACTTCCAGTTAGATATTTTCAATAAAGACTTATTTAAATGGCAATTTGATTAAAAAAACTTAGAAATGACTCAATATGCATTGTCATTTAATTATATTTATTAAAATATTACATTTTATATATTATATTTACAGCCTGATCAAGTGATAAATATTCATGTAATAATGGTGTATGTATTGATCCTAGTGATGTCTGTGATGGAACATGTAATTGTTTACCTGATTGTTCCGATGAAAAAGGAGATAATGTACACAATTGTACCCGAAATTTTTTGTATGTTCTTTTTACATCAAGACAGGGGTTCATTGCTAGATTTTAAAATAGACCACAAAGCTACAACATCATTGCTATTGATCACTGTTGATCCGTCACTGAATGTTTAATTTCCTTGATAGTTCTTATGAATATAATAATAAAACATGACTTAATGTATTTCAGTTTCATCTGATGATGTTATTATAGAACTAGTAGATGGTCCGACATCATCGTCAGGTCGGGTTGAGGTGATATATAATGGTGAACGTGGTACTATATGTGATGATGGATGGGATGATAGTGATGCTTTCACTGTTTGTAGAATGTTGGGATACAAGTAAGTCAAGTCTATCAGTCTCTGCAATGCCACTGATTAAAGGGTCGTGGGTTTGATTCTGAACGGAACATACTTTCATGGAGTTTGGTCATGAAATTAATTCTACAGCCATTTTCCTTCCTACCAATGATTTTTTATTATGTAGGGCAGTTGTCAGTCACTGAAGAAGGTATGTGCTTAGTAGTTGGTTAACACC
Organism: Mactra quadrangularis; assembly: GCA_025267735.1. NCBI lineage: Eukaryota > Metazoa > Mollusca > Bivalvia > Venerida > Mactridae > Mactra > Mactra quadrangularis. Next base: position 18,279,049 of record CM046303.1, on the reverse strand, counting down.
TTAATCAAGAGTGTTTGATATGACATATACAATGTGTTGCTACGGCGTTAAACCCAACAAACAAACCAACAGGCTAATGTAAAATCTTCTCTATCCACAGGCCGCCGGCGTAAAACAGTCTCCACAAAAATATTGTATACAAACATATATATATATACGTTTGTATACAATATTTGTTGTGGGGACTGTTTTATGCCAGTAGCCTGTGTCTTTATCTACTTGTTGTTTGACTAGTTTTGGGCAGACACATTTAAGTTGTTGAGTCGGCAATGCTGAAATAAAATTGTTAGCCAAAAATGTGAAGCTGTGGTCCAACTCTTTTGCAAATATTGTCTGTCTTAAAATTTGCTACCTGCAAAACTGATATACAATTTGAGGCCAGGCCAACTTTTAAACAAGTCAAAACCAAAGTCGTACACTGATTAAGTTTGACGTTGTATTACTTTAACAATATATAGCTATTTAATGAACTATATTTATTATATCAGTATTTCTTACTGTCAATTGTACTGTCTAGTGGTAGAGTGTTTGCTTGAGGTCCAGGAAATATCAGGTTGGAACTTTGCTTGGTCATACCAAAGACAATCAAAATACAAAAGTTTTAGGAGCTTCCTTGCTCATTATGAAGATAAAGTAAAAGCAGTCAGGTAAGTATTTGTCAGTCAATACACTGTTAGTACCACAATGCCTCTATAACTTGCATTATTTGTTGATAATATGGGAAATAAATTAAAACTTCTTTATCTTTTATCTTATACAGTAATGGTTCAGCTAAGATTGAAGGTTTTTATGGACCTGGCAGTGACAGTCTGCGTATATTGTTGGATGATGTAGATTGTAATGGTCAGGAATCATCTATCTCACAATGTAATCATGCTGGGTGGGGTATCAATAATTGTGGACATGAAGAAGATGCTGGTGTGGAATGTTTTAATGAAGGCGACCTTGAATCAAATGTAGGTCAATCTGGAAATGATGACGATGTCTTTGGTTTATTTACTTGTGGTGAGATAATTGTATTTATAATTTGTGCAACCAAGAATTGGATTCAATATATTTGCTATGAGGATTACTTTTTTATAAGTGCATAATATGAAATATTTTATTTGATGGTTATGAAACTATCTTTAGTGATGATGAAATCTTCGTGAATATTGACAAGAACATGTTTTTGTAGATTTGTTAAACATCTGAAACATGTCCAACTTTTTTCCCTTTCGTAACTTACTGATTTGACTACTCGATAAATCGATAATCATCCAAGCCTCCGTTGTTGCACTCGGTAATGTTCGGAAATTTCCGATATGCCACCCTGCTGTGATCATAAATTGATAAAGAAATGATCAACCCCATCAATATATCACGTGATAGACGCTGCATGACGTCTATTACCAACATTTGATATATCAAATTACACAATGTAGTTTTTTTCATGTAAGCTTATAAATAACAAACCATGAAGTGCGCGATAAGAATAAAAATTTATTCCATTGAGTTTTATTAACGTTTCCTTAAAATGAAAAGAATCAAAATTTATGAACAATGTATCATACATATAATTTCCACAACACCGTTTATGTATTACCATTTGCAACATATAAATTCTTATAATAAACATAAATAATTATTCCAATTAGGAAAATTAAAAACATCAATCAACATGCATATACATGTATAACGTGTACACTTAATAGACGCTATAACTCTGATGGGCAATTTTGAACACAATAGCTGATTATAAAAACACTAAAAATAAGTAATACTAGGTGGGAGCCCGTTCAAGAATACCCGTCTCCATTGCCTCATAGGAAAATTTCGTGTTGAGTGTGCTTGTAACCAAGCCAAACGGCGTTGGCGACGCACAGGAGTTAGCGGCAGACCGACATAGGGACGTCGGGCTCTTAGGCCACTGTTGCGTAAGCGGTTTCGAACTGTTTCGGGATGAATATGGCGATTATGACTGCCTATAGTGTTATTTGCAGTTTCGCTAGCTGTGAGATGGCGATTACGTAAGTGAGAAAGTGTCATAAACCGATCCTGACGTGGCGTCGTGACGCGCGGACGTCCACTTCGCGGTCGGTCGTTGACCCTCCCCGTCACTCGCAGACGTTGAACAAGACGTTCAATAGTTCGAATATGCACACAAAAATATGCAGCAACCTGCTGTTGGCCTTGACCCTGCACAAACATTGCTATAGCTTGTCCTCGCTCGACTTCCGACAATCGCGGCATTGATGCAAATAGCTCAATTTGAAGTAAACGTTGAAAAATCGATCTGAATACTTGAACAGTATCAAATAGACTGAACATTTCCTTGGGCACACTCAATGACCTTACCCTGCATTGGAATCTTGCATTTGAGCACGTGCCTCTCATGGTGCGAAGAGGTATGGTATTGTGTAGTTTTAAACGTGTGTACCGTTCGACAGCGAACAACACATAAATCTGACCGATTTTCATTATTTTAGGCCAAGCAATAAAATATGTGTTGCATATTTTATGTACCCGGCGTTTCTTTTTCGTCCTAGTATAGAAATAATAGATATAAAGCTTGAAGTACCTTACATAGCAAGGCCTAACATGTATTTTCAAACCAGTTTGCCAGATTGGACAACCAGCTATGTGTTTACTTCCTAAAGTTTACTAGCAGTAACAAGATGCCCAAACCCAAATATTGCTAGTCAGTGTCAATTAGACAACCCTGAATGTCAAGTCATGTGTTACTTAACAATTTTACCAAGTCTATGTATGATGTAACAGGTGTAGAAGAGACAAGTATATCATAGTTTTCTTATACATTTGTATATGCATTATTAAGTAGTTAAATAATTTATATATTGTATTATTTTTAAACTTTAAATCAACATAACAACACAAATTTGTATACTGTAATGTTGTATTTGTGGTCAGTTGCCCTAATTTTCATCAATAATTATTATGAATTACATGTAAATCAGTAATTTCATATTTTATCCAGATATATTACTATACGCTAACATAACCACATATTGTATTGCTGAATTTTGGGCCGATGGCCTTAATTTTCTAGAATAAAATGTGTCTTGTCTTGTCTATAGAAATAAGATTGGTTGATGGAGACAGTGAACACTCTGGACGTGTTGAAATCAAATATCTTGGTGAATGGGGTGTGATATGTGATGATAGGTGGGATGATAATGATGCCGCTGTAGTCTGTAATATGTTAGGATATAATGGGTAGGGTTATCTATGATTTTTCTACATTGGCAACTGTCTCCAAAAGGCAGTTTGTGTTTTTTTAAAGTCAGGTTTAGATGATTGTCCATTTTATTCATTTTTTGTAAAATCAGATTTTTGTGTTGTTTTATATCCTTTGGTAAAACATGCATTAATAGCAGATTGACTAAGCTTAAAAGGTTTGGCTCATAGGCTTTGGTCTTATCATGCCCATATTTGACACCTAAGTCAAATGAAATGTGTTGTAACTGTTCTAGTTTATCAAGAGTAAAATTTTAAAGCTGCGTTCATTATCTAAAAATAATTGTTAAAAAATTAATTAGCTTACGATACAGCACCCTCCAATTGTGCTTGATCAAAATCCTGTTTTTGTGAAAACCAATGCATATTTACCTTCAAAAATATAGAGATATCTATAAATTCCAAAATCAGTATTAATTAGTTTACATGAATAAGTTTTAAGTGTAGTAAATTGACTTGCAGTATTCGTGATCACTTTTTTATTTCAAATTAATAATTTGTCCAAGAGATTTTTAAGGGAACTGTATACAGTGTATCTTCTTTATTGAATTTACAGAGTGTCAGCTAAAGCATCCAATCGTTCTAAGTATGGTTCAGGAAGTGGTGATTTCTTCCTAGATGAAGTTAATTGTATAGGTATAGAAGATTCTATCACAGAATGTGAACATACTGGATGGAAAAATCATGATTGTAATTCATTTGAGGTGGCTGGTGTATCTTGTAATACACAGGAAGGTTTGTATAAAAATCTCAACGAAAATAAAAGATATTTTAGCAATTACAAGCTTGGCAAATATTGGTGATATCACCTGTATACACCGATGTTTGATTATGACAATGAATTACCAGGTAGCAGTTGCTATTAACTCGTTGTTATACACTAGAAGGGTCATATTTAGTTATGGTATACATTGTATGACCACATGTCTGTCCGTCTGTTAGCAATTTCATGTTGGGACCATAATTTTGTTTGTAATTTAGGATTTCAAACACTTTCTCCAGAACCATTGCTCAAAGATCAAGGTCACTCTGTGGCAAAGTTAACCATGACAACAATGACTAACTCTATTTGTATTGTATTTCCAATGATAAACACACTGTTAAATATTTCTGATGGGAAAATGAATTGAATAATATATTCAATGCAAAAGACTTCCAGTTAGATATTTTCAATAAAGACTTATTTAAATGGCTATTTGATTTAAAAAAAACTTAGGAATGACTCAATATGCATTGTCATTTAATTATATTTATTAAAATATTACATTTTATATATTATATTTACAGCCTGATCAAGTGATAAATATTCATGTAATAATGGTGTATGTATTGATCCTTGTGATGTCTGTGATGGAACATGTAATTGTTTACCTGATTGTTCCGATGAAAAAGGAGATAATGTACACAATTGTACCCGAAATTTTTTGTATGTTCTTTTTACATCAAGACAGGGGTTCATTGCTAGATTTTAAAATAGACCACAAAGCTACAACATCATTGCTATTGATCACTGTTGATCCGTCACTGAATGTTTAATTTCCTTGGTAGTTCTTATGAATATAATAATAAAACATGACTTGATGTATTTCAGTTTCATCTGATGATGTTATTATAGAACTAGTAGATGGTCCGACATCATCGTCAGGTCGGGTTGAGGTGATATATAATGGTGAACGTGGTACTATATGTGATGATGGATGGGATGATAGTGATGCTTTCACTGTTTGTAGAATGTTGGGATACAAGTAAGTCAAGTCTATCAGTCTCTGCAATGCCACTGATTAAAGGGTCGTGGGTTTGATTCTGAACGGAACATACTTTCATGGAGTTTGGTCATGAAATTAATTCTACAGCCATTTTCCTTCCTACCAATGATTTTTTATTATGTAGGGCAGTTGTCAGTCACTGAAGAAGGTATATGCTTAGTAGTTGGTTAACACCTTAATCAAGAGTGTTTGATATGACATATACAATGTGTTGCTACGGCGTTAAACCCAACAAACAAACCAACAGGCTAATGTAAAATCTTCTCTATCCACAGGCCGCCGGCGTAAAACAGTCTCCACAAAAATATTGTATACAAACATATATATATACGTTTGTATACAATATTTGTTGTGGGGACTGTTTTATGCCAGTAGCCTGTGTCTTTATCTACATGTTGTTTGACTAGTTTTGGGCAGACACATTTAAGTTGTTGAGTCGGCTATGCTGAAATAAAATTGTTAGCCAAACATGTGAAGCTGTGGTCCAACTCTTTTGCAAATATTGTCTGTCTTAAAATTTGCTACCTGCAAAACTGATATACAATTTGAGGCCAGGCCAACTTTTAAACAAGTCAAAACCAAAGTCGTACACTGATTAAGTTTGACGTTGTATTACTTTAACAATATATAGCTATTTAATGAACTATATTTATTATATCAGTATTTCTTACTGTCCATTGTACTGACTAGTGGTAGAGTGTTTGCTTGAGGTCCAGGAAATATCAGGTTGGATCCTTGCTTGGTCATACCAAAGACAATCAAAATACAAAAGTTTTAGGAGCTTCCTTGCTCATTAGGAAGGTAGAGTAAAAGCAGTCAGGTAAGTATTTGTCAGTCAATACACTGTTAGTACCACAATGCCTCTATAACTTGCATTATTTGTTGATAATATGGGAAATAAATTAAAACTTCTTTATCTTTTATCTTATACAGTAATGGTTCAGCTAAGATTGAAGGTTTTTATGGACCTGGCAGTGACAGTCTGCGTATATTGTTGGATGATGTAGATTGTAATGGTCAGGAATCATCTATCTCACAATGTAATCATGCTGAGTGGGGTATCAATAATTGTGGACATGAAGAAGATGCTGGTGTGGAATGTTTTAATGAAGGCGACCTTGAATCAAATGTAGGTCAATCTGGAAATGATGACGATGTCTTTGGTTTATTTACTTGTGGTGAGATAATTGTATTTATAATTTGTGCAACCAAGAATTGGATTCAATATATTTGCTATGAGGATTACTTTTTTATAAGTGCATAATATGAAATATTTTATTTGATGGTTATGAAACTATCTTTAGTGATGATGAAATCTTCGTGAATATTGACAAGAACATGTTTTTATAGATTTGTTAAACATCTGAAACATGTCCAACTTTTTTCCCTTTCGTAACTTACTGATTTGACTACTCGATAAATCGATAATCATCCAAGCCTCCGTTGTTGCACTCGGTAATGTTCGGAAATTTCCGATATGCCACCCTGCTGTGATCATAAATTGATAAAAAAATGATCAACCCCATCAATATATCACGTGATAGACGCTGCATGACGTCTATTACCAACATTTGATATATCAAATTACACAATGTAAGCTTATAAATAACAAACCATGAAGTGCGCGATAAGAATAAAAATTTATTCCATTGAGTTTTATTAACGTTTCCTTAAAATGAAAAGAATTAAAATTTATAAACAATGTATCATACATATAATTTCCACAACACCGTTTATGTATTTACATTTGCAACATATAAATACTTATAATAAACATAAATAATTATTTCAATTAGGAAAATTAAAAACATCAATCAACATGCATATATAACGTGTACACTTAATAGACGCTATAACTCTGATGGGCAATTTTGAACACAATAGCTGATTATAAAAACGCTAAAAATATGTAATACTAGGTGGGAGCCCTTGCAAGCACGGGCTTTAGCAAACTCCTCACAGTGCTTAAGTCACGCTTTGCTACTTAATTATTGATTTGATAAAGGGAGATAACCGCTGCGGGGAGTTTGGTTTGACGTGTCTATTTTTAGTTTTATCAATTTTTAGACACAAAAAAAACATTTTTTGTTGAATTTTGGCAGTTTTTGCAAATACCAAGAGGCTTTGTCAAAAAAGAATTGTCAACTTGGTATGCCGGTATATATGTGCTCCAGCGACAAACAAATGATTTATTCAAAGTTGCGCAGTTTCTTCCACAAAACAGGAAACTCGCAAATTTAATAGTATAGATATTTTCATATAAAGACACATATCTGGAACATCAATCATTGATGAGAATAGATGCTTTAACCTTCAAATTCTAAACACCGGCAATTTTTATTAGTTAAAATCTTTTTAACACTTCACAGAAACAGCCCCAAAAAAGACAGATAGCCTTTCACAGATTCATTGTTTAAACATTAAATTCTAATATCATCCTCGCTTCCCTGTATATGTTTTACGACCTGGATGGTGTAATAATAATAGCAGTATTCTGTCATAAAACAAGGACTCTGTTTACATGGTCCTTGCATAAAAACGAAATCCGCTTGAATGTTGATAAACGCACCAATAGGGGTCCAATAAAGAGTGTAATAAATTTCATCAATGCATAGGTCGTACCAGAAATAATGAAAAAGAGAAAATGCTTTCTGCAAATAATGAAGCCCAGATAATACATTGATAAAAATAATATGAAGAAAGGGCAAAGGTTTTGTTTTTAAACTTTATTAAAATGTGTGAGTTGGCAAAATAGACGAGTAAATACATGCACAGGCAACAGTATTTTTGTATTTTTTCTCAGCTATGCGTATTGCGTATTTGTTTATGTTTTATGAGCTGAAAATCACATGATTTTATTAGTCATTTTATCAATTCTCTTGTAATGGAAACCAGCTAAAGGTGAAGTTCTTCAATTAATCATTTAAACAGTATCTTTTGATGAAATTAGATAATGTATTTTCTACTTCTTAAATAAGTATTTTACTGCATAACTTGCGTAAAAATAAGAAACAAATAACGAATTATACAATTCCAAACGATTTTTAACTTTTGTAACAAGTAAACTTAAAATGGAAAAAAAATACTTTTTAATCTTGTCACATTCACTTATTTTCATAGACGAAAGAGTAAAAATCTTATAATCTACCTGTAAAGCCCCTTTATTTAAAGTAACTCTACTTCGACTGCAATGAAAATATACATTTTTATATTTCAAACACCTCTAACAAGATATTTATACATATAAATGAATATTTTGTGATCATATAAAAGTAAAACATGGGTTAGCTCCCCTCTTCTTACAAAACCACTTTTTTGCCACTAAGGAACATACATTCTTTCAGTACAAAGCTCAGTCAAAAAGGTGCATACGCTTTACCTAAAGTAAAAAGTTATGGTTAAAGCCTTTGTTTATTTTGGTGCCAAATTATGGCACAGTCTACAACCTTTTTTAATACAATTAAATAACTTTCATTCATTTAAATCTTCTATCAAACAATACCTTTCAAGTAATTTGAAATTATTTTAAGTTCATTTATCTTTTTTAAAAACCCATATTGTTATAACTGATGATGTTTCGGCTGTATATATTTCTGAATTTAAATAAATTTTTATTTTGCACTGCCTTTATACTAATTGTTCCAATTGTCTGTGATAATATCTAGCTCTTTCAGGATTTAATGAGTGTTAAATTTGTGTTAATTTATTTTATGATCTTATTTGCAAAGTTATCAATTATGTGATATTAATTAATGACACATCTATATTTATACCTTTCATTATACTATTTTGATCGTTTGCCTCTCTTTGTCTTGCGCCAACCCAAGGACCACAATGAAAATAAGAGTTTCTCTTTCTTGTGTTATCCTTGGCGTTGGTGTGCATATCATGTACAAGAATTTTATGCTGTACCATTGTATCTATTCTATGCCGATATAAATCTATCTATCTAACTATATTAGTACTCCACTATGGACACTTAGTCGAACTGAAATGTAGAATGCACAATGGTTTGAGCAGTAAATGTTATCTCTTATAATGCATGTCGATAACTTCATGCTTGTGAAGCAATTAGTTTTTAAGTTTACTGTTGAAAAATATGTCTTCATATTGTGGCTCTGATTATAATGCTAGATAACAAATTATATAATTGACCGCTGGTCGGTCGCGATAAAGAGTCGTATGCTATTGGTCGTTCGAATATCTTTGCCTGTTTTCGTATAACAAAGCGGAATTTCCCGAATAAAAGAAAAAAAACGAAACTCGCTAAACTAATCGCTATTTCCCCTAACTAAATATTCTTCAAAAATTATAAAACCTGGACCACTGATTTCAAAAACAAAAAAGGTAATTATTGAATCCGAATGGGATAGAAATGATTTTTAAATAGCAAAAAAGAAATTACACAAAATATTGCCAATGTTGAGGTAAAAAATTGCATTTCGTATTGAAATTCATAGTAGGTTTAACTCAAAATTCCCCCAACTTTTTATTTTTAATTTAAAAAAATATATACCATAAGAAAGGGGTTGAATTGATTTATTCGAAACTGAATGGGATAGAATGAGAAATAGTTTTAAATTCGAGTTATATTAGATTAAGTACCAATGTCTTATTTCTATATAGCACGCTAGCCTTCTTGGCTTATCGATAAAGGACAAATAGTTGAATATGGTTATAAAACTCCATCAGTTTAAAATACCATTAAATTGTGACTTAAAACATTAAAAACATGTATCTGAGAACATATTACTGTTATCCCTTTCAGTTGAAAAGTTTACTGCTTAAAAGCATTTGCTATAACTGTAAAGTAAACGACCTGCATGTCTATTATTAAAGTGTTTTACATGAGAATAAGTGAAATACTATTTTGACCTGTAATGGTGTTAATATTACTTTCTAGTATAGTTTTGAACGACGTTTTTTGGCAACCTACAGCTTGCGTAGTTCTGAATTTGAGATTTCAAATTTATGACTAATTTTGTGAGCCTAACAGTCAATGAAATTAAGATGCAAAAGTGGTTGTCCAAACCGGTCATTGAAGCAGCAAGCACTTATCTTGTTTGTAAACTCGGTTGCCCGAAATAAAGTTTTGAAAGTCCAAATTTTAATGTGATTTTTCTTGACAACCTTCACCAATTTATTTCCCAGACTGGTGTAATGTATAAAGTATTTTCTATATAAGGTTTAAGACCACTGAAACAATCATCAAGGAAGAAGATGGGGGAGTCAGAACGTAAAAAGGAAGAATTAGCTCCGCGTGTTATTGGAGGGTCTGAAGCAGCTAAAGGTTTTTACCCATGGCAAGCTGGTGTAGGAACATACGATAAACTAAAAAAAAGGAAACTACAGTCACTTGTGTGGTGGAACTATATTAAGTCCAGAATGGATTCTTAGTGCAGCACATTGCTTCAGGTATGTCAGATGTTTATGAATTTCAACATTTCTGTTTTATACTAGTATAAAAACTGTACCGTTATGAAGAAATAACATTTAATCTTTTTGTGAGACATGACTCATACTTAGAGGGGCCGGCACAGTTCAGATCCACTAAAGACACTATACATGTATATGTCTTCTTTAAGCTTCATTGACTTGAATATTCATGAAGCTTGGTGACAACTCCTTTTCCATTAAAACTTAATGTTAGAACTTAAATTTTCGTCAATAAGAAGATATTTAAGCATATAAGCATGTAAAATAACCTAAAGCATGCATGTATATTTCAAGAAAGCCAGTCTGTGCTTTGAGAACAACCAAAATTTTATTAGCTTGATCTCAGTAGAAATCTCTTGCTTTAATCAATGAAACAGCTTTATTATTTAACAAAATACCCCAAAGTATCATGACAATGATATACATTGTAGTTACATAAAATGATTTCTAAATTTCTGTATGAAAACAATGATGTTTTCTTGATTATTGTAGTGATAAAAGAAAAGAATTGATAGCTGTAAGAACTGGTGACCATAACAACAAGGTAGATGATGAATATGAACAAGAATTCAAACTGGAACAAATTATATTGCATCCTTCATATGACGGTATGTATTAGCACCTTTCAAGACGAAACTCTCATGCTTGACTTTTTCGCTCAGATTTTTATAACTGGGCATTCAGTAACTTGAAGTAACTGGCTTATTTGATCATATCATCACATTGGGTTAATTATTGCCCTCTAGATTGCCTCAGTCATGAGCATGTGTTATACAATGTGTCTAACCCTATTATTATTTATGTTTACTGCAAGTACAGAAATGCACAAAAGTTGAAACTTCAATTGCTTTACCTTATCTATCAGAGCATTTCTTCTCATGTATGGGTTGCTTCCCAATCTGAATAAATGTCAAACTGACCTTTCCTCATATTTGCAACGTCATTTAACCGTTAAAAGTACTCATTATTTTTTGTATATTTTCAGTGAAGATTTATAACTATGACATAGCATTGTTAAAGATAAGCCCTTTATTGGGTTCTGGTATAAAGTTTAATGATTATGTACAACCAGCATGTCTTCCACATGTTAATGAGGAATATACATCGGGTAAAAAATGTCATGTATCAGGATGGGGGAAAACTGGACATGGTAAATATCACATTATCTTTCTGGCTTTTTGGTGAAACATAGCGTTATTCAGTGAAAATACGATTTTTTTATATTTACATTGTTAAAAAGATATCATCCTGGATGATAAGTGATGTATGTCATCTTGTGGACGGATTATGTTATTTTATATTTGCGAAAAATATCTCTAACGAAATACAGAACTAAGTATGTAAGAAACATTATATAATGACAGATTTTGTCCAAAGATTTTAGGGGCCGTGTAGATGTACAGTGGAAAAGAGATATTTATAATATATTTTTATGTTTCAGGTTTTCCGAATTTACTACATTCAGTCGAAGTTCCTTTGATTGATGATGGAGTGTGTAAAAGAATATTTAAACATGTAACTAATAAAATGTTCTGTTCTGGACATCTTAAAGGTGGTATTGATACATGTGAAGGTGATTCAGGTGGGCCACTTGTATGTGACATAAATGGACGCTATACAGTCATGGGTGCTATATCACATGGCACACAACAATGTGCTTTAGCCAATTACACGGGTGTTTACGCTAAAGTTACTGAGTTTATTCCATGGATAAAGTCAATAATCAAACAGTACTCAAGAAAATAGATAAATAGATAAAAGAAAATTGAAATGATATTATTATTTTATATAATACTGTCTCTGTTAAATTCACCTTATATGGCATGCCTTGTTTTAGTTTTAGTTTTTTAACGCATCTTTAACGCGTCAAAAACATGTTAACTTGTTTTACTTGTAGCTCTGTTTGGGGTTTTTTTACAAAAAAATCACGAAAAAAACATTATAGGTATATTTATAGTAAAAACAATCAGTCTGAGAATGTTTGAAAGGTATAAAATAACTTTGATACTATATTCATAATGGTTTAATAATATTTAGTGCCATTGAAACCTACATTGTATTAGTAATTGATGTAGAGGGAAATATTGGACATTTTTTACTTTATATTTTGACTTAAGACTTCTTGTGGTAAGACATTCTGTATAAAACTACATATTGAACTAAACAGATCAATTATTTTATTTTTTACTCAGTTTACAGTTAGTGAAAGGCTTACATTGTATTTCTTTTGAATCATAGAATCATAGCATGGACCTACTTAATTTAGGTCCATGCTATTAGTTTACAAGTTGGCTGTGCTAACTATATACTATTTCTTATTAGTACTGTGTACCCATACTCAGGCTTTTATATGTATTTATATATCAATTCATTTTTTATTGTAATTTTTGTATTACATGTGTATCAAAGAGGAGTACATGTATCTTTTAACATGTATACAACAATTGTTGTTGCTATGACCACGATGCAATGATAAAGTTCAGGAATACAAATCATGTGGTCCATTGTTTGACTATCGGCCACTGCAAGTTTTACTCACCAATTTTCCTTAGTAAATGGAGAAGTTGTCAACTTTTAGTGGAAGGGTTAGTAGACCTACTGGTTTGAAAAAAAAGATCTGGTTTGGTGAGGCAGCTGCTGAATGTGAATCCAAAAAATCTTAGTATCCGAAACTTTTATGATAGTAATATTAATCTGTGATTCAATTGAAAAAAATATTGCTACTTTAATTAGTAGATGAACTTTCAATAAGAAGAAACATTGTAATTATGTAATGTTATTCCTGCTTGTAGCAGATAGTAGTTAGTAAAATCCAGCATTTAGTCTGTTTGTCTCCGTGTAGAGAAAAGTTGTAGGCTTCTTTAGCTTGTCAAGAAAGGTCTGGTGATAGAAAAATGTCTTGGCTGATAGTTTATAACATTTAGTGTTGTTACACTGAGTTTAATCTAAATACGAAAAAAAATTATAAAGTGCTGAAGTTTTGTGTTGCTAAAGAAAAAAATATGTTTGCTGTCATCCTTGATTGTATGTTTTGATGTCTTTATAATGTACTGAAAGAAAAGTTTTCAAAGTCTAATGTCATTTCTTTGTATCTGTGCAGATAATATATATACCGGGTATGTATTATTTTAATTTGTATGTATAGTCCTTCGTTTCCTTTTAGACATTTTAAATAAATTATAACTCTCTAATGGTTGCCTTCTTTTATATTTTCCCGCTCACCCATGCAGTTTACTAAATTGGCCATAAAGTAACTAAGCAAGTTTGACTAAGAATCATGGGGCTACATGGATAAACCATACACCCTTTGAGTAATGTCAAGTGTCATTTTGTGGTCAACCATGCTCTGTATATCTTTTTTGCTGTAATGGTAATACATAATTGGGGATAAAACATGGACCATATATACACATTACATTACCCTATATAAACAGTATTACATGTATAGGTTCCTTGTTTTGAACAACAATTTTGAAATTTAATTTTGCTGACGATATTTTCACTAAGTTCACTAAGTGGTGACTGCCTGCTATGGGTTTTAGGCCAAAATACACTTTTATACTTTAAGATAAGAAGTAACTAAAGCTTAAAAATCATGTTAATGGTTATACGGAGCAAGGTAAGTGATGTAAGTGGAAAAGATACATTATTGAACATTGATATAAATCGGAGCGAAGCTATGGTGTATCTTGACATTGGATCGCCCAATGATTGGAATAGCTTCTCTATTTTAGAACCACATAGTGCATAACTATCAACATAAGATAATTTTGATTTTACATTTATTTTCTTATTAAACGTTAACACTCCTAACCAAAAGGAACACATCTGTATGTTCTGAACCAAAAGCACGTTTATGAACGGGACCGGACCAATTTGGTCTTTATCCTTTACCTAAACTCTTCTAATTGAAGGCGTTCAGTTTCATCAACTTCCTGTGAGAAGCTAATTTTGAAATCATCAGCAAACAACTCATTTTTCGTATATTCTGTTTACAAACAAAATGTCTTGGGGAGGACAACCGCCTCAACAATATGTAAGTAACATAATTACTTCGAAGAAAAATGTAAATACCTTGTAAATGGTGATTTCGACGTGCATTTTGATCGGTAACTTGTCTACTGCCCTGGTCATGCTGGTCTATATTTTATATTGTTTAGAAATGGAATCATAAGAATATTAGTCATGACTGCTATGACTGTGCAATTAAGTTTTAATTAAACCCGGTTGGGCATGCGTACGAAGAAGAGCAATGGAGACCCGTCCTGGAAAGTAGAGTGGAATACGGTCCATGGGATTCGGGTGCCTTTACTAACACAGGGATTCCTAACGATAACCATTTATACCTATAATATATACAAGGGGTCCAACATCAAAATTATGAAAATTAACCCTTGTGTCACAGAAACATGCATAATTCCATTATTTTTTCGAATATTCTCATCAGGTCTTCAATTTTCGATACAGAAGACATTTATCTATCCAAAAAGTCTAAGTTTTTTACAACAAATTTACAACTTTTTATCATATTCAAGCTAGTTTCTAGTATAACGCAGGGAAAATGGTAAGTACGACACGGGTCCGTCCCCTAGTCTTACCCCTGTAAAAACCGTCTTTTCCGCGAAATACCGGCCAAATAATCAGTGTTGCATCTAGGGCGCGCGATCGCGCGAATCCCGCTGTTTTTAATCTCAATCCCGCACAATCAGAAATAATCTCCCGCTATGCATAGGTTCGTACGCAACTAAATTGCATTTCAGAAGAAAAAAATCCTCTGGGAAGTACTTGCAAATGATCAGTTCCGAAAATCCTTTCGATCTCTACCGTTTACCTGGGAAATTCCCGAATGACGTAATTGTAGCTAGTCTGGTTCACTCCCTTCTTTACTCACGGAAATACCCTAGATCTAGAGAAAGTAACTCAGTCTGTAAAATGACGTCATTTATCGGGTAGAGGGATATGTGCTATTGAGCAATATCCCGGCCATGTGAACATGTGGCTTATATCGTGTAAAAATTTCAAACGCGGTATAGTTTTGAAGTAAGATAAATTCTGTTTTGGATTATGTCACCTAAACGGATAACAGACTTTTATCAAGTCGGGTATAGAGATCGGACCACAGCCATGTACTTCTTCAAATATGGAATAGCGGATGCATGAATCTTCGTCTCCGTGTGGGAGCAGCCCCGTCACGAAAAAAACGCATAACGTTCGAACCGAATTTTCAGGAATCGTGAAAAAGACTTACTCTTGGCTAAATTACGAGCATGGTTTGGGTATGTTTTGTGAGCTTTGTTTAAAATCGCGTAAGAAAAACCGTTTACAGCCGGGTGTACTTATTAAAGAACATCAACACTGACGAGACATTTAGAATCCAACAATCATTGTTGTGCATTCCAACTTTTCACTCCCCCCTTTTTGAAAATCGGTGGGGGATCTCCCCCTCTCTGGGTTCATCCTGGATGCAAGACTGAATAATGTATTGGTTCGATGAAATATGTTATTTTATTCAACAATCCTCAACTAATCCGACTAATATTCGTCTTTCAATGATGATAATCATCCGTTTTCAATTTCCGAGACGAAGTTAGCTGTCCAAAAATAGGTTGTACCGGGATACTACATGTGACAACAGTTTGTTAAGTCACAGCAGTAAATACATCTGTCAGTTAAATAATACCAGAAATTAACATGGTTTTAATGCCTAAAAGTTGAAATAAAACTTTATCATGAAACTTCCCTAACTCAGTAACTGCAGCCTTGCCATATGGGGTTGACAAGGAAAACAAATTTTCTGTTGTCATAGATTCTTGACTCTGAGTATGAGGCAGACTAGGTCCTCTCTGAAAGAGGACAATATTACTAGGCTTTCACTGCAGTTAAAATGTTAATGTTGTGTTTAAAATATTTCAGGGTGGTTATGGTGCACCACAAGGGTACCAACCACCAGGAGCTCCACCAAGTAATCAGTTATATGGTCAGCCAGGGCAAGGATATGGCCAACCTCCGACTCAACAACAAGGATACAGACCACCTGGTCAATATGGACAACCACCTCCTCAAGGTGCCCCTGGTCAGTATGGTGCTCCTGGACAACCACCAAGGGGTCAATATGGTGCTCCCCCGGGTCAGGCACCACCAGGACAATATGGAACTCCAGGTGGACAGTATGGTGGAGCACCTCCTCAAGGGTATGGTGGTCAACCTCCTGCATATGGTCAGCAGCAACAATATGGTGGGTATGGTCAACAACCACAATATGGACAACAAGGAATGGGAGGGTATGGTGGACAGGCAGCCCCTCCACCACCTGGTGTCAGTCCAGAACTTTGGGGATGGTTTCAGGTAAGTAGTTGTTTAACTATATCATTAACTGTTCATGTATTATGTTGCCCTAAAATCCAAAAATGGTGCAACAGTGGATACAGATTTCAAAATAACTTATTAACCTTCAATGATATGTAGTTCGATAAATGCTTGTGTATTCATTGACTTTCAAAAAGGTATTGTGATGTAAAAGATGTCGACTTAGTCATCTCAATTAGTAGTGTGACTGGTTATTAATCCAGTGGTCACTGGTTTCTATAGCCTACCATTGTATCAAATATAACAGTTTTAAATTACTGGATGAGTAATCCAAACTATCCAGAGACAGTGACTATGTTGACTTTTATTTTATGACTGAAATTTATTAAAGATGAAAATTAATGAAGAGCAACGCCAAGCACCATAAATCTAATACCCTGCCTGAAAAGTATTGATTTTTAATTCTTACGACTAATGTTGTTATATAATACTTCAGGCTGTTGATACTGACAGAAGTGGAAAGATTACAGCAGACGAATTACGTCAAGCTCTTCACAATGGCAACTGGTCACCATTTAATCCAGAGACTTGCAGACTTATGATTGGAATGTTTGATAAAGATAGGTAGGATAAAACTAGGAGTAACTCTTCATGATACCTTTTATGTTCACACCAGTTTTCAACTTGGCTCCAAACCCAAGACTAGTTAAAATTGACTAAGGCCAGTGAAAACTGCATATAGTCTGACCAGTTGATAAGTTTTGGCATTTCTTTTACAACATAATATTGCAGATGTGCTCTAGAATATTAAAGGTAATGACTGCTTGTTGATTTTTAAATTTAAAAAAAGAATAGATTGTAAGACAAAAGTTTCATGGACAAAAAGAAGCTCACTTTTATTGCTAAGGAAGACAATGAGTCCAACAAAGAGTGTCAGGGTAGCAAAATGTTCAATGCTAGTTTACCAGGTAGACCAATTGACCAACAACTACTCGTTAAAATCACTATGGTATTTTTTGTCAGACTCTATGAGACTGTTTGGCTGCAAAAAAAATGTCTATTCAGAAGTCATGTGTTAGATTCACAACTAGTCTACTGTCTATCCGTGTATCAAAATGGCATTTGTTAGCCCCTGACAAAAGTATGCACTATATACTGGTTAAAACATATCGAACCCTTCTCAGGTTAAGTGAGATGGCCTACTGACCATTGTAATATAACAAAAAATTGTGGAGATCTGCATGAAGTGCCAAAAAGAACCTTATTGACCATGATACTATGATATGGTAATAATCATCTTGGTTTTATCTTATAGGAGTGGAACTATTGACGTTAATGAATTTTCAGCATTATGGAAGTACATTCAAGATTGGAAAGCTTGTTTTGATAGGTATGTGCTCTTTTCATTTGTTTTAAAAAGATTGTATATCTGTTTAAATGATACTCTAGTGTCTCAACAAGAAATACATAGAGATACATTCACATGATATTATGTGATGTGAAATTACATTCAGTTGTTCTAAAACTCAAAAAAAAAGTTTGGATTCATAAAAAAGGGACGGGATGCATCAGTGGAATGCAGGTTTCAGTGCAACTATTCATCACTGGGAGAAGTGAAAATTGAACTGAGTATAGTGGAGAAAAGGAATGGGAATAGTATCATGTTATTCTGCTTTATTACAAACATAAATTAAAGTTGTTGAATTGAGTAGTAGATGATATACAGTATAACCTGCATTAAGCAGCCAGTGAAGGGAAGTGACAATATTGGCTGCTTACAGCAGGTGACCACTTAATCCAGGTTAAGATAAAAATGCTTTGAATAGTCAAGCAGCAGTGAGTGATTATTTTTACTGGCTTTACCCATAACATTTATGTAAATACTAATTCAAAATAATCTTAATTAAGAAAACAACAATTAATTAAATCAAAATTTGTAAAAAAAATAAATAAAAAATTTAGATATAAGCTATATATTATATATTTGATTTGTCCAATTTTATTTAAGATAACTAATTATGCAGTTTCTTATTAAATGATCTTCAAAAAGGGCACAACTGACAATGTCAGTTGTATATTAGAAGTCTTAATTTATGTGATGACACTTAGTTGATAAATTTTGACTGTTTAAAGACTTAACTAGGTGGCGTTTCACACATCTGAACCATTATACAATGATGGTGACACTTTGTTAATTCTAAAATTTAATTGATCGTGACCACTTAATGCAGGTAAATTGATCAATTTTTAAGGAAATGGGTGACCACTAGCCACAGACAGCAGGTGGCTGCTTATAACAGGTGCAAAATAGAGTGATTTTCATTGGGAGGAAGCCAGATTGGCTGCTTACAGCAGGTGACCGCTTATTACAGGTGGCTGTTAATGCAGGTTATACTGTATATTTATTTCTCTTTATAGGTTTGACCAAGATAGATCTGGTAATATAGATGCTAGAGAACTTAATACAGCATTCCAGACATTTGGCTATAATTTGTATGTACAATTAAATATTTTTTATTAGTTTACTATTTTGCTATACTGATATCCCTTTTAATCATGCCTTAGTTAGCTCTGTCAATTGTTTGTCTGTATGTTGGTGTATGAATTATGGGTTAAATTCCCAGATGAACTTTCGTAACTTGGTACAGTTTAGTCACAACATATTTCTTAGGCCATCCTTTTGCCTACTATTGTGTTAAGTGAAGGCATTATGTTTAAAATTGTTTAAAGATTCAAGCCATTCAATGCACAATGAGTAGGTTTACTTACTGCCTTGATAAGAATTTTTTTAATGAGGCAGCAAGCTCTTGCAAAATTTTTTTGTTTATCTACTTGTGTTTTATAGCAGAACTATACTGAACAAAATTGGTGTAAGATCCACATAAAGAACAAATGATAGTCATTTTATCTCTATTTTGAACAGATCTCCACAATTCTGTGATCTTGTTATAAGAACATTTGATAGAAGAGGTTCACGGAACATACAGTTTGATGATTTCATTCAAGCATGTGTGATGCTTAAAACACTAACAGATAAATTTAGAGCTAAAGATCATCAACAAAATGGTACTGTTAGAATAAGTTATGAAGAGGTAAGAGTATGTTAGATAGACATACAATGTAGTTTTGCTTTTAGAATATAACTGGTTTTAGATAGACATACAATGTAGTTTTGCTTTTAGAATATAACTGGTTTTAGATAGACATACGATGTAGTTTTGCTTTTAGAATATAACTGGTTGTAGATAGACATACAATGTAGTTTTGCTTTTAGAATATAACTGGTTTTAGATAGACATACAGTGTAGTTTTGCTTTTAGAATATAACTGGTTTTAGATAGACATATGATGTAGTTTTGCTTTTAGAATATAACTGGTTTTAGATAGACATACAGTGTAGTTTTGCTTTTAGAATATAACTGGTTTTAGATAGACATACAATGTTGTTTTGCTTTTAGAATATAACTGGTTTTAGATAGACATACAATGTAGTTTTGCTTTTAGAATATAACTGGTTTTAGATGAACAACCAGATAATTGCTTAATACTAACATTGATGCTGTGCTTTCTATGTTGTAAAGCATAGTTAGTGTCTTAATTCAGTAAGACAGCTTATTCAATTGTTATGAAAAAAACATATTAAGCAAGTAGTAATGATTAAAATTGTAACATATTTCTGACTCCAGTATTTGATAGTGTGGAGTGTGAAGTCAATTTATCATTTAGATGTATTTTGATGAATACTTGAACTAGAAGCACTTATGTATCACTCCCTGATTTCTTGCTTGTAGATTTTGTTGACATTAGTAGGCATTTGTAATCACTGATATCTTGACACCTTTAATGAGATATGTTGTTTACACATTGTCAGTCTGCTACTGCACAATTATTGGCATGGCTATATATGGTGAACTATTTACTAAGTATTACCAATAATATATATAATCTAGCTTATAATCAGGACTGTCTACATGGAGTAATGAAATCAGCTGAAAAGGACCAACCACTCCTCATTAAAACAGTTTCATTTTGGTGTAATTTTCTTGAATAAATAACTTGAATAAATTTACAAATTCTTATGTTGGATAGTTCCATAGCCTCTTACAATATAATGGAAAGTCACGTTATCAGAAAAGGCATAATTGTTTGAGACTAAATTCAGCAGATATCCTCAAGTGATCCATTGAAACTTGCCAGTCCTGTTTTATGTACTTCTACTCATGAATAATGACACTTTTTGTCTTCAATTTGTCACATAATTGAAAAATATTTCAATTCACTTTATTGTGATAAACCAATACTTTATTTCTTGTGTGAATTAGATGTGGCTTACATTTTTTTACTATTTAGAATTTAATTTGATTGGCACTCATTTTGGTTGATATTTTCAGTTTTTAGAAATGGTTTTGGACACTACATTAGTTCAAGGAGCCAGATAGGTGATTTATGACCCAAAGCATTGATTCTTTCTCTTAATTTTACATACAGAAAATGTCTATATGCATGTACAGTATATAAAGGTCTGTGTGTGGAGTTGTAGGGAAGGTTACTCATGTTTTACTACACACAATCATTCAATTCTTCGTTGCAGTTCATGGACATGGCACTAGACATCAAAGTTTGAGGATCATGGAGAAAAAATTCAGCTCTGTTCTACTAAACTTCACATCATTACTTTAAATCTGTGATTTATTTGTACGTATACACAATATCATGTATATGAATACACAGTTTGTTATATCTAATCTGTCAAAGTTTGAATAATTTAATGGTAAATTAATGAGTTAGATTTAGACTTGTATTCTCAATATACATTTCCTCCAAGCAAGGAGAAATTGTATTGGCAAGCCGGCATAATATTGCTGGAATAATAGTGCTGAAGTATTCGTTTTTCTTTTGGACATGTGGAAAACTTACACAGCACATGTGTTTGTGTTAAAACAAAAAATTAAACATGCTTTGGGATAGTCACAAATTTAAGACCATGGTTGTGACATTATTCATATTTTGACAGTTGAGAAAAAATGAACAATACAACATTGTAAATTATCATCAATTTTTGTGTAGTTTCATGATGTTCTGTGTACAATGTACACTCTATGGTGAACAGCGAATGTTGAAACTTTACAATGACTAAGATTGGAGCTTATAGTGCTAATTATTTAATTTTTGTACTAATCATGTTTGAATGTCTGATGTGAATACATTCTTGAACTGTGTTTGTGTCATCTCTTATATGTGTGCTTTTATATACAGATTGTATTTTGTTACTTTATATCATGGTTTATAAATTGTACTAAATAGAGTTTTCAGGATGAAGTTATGATTTTTTTAGAAATTACATAACAGTTATTTTCACCCAATTTATGAATTTCTTGATTTTGAAAATATTCAACTTTCACATCATTATAATAAATGTATTAAATATTGTATACCATAAGCATTTAATAATCAGAAATTGATTTTGCTTAAAGTAATTATCTTTGTCATGAGAAATTGTTTATATATAATTTCAATTTGTGTTAACCTTTTTCATCAATGACTGTTAGCCTTAATGTGGAAGGTTCATGGAGACTTATGAATTCATTATGAATATTATACAATTTTGTGCCATTTCTGTAGTGATCTGTGGTTACAATTGAAAGAATTCCAAAGTTTCAGACTTGATGTATTTTTTCTTGCTCTGAGAGTCCATGTGGATCAATAGAAGTAAGACTTCCTAGAGTTTCATGAGAATACTTGAATATATCAGTATATTAAAGTTTTGTATTGGTTTTGTTTTTCACTATACTCAATCTGGCTCTCATGTTTATGTTAGGGGGGGTCACATTGGAACAATAAAACTTTTTGCTTTGTGGTTAAGAGGTTAAGATTGCTTTTTTGAAATCCTCATACCCTTTCACTAATAGAGTGTCTGTGAGTTCAAGCATAGCCAATGACTATTACTTATAATGTTAGAATGTAAGCTGTTGTATTAGGAGAATGGTGAATTCTAGGAAAGATGGTTTAAAGAACAGTTTGTCTAATATGATTCCAGTAGTTAAAAAGGGGCATCAAACCATATCAAACTTACAATAAATATTAGTGTGGCTAAGACTTGCAAAGACTATTAGTGTGGCTTAGAACAACAGAGCTAATTTTGTGCTCTGAGATTTTTTGTACATACATGGATAATATCATGAACTTGAGTTCAAGATAAAGTCAATTATTTCTCTATGTTTTTGTATGCTATATTGTTAAGAATATTATTGTATCAAGTAGTGCTCATTCTATTGTTATTGTGCTAAGAGATGATATTTATTATTATTGCTCAACATTGTACAGGTATATTAGAGATCAAGGCCTATGTAGATAATGTTTTTTAAAACCAGGAAATACATGTACAAACGTGTATACTCCCTAGCAGCTTTGTGTATACACTATGTTTATATATCACTGCTGTAGTATTTACTGTTGAATCATGGTAACACCTTTACTATGACTATTAATCAGCCAATAAAAGTCTAGCAATATTCCGTGTCCAAACAATATCTTGTTGAATAAAATGTTGTAGCAGGAAAAGCTCAAGTATTACATCGATATAACACATACAAGTACTCTTGAAAACAACATTGAAGCTAGGTCTGGCACTTTCAGTGTCTCTTGATTCCAAGGATCCCATAAACTTGGGAGAAATCCCTGTGATCTTTAGTTGGGGATCTGTCAGGACTCCTTAAGCATTGCTCTGTTCTAATGCAAATTTTAATTTCTATTAATTGTTGATCACAATTTGTGACTGCAAATCTGTACCTCTAATTACATGTGAATGAGGGAATCTCATTCTATATCCAAGCCATGATAAAAAATTAATTGTCCATTAAATGTTTATTTATTTATTCCTTATATTTGCATTGTACACATTAATAACTTATTACCCCTGTACCCTAATGTACAATGTACTACATTTTCCTCAGTGCCAAGTGTAACTTTGCTGACAAGACTGCATGTTATTTTATTGAGGGTAATTCTTGTGCTTAATTACTTAAGCTTAATTGTTAAACGAAGAATGATAGCTTTATATTAACCTCATTTGGAATATGCTAGAATTTATACATCTGGGGTCGGATGTTAAAAACATTAAAACAAATTGTGCTCATTTTTTTTGTCAAGTGTGATTTTTGTAAATTAGGGAGAAACATATATATATAAAGCAAATAATGTATATTGGGAATCATTATGCTATACATGATCTTTTATAGATGTGTTAAAATATTATTTTCATTTTTTATCTACATGTCCAGTGACCAGGCCCTAAGGCTATGAAGCTTGTGAATTAACTACATGCTCAAAACTTAAATTTTTACTCTTAAGCTTAATTCAGTAAAACATAAAATTAAGTTCTTAATCTAAGTTTTATAGAAATATTTTTACACTGCTTTTAATTAATTTATTTATTTATTACGTGTTTCAATTCCAGTTCCTACAAAGAAATAATCTAAGAAAGGTACTGATTTTTAGCATGGACATTGTTTGCAAGTTTTACAGCTTTAGGCCCTAGTTATTTCTATTATTTACTGTTTGAGTTGTATGATAATTATGTATCAATTTATTAAATAAATTGCTTATTTTGATCTGGTTACGTATGTAAGCCTAAGTTGTATATTTCTTTACTTGAAATACATGTACATTCTAGTATTTAAGGTATGCCTGTTTAGAATTACATTGATTTTGACTTTGTGAGTGCTTTAGGCGTTATATAATGTATTATTATTACTCATATCAAATTTAAAATACTATTGGTATTTGATTTTTGTACTTGTATTATCAGAGATAATAAATAAATGATGAAATTAAATCTGGATTTGTGTTAATATTTTTAATGATTGTTTCTGTTTGTTTTATGCCCCATTTCTACAGTTTGACCCATGGCATGTGAATTAGACAACACACTTAACCATCACTCCTAGGATGCACCATTACTTGAAACAAATGGTAATGGGTTAGAATCTGTTTTATTACCCTTTTTCAACAGTCTAGAGTCGTTCATATGCGATAGAGAAGTCAACTAACAATAATTCCTGTAATTCACCAGTACTAGACTTCCACTCATTTTCATTGCAGCATGTCTATTTGCGTGCATAAAAAAGTTTTTGTAGCTGTTCTTGAACCTATGAGACTATATCAGTTAGGGGTAACAGTGACACAAGTTAGCTACCTTATCAACTAGACAATCAATGTTCTAAAGAAATGATGCTGGTTTACAATGGGATTTGATCTGATGTGGAGCTGGTTTTGTTTGAAAAATATAACCTAGAGCTCATAAACAGTGCATTTAATTTGCCTTTTTAGCTCGCAAGCTTCATGCAGTTAAATGTGTAAACTAAACATTTCCCCTTATACAATTACTTATATTAAGTAAAAATACTATTTAAAGTCTAGACTATAACATTCAAACCTTGTATACAAATACAACAGTACTGTTGTTCATGCAAAATCTATCAGTTAAATGAAGTGTAATTAATGAAGGTTGGTTTAAATCTGCTACCATTTGCATGTTCAGCTAACTGTACAGTCTTCGGTGATATTCTCTCTGGTCACAAAAATGCCTATAAGCAGGTAAATTGATTATGGTCACAATGGGATTTAGACTTGGGCCTTTTGTTCTCTAAGCTTGCATCCTACCAATAGACAACTGATCCTCTTCAGTGTTAATCTGTCTCCTGTCAATATGAAACAATGTGACCATTCTAATAGTATTTATTTATTTTGTTGGGTTTAACACCGTAGCAACACATTGTATAAGTCATATAATGGAGTCCTGCGCAATTTTACAGCATCCAACACACCTAACCTAGCTTTCCTGGACACTTGTCTATAACCAGTACTCATCTACCCTTCCACAAGGCTGGAAACTTCTCCATATACCTTATTAATGGAGGAAAATAGACATTATTGTCAAATTTTCATGGAAAGGTATATCTGAGGTTGTGCACACTAGAATTTCATATCTATAACTTTCTCAGATTATTGGTAGTATGTACAAGATAGATATATCTGTTGTGTTATATTTGTCTGTGTTTTAAGAAATCTGACAATGATTTAAGCGAGAAAAGATAAAAAAAAAGAATTTTTTGTCAGGATTTCAACTCTTACAAACCTAAGAGTGTCCTTAATCTTTAAAACAATGATAGTTACAGTTATTTTACAATGAGAGAGATACAGATCATGGATGGAAGTTATCAGGACTTTGAAGTTCAGTATTAGAAACTATCTTTTTTTAAAATAAAAGCAGGTAAAATCCTAAAATATCAGGATTTACAAAAATTTGACCTTCTTCCATGCTTAAGTTTAAGCTTTAAAAAATTGGTTTCATGTTCCCAGTATCAGTATAAGATTGGTCAGAATTTAACATTAACACTATGGGTAAAACATACAGGGCCCTCCATAATTACCTTTACACTTTTATAAGTGTTATTATTTGTTTTAATTTATTGTCAATACTTGAAAATTAAACATGTTTAATGATTACAATTGTATAAAGTATAATATTTCAAATGTTACAATCCATTATAACTAACCTAATGTGTAAATACACATGTATATCTAAAATAAAATTTAATTGTACACATGTAAACTAGTCATGTATATGAAAAACCAGTTTTTACAAGTCATATGGTAATTTTGGATGGCACTGTATACACTTTGGAGGTCTATAAATGTTGGTTCAAGTGAGGTAAAATAAACAACAAAACACGACAATAATTTTATCATTCATTCTCGTAACAGCATGAAAATTTATTTCTAAAATTCAATAAATAGCAGTCAAATGTGTATAAAACAGGTAAAATTTATAATTTCTAAACATTTCATATCAACACATGAAACATTAACAGAAAATTATCAATTTTACAAACTAAAAAATCCAATCAATACAAAATTCACTGCAGTGTCCAAGTATTTTATATAATAATAACAGACCATTGTACAAATGTATTTACATATTTATTTTTACATCAGGGCAAGCAAAGTTTTCAGTATAAGTAGTTAACAAAAATCTTTCTAAGCAAATATCACCAAGACCAATGTCCCTTGATAAAATATAAGCAAATATGCAAGCAAGAAGTTTAAATTGGTATTAACTTATATGGAGACAAAATACAGGTAGACAAGATTTTTTTAATTAATCTATACTACATACAGACATATAAATTTAGGAAGAAAATTCTGCATGAATGCAATCCCTAATCCCCATCATTGAAGAAAATTTAGAACAAACATCTTCATGAATAGCCAAGTAAAGAAATCTTGCTTTTTATCTCAAAATAATTTCTACAACAAGTGTAAAACAAGCTACCATGAATTAAAATTGAAGAATATGGTTGGCACTTCAGTTACATGCTTGTTAAATCAAGCCCTATTCAACATAGCAACAGGAGAGTTTGAATAAACAAGTTACAAGGGCACATTATAAAAAATTTAACATAGTTAACAAAGAAACAATAGGTAAAGCCAATCAGGCTGCCAATAATGTGAAGATCTGCTGGTGATAGGTTCAACAAAAATTTAGAAAAAAGATAAAATAAAAATACCCAATACCAGAAAGCTATCACTAAATTGTAAAGACGAAAAAAATATACAAAAAATCTGTGGAAGTTAAACTTACTCCATAACTTGAATATAAAATGTATCATAGAATTATAAAAATCTGTCCATTCTTATCCAATTGCTTATACATGTACAAACATGTAGGTAAAACAAAAAAAGTTAACTTAAATCAAAATGCTATTTAATTAGACTATAACCGGTTTTTTCTTATGTACAAAATCTGTTTAAACAAACACAATGCTAAATGTGGAAGAGGGGAGACAACTGTAGGACAAACATATAGTAACAAAATGAACAATGTGACAAATAGAATGGACAAGACAAGACAAGAACGCAAGTCAGATCTAGGAGAAATATAATGCTGTCATGATGAAATAGTTCTCACCGACTGTGAAAAATAGATCTGGAAGTTTAATCCATATCCAAATATTCAAAAATAAATAAAATCCTGCCAAATTTTTTTAGTGTTTTCTTGTCTTTTATGGTATATGTATTATGATTTCTTGAGACTGACTTAAAATTACGAAAAAATACAAGCTGTTGAACAGACATTTAAACATACATAACATTGATGGATGGGTATACAAAAATGGAGCAAATTTTCTCAAGGCAGATAAAATAAATAAAAGGCCATTTTCAACAAGGTGTTGATGATGCATCTAATTTCTCATTAATTTGACGATACATGTACTAAGTGATTGATAGTGAAGAATTGATAGGAAACTAAAAAACATTTGGAGTCTATTGTGTATTGATTATACCATACATGTTCATCTAAAATTTTATTATCAAGGTGATACATTATAAATACAAAATTGACACGGCTAAAAATTAATTTTTAAACTAGATTGCCCAGTTGGATAACCGGCTATAGGCAATAGGATCACCTTTAATGTTGAGCCCTTAATAGATAAAAAAATGTTGAAATGAAACAAAAAATAACATCACAGGATTAAACTATTTAATATTGGCATCTAAATACATGTGTATAACATAAACAATCAAACCTTAAATCACCAGGTGAAAACAAACATTTAGTAACTCCTCTTTTAATTGTCTATAATCAATTTAAACACAGACATACATCAACAAAATAACAAGATTTATTTCATTTTGTCAACAATAAAATAATTCCTAGAAAATAAAACATTACAGAACAAATATTTTCTTCCAAATCTACAAAAGATGATTTTCTGTATTTCTGAATCAAGTAAATTCCCCGTCCCTTTAAAAAATCGAGAAATATCCCTGATGTTAAAAGTTTATATATAGGTAATTATGTATGTTTATTGTTTTTTCTCCAATATTTTTGTAGAAAACTTCAAACACTAATCTAGGTAAGAGACATAGCATGTTTCATGAATTCAGAGAACTCCCATAAATGTTTACTCTTGTTACCAGTGGCTGAGGCAGCAGACGGATAACGTCCAATGTATCTGAAAATATAAATACAAGAAATTAATGTAACAATTTATGATGATTGAGAACTAAACTTCATTACCAAGGAAGCATTTTATCAAAAATCTTATTTT
The DNA here is from genome assembly GCA_025267735.1 of Mactra quadrangularis. Taxonomy (NCBI): domain Eukaryota; kingdom Metazoa; phylum Mollusca; class Bivalvia; order Venerida; family Mactridae; genus Mactra; species Mactra quadrangularis. Next base: position 18,250,188 of record CM046303.1, on the reverse strand, counting down.
TATTCCAGTGTAAAAGGATTTAGGACTAAAATAGGTTTTTGATAATCTGTTCCCTAGGATAAGAACATACATCCTATGTTAATGCAACAATATGTTCAAAGACAATAGAGTGGTAGGACTATAATAACCAACACATTGTTGTTATTAAATAGACAACTTGTTTATAGTCATATTCAATAACTATAGGGTGTTTTTTCTTGTTTATTAAAAGTCATATTCAATAAATATAGTGTTTCTTCTTAACTGTCACAACATGAATGATATTATAGAAACTTCATGTTTAAAACATTTGTCATCTAACAACTGTGATAATCAATTATTCAGGCGTAAAAGAACTTGTGTCAAGATAAAACCACAGTGCCAGGTCACATTGTGCTTTGCCAAAAATTGAAGTTAATATAACAAAACACCACATGCAGACATATACTGAAACAGAAAAAATCTTGAGGGTTAGCAACTCCATCAAAATAGTCCGTTTCCTCTATATGAATAAAATACCACAACAAAAACTGATACTGTGTCAAGGTGACCAAGTAATAGATTTTATTCCCATGTTTTCCAAACTTGTCCTGTGTTTTGAGACTTAATATAAAGGCACCTAACATTTCAATGCAATGCTTTATATATTTGCTTTGAAAATTAATGTCCAGAAACCAACTGACCAAGAAATCATGCTTATACTCGGAGTATAAAAATAAATCTGCTCAGTTTTATAATTGAAAAAAAAACAACAACTAAGAAATATAACTAATCAAACTAAAATGATACTAACTCAAACTTTTTAAATGCCATATCTGCCAAACTGGGATCAGTACTAGCTATTTTTCTGAGAACAGTTCTCATACGAGGTTCTACATAGAACCAAGCTCCCATATTTTTATGTTCTTCTTGTACCCAAGCTAATCTACAGCCAGGATATTTTAATACTTCTTCTTTCACCAAGTCAAAGGGGAATGGTGATATCTGAAAATTTAAAGAGTAGAATAAAATAGAAATTAATAATAGATGATAATATTATTCTGACAGCTGCATGACTTCCTTTTCTGACGTTTTCTTGATTACAAATAGATGACTAATCTAGTCTGCATGCTCTCCCTTTGCATCATTTTGTAGCCTGCATGTTGAAGTATACTTTAAGATTTTTGCAACAGCCCCTTCCTTTAATAAGTGAATTTAAGTGTTATAACTTTTCAAACACTTAGTGCACAAGTAATTCTTGGTGATGTAATTTTGATGACATCTATAAGCGTTTAAATCAATGTGTTTCCATTGTGGAAAGATAGAACTTTGCCTCCACTTCAGGACATACAAAAGACTGCATATTCTTACTAAAATAAATGCAGTTTTCACTTTTTTAATGATACAAATGGGAAAAAACTAGAATTACATAAGTAGGGTATTGCATAACGTGTTTCTCTGTGTCAAATTCAGGCTATTTAGTATGTGAACAATTGAATATCAGTGAAGGACAAATTTTGCAATCTTTATAGATATAATGCTGGCCCATTACCTAAATGGTTATATATGTTGCTACTGTACTAAATGAACCAACCAACCAAAATGGCTAACCATGAGCACTGCATTCTCATGTGAACTATTATAATTATAAGCCCCCATTTACTTAAAAAACAAAACTCACCTGTTCAACTCTAGCAATGGCAATAGTAGATTCCATGTCCATCTTTTCTCTTTCTTTAACCAAATCATAGTAGACTTTACCAGAACAGAATATAAGTTTCTTGACACCAGCAGGGTTCTGTGCAGCTTTACCTGTATCTGGATACATACGTTGAAATGATGTACCTTCAACCATTTCACTAAATGGAGAACGAGCCTCAGGTAAACGTAGTAAACTTTTAGGTGTCATCAATACCAGCTGTAAGAAAATAAATATGTAAGATTCTGGAGGAACTACATTGTTGGTTATCCCACGATACATTACTCCGCTATGCTGCATTATGTACCGTCGGCCATTTGGTTAGGAAAATCTCGTAATCATGAATAATTAATGAGGCAGTTTCATTGGTTCCGCAAGGAAACCACTGCGGAAAACTAGCCAATGAAATTACGTTTTATATCTAAGGTTTCGTTTACCATTCAAAATGAGAAAATAAACATGTGCGTTGCTCTCTATTTTAAGTAAGTAAATCGCAGTATGACGTCATTGTTATTGAAGAGTATTTAATTGTAACATGTGATTTCATTGGAAAAAGATTAGTCTCCCCTGTCTCATGCATATTCTTGAAAATAAGATTTTGCCAGTCAAATTGCCAATGGTACATATGGAGAGTAACGGAAGAAAGTACTGTGGTTGCCAACGATAGAGGTACTAGACAACTAATCATTGCAATGTATATGTATGATGTTTACCAATAGATGAATAAATGACACACTCTGGTAAGAAGGAGACAATAGGCCCACTCAGTGGCCAGTTTGCTAAACATATTGCTAGTCAGCCCTTTGCCCCCTCAGGTACCCACACTTTGATATTTCATGCTTATTACTTTTGGTGAAAGAAGGATGAAAGAACCCATTAATTAGAGTTCCAAATTATGTCGATTGATAAAGTTGTAGATACAATATAATAAGAATAAAGAGAAAAAAATCAAAACTTACAGGTTTTCTGAATGGTAGATATATTTGTCTTCTCAGAGCATGGAAGAGATTAGCTGGTGTGGTAAGATTACCAACAAACCAGTTTATCTCATGTAATTGTTGTATATCAAAGTCATCACTTTCTTTCTGTAAAATAGAAACATTGAATATATTAGTTATACAAATCATATAAATACAATTTCACCCAGTGCAAAATATATATAAATCTCCTTGGCAACAATATTTGAGTTCATTATAGAGTTCAAGAATGCTTCACAAAATTTCTCCCAAATGGCAAACTCTTAATGGCAAATTTTCAACAAAATATCATATTCTTTTAACATAGCACAGAAAATATCTAAACAAACTATATGAGACACATCTCACATCTTAATGATGAGACAAAACAAATAAATCAATCTAATAAATTACAGACACAAAGATATTACCAATGTAGATGAGACCAATCTCACTATGGGAAATTTTGTGAAGCATGAGCTAGGTGATACTGATGTGAATATGAATATTATACTGTTTTATCTCAAATATTGTGTTTGAGGGTATAAGACATATGAATGTTCTGATTCTGTGCTTAACACTCAGTTTTGTTTCAAAGAAATGTTGAGAATAAGATAATAATTATATTTCAAAACTTCAAAAAAATTCAACTGATTTCATACATCAATGAATTAACTCATGGCCACACCACAGAAAGAGAGTAGCTTGAGAATAAAAATAGTAAGTTTAAGTTCAGAGGACATTTGTTAAGTTTTATAACCTCAGACCTATATGTTTACCATAGTGACACTAAAATATATGGGTATAAAATGCATCATAGCATCATCAATGTTAAGGTGTATGTAATTCAAGGGTGAAAACATGATAAACTTTACTTTATTCCTAGCAAAATGTACGCAAAATCAAGCAGACAGATGCTTTTTACTAAACAGAAGGGTGTCACATCATAAAATGACTTAAACAAAAATAATCTAGAGTCCAACGCCAAAATTGAAATATGAAATACAATAAAGATTTAAAGTTGTAACAACTCCAAGAACTAGAAAAATTTTAACAAAATATCCAATACATAAATGCTGCAACAAAACATAAAGATTAAGAACTGAAATTAATATTGAATATGAAAGTAATCCATTTTCTTTCATGGATTACTGTGAAATGCAGGGTTATTCAATGAAAATGTATGTCTAAAAATACAATTATACAATTTATAAAAGTGAAAAATGTAATGTTGAATTCGTGTCATTTTAAAGAAAAATGACATCATCTAGGATGATAAATTGACAGCATGTTATGTTTGTGTAAGAATATCTTGGACTGAACACAGAAAAGGCATGAAATAATCTGAATATTTGTCAATATTGGAATAAGATTGTTCATTTTAACTAATCAGTTCAGAAATTGGCATTTTTACTCTTGGCTATGTCACTATTGAAAAAGTTTTCTGAGCTCACTTGTTGAAAATAAAAAATCTATCTCACACCAAAATTAACAAATACCCTTCATGTAATAAATTGTGAGTTTTTTTCAGTATAATATGTAAGTACATGTATATGAAAGATGCTTCTTGTTAGTACACATTTACCAATGTCAGGTAGATTCCAATGAACCAAAAGCAAGTATTTTATATTAAAGAGCTTTCTATCACAGTATGAAGCAATGAAACTTGTACAATAATACAGTCTGATGGAAATCATCTCAGAGATCGTAAAAACATAATCTGATACCGATGCTTTAAAATGTCTAATTTTAGATCTGTTTTCTTTAAATATTGGCCAATCAAAGATTGCATTTCTATGGACACTGATTCAGTATTTAAAACATAGGTAGTAATATATGGAGTTTTATACATTTCATAATCACTAAAAGCCTTGTCATTTATGCAACTATATAAGCAAGACTATGATCATTTAAACAAGACATTCAGGTAGTGAGTCAAGCACAGTCATTATCAGGCATAATGTTAACAACCACAACATGGATACTTTAAGTGATGATTTTATAAGTTTATAAAAATGAAATGTAGTTTTACAATTTAAACAAGTAAATCTGTGAGCTAATGCTCACTAGTGATACCCCCGCCAAAATGTAAAAATATGCGACAAACAGGAAGTAGATGAGCAAGGAGCATGAAATCGCTTTACACCACATGGGACTATGGGATGAAGCAATATGCAAAGTATTAGGCTGCTGCATGTTATAGTTGCTGAGAAAACTGCGACGGAAATTTTGTAACAGACGGACGCACGCACGAACACACGCACGGACAAGGGTAAAACAGTATACCCGCCTCTTCTTCGAAGCGGGGGTATAAAAAAGTGATGAAATTATTTTTGTCTAATACTTCTACATTTAAGTGCATAAATTTGATAGTACAAGTTCAAGAAGTAACAATGTAAATGTGCAACAATGGTTAAAAAACAAGAATTGTAAATCTAAAAGAAGAAACATTTATATATAATAAGAAATAAGAACAGAGCTACATACAACTTTTAAGGGTGAAGCGGACCCATTCACATGTTTAAAGCAAATACAGTCTGTACTTAAAGATTTGAAAATTGGTCACCAGATACTGCCTTTACAAACCACATTCTATATGGTATCTTTAATGTATTTATCTCTCAAAGCAGGATTCTATTTCAAACTATAAATACAAAAATCTTCATCCTATATAAATAACCATTCACCAACATTAGTGCTCATTGACTCAATTCTGAACTTAAAGCTGAGAACCATAATCCTTTGCAAATAGATAGCAACTATAGTCACATAGTCACTGGTATTAAACACATAGCAAGCAGTTGGTGACAGATATTTGTAACTAATGACCTCTAAAATTCCTGGGTTTACCGAAAACAGTCGTAACTCTCTCCTTCCTTATATTGAGTTACGACCGTTTTGTGCTAGACCCACGAAATGCAGCAGTTTTGTAAAGCTTTCCAGTATTATATCAAGGATAGACAATTTTTTTTACACTAAGCAAACCCCATGTTTTACCATAACAAAGCTGAATAGTTAAAATATACATAATCTTACATTGTGTCCACCCTAGAATGAAGGTTAGAAAATATAACAATCTTACATATAACGTAGCTCATACCTTGCACAATAACCACAACAAATATGGACAAAATATCTTCTTACATACTAGAAATAGGATCTAAAACTTAAGCTGATGTTGTTTTGCTCATATGAAACAAAATCAGAGGAAATTCCTAGTTTGTAATGTATTAAATAAGCTTATTTATGACAGTGCAATAATTTCCCTGGTAATGACTTCAAATACATACATCAATATACACTGTACTTCATTGTTACGCACAGCTTTTATCAAATTTGCATTGTTTTGTATTTCACTGCAAGTTTTGCTTATATAAAATGTGTATTGATTTCACATCTCACTGTATGTTTTGTAATACATAAAAATTGTATTACTTTGTACTCCATTGTATTAGATTGTACAGAACTATTTTGCATAGAATTTATTTCTAACCAAACAATATGATTACTTGAAATTAGAGTGTTTGTCGATAAAATCCTACTTAAAACTAAACGAATCTAACATGAGATTGCATTAGACATTCTTCAATATACCATAGAACAAATAAGATGTAAACTATTTTATCATCTAAATCCCCCTCTCACATACGCCATCCTATTCCAATGTTAGTTTTTAATTTTTCATACATCACCACCAATATATTGTGGTAATATATAAAATTATAATTACAACAACTAAACCAAAATTTTATAAAATAAAAACAATACATAACACCACAACAACATAACAATTTCAAGTATTTTCCCAGTATTAACTATTTCAAACAACTACCAGAATTTAGTACATATTTTACAATTACAACAGTCTTAACTGTTTCATTCATCTTTTACATAAGGAACGTTTTATCTGTTTACCTCTGACTTGTGTCATCAGCCCTTTACCTACTTCATTTTAATAATGGACATGTCTTGTACTTAACTTGGGACAGCCCAAAACCATTTTAAGGGAGATCTAAGTTCTAATTGCAAAAGTTAAGCAGCCACTTGTCAACAGCCAAGACAGATTTTTTTTAATTTATGTATAGGGTAAGTCAAGTCAGACTGCAAAATGTAAAGGTTAGCCTTACTTTTTACGGGTGGCAAAAATATCTATTATTCCTTCCACATGGTAAGGATTTAACATAGAACAAAGAACAACAATTTAATTCCATGATCAAAATTCAATTTTGAGAAGAACAGCATTCAATGACCTTAGTTTTAAATCAAAAGTTTCCATTCAAATTAATCTGAGAAGCATTGACAATCACGAAAAATTGTAAGAAAAGAAAAAAATAACCAATCATCATTAAAATAAGTCTTAAAAGAATAAAGTGCAACATTAGCTTGACTGAACAAAGCAAACAAGTTATACAATAGAACTGAAAGATAAAATGTAACATGCATGAACAAATATAATATACACAATACCTGACTTTGTGAGAGAGAATCATATTTCTGAAATATTTAAACTCTATCTAGCTAACTTTCAACTTTAAAGCATTCATAAAGAAACTGCCACCATAAATAAAACAAATTATAGTTATAAGATACATTAACTTTGGTCTACAAATTATAGTAATTGCATAATACATATAAAACTAAATATACTTTACTTATATAAACAAACATGCAACTGACAATTCCAGATCACAATAATAATAGTTATAAAAATATTGAGCATAAAGCAGCAATATTTCATAGAAAATTAGAATTGAAACTAAACACAGTTCATACCATTAGATTGTCTTATGTGGATCACATTGAAAATTGATGTGTATTAGTTAAATGTTTTATCCACTACAAATAAAGACTTTACTTACTTATTGTCATAAATTTATTGCTTAAAGATGTTTCACACTGGTATTGTCCAACAGGAAACCTGATGGCAACGACATGGCTCTAGTTGATTGCAATTGGCAAGGGGTTACGGGTCGAATTTTATGTTGTTAATTTGGGATAATATTAAGGACATAGTCATTAACAATGAAAAACATAGTCCTATATCTTATATTAATGAAATCAAACTAAATATTTTGAATGACAAACTTTATAATAATGCTTATTTATATTTACAGGAAAACTTCTTTGACAAATATGACTTTACTGAAGCCATTGTTGGATTAATATATTGGAAGACTTACAAGTAAAAACAGCATTAAATTTTATATTTGATAAAATGGTTAACCTAAAGTGCTAACAAAATTAAGAAAACAACAAACTTTACAACACCAGTCAACAATACCAATCAACAACAACACAGTCAGCAGAACAGAACAACAATCAAACTACTAACAACTGTAAACATAACACAAAATGTTCTAAATACAAAATACTATGGAAATAATGAATAAAAAGGCAACAGGGGTGTGGATTTCCTATGCCGGACTTGTCCAACTCATACATTTATGTCTGCCAACAAGTAAATATTTCTATCCCACTTTTTAAAGGACAAGTAGTATTTAGCTGTAAATGAACTAATATATTGTAGATGTCACAAAGTTTCAATCATAGTTAATAATAAACTAAGTTATTGTCACTTATTTTATTATAATTTACAGTAATCATTTAATATCATAGTTATCAGTTTTTCTTTTTGAGAATAAAACTTCTAGGCAATAGCATTTTGATCCTGGAAAAGTTGATTTTTAGTTTTCATTTGTCTGTAGACAAGAGGAAAAATATTGGAATTGCACACCCCAGTGACCCAATGTCAAAGATGTATCTGGTCAGTGTTGACAGACTATATCAAACTACCCTACATATACAGATATAAACAGTTGTATTACTTACAGGGAAATAGTCAGGATCATCATTACTCATCTGTAAAAATCTCTCCAATCTTGCACTTGAATGTTCAGGTCCCTATAGAAAACATCAATATAAAAATTGCTAAAATATATACATTTTTATTAGAATATTTTGCTATTTTTAACATTCTGAAACTAGCTCACCTAACCAGCTGTCTTGGACATTTTTTACTTACTTACATTATAAAGGCTGCTAACAACTTCAACCAATGCACAGGGATATTATTTTCAAATACATTGTATTCATGAAATAGTATGACCAAGAATTAAACACCAGATTCATAGTGATAACAACTACACTAGGATCACATTTTTTGTTCAATAAAGCACCAAAAACAGTTTTACATGGGAGTTGAACCACCATACAAGTTTGCCATTCAATGAATTCCATATTTCCAGTCCAATGTTATTACTACTAAGCCATGCCCACTCCAAACTTCTACTTCTATTGATGATATAAATAAAATGTACATACACAACAAAAGCAGACAGGATAACAATTATTGGCTAACTTAGTAACTAGTATGGATCATACCTAATGAGCTTTAGCTTGAGTGTGTAACTCTTATCTGGCTGATTGCCTAACTGTTACATTTTGTACATCAAATCTTTATAATAAAATAGAAGTTTTTGTATGTAAAAGTCTTTGATGTCGTTTCTGCCATTACAAGCATTCAGTATGCATAGAAAAGTGATCGATCACATGACTGTCCAAGAAATCCAGAAAATGCACTTATAGCATTTCTATAAATAGTAACACATGTTTAAGAAAATGAAAAACCCACTTACCATTCCTTCATAACCATGTGGTAAAAGCAGAACAATACCATTCTGACGAACCCATTTAGCTTGACCACTACTAATAAACTGATCAATAATACATTGTGCTGTATTAGCAAAGTCACCAAATTGTGCTTCCCATAATACCAAGGAATTAGGATTAGTTAAAGAATATCCAAGTTCAAATCCTGAAATATAACAATATAAACTTACTCATAATTTCAATTTTAGTGTTTTTATTTATTTCAGATTTGTGTAACTTGTCAATTTGCTCCACTTTTTTACTGACTGTAAAAATGCTTGTAAATTAATTTTACAAAGTTTTCACAGTTATTAAGAATGAAATTGATTTCAATGAAATTTTTCATGACTTAATAAATTAATTACAGAATATCTACTAACAATGGACTCTAATCTGGTATATCTTCATTTAGTATGTTTCTGTTATAAAAACTTGTATTATTAATAGTAGAACCATGTTGGTATTCATTATTTCTGCATTGCTGAGATGAAAACAGACCTATTTCATTTTGATAAATGATGTGAAACAAGACCAAGGTCTAATTCAATAGGATACAAATATACAAATTATGAATCTCTACTTACCCAATACACCAAACTCTGAGAGAGAACTATTGACCACAGTATATGGTGCTTGTCCTTTATATAAATGATTTAAACATACATAGGTATCTTTATCTAACACTTGATTATGTAACACATGATGGCGATGACTGCAAGTATAAATATGTATATATATCATATAAGTCATATTTCTAGAACTTAGATAGGACAGATAGGCTGATAGAAGTGACAAAGTGCATCATTGAGATGCAGGCTTAACTATAAATAAGGGTGCAGTTCTTTACTATTCAAATGCTTAACTAGTATGACTACACATTTCATACTAATATAGAGAAAACACGCTCCACAAAAAGGTATATCAGTACCATGATGAATTGACTGTAATAGAGGAGACATCATTTACACAGTAGTATAACTGCATTATTAGTTTTTTTAAACATCTAGCAATAGTTGAATTTATACAGTGACACAAAACATGGGTAAACATCATTTGTGATCACGAAGTTCTGATTAATTCTTCGTTCAAGCATATCTATAATTTCAAATACTAAAGGATACATAATTCAAGCACTGGATTGTGTTTTTATGTAACTCAAGTGGTGGACAAAAACAATCAACAAAACTAACAAAGTCAATTGCTCTATACCTGAAAGTTCCTCTTTCTACATCTTGTCCACTGAGGCGTACATGAATACCTTCTTTTAGTAAGGAACCGAAAGCTAAAGCCTCACCAAGAGCCCAATCAGCCATGTTATCATTTACCATCTGCATATGACCTTTTAAGATTCTCTTTAAACCTGCAAATACAATACATTATAAATAAATTGGATGAAGTTAAAAGTTTTGAAAATATTAAATTTCATGAAGAATGATAAAGAAAGGCAACACAACAAATTCAATAAAAGATACTGATGAATCAGTATGTCTGGTACCCTGGTAGTTTGGTCATAAAATTCTTTCTTCTGCTACTCTCTCTCTCTTACCACTGATTCTAAATCATGTAGGGCAGTTGTCAGAGGCTGACTGAAGTATGTACATCATAACTGATTAACAGCTAAATCAAGAAATTTAGTCTTTCCAGGAAAAGTGAGTAGGTTGACTGGCCACTGTTTTATGACCTTTATAATGTGTTGCTACAGCGTCAAACCCAGCAAAAAAATTGATTTTCATTTCTTTACTTTGTTTAACTTGGATTTTTAACAATTAGTCACACAGTATTACACCCTGTAATTTGTCAATATAAGATCAACTTACCATTATGTATAGTGAAGTTTTCAGGGGGTGTACTAAAAACTTCTCCAATATGTTTTAACACTTCCTCTTTAACACCTGTCTTAGGTACTACCATAGCTTGACGATTGTCGAAAAATCCTTCCCAGGGTGAATCAAGCCATTCAGCATTAGAGATAGAGATCTCTTTCTTAGCCAATCTGTAAGCTTCCTCACAAATATTGTCATATTTAGCTACCTCTTCCTTTAATGGGACAATTTAAAAATATTAATGTACAAGGTTCAACATTAAAGGTACCGGAGTCCAATTGTCCCTGATGACCTATATTTGGGTTTAGGCAAGAAAACATTAGGTTTGGGAATGTAAAATATAGAGCTGGTTGTCCAGCTGGGCAACCTAGTTTAAAAATTATAAATTAATGTCAATCTCCAATTATCTATTTCATATTTCATGACATTGACAATAAACTGTTAAACATGCTAAAAATGTTCAGGTGTAAATCAAACTTAAAAAAAAAGAATTTTTTACACAAGGAAGTAAAATATGCCACTGTCATCTGCCAAAATGGAATGTAAAATTATTCCTATGCATACTGATAGATAGATAGATAACAATAGACCAATGATCAGATAGGGAAAAATTTATGTAAATTTGATTAACATACAAAACCATGAAACTCAAGACATTAAAATACCATTTTCAATTTTCTTAAATTTAAAGCAATAAAAGTAAAAACATTATAAGAGTAAATTGTGCATTAAATAAATCAAACTATTTTTTTTGCTAAATTATTGAGATAATTTCAAAATAAATCAAATGTTTTTATACTTTTAGAATCTAGTAACAGAGTGTAGTCTTTAAATGGTAAATGAAGGAAATTATGAAATTGATTAAACGTCAATAAAAATTTACAATAAGGTATAGTTTGTATAGAAACAAGATGATTTATAAAGCACAGACATTCATAAATTGTCAATATATTCACATTTATTGTGGTTCTACAATAATACTATAATTAACCAGTATAACAGTCTGCACATGCTGTAATAAACCATCAAGTAGACATAGATAAATTACATGTTTTATTAACCATTAATATTCATTAACATGTCTAAATGGAACATTTTATAGCATCTAACACTCAATGAGATAGAATTACAGACAAATTTATTTCTTGTTTACTATAGCACTTCAATGATATTGGTTTTAATTCCTGCTTCTCTCTTACATAAATCATAGACAAAAATTCACTCAAGGATCTTAACAGAAACGCTGCCCAATAATGGATGACAGAACTTCATTAAATCATCCCTATAACTTAATGCATGTCAGCTTACACTAAACTTAAGGTTAAATGATTCAGCCATGCTAGCTGAAAAAAACTGTAATCTCTATTTTGGGATTTTGTTAATTATCATTTGGCATCTTTTTAGCCAACAAGGTTAAACACAGTTTTACATAGATCAAATAGAGAAACAAAGTTAATCTTAACAAAGTTTTCAAGCAGTCTTGATTCAATGGTAACTCAACAAGCCTGGTTCTAGTGTAAGCCAATGCAAGTTAAACCTTTTTGTGAAACTTTGAAAAATTATCCCCATAGAGAAGAGAATGTCAGTTTTTAAGAAAGAATAGAATTCTTGGTATACTTCTTCATTTAAGCTGGGTTGTGAAACAAATTCTTACAACTTAGATTTATCCCTTTCAAGTCCACTTCCTGGTCCCCCAGTACTGAGCTAAGTATGTTTCTTGCTCAAGAAAACAATGGGGTAGGTTTTGGATGGGATTCAAACAAATGAGGAGCTGGCTATCCAATGATTACCAGTCGAACGTTGTAACTGCTCGGCCACGCCCGCTCCTTTTTTGATATAATGATCTAGAAAAGTGCTCAATTTTGTTACTACATGTATACATAGTTAAACTGAACTGATATTACCTCATATTCTTGTTGTGTTACAATGCCTTCATTTATCAGTTTTTCAGCAAATTGTGCAAGTACAGTAGGTGTTTTAGCAATTTGTTTGTACATAAGAGGTTGTGTAAACATGGGTTCATCTATTTCATTATGTCCATTTCTTCTGTAAGATACCTAGAGTAATAAAGAATGAATTGATGATAAAAATGATGATGATGATTATGATGTTGACAATAAAATAATGATACAGAAAAGATAACAATTTTTTTAATTGGCTGCCAAATAAAGGAAATATTTATAATTGATGATGTAATATTTGCGTAGCCTTCAAAAGCTGACAATTTCCTTAATATTCAAGCAAAATCAAGAGCTCTTTGTACATGAATTTCAAATTTGATGCTATTCCTTTTACCCTTAAGTTATTTTTAATCACTGAATCAACCTCATTAAGTTTAGAAACCATAAAATCCAATCACCAAGATCGGCTATAAAGAACATGGTGCTAACGGCAAAGTTAATCAATTTTTGCAATTTTCAAGTCCCAAAAGAAAAAGTCACTATATTAAGATCATTCCACTTTAAGGACCACTAATTTTGATTGTCCCAAAAGTGGACCCTAACTGTAGCAATATAGAACAATAACAAAATCTCTACAAATACCTACCAGATCAATGACAACATCTTTAGAGAAAGTAGATCTCCATTCAGCAGCTACTTTAGATACATACATAACAGCCTCAGGATCATCAGCATTTACATGAAATATAGGAGCATTAACAACTCTAGCCACATCAGTACAATATGGTGATGATCTAGATGACCTTGGATCTGTTGTAAAACCAATCTGTAAATATAGAGAAGAGGGACCATGAAATAAACTTTTAAAGTAGAGAAATATAATACAATTGAAGTTCCATAAACTGGGTGTATCATCCGAAGACAGTGTAGTGATTATAAGTTGATTTTATAAGATCTAGCACATATCTAACCCAATCACATCAGTGAGTCACTCTTTAACATGGCTACAAGTATTGCCAAAATCACCAAGCTTTTTTAATCTAGCATCTGAAGGCTGCCATTAACTAAGCCCATGTATACTTCAGTCCGTAGCTGACAAGCTGACAACTGCCCTATATGATTTAGAATCAGTAATCAATAAAGGGAGTATGGCCATAGAAATTATTTTATGATTAAACTCCACAAAAGAATGGTTGCCCAGGAATTGAACCCATGACTTCTAGATCTGTAGAGTTGTGTGCTACAGAGTGATCCAGGGGGGGGGGGGAGGGGTGTATTTTAATGATATATAGCTAACTAACCTGGTTATTAGCTACTATATGTATAGTACCATGTGTAGTATATGCTGGTAAATCACTTAGATGCATAGTTTCATATACAACACCTTGACCAGAGAATGCTGCATCTCCATGTAATAATATACTCATTACCTGAAATAAACAGTCATTACATAAGAAATATAACGTGGAAACCACATTAAAGCCGGATTTAAAAATGCAAATATTACAAAGAGAAATAATCCATAATAAAGCAAGGTAGAGTTGTGGTTACTGTCTAATTATGTTCATCACATGGTATGTTATCATTGTATGAAGTTTCATAAAGATCTGACAGTAAATGGCAGAGATATATGCTAAATTGAAAACTTTAATGCAATTGTTAACGACCCAGACGCCCGTCCACCCATGTTTCGCCAAGCAATTAGTCAAAATTTTTCCTTGAAAAATCCGGCTTATGATAAGTATGATATTCTGGTTAACAAAAAAGGTTCTCAGGACAGTAGAAAGCATTTTTACATGGAGGGAATCTAATTCATTTCAGAGGGCAGATATGTCTGGTGAGAAAAATATAATGATTTTCTAAGCCTAGTTTAGTTTAAATCATATTACAACTGTTACAATAACATGGATTTTTAAGCTAATGAAAAGTTAAAGGAGTACTGGTACAAAAGGGTCCAGGATAGTTTAGTTAAGTGAGCTAGCCACAATTACAAGGAGAAAAATGTGTATTGGCTCAAACAAACAAAGTGAGTGACTGCATATTTGTTTAATAGTATGAGTGATTGTATGTAAGCTAGTCTATTTTGTTACCCATTATAATTATAGAAAATGTTATTTTACAAAACATGAAACTGTAGACCGATATCTTAATGAAAATAGAAAAAGATTAAACAACAACAAACACATTACTAACTTTTCTGCCATCAGTATCACCTCTGTAGAATTGTTCAGCTCTGGTTTTACCTTGTACAACAGGGTTCACAGCTTCCAGATGAGATGGGTTAGCAACAACAGCTATTTTGATCTGCTTATTTGTGACACGATTCAGACGCTCTACAGACAGACCAAGATGATATTTTACATCACCGGAACCTTCGTCTGCTGCTTCTAATTTAGAATCAAACTGACAGAATATCTTCTCTAATGGTTTACGACATACGTTAGCTAATACATTCAGACGTCCTCTGTAATAAAGACAACAAGGTAATTAATAATTGAGTCACAGTTTAAAGCTTTTGAAATCCTGAAATAAATGAAATGATTTGTTTTCAACTGCTTTTACATAGGGACACAACCTTTTCTTAGGCTGCAAAAATACTTAAATTCAATTAAAGTTCAGAAAACTAACTTTTTTATTTTCAAAAGACCACAAACTTCTTAAAAGTTCATTAAATATAAAAGGGTACTGAGTTAAACATTAAACAAATGATTTCTGCTAGAGGCATATAATGATTTTTGTTGTAAGCTTATTTGGGTAAGGGCAGTGTTCGACTCTAACAGTGTCCAGGGATTCCGAGAGTCCCTGACAATAGCCATGAATTGTTTACTGCAATTAGTAACTGCTAATCTGTATCCAAAAGTTTTGTCTTTTATTGGAGAAATTCCAAACATTAAGGAGGAATCACTGAATTTCTGACCAGCCAGGGGTTCCTTTGGGATCCCAGGTCAAAACATTTAGATTCAAACCCTTGTAAGGGTCACAATCCATAAAATTTATTATTACAAGCACTTATCTTACCTATGTGGCATACCAATAACAAAGCTTTCAACACCTAAAGCACTAGAACTATCTATAACAGTTTTCATACAAGGTATTAATACTTCACAACCTTCTAACCCAAATCTTTTCTCTGATGACCATTTTCTTGCTAAAAATTCTTCAAACCTGCAACAGAAGAGAGGAGATAATTATCATTCTTACAGAGGAGAAAGTGATAAAAAATGCTGGCAAAATATCAACCACAATAGCATAGCGGTTAAGGCTACAACTAGTGTGTGGCAACACTGCCTAAACTGTGCTCAAACTAACCATATAAATGTAACTAGATATTTCTAGATAAGTCCAAAAAAGCTAACTAACATAATAATGCAAGTACTCATTTAAAAATTAGACCATAAATATGTCAACATATACATTCAATCTGTCCCACATGATTTATCATATTGACAATGTTACGGCATAACAACATTAAGCTATGTGCCATGAGAGCGCATTGCATCAATACTCTGGAGAGATCCTTGCACTTTATTTGGAGAGAAAACAGTAATTTTGTAATCAATCATAAAAATGCTTTACTTCTTAGAATACATCAAAAAGAAAATACAGAAACAAATATGACAGAACTCTGTACTTCTCTTGGTGACCTTAATATCATCATCCTAGATCAATAAATGTGTTCCTCAAGGAATAAACCAATAAGGACAGTATTACAAAACATTTCTCCTCAGAAAATATATGTCAATGTAATTCAAAGGAATCAAGTCAGACATTATCAAAATAAACAGAACTTTCTACATGAAACACATTTTCCAATATGGGACATGATCTAAAGAAATGGAAAATTATATTGAACAAAATGAATATGTACATTAAGTTTAAAGAAACTGCTACTAAAATTACTATTGCATAACTCAAAGTATCTTAACTATACTTTAATTAATTTACTACACTTAATAAATTATTTCACTTAATTTTTCAAAAACAGATTTGATTTGAAAAACAATAAAAAAAATATTTTGATTTTTATTTCATAGAGTTTACTATTCTCTGCAACGGAAGATCATTGTTTTACAAAACAACAAGAGCAATCCATGGAAAACACTCGTAATTATTCAGGGTGCTAGATAGGAGCAAAAACCTTTACGGAAATGGGAACATGACACATTAGGCCATTACTTTTGAAATCCTACAATCACAGAAGGTCACTATCCACATCATCATCGACAACCACAGTACTATCTTCCATTACATTCCATACATACCATGGTCAATTTGACTGGCAAAATCTCTTTTTCATGAATATGCATGAGACAGAAGACCAAACTTCTTCCAATGAAATCGCGAGTTACAATAAAATAATCCTCAATAACAATGACTTCATACTTGGATTTTCTTACTTAAATTAGAAACCAACTCGCATGTTTATTTTCTCATTTTGTACGGTAATCCAAATCTATAAAACATTTCATTGGCTAATTTTCCACAGTGGTTTTCTTGCAGAACCAATGATACTGACTCATTAAATATTCATGATTACAAGATTTTCCTAACCAAATGGCCCAGGGTACATAAGACAGCATAGCAAAGTAATGCATCATGGGATAACTGACAATGTATCCACATAAAGTCTTACCTCTGAGACCTGATCACACGAGCTAACATGAGACGTTTCTCCTCATTTTCAAATTTTAATATACCGGGTGTTTCAAATTTTTCCTTTATCCAATCTGTCTGTTCTCTATTATTTATAAACATAAATTCTACACCAATATGATTACAATATATAGACTGAAATATATAACAAACATACACAATTAGTATATCAATAATAACAAGTAAAACAAACAGTGGAAGCTGTGAATTTCGTAAACAGAGAAAATAAAAAAAGTTGAGAAAACCACTAACTGGACAGTTGAGAAAACTGTCCAATTGAGAATACTGGGCAGTCTTGTCAGTCCCGACATTGTGTTGTTTTGTAAGCTTCTACTGCACTTAACTAAAAACAAAGAAATAATATTTTACAGTAAAGTTCCACTATAAAGGCCACCTAGGTTACTGCAAAAAAATCACAAGATTTTTTTACCATTTTTAAGTCCCAAATGCTTTTTTTTAACAATATTGTCCTGTATTTAGACTGTTCTGATATTTAGCCTATCAATTTTGATTGATGTTTGAGTGGTATACTGAAGATCATACAGCAGTAACGAATTTGGTGGGTAAGAATGATTCACAAAGATCACAGGCCCGAGTGGATTATGACAAACATCAAAACAACCAACTGTTGAAGGATCTACAGTATACCACAATAGTGGTGACCATGGTCAGACTAGCAAGCTAAACAGACAGAGTTCCCTCAAACAAATAACAACATCAGTAAGGTCCAAGAACAGTGATTTATAAGTGATTTAAACCACTCAGATAATAGAGACCTATCAATAAAATGATTAAAAGTTCTGTAGAGTAAGACAATATTTGGTTATGATTTTTCTGACATTTTTCCCAGTATGAGATAACAGATTATTTATCAATACTGTGATTGATCAGCACATTATTTATTCAAAGTTATAACAACTAATCTACCCTATGTCTGGGACAACCACAGCAAACTTGTAAAATTCAAAATCATGATCAATTAAGTTTATCTATAAAGCTTCTATATCAGCATTAGATAACGAATACAATTCATCTTAAAATAGTTACATAGTCTGCATACCAATGTTTTAACTTATAACTTTAAAGATTAAATATATCAATATATTACTTCTTAACAGACTTGATAAATAACCAATACAACTGATAGAATTAACCCACTATTTTAAAGACTCTGTTATAAATAGTGAGTACACAAATACTGTAGACAGTATTTAAAGCAGCAGGGCTAATGTACATATGACAATTTATTGATACAGACTATATTAACAAACTAACTGGACAAACGACAGATGAAATCTGTCAATCTGGAAATATTTTTACTAACAATATGTATACATCTATAAATGGGAAGTTTAGCAAGGTTGCTCATTACTAAGTTAGCAAAAATATCTGTGAATTATTGATTTACACAGTCTTAAGTGTGAATCAAATGGCAAATCCATTAATAAACAGTCATGAACAAATCTCATTTTTGCAGTCATGATGTCCCTAATTTTCAGAAATGGGTCCAGGGAGAATAAGTAACACAAAGAAATTGATTACCAACATTGAACAATTCCATTTTTATACAATATAATCCTGACAACCAGTGCCATCTGAATTTACCTATATGCTTGTAAGCTGGTTTTTCATAAATGCAAATGTACAATAAAATTCATTCCAGATGTATTTTAAACAATTATTATTAATATCAAAACCAATACTCTAGTACTCAGTCATTTTTCCGATCGAGTACACGGTCACTCGGATAATTTTCAAAGATCTTCGAATATTTATCAATCAAAATCAACACCGTCTGCATGCTACTTTCGTTTTCTATGTTCTATTTATTGAATAGATATTAATCAAAACTAAAGTTAATGTCCTTTCCCAACTGGTAATCTTTATTTGTAACGTATAAACCACGATGAAACCAAACAAAATCAAGAATTATGTACAAACACATCTTTTTCAGTTGGGAAATCCCATCAATTTTAGTTTCCAATAAGAACGATTTGTAACTATAAAAAGAACTACAGGGCAATGGAGGTAACTCAGAAAGACCAATAAACAAAGAAATTAAACGACATCATATTTTATAGCATTTAATCTATGCATATTCAAGTTTAAAACATGTATAACATTTCAAATATCTTTTTTTATTAAAATATTTTAATCTAACATTCATAATAGCAATTCGGCCCTTTGCTGTTTTCAAAGCAAATACCTTAAAACAAATTCTGGTACAAACTGTAACATGATTAAAGGCAATTAAAATCATAAGAGGCGGAATGACGTAAGGGACTTAAGTGTTCAATCATTAGCGCGTGTCAAACTGTTGATCGCTCCAATATCATTTTCACACCTCAAAAAGGATGTTTTGATTGCATTTAACTTTTAAGAGATAGTTGTGGAGATACATGAACATCTCCATATTTCAGGGCTAATTAGATACGCCAATCTTTATAATCACAAAAATAGATATTTTCTGAGTGTCAATTTTGTTGACCGACATTGGGACGATGTTAGGATTGAATTGTTTTGTTTATTACAAACACATGTCAAATTGTCAGATCGACTTTCGCACCTTTGAAAGGATGTTTTGATAACATTTAATCGCGGAAGGGTTCGTTTTGCAAAATAAAATTTCTTTGGGAAGCAATTTAAAATGGTATATATTTTTTTTAAATCCGAGTACTCGATTATCAATTTTGGTAACCGATACTCAGAGGTTCGATCGAGTACTCGGTTAACCGGATACTCGTTGCCATCCCTAATTATTATTGTTAAACAAGTGCATGTATTAAAAAAAATGTTTTTTATTTCTTAAGTTTTGGTAAAAAATTAAAAACAAATCAAACATTTACTCAAGTGCAGGGACCAGGAAATCGCCGGTTTTTCGGTTTTTGGACCGATTTTTTCAGTTTGGACCGATTGAGATTTCAAAATCCTTAAAAAAATCGGTCCAGGAAAAATTCGCTAATTCTGACCTCAAACCATTAATTCCCGTAATTTTCAAGAAAACGTATCGATAAAATATTATCAAACAACTATCAGTTGCTAAAACCCACTGTTTACTGATGTAATATCCTGCTTAATTGTCCACATGTTACACATCAAGGACCCTGTATAACGTATCCATGGTTACAGGTATCATGTGGGGTTGAGGCAGTGATATTTTTTTTGATCGAGCACAGCAAGGTACGCTTGATTTGCACTCGATTAATTTGAAGAACAGCAGAAGAATATGTTCTTACTTAATCGTGTCCATCGAACCGATTACGTTTTTCAATCGGTCTGTTTGAAACCTGTAAACTTGTAGAAAACAATAATCTTTTATAAAGAATGTTTTATGAATAATTAAAGAAAACAATTTAATTGCTTTTGTTGTCAATTCCTGATTGATGTATTCGTTTAATCTTTAATTTGTTTGACTTGATTCATGATTTATTTTTACGTCTTAAATTGAGGTGTGAATAATAAGAAATTATCTTAGGACATGTATCTACGCAAATTCTTATTAATCGAAGGTACAGTTGTTGATGATCAAAATTCAACCACACTTCTTCCTTCTTTGGTGAACAAAATTAATGATTACTATTAAATTCCAAATTCAACGAATATAATTTTCAAAACTAACAGTTTTGTCATTAAACTATCTATAAATGGTGTAGTATGCACGATTTGATAATCTTTTGTGTTAAAAGAAACCGCTTGAACCATTGTGATGAGATGTCGTACATTTTCGAGACCCACGCTAGATCGTCACTTCGTATGAGAAACGTTTTAATCTACGTGTGTAATTAAAAAAGCTTAACATTATTTTACGTTTTCTTTCTTGATTTAGCGAACGACGCTTAAATGCGAGACATTTACTTTGGACCCGTTTTTTTGCGCATGCGCAATGCCAATGTATCGTATGCCTTCCTAATAAAAGGGAGCAAAAAAAGTACTAACATGGTCGTGAACAAAGTACAGTAAATGGTCGGGTCCGTACGGTACACGTTAAAACCCGTATCCGGTACTCGGACGGCTTTGGACCGATTGACTTCGGCGAATTCCCTGGTCCCTGCTCAAGTGTTAAGGTTTCATATGTATGGCACTGTAGTTGAAGGTATTTCATAATGGAGGAGGGGGTTATATTACCTTTAATCTATTTATTATTTCTTTTAAAGGTAAAGCAGGTTCTTTTCCACCAATGTATGTTGTATCAGGAAGACGAAACACACGATTTAAATCTTCTTCATCTGAAATATTAAAGTTATTTCCATCATTATACAATGTACATACATATATCTGTTTTAACAATGTCATCACTATATGAAAATGTTCTTTCATTCATTTCTTTATTTCATTATACGCTGTTTATCAACACTCTACATGTACACACCCAGGAATGTCCTAAATCGGGCACAAAAGGCTAAAACGGGTGATATATAACAATGTTTCATAACAGCATCACAATGACATCACTTATTATTGTTTCTAAATGAAGAGCTGATATATAACATGGAATTAACAGTCAGCTCACCTAACTAAGCTTTCCTGGACTATTTTCTTTTACCAGAACTTGTTTACTCTTCAATAACTAAGTCCTAGACAAAGAAAATGGCTTTTATGCTCTAATTTCATGACAGGCCATGGTTCCACCCACCATGCTCTATCATCACATAATCTCATCCAATCAGACATTTTCAGTCAAGATGATGCAGCATAACCAACGTGTAACAATATTAGAATTGTCATAAAGTAATAGCCACTTAATATATATACCTGTACCCAACATTATCATGTTGTTGTTTTTAATCGCAGCTTCTAACCCAGCTTAAAATTCAAATTTAAATTTAATCAATGAAATTGTATGGCACAATACTGGCATTTTTGAGATTGAATGCAATCAAAATCATAGTCCAAATGACAATACAGTCAATTTGGATTCTTTCTTCGATAATGTCTAGCATTTAGAATCAAGAATCTGAGATGAGTTTGAGGCTGAGCTCATAAGCATATAACAATCTCTGGCATCATGCCAAAAAAGTCCCCTTCTTTCCCCTTATTACAGATTTGAACATAAACATAATACAAACAGTATTAGTATGAAGTAAAATATTGTTAAAAACTACATGGTACAATTAGTTCAAGAGTAATAAAAATAAAAACATTATAACAGAACTACAAACAGGTTAGTGAATTCATTTTCCTGATATTATATATACTACCATTACCATCTCAGTATTATTCTGTTCCAGACTAATAACAAACTAAATTGGTCAAAATGTATGCATTATTGCTTAAAAATATCTTAAAACTTTATCACACGATCTTAATTTTTAATTGCAAATACAAATGTATATCTATATTAAAAACAAATATTTTAATGACTGCATCTAACTATTTTTATTTACACTATTTGCAAACAAGAGCTGTCAGAGGAGACAGCATGCTCGACTTAGTAACTATTTGTCACAGAAGATGTGGTTGATGCTAAGGAACATACATATTTTAAAATTTGAAAATATAACCTTAACAAATTTAAAGTAAATAAATAAATAAAAAAAATAAAGAAAATTTTAAGTTCATGGAGGACAATTTTGAAAAAAATGTATTTGGAGTTATGTTTCTTGTCACATGAGATGTGGTTGATAATAAAGGAACATATATTTAAAGTTTGAAGTCAATACCTAAAGAAATAAAACAGTTGCAGTAAAAACAAATATTTTTTAAAGAAAACTATAAGTTCAAGGGGGGATAACTCTGCAAAAATGTATGAGGAGTTATCAACCTTGTCACATGAGATATGGTTGATAATAAGGAACATATATTTAAAGTTTAAAGTCAAAATCTAAAGAAATAAAACAGTTGCAGTAAAAACAAATATTTTTTAAAATAAATTTTTAAGTTCAAGGGAAGAAAATATTGAAAAAAATACATTTGGAGTTATGAACCTTGTCACGTAACATGTGGATGATAATAAGGATTATTAAGGAACATATATTTAAAGTTTGAAGTTAGTATCTAAAGAAATAACAAAGATATGGAAGAAAGTATTTTACTGCACAAAAACTTTAATCAGAAATGTGGACGCGAACGCAGACGTGGACACCGGGGCGAGTAGGAGAGCTCTACATTACTACATAAAGTCGAGCTAAAAACTACAAAAACAAGAGTCTTCTTACAAGGTTCAGTAATCATATCAAACAATTGTATTAAAATTAAACATTACAAGTAGTTGTCACTTTAATATCTAAGAATCATAATCATAAACATTCACTTGAATAAATATTTCAACTTTAATATTCAAGAATTTACATGATGCTAAACAATTGAAAAAGTTATGTTTACAAAACAGGCCTAAAATGCTAATGCATTAAAATATACACATATTTAAATATACAAAATACTGAGAAAAGTTATAAAATTCAAACTAGCAATGCAACTGCAGGTCACTCATACAAAGGGAAATACTCAGGTAGTTGTCAATGTCATATACTATCTTAAATGATGACAGCTAAATAACTAAAAGCAACACTAACGACACAATACACAATGATATGAGACACTGAGACACTTGAATACAGTAACACTACAAATATACATTGTCATGGCAACAGATAATAAATTACAATGGCAACAAAAAAAACTAATAATGCATTACAATGGCAATGACAACAAATTATGCATCATTATGACAACGGAGACAAATAATGCAATCCCAATGCAACAAAAACAAATAATTAATCCCTATGGCATTTCCATGGCAACAAAGAAACACATAATGCATGACCATGGCAAGGGAAAGGGAAGCCAAATTACAAATGACAACTACATTACATATAAATCTTACAAACATACATTGTACATATATACAAAGTCTATGTACATATGTACCAGACATTGCAAACCATTTTCTACACTAAGCTATAAATCATTCAATATTTTACATTTTTGCTATATGCAAATGATATTACAGTCATCTTGACACTTATCATACAAGTTATGTTAGCGTAAGAGACAAAGATAGCATAAACCAAGATATTACAAGATCAGTTACATATTGTTCCACCTAAGGATCTGATGTGATGTTAAACTTTAAAGTTAAAGTCTAGCATGAAGTCAGACATTAAGGATGGGGTGCATCAGTGGGATATAATTTTCTTGTAACTTTTGTTTTGGGGACTGATGGGAGGATAGGAATAAAGGAGAAAAATGGGGAGGGCAGTGCCCTTATATTCTACTCTAGCATGGTTTCAACTACATAAGTTTACCATATAGGTATGCTTTAATGGGGAAAGGTTCAACTGTTTTTTAAAATCTAGAAATTACAGCAGCTTTTTTTAAGTTTTGCATGAAGCCTATCACTATTCACAAAATTTCTGGACTTCTGAACCATTCCTGAAAACCTTCACTCATTAGCTATGGATCAAGCCTAATTTAATAACTATCAATAAATCAAAAATAATCAGACTATTTATCCATATTTAAACTTTCCAAAATTGTTCAAAAATAATGGATGAAAAATTAAAGCATGCTCAGATAGCCCTTTTCTTTTGTTGACAATAACTGATCTTAATATGTAAAAACTTAGTCTGCAACAATGCAAAAGAGGTGAGCAAAATAGTCAAGAAAGAAATGACATAGGAATAACAAATTTTGTAATTTATGGCTTTCCTTTTTAGTTATTAGTAAAGTAACTTTTAACCAAAAAAATGCAAAAAGCATCAAACATGTTTTACATAATGACTTCTCTAAAATGACACCCTACTCATAAATTCTAAGCATTTATTTATGATGTAGTTGACATGATGTATTAAATTTTTCAATATTATATACAAGTGTATAAAAATACCTACATGTATTTGGTAACAAATGCCCACTTAACATATATCATCTCAAATACTAATAGTTGATTTTCTTTATTTTATCATTATTTAAAATTTCTAACTCTAATAAGATTATGGTCTAAGTAACATGACAGATAATAGTAAAAATAGTTCCAAATTCATACTTTAACTCAGATCTCACCAATTCCAGTAATTAACGTTTAGCAGCTAAAAGCACCAAGTCCCAATCCT
The DNA here is from genome assembly GCA_025267735.1 of Mactra quadrangularis. Lineage (NCBI taxonomy): Eukaryota > Metazoa > Mollusca > Bivalvia > Venerida > Mactridae > Mactra > Mactra quadrangularis. The sequence continues at coordinate 18,224,499 of CM046303.1, read as the reverse complement.
TTCAGTTAATGCAACCATTAAATCAAAGCACATTATGCAGAACAAGTAAAGTTAATGCAACAAGGATAACTGTGATGATTTATCCATTGTCTAGCCTCCTTTTAATGATGTAAAATAACAAAGCAGTGTCTACATATAGCCATGAATTCATACATGCATTTTAATACAAGTTTGAGCGCTTAAATTCAATAAGCAAGATAAGCATTGCTTTATTTATTTTTCATTCCTAACATTTCAATCTTTTTTTTTGGCCACTATCTTGGTGTTTCTGCAAGGTAGAAGCAAAACTGCTGCAAAGCTGAAAAAAGCAGCTTTATATGCAATGAAGCAACACCCATAGGCAGTTAGCTCCAGAAATGCCAAAAAATATTCACTAGAAGAGATGTCACAGCAATGTCAAATTTTTACCACTTTACTAAAAGTGTGAATGAAGAAACCAACAAATCATAAAAGGCATTATTCAAATGTTTCCAAAGATAAACTGGTTAAAGTGCAACCAAAGTGCAAAATAATCAAATATGAAAATGCATGTTCAATTTTGGCTGTCATGTGTGTTGGCATCTTCAATGAAAGTGAAGTACTTACTAATAACATGATTATGAGCTAAAGGAAAAAGAAATTTATATTAAAACTAGATCTATCATACACTTAAAGATGATGAGAGTTTCTGTTTTGTGACACTTCTATCATCACCACTCAAAGAAAGTGCTAACTCAAAGTTGTAACCCCAGCAAGGTCAGAGGCACTTGTCTGAGAGAGGAAATTTGAACAGAAATCATAAAAAAAAATAATGTAAATATGGTAAATAAAAATATCCTGCAATAACTATGCCAATGGAATCCTCCAGAGAACTGCCCAAATAACCAATGCCTACTGACCCACAGAAAGAAATGCCACAGTGTTATTTTATGGCACTTTCATGTGGCATATTGCTAGAAAAGCTTGCAGAGCAATAACATATGCTACAGACATGAAACAATTAAGCGATTACAAGAGTGATAGTTCTATAACTCAGAAATTGGCAGTGAAAACAGAAAAAGGAGCAGAGTGCATAAACTAGTTGCAGAGTTTCAAAGCCAGAGCTTCAGAACAATCACAACAAAGTGATGTCAGCGTTGAGGGGCATAATTATGATGACCAAAATGATCACAATACCCCATCTAGAGCATCCATGATAGATAACATAGTATGACATGGTACGGAGTCACATCAGTGCTTCTCTGTTTGGTAGAATATAACAAAAATAAATTATACTACAGTTAAACCTGTGTTAAGAAGTCAGACTGCAAAAGCAAAAACATGGCTGCTTTAGACAACAGGTTGTTTAATACATTCATGGGTATACATGTATAAGCTAAATCACAACCCTATTGAACTTACAAGAGCTTTCATTGCCTGTTTCCATCAGAGCAATGCATGAATCAGATGACCATGGACTCATGATTGAGTATACATTATAGTATAATATTTCATTTAGTATTTGGATCAAGTTTATTAATTCATGGCACTCTATAAATCATAGTAACATAACACTTAACAGGCCTTGACAAAACCACTTACTGGTTAATAATTTATAAGAGCAAATTCCCAGAGGACTGGTTAAAATGTTATAATTATTCTTTCTAAACAGTTAGCTTTTTTCACAGGATAAATTGTTCTAGTTTTTGTTTGGGTTTTCTTTTACTGGTTTTTAATGCCGTGTCAACACAATTTATGTCATTTTAAGGAGTCCAGGGCACCTAACCTAGCTTTCCTGGACCCTTGTCTATAACCAGTACTCACCTACCCTTCCACAAGGCCAGAAACTTCTCCATATTATCTAACCAATGGAGGAAAATCAACATTATTGTCATTTTTCATGGAAAGGTATAACCTCCTCGGGTGGGATTCCAACCTGTGCCCCCTTCGGGACGCGAGATTCCAATTCCCAGCGCACTACCAACTGCGCTATGGACCCTGGTTCCTAGTTTTTAAAGCAAATAAAAGAGCCTTGCATTTTTGGATTTCAAACACATATTTAACAGCCAGGGTCACTTGACACAGACAGTCTATTGTTCTGGACATGTTTTGCCAGTCCTAGATTCAAATCTTATTTATGAAGCTGCCAAAATAATCACAAAATGCACTATGGTTAGTAGCTGGTCTTGAACAAATGCCATGTCTGTCAGAGGTTACAGTGATTTTAATCCAGGAACCATAACCACTGGAAGATGGCTTTACTGTTTGAAAAAGGATGTTAACTTAAATTTCTACCAAACAGAGAAACTCATAGATGACAACTTAATTACAGGAAAAAACATTAGTTAATGAACAGTGTTAGACATTTTAGAAATTTTACAAAAAAATCAAATTTAGTTAAACCAAATTATGGAAATGCACTTCTTTAAGCTATAAAAAAATCTTGAAACAACTTGACTTTCAATAATATGGGAGCCTTTATATACATTGTAACATATCCATATGAATAAACATAATATGGATTAAAATCCGAACAAATATAACAAAAAATAGCAGTTACTTTTACAGTGAAAAAAAATGCAAAATATATTTCTCCTTTATACAGCTACCTTAATTTATTCAACAATTTAATGCCTTCTAAAAAAAAATTAAACTTATCTTTGTCTTTGTGTCTGAACAAATTGAACACATTGAAAGCTGGAGGAGCTTTTAAAGTACATGTATTCACTTTCAATGCAGCAATAAAAGCAGTGAAATGTGTGGCCATTAAATTGCATTTCCACTAATTGGTGCACAATGCAGCTGTGATAGGAAGACATTAAAGTATAGATTGATCAACAAACATGAGACTTTTTACTATTGATGATTCAAAATGAAAACAAAAATAAAGCAGATGATAAGAATGCTGAGTCATGGAGAGTGGTTTCCACATTTGTTTGATTAACATGGAAACTGAATGGGGAATTTATACAGTTTGTTTGTTTTTGTTGGGTTTAACGCCGTTGTAACACATTGTATAGATCATATAAAGGCAGTCAGTCAACCTACTCACTCCTCCTGGAAAGGCTAAATCTCTGGATTTAGCTGTTAACCAACAACTAAGTGCATACTTTCATCAGTGACCGACAACTGCCCTACATAAGTAAAAATCATTGGTAGGAGAGAGAATGGCTATACAAATAATTTCATGACCAAGCTCCACAAAAGTATGCCCCGCCCGGGAACCAAACCCATGACCTCTCGATCAGTAGACTTGTGCGCTACCAACTGAGATAGCCGGACGGCTGATGTATACACAGAGATTTGATGATTATACCGAGGGTGCATCCCCTCCATAAGTATGCATTATGTGCAGACGTAGACACAGAGACATGGAAAATTGGTTTTTATACTCTTTAAATTTACTTGACTTGTACACTTGCTAATGACAAATACCCCCAAGAGTTAAATTCTTTCTTAAGAACAAATTAAAACATTAAATACTGATTTAACATTGAAGAATTTTACATCAACATTAAATGTTCTAAAGTTAAGTTAATCCTACTTTAACATTAGAAATAAAAAAAATATTATGTATTATACTCGCATATTATTAAATTATAATCAATAAGGTTTTAAACATGTTCAATAGTACTTAGTGTGGGTATATATCAATCAAAAATCAAATAGACCTAGCAAGCTAAAGTTTAGGTTGTTCACATAATTATTCTTACAAACGCTTGACACAGATTTTTCTATACATATATCCAAATATTGTAATTCTATATTCAATATTTTGACTGCACCAGATCAGTCACTCAAGTTCAAAAAGAATATAATATTTTAAGCTAGTTATGGAAAACTTGTTTATAAATTGAAAGCACAATCATAGTAAGGTTATAGGGGAATGAATGTAACTCATTCTGAGCTCAGCATGAAATTTCTTGACTATTTTTGTCAATTTTTGAAATAACTATCAAAATGATAAATCCTTCTTTTCAATAATGCATAAAAAATCAAGTTATATATACCATAACCATGACTTAAATCACTAGACAAAGAAGGCAAGAGTCACTAACAGCAAACAAAATTAACAAATTGAAAATTCCACTTTATCAAACGAAGAGAAAGGTTTAGGTCTCATTTGTAAAACAATGAATATAAAGTAACCTACAGTATGATTTGGGATTCAAAAATATTCAATGGAAAGACACCATTATCAAACGTAATATGGAAATTTGTTAAGAGAATAAATCAATATGGTCTATATGCGGAAAATTCCAAGAACTAAAGAGCCTTTAACACAACAAAAATATAACACATCATTACTAAACTAAAGTATTAAACCCAAAAATCTAAATCTACACACTCCAACAATAAGTTAATAATGTAAAAATCTAAGCAGCAGGTTTTCAATAGAGATCAGTTTTCACGAATGACATTATCCATGCCTTTGCTATAATAATAATTATATAAGCATAACAACAGAAAGAACTTTAACTTAACAATGTTACATCAATAATAGTATAAATAAATATGTAAAAATTTCAAGCACAGTAAGAATGATATTTTTAGCAATTAAGAGCCACAGTAAAATTAATGTATGTACTATTTGTCCAAGCATGCCAATGTTATATTCGCAAAAGAAACTTCACAGAAGTGCACACCATATTAAAGAGCCATGCTAAAACTGAAAAGAAATCAAGATCTTACCAAAGGTGCTAGGTTCCAGGTTTTCCATCGAGGGCTTATTGATACCTAATGGGTCGAGATCTGCCGAATGATGACCGCGTAACTATACAGATGAAAAAATAGTTAACAAAAAATTATGTTAAGGCTGCATTCATTCATTGTCTATAATAGATTGTGGAATTCTGACATGAACCATGTCAGGAAGTGTCCATGAAGCCCCTAAGCTGTATATATTTTAAATGCATACAATGCAGTATCACATTTTCCCATATATAAGTCAATTTTCGCATACATAAGTGGAGTACTTATGATGTTTTTAAAATTTTAACACTTTACCTTAATTTTTACCCTTGTCAACCCTAAAATCAAATTTTCAAAATTTATTTTGTGGCTAAAAGTATAACATATTTGGGTACAATGTTGAGGTATCAATAAGTGCCAGTGTACATGACTCAACTTATAGACAGGAAAATACAATAGTTTATGCCTTATATATACAGTGTAGTTATAACTATCATGGCAAGTGTTGCAAATTTAACCAAATAACATTGATCAACTTTATTGCTAGAAAAATATGTTTTCTTTTCTTTACTTTGTTCAAGTAATAACACTAATAAATCCTTAATTCCACAGCAACTGGACCAACACACAGTAGAAACATTTAAATTGGTCAACATTACCTGTGTTTAAAGAAACCATAAAACTTAATAAGATATTTAAAGACTACTAAAGTCACTCTTAAAGTACAAACCAAAACTTTCATATTTACAAACAATGAAGTGATCAATGTTGCTGGTATCTATGCAAATTTATGTAAGATATTATCACTGTTATGTAAATACCAAAAGCTACAAGATGCAAAGTGTATATCTGAAATTCAGAAACTGTATATTGAGTAGTTAGCTATCAAAAATAGTGCTCTGCTTACAATGCTGCAAGAGAAATTTATTTGTTTTATATATTAAAATACCAAGACCAAAAAGTACACAAAAATATCATAAAAATAAAAATAGTAACAAATCAAAATAAAAAATGCAAGTTTATATCTTAAAATATAAACATATAACAATAAAGCACATGTACAAAATCATTTAAAAATCTTAAAAACAACCTTGTCATGAGTTTAGCAAAAGAAATTAAAATAAATTTTTCAAGAACAAAATTGCTGCAAATCATATTTGGAGAGTTGAAGGAAAGAGAAAGAGAGAAGTACCAATATACTGACTTATATAATATGAGTTAAACTGTTAGTACTACATTTATTTATCTAACAATTATCAACAGCCTACCACATTCCCACCATGCAAAAATACACTCCTAATCTACCTCAACAAACTTGTTGTTGTTTTAGTACAGAATATCTAAAATGGAGGGGAGGGGATTCTATCATGAATATGCACTCCAACTTCACTGCGGTACTATTATAACAATTTGTAACATTAAACTGAAAACAAAATAACTTACAAACAAACAACATTAAACACATAAAACTATTAAAAACACAAACATCAAAAAACAAACCCAAAATAACTATATATCTTTGTTCCCTTAGGTTAAGTTTCATGGGAGTTCTGCCCACTTCACCTACCAAATGAATAGCTGGCATAATCAAGTTCCGTTGGAACTTTGGAGTCGAGATCTGCATCCCCTATACCAAGTGGATCAAGAGAAGCAACATTGTGTCCACGTATCTAAAAATAATAAGGGTTTAAGGTTAATGCTTGCAATTAATATAACTCAATTTCTAAGCGTAACTAACAAAACATTACTGACAGCACTAGAAGACAAAGCATTACAACAATGGATAACAACAGGACGTAACAAACAAGAAGTGAGTTGGTGTAATGGACTTGGGAGGTGACTCTCACTAAAGAAGTCAAATCAAAGCTCTGGATTCTAAATAAACTTTCATCATAGAAACAGTCAGGAAATTTCTCTCCATTGATTTCAATTGCATATTAAAAAAAATTCAAATTTTACCATTTTTATGTCATTTCGATCATGCTCAATATTTCTAATGACCACTAGAAATATTGCTACCTTTAGACTAAGTATGTTTTCTATGTTGATACAGAAATATATTTATAACTATCAAATACTTGCAAAAAAACCCATAAAAACGGGCCTCAAAAAATATCTTTTTGGTATTTGGGCCCATCTCCCCCTTGAATGGATCCTCGATTCCCTGCAAATTTCTAGTAGCATCACTGGTCAACATTCATGCAAAAGACATGGTATAGGATAACAACAAATATAATAGATTATTGACTTTACATAATCAATGTTGCTTAACTTCATCTTTACAGCTATTTCACAGTACAATAATAATCTGAGAAAACAAATGGTCAATCAGAAAACAATGGGTTCAAAGGTAAAAGATACATAATAAATATATTTTGTTACAAAAAATAAATTCAACAATGAGTGAAGATTCCATCTAGGCCAAATGCTAATCTATGAGTAATGATCCCGGCTGAATGAACAATTTATATCTTTACAAAAAGTACATGCATATGTAAAATCTAGAACCATAAATCATAAATCAATAAAATCAATAAATAATTGATACCATAACTATTTTATAGACAGAAGCAACACAGCAGACTGCAGAATCTTGACTTATATGTAAATCTATGCATGCACTAGCTAAAGATAAAAGTAATACTTAAGTTTATTGGAGATCTTCAAGCATGTATACATGCTCTATATGATAAATTTCAATGCATGTTTACACTATGTTACAATATATAACTCAATCATTGAGCTCATAGTATCATAACTTGTATTTATACTATGTTCATAGGTCAATTCTGACTTGATACATATTAAACCAGTACATTGTAATATATTTTGATTGAATAAACTCTTTGAAACTCTTTGTAGACAAATATTTTGTTAAACAAATATACAAGTTTATTTATTTGTTTGTGGTTTGTGTATTTCACCAATTTCATATTGGCCGGATCACCAAACCATCTTTCCTGGTCTCTTCATTTTCAGCAATAAGGAACACTTCTACTACACTTGGCTGAGTGGTTACAACATAGAACTGGTAATCATTGGATAGCCAGCTCTTTGTTCGCTTGAAACCCAGCCAAAACACACCCGCTGTTTCCTTAGCAAAAATTTTTTATCCAATTAGCTCAATATTGGGGGACCAGGAAGAAGACTGAAAGTGATTCATCTAAGTTGTATTTTCTTCAGTAACAAAGAAATGAAACCTGATTATTAAATTCATATTTCATTGTCCAATCCACTGCATCATAGCTGTGGCTAAAAATATAAGTTAACTATACAAGGAAAGGTAAAACTCATAGATGAAACATAATGATGCAACCATTAAATGAAACGTTAAGAGTGAAGTATTCCATTAGTATAGATATTATGCATGTATATATAAAACCACAAAGAGAGACCAGTTCATACTAACACAGACAAGTTATATTATATACTGTTATATTTACATAATGATGACATAAGATATAAATATTATATTATATTAATATAACAATCTTATTATTCACCTTCTTCATTTACAATGACAAGAATAAACTCTAAACAAAGATTCATATATAGACAAGTAAAGCTTGATGTAACACAATAAAGTAATTGTAAGTTTAACTTTAGAGACAAGGCATTCTCATTTGAAAATCTAATCAACATTTTTAGTGATTTCAGATTAACCCTCCAGAAGATGCTCTTAGAGCATGATAAATTTAAGTGCACGGATAACTGCAATCAGGCCATTTCTCTGCCATGTATTAATCTCTAATTTAGATAAGATCCATAGAAATTTCCTTTTATCAACACTTCTATTTTCATTGTGTCAATAAAGACCTCTATTTTAAGAGGGCCTTCAAAAGGAGGCATCCCAGTATCATGACTGTGTCTTAAAAGGGGGACGTCTCTCTATTCTGATTTCGTCCTCATAACACGTTTTTTAACATAATTTTGGTTTGTCTAAAGCTAGGGGCAAACAAGACAACTACCAATAAGCTAACAGGTCCAAAGTATGTGCGCTTTCAGACTTCATTATCCATAGGATGGGCCCAATTAATATATAGACATTGACAAAATTTTCCATTACCCATAGGAATATTCTATCACACAATGCAAGATAAGGTGCAGTCACCTCTGGATAATACGTCTTTGGTATAATTTTGTCAAATGATCTAACTTGTGTACAGCTATTGAGTAATTAAATCATTAATCTATTTAATACCACTTTAAAATTTGGCCTGATATCATCAACAAGTTGACAGGTAGTATAATCGCCATATAAAGTAAACAATAATGCTATATCACCTTAATTAACCTTCGTTTGGCAGTGACCCAGTAAGATACAATTAAATATTTGCTAAATTGATAGTTACTATAAAGAAATGACCAACAAATAAGTTAGTACATTAAGTTTTTAGGTCAATCTGAGTAAACTAGGATTCTAAATCACTAGAAGCTTGAACTCTATACAAATAATGAATATAGTGATGTTTACTTTCAAATATGAGAATCTCATATCATGTACTTATATGAAGTTACATAAAATAGTACACAGTGTACTAATATCAAGTTTACATAAAGTAGTCCTCAGTGTACTACTAGGTAACATAAAATAGTCCTCAGGTGTGATCTAGTAATGAAGCCCACATTGGCTAGATAAGAGAAAGTAAATTATGGGATGAATGTGACCAGAGATAGTTACAACCTCATTGATAAGATGACTAGCCTAGACTATTGTAGGATTGGCAGGAAGAGATAATTTAACAAATATGCATAACTTTTCAATTTTACAAAATTTGAAATTTATCTTGAATAATAATCATTTTAAAACATCAAATTTTTCTGCTGGGTTTTGTGGGTATTTATTTGCACATTTCAATAGTCACAAGTCTCTTGATGGTACAAACGGATCTTGGATCTTATAGAGAAGTTATAGTGATAATTGGAATTAAACAAAAACTAATATTTGATCAGAGACCCACTTATTGAAAGCTAGCAAATATTTGAAAATGAAAATTGGTACTACTTGACATTATTTTGGAGCAAGAATAAAAAACATACACAAAAGTTATAAAAAAGAATTAGTTTGCCAAACATTTGCCAAAACAAGAGTCTATCTTAAAGAATGCACAGCTTAACTAGAAATCTATAAGTTAACAGAGTTCAAGCCAAAATTATATACCAAATGTACTGGCAAAATATAAACCAACAAGAAAGTCTCGAATCTAGTCTCAGCCAACCTATTATTTGGACAATGGCCATTGACTTATAATATATTGAGTTATAATAGAGGAAATTGATTTCATCTTTGCATACAGAGTCACACTGACAAGCAATTTACATACACAGTATGAGATGGAATCATCTAATACAAATAAGGAAACATCATTTTACTATCACCACAATACAATAGCAGACATCTGCTGGCTGTCACAAATACAATATTTACATAAGCTTTTAACACTATACGATACTTTCCTACATAAGTTGAGACGATTAGTTGATTTTTTTAATTAAAAGTCAATACACAAATTGCAGGCTTAGCACATAATGGTTGTATTTCACTCTTTGTTAACTTAAGTTATAACTGTTTTGAGACGATTAGTTGATTTTTTTAATTAAAAGTCAATACACAAATTGCAGGCTTAGCACATAATGGTTGTATTTCACTCTTTGTTAACTTAAGTTATAACTGTTTTGCACTTAGCCCACACAATATCTGCAAGCTATAATTATATATTTGTTGAAGATAATAACTAAAAAAAAATAAAAAACACATTTTGAGACCAGAGAAATACCAAATATTTTGTAACAAAATTTGGAGCTTTGACTTTCAAACATCAACTCATACACAGATAAAATACAGTAATACAATTATAGCACCTATATTATCCAACATTGTCTTAAGCATTTAGCAATGCTATACTCTCTAAGCAAAAACACAAAACCACAAACTTTCAAACTTGCTGTCAGTTGAATGACACCTAAAGCAATAATGGTTTTAATGCAGAATATAAGTGCGCTACAACATATTAATAATCTCTCGTCACTGCCTTCTTTCTCTCCTCTTTCCAAATTCTGACAACAAAAACTGAAATCATGTGCAGTTATTCTCACGTTAAAAACAATAACTAAGTTCAAATATTATAATAGCAATATTAAAATCAAGCATTCCTTATCCTAAAAATTCTTCAAACAAACATATTAAAAAATAAATCTAAAATAAAATTATAGCGCATTGATCATATGTTAATCCTTAAACTCAATATTTAGCAAAAACAATTCATCAAAACAGCATCTCTTACACTAAAATTATCAACAAAAATACAACTTTAGTACATTGAGGTTTTAAAATATAAGTTGATAAAATTTTCTATGCAACAGTACCCTCCTCATCACACTAGAGAATCTACAATAAAAGTTGATTAGAAGCACTGGGGTCTGAAAGAAGAACACATAAAAAGTTATTGACATCTTTCCAACCATCAGAGTAATACATGAGATGGACAGTTCACCTAACTATCTATCCAATAATTAACCAGTACCAGACTCTCATCTTTGGCAAGCAACAGTTGAATTTCAATGCTACGCATTTGGATATGTTTAATCATGCATGTGGGCCTAAAATACAAAATACATCATTATACACAATTATGTACATTATTTGCATCAATAATTACTTGGCAGAATATAATTTCAAATCATCACTATGTTTTCAGTCATTGCCTTAACACACTAGCCCATAGCCATTTTTATCCTTTACTGAATAACAAAATAAATGGGGCTAGTGCACAAGAAAATTAAAGGCAATAACCGTACTCTGATTCTGTAAACAATAAAAAATCTTCATTAGTAAAATAATAACTTATTATCTAACATAGCTATGTTTCATCCACATACCCACTGAAAAATAATGCTGGAGAATGTCACATGACCTGAATGTCGTCTGCTTCTACAAGTTCTGAAATAACTGAGATATTTTACTATTGAATAAACCTGAGTTCTTTCAGTTCTGAAAATTGAGATATTTTATAAATATAATTAATCAACATTATCACTGTACAATGAGTTTGTTTTAAGAATATCTAAACATTGATGTTGGGTTTTTTGCCAAATCAATGACATGATTACAAAGTGTTTTTTTTCATATTGCAACCGAATGATCAAACATTGATTTTTGAAACCAAATTCTACTGACTTTTTTACAAGATTCTCATGTCTTGGGATTTAATTCCTAATTACTCTTCCATTATTGTTTTTAAAAATGAAATTTTACACCTAAAGAGTTTTGACTTTCAAGTAAAAAGGTCGCAGGAAGAAATTATTCCCATTTTTATAATAATTGTAACAATATAAATCAAATTACAGGTAACATTTAAGGACTGTAAGTAGAAATTATAATTGTTCCAACTAGATGAAAACATAATTTTCTGATGTAGCAGCAATCTCATTTATATCAGATTTAATCATTCAATTACGGTAATGTTCTCTTTACCAACACAATCTAATGGTAAATTTAACCTTTCTAATCAGTGAGTCACTTTCATTGGAATGTAACTGACATAAGAATCATAGAATCAGCATCAAAATTCTGCTATTGAGGATAGAGGGTGTCAAACAGCTGATTTAAATACCTCTGCTACATTATGGCATACACTAGAGGAAATTATAGGGTTGGGACTTGGTTCATGTCTGCTTATGTCAAGATGTTTCTTCTTAGAAGTGTCCACTGATTCAGGTTTGACTGTATGAGTGTTTATGTGTTGTTATAAGAAATAACTATGTAACTAGATAAGGAACTTTAATGTATTGTCATATGATAAAGGTATCCTTTACTCTGTTAATAAACAATTCATGTGTCATTGACAAGACTTTTATCAAAATTCAAAACCTATTGACAGTATTACTTAAACATTTCTTGAAAGTTTAACTTAAAAATTTATTGACAGTTTATTTGAAGTGGAAATTTGGGGAACAAAAACTCTAATTTTACTGAATGAATCCTGGAAACAAACTCAATTCTAAAAGAATTTCTTAAAATTGGCAGCCTAAAAGAGGACCTAGCAATGTACATACATGTATTTATTGATTTCTTACGATGTCATTGGGGTGTAATATTACTAATGAAAAATTATACTTGATTTGTTCCTACTTTACAAGACCTATCATTAATATCACTGACTCTCTGATTTAATTACTCCTTATCAGATCAAAGCTGATTATCACTTATTTGTAAGTTGAATAATGTTTAGCACCTTATATACAAGAAACAACATGGCAAGAAGTTCTAATACAGTATTAATATTGTTACATCAATTTGTACATATCATTTGAACAATAACAACAAAGGCATTAAATGATTAAGTGGAAAAGCCTTTGCATATTCTAATCCAATCATTGGACAGTGATAAATGGTAACAATTACATGAATATAAAAAAACTTAAGTACATTTAAATAATACTATAAGCATTTCTTAAAATAGGCTCATTTTCTTACAAAATGTGCAATTTTATGAAATCAATACAAAGTTTAAATATAAGAAAGTATTTATTGATATAGAATTGATATTGATTTATAACCTGATGTAAATTTTAAGTGTATTATAAATAATTAAGTGATTATATAAATCCAGCTATTGAAAAAAGAAGAGAAATAAAAGTATTATTGAGATAAATACCTGAAATGATCTGATTATACTTTGTACAGAGAGATGATCCTCAATCAGCTTATCTGTGATAGGCTGGGTAGTAGTAAGTTGGGTAGTCTGTGCTCCGGATAGTGGTGCGACCAAGCCAGATGATGCCAGAGTAGGTGGTCTAACATAGGCTGTCCCTGGAGCTGCCCCATTTTGTATTTGTCGGAAATATGCATCCCAAGACTAGAAAATCAAAGAAATAGACACATTATTGAGGTTACTGTTAAAATTACATTAACAAATAATCTCAGAAAAATAAGTAAAACACTGCACTGACAAAAGAAAGAAAAGTCAGATATTTTGTATTATAAATAAAAAAGACAATTTTAATTATATTAAAAATAAATGGAAAACTACATTGTATATATTACATAGTTATTTTTAGTATACTGTAGTGACTAGTCATTAAAAACTGAAGGATGAGTACATATGCACTTACGAGTAGAATAGACTATATTACATTCTTCTACAACAAATTAAACATCAAGGACAGACCATTGTACATCATGACATTCATTGTCAACTATTTTAAATTCTAAAGACTACATACATTACTGGTCAAGTTTATGATGAGGTAATGAATGAGAAAATTGCAATATTTATATCAAAAGGGGTAAAATCAATTTGTATGAGTGAAATTTTTTGAAATTTCTGTATTTGATTATTTGAGTAGCTTTAACATAGGAAAAGAACCTTCTCACTAATCTCCAAATTTAAGATCAGTCCACAACAATGTCAGTAATGATATAACTTATAAGTTGACGGATTACAGTATGAAAAATATGAAGTATTATACACTGGAGAAAGAAAGATAATATTCTGTTTCTTTTTTGTCATTTTTTTGCTTTTAATTGACAAGAAATATTTTCCAGAGATAATGAAATAAAATGGCTATCAGCATAGGAATTAAGGATTAGGAAAACATTATTGACATGACAGTAAATATACTAATAACAACACTGATAACAATACTCTATTGTTAAAGGTTACAAAATATTTGATCTTCTAAAGGATGTTCAAACATTTTATAGCCTAGAGGCTAAACTCTAGTCTTTCTTCCTGCAGTACAATGTATCAAATATGTCATACATAAAGTTCTGTTAAGACAATAGCCCTAAGCTAATTTAAACAACAATAAATATGGATCTGAGACAATGATAAATGTTTCAGAAGAAGTACAATGGTAAAGACACTTTAATTATACATAATCAGATCAACTTAAACCATTTTATAAATGAGAGAAAATTGATTCTAACATACAAATTACAGAACAGAACTGTTCTGTTCATATTACATAGGGCAACAAATTAACAACTTTAAACTCGAGGTATTAATTTTAAAGGTTTGGCAAATACATCATGGCAATACATCATAAATGTCTTTAAATAGAGCCTAATAAATCATTTGTAATACATATCAACAGTATTCAACTATCATGTACAAGAATAAATTTTCATTGTTTACTTTCTTTAAACTTGAATTAATACCACCAACATTTCAATGAATGATTTGTACATATTTTAGCCTCAGCTTAATTAAATCATCTTACAACAATGACATTGGCAGAATAAGACTTGTAATTTGTAATAGATAATAGACTAAAAATCTTATCATAAAATACAACAAGTTTATCAAAAGATCAAATGTCAGACAATGCCTACAAAATCAAGTGTATGACATACATTCTGTCAAAGCAAAAACCACAGTAAATATTTCTCACCACACAATAATGTTCTGCACTTAGTTAGACATCAATGCACAAAGTTTTCAAACAAGTTGATATTAATCTTCATGCTGAGAGCAAACAGTAATGATTAGGTAGAATATACCAAAGGACTGTTAGCCCTGTTTGACAGCATGCCAGAAAAATAGGTGAATTACTTGGCATGTAACTGACATAATTAAATACAATACAACAAAAAATACTTTCTGTGGTATTTAACTTAGCAATGCACATAACTTAATCAAAAATTGTGTTTCTCACATTTTGAATCATTTTGGCCTAAAAGTTACAATAGTGACTTTTAACAGCATGAATCATTACAGTCACTGAAAATTTATACAGTTAACTGATAACTTTTACTAAAAGCTTCAATCTGCATTGATCTCTTAATTATTGCAACATGGTTGCCACCTTGTTTCACTGTGAACCATAAAACACACTAAACTATGGCATAACTAACGCACTTTTCAAACATTTTAAAACTTTAAAAATCATTCACTCTGATTCCAACGTATAGTAGATAATTCAACTCACTTTGTGTACACTGTTTGGATCAGCTTGCCAAGCAGCGTACATTTCTTCCACATACACAGAAGAACTACCACTGAGAAAGGGTTCTGCTGCTGCCAGGGTTGCATATTTCCTGTTTGGCTTCTTAGAGCCAGCTTGAGATGAACAAGTCCGACAAGCTAGCTTCTCCACCATCCGCAACCGGGAAAAAGTCAATAAAGTCTTTGCACGAATCATTTTTGTTTAAAACGTTCTTATGAAGTATAAATGTCTTCTGTTACGACACAAACGCCAATCGCACACTTGAGCCAGTGTTACTAACTGTGAAATGAAACAAGATGTATCCTGGTGACCTTGTCCTTGATATGACAAGCTGTAACCTTCTAATCAAAATGTTGTTTATTAGACGTAAAGTATTTTAAAGCGTCCGTTGTTAAGTCGAATCATCAAAATAGAAGTTAACACGTGAGATCAGACCCAAAACGTGTCCAGTAGACCTCGAGATTTGGGGACACCTGGGAGATTCCCTCTTTTGCTGTCAGCGAAAACACAAAATGGCGTTGGCCCTACAACGAAAGAAATCAAAGAATTACATCATGTAAAATGTGAGGTATGAAAGATTATCAGTATATTTCATTCAATACATGACATGTTTAACGAATTAAAGCGCAAACACACACATACACAGCTTAATATCGCCGAAATATCTAGTTTGTTTACCTTACTTGTGCCGAGTTCAGCTGTAGTGAATATTGACGTCACACCGCTATATTTGTAACACTGATTTTGATTGGCCAAAACGGGGAGAACCCAGGCACGTAGGATAAAACTGGCGCAGATTAAAAATATTACTATCCACAGTAGTCTCCCCTGTATGTCTACCTGAGGTTGGCTACGATATCTATGTCTAGCTTTAAAAGCATGACACATGCTTGTATTTTTTTCTTATCCTTTATATCATGCTTATCATTTTGAATTGATAAAATCATTAACATGTGCAAAACAATTTGATCATAATATAATCTTAATGTTAGAGTTGGGGATGTATTAAGGGCCCTTTGAAGGTTATGTTTCGACAAATTTAGGGAAATGTCTGGTTAACAGTGGCGTTATGTTTCACTGTTCAGGACATGTCCGGTTAACAGTAGCATCATGTTATACTGTTCAGGACACTAACTTTCAATATCAAATAAATAAAATATAAAAAAATTAGTGATAAAATGTAAAATTAAGTCGAATGATGAACTGTGAATGATCGATGTAGGTCCAAAAATATGAAATATACAATCATTATAGGTTACCCGGCGTTTCTTTTTCGTCCTAGTATATAAAAGCTCAATAAAAACAATTCAAAAAGAAAAAAAACATTTACACACTATATTACATCATGTGTGATAAATTTTATTTTGTTTTGTGTAATTGTATATACATTATGTATTTGTGGTGGAGGGTTTTTCACTTATTTATTTTTTATAATTTATCTTTTTGTTCAACGCCATTGAATATGTAATATAGAAATAGGCGTTTAATCAAATGAAAAAGTTTAAGTTTAAGTTTAAGTTTAGAGTTATATCCCTCTCTAGCCAAGTTGGTAGCACGCAAGTCTCCTGATCAAGGGGTCGTGGGTTCGATTCCCGGGCGGGGCATACTTTCGAAGAACTTGGTTATGAAATTATTTCTACGGCCATTCTCTCTCCTACCAATGATTCTTAATTATGTAGAGTAGTTGTCAGTCACTGACGAAAATATGTGCTTAGAAGTTGGTTAACAGCTAAACCTAGAGATTTAGCCTTTCCAGGAACAGTGAGTAGGTTGATTGACCGCCGTTATTTGACCTATACAATGTGTTGCAACGGCGTTAAACCCAACAAAACAAATAAAAATAATTAAATTCCTAAATAGTCTTAAGCGTCTGTATATGTTGATTTTTTATCACCTACTTCCAGTTTTCCTCTTTTACCACTGCACTATGTATGACTGGAACCACCTACTTGCAGAAATTTAAGTCTATATTCCTTGGCCAAGCTAATGTATTACATTTAATGTTTTATCTTTACATCCTTACTATATAGGCCTAAATATTTTCACACGAGTGTGAAGATGTACGTCGTGTAGAATAACTTGAGATAAATCAAAACGGTATTTTATGTAACAATATATAAGGTTAGGTATTTGGATAATTAAATGACTTTAATAAAATTATGAAAGTGGAGCTCGCATGAATTGTATAATAATAATTATTACTTATTTAGTAGCTCTCTTTGGTTGTATACTTAGGATATTGCAATTATTTGAATGAAAGATAAGTAATTTCCCCATCTTCTAGCAGCCTCAACGTCAGATTGGAAGTCAGGAAGTAAATGAACATCAGACAACAAATAAAATGGGAGAGATCTTTCGAGATATGTCGCCTGCAAAGAGTCATGATGTGTTGTGTAGCATGTAATCTGTCAACTTTTTCATATAGAGGAGGAAGATTATTTTGGAATCGGCACCGTGTCATGGGAGAACACTTGAAGCTACAGACCCGTTGTAAGATAGTTCTCCACTCAGGACTACAGGCTGGACCCTATCTGTTAAGAATTAAGCCCGCCAACCTGGTGTACGCATTCCAGGACACTCAGTTCATACTGTACTTGTATAGAAGTTGTTTGGGTGACACTTTGTCCAAGGCCCGTGTAATGTCCATAATTATGATATCAGATTGAATATTTGAATTTTAGATTTGGTGCTGTTATGTAAATAGGAAATAAGTAGAGTTTTACAAGACTGAGTGAAGCAGACTCCGTGCTGAAAATAATGGAAAATGTTACAACTTTCTAGATCTTTTGAGTCAATATTGATTTTGGGTCATGTTGAATTATTTGCATCATATGTCATTCACGTGATTTATACCCTTCAATGAAAATTTGACATTTCATTAAATACCAATTTTCCATCATTAAAAAGGTATAAGGAGAGGTTTCCGGCCTTGTGGAAGATCTGGTGACAACTGGTTATAGACAATGGTCCAGGAAAGCTAGGCTAGGTGCGCTGGACGCCGTTATATGACCTGTACGATAAGTTGCTACGGCGTTAAACGCAACAAAATATAAATAAATATATGCATGCAAGTAAAGTGTACAACAGGTAGTTGATGGGATCATGATTACAAGTATCTCCAATTCTTTAAATGAGAGACATGTCAAAAAAAATCGTGTAGCGATCGTGTAGCCAAGCGGTCGAGAAGAGCTCGGGAAGCGATCGTGTATTGATCGAGTTGAAGATCGAGTTGATCGAGAAACAATCATGTAGCGATCTTGTTTGGTCGGATTGGCATCTTTAACCCGATCTGTACCCGATTATCTCGATTTCTACTCGAGTAATATACGAACGCATCCCGATTAAGTAGATCTCTGTTCGATCTCTTGTCCAGATTATCTAGACTGCTACCCGACTACTCCACGACCACACACGACCGCACACGATCAAACCCCGATCACTGTTCCACCATACACGAGCTCACGTGACTACAGCAAGAAAAGCGTGCTGACCAGAGTCTCATAAGTTGTTTGGACGCTGAAGATACAGCAGTTGCTCATAATGCCCATACAGTGGTCGTCGTACAAGCCACTGCTTCATCCATATTATCCTGCGCATTTGTCGCCTACGTCTATGCCTACGACCCTCAGCCTCTTTCTCTTATTCCAACTCTAGCACAGCAATGGCCCTGTCTCTCTGGAGCTCTAACCATCTGGCCCACAACTGCAACTGCTCAATCTCAATAAATATCTATACTATGCTGGACACAACATATACTATGAAGTTTCAAAGATGAAGTGATAATGATCAACACTGTTTGAAGTTTTTATTCTAAAAGTTTTGGTACACGACTGTTCACGACCTTCTACGACTCGAGTACGACCATGACGATCTGGTCGGGGAAAGATCTGACACCGATCGAGCAGAGATCCAGTAGGTCAAGTTGAGATCGTGTAGGGATCGTGTAAAGGTCGGGATGATCGAGCGCAAATCGGAAAGGTGGTCGGGTTGACGTCGTGGAGGAGTCGTGAATAATCGTGTGGGAATCGTGTGTGATCGACAAGAGGTCGAGAAGAAGTCGTGTATACGCCTTTAGTCGAGCTTGGTCGGGCCTGATCGGGGAATTTGGGTGATCGGGATGATCGAGTTGATCTGATCGGCAGTGGGAACCCAGCTTTACTTGTAATATAAAACGTTGCGCAATTATATTCGATATAGAATTCCCCTTATATCAATTAACAGTAATTGATATATACATGTAATTGGAAACTATTACATATGATTACACGACATAATACGTTTATACGAAAATAGTGTAATTTTAATTTGTCAGTGCAAAATAATAGTTGATAAAATATTAAAATTGACATGTTGCAAACATTAGAAGTGCTATAGGCAATAAGATACCAGTTTCCTGAGAAATGTTCAGTGTTCACTACCATTCTACTATTATCTCTATTAGCCAATATAATAAATGACTTTAACCCGGGTAAAAAAAATGAATAAATAAATGACTTAACAATGTCAATTTCAATCGACACACAGCTCGTTTGGTTACTCGTGCAATTGTTAACAATGAAATGACATTTATGGAGTATGTTGCATAAATACTTAACATTACTTTGTTCGTCATCCTAAGTTATTACGTAATTTGAAGCTTTCATGATTCTGGTTATAAGTTTCTACTGTAGTTTCTATCTTGTGAGATTTGCACCTAACTTTCTAGTCTCATGCATGCATATCCCATTCCATGTGTCACGTATACTCCATTAAAGACTTTGGCGGTCTGTTTGGGTTCAAAGTTTATTTCTCGAAATTTTGGAAATACGACCTATAGCTATATTTGGAAATTTTATCGGCGTTTTTGTTCCGACTGGAAAAATATAATGTCAAGCTGATTTGATAACAATGGCCGACATAAGAACGTTTTTAGTTTTTATTCTCCATAAAGTTTGTTTGTTAAAGAACTTTACAAATCATGATCTTTGGACACATGTCCAAAAGCAATCAACAATAGCCTCAAGCTGGTTATAGTCCAATATCTCTACATTCACACATTGAAATCTATCATTTGGTACCTTTCCTCATGTAGGTTTCTTTCTAATGATGAGGCGACATTCACACATAGTAAACTATCACTCATAATAATGTTACATTTACTCATTGTCAGCTATCACTAAGTATCTTTCCCTAAGGTAAGTATATTTCTTCCTACTGACATTCACACACAGTTACCTTTCCTTGTGTAGGTTACTTTCTTATAACAATGTTACTTCACTCATTGTCAGCTATTACTAAGTATCTTTCCCTTAGGTAAGTATATTTCTTCCTATATACTGACATTCACACAAAGTTACCTTTCCTTGTGTAGGTTACTTTCTTATAATAATGTTACATTCACTCATTGTCAGCTATCACGTGGTACCTTTCCCTCATGTACTTCTCTTTCTTTCAATATAGTGACATTCACCCACGTCAGCTATCATTTAGGACCTGTCTTCGTGTAGGTTTCTTTCTTATAATTAAGAGACATTCACATATTAACAACTATCACTTGGTACCTTTCCCTCAGGTAAGTATCTTTCTTCCAATATTTCATTCACACACTGTCAGCTATCACTTGGTACCTTCCTCATGTAGGTGTCTTTCTTATAATACGTCTTCATTCACACATTGTCAGCTCTCACTTGGTACCTTTCCTCACATAGTTTTTTTCTATTATAAAGTTACGTTCACAACTTGTCAGCTATCACTTGATTTCTTTCCTCATTTCTTTGTTATGATAAGGTTACGCTCACACATTGTAAGATATCACTTGATACCTTTCCCTTAGGTAAGAAATCTTTCTTACAATATAGTGTCATTCACACATATTCGGCTATCGCTTTGTAGCTCTCCCCATGTAGATTTCACACATTGTCACACATTATCATTTGGTACCTTTCTCTCAGCTAAATATCTTTCTTCCAATATAAAGCGTTCATACGTTGTCAGCTATCACTTGGTACCTTTCCCGTGCAGGTTTTTTTATAATAATAATTATATATAACTATATATAATAATTTTCCCCTTAGGTAAGTATCTTTCTTCCAATATATTTACATTTACACATTATCAGTTTCACTTGGTACCTTTCCACACATAGGTTTTCTTTCTAATATAAGTTTACTTTCACACATTGTCAGCTATCACTTGGTTCCTTTCCTCATGTAGGTTTCTTTTTTATAGTAAGATTACATTCACACATTGTCAACTATCACTTGTCACCTTTCTTCATGTAGGTTTTTTTCTTATAATAAGGAGACAATCACACATTGTCAACTATCACTTGGTACCTTTCCCTCAGGTAAGTATCTTGCCTTCAATATATTGGCATTCACACATTGTCAGCTATCACTTTTTTCCTTTCCTCATGTAGGTTTATTTCTTATAAATAAGATGACATTCACTCAACGTCAACTATCACTTGGTTTCTTTCCTAATGCAGGTTTCTTTCTAATAATTAGGTGACATTCACACAATGTCAACTATCACTTGGTTTCTTTCCTAATGTAGGTTTCTTTCTAATAATAAGATGACATTCACACAATGTCAACTATCACTTGGTTTCTTTCCTAATGAAGGTTTCTTTCTAATAATAAGGTGACATTCACACAATGTCAACTATCACTTGGTTTCTTTCCTAATGAAGGTTTCTTTCTTATAAAAAGATGACATTCACACAATGTCAACTATCGTTTGGTTTCTTTCCTAATGTAGGTTTTTTTCTAATAATAAGGTGACATTCACACAATGTCAACTATCACTTGGTACCTTTCCTAATGAAGGTTTCTTTCTTATAAAAAGATGACATTCACACAATGTCAACTATCGTTTGGTTTCTTTCCTAATGTAGGTTTTTTTCTAATAATAAGATGACATTCACACATTGTCAACTATCACTTGGTACCTTTCCCTCAGGTAAGTATCTTTCCTTCAATACATTGACATTCACACAATGTCATGGAACCTTTCCTCGTGTAACTTCGTTCTTATAATAAGGTGACATACACACAATGTCAGCTATCACTTGATTCCTTTCCTCATGTAGGTTTCTTTCTTATTATAAGATGGCATTCACAAATTGTCAACTATCTCTTGGTACCTTTCCCTCAGGTAAGTATCTTTCCTTCAATATATTGACATTCACACATTGTCAGCTATTACTTGTTACCTTTCCTCATGTAGGTTTCTTTTATATAATAAGATGACATTCACACATTGTCAACTATCACTTGGTGCCTTTCCCTCAAGTAGGCTTCAATCCTATAACAATTACATTCAAACATTGCCAGACATCACTTGGTACATTTCCTCATGTACGTTCCTTCCTATAAAAACGTTACATTCACACATTGTCAGCTATCACTCGGTACCTTTCCTCATGTACATTCCTTCTTAATATGATAAATTAACATTCACACGTTCTACTATTAATAGGTACATTTTCCTCATGTAGGTTTATTTCTTGCCGTTAGATTTCATTCACACATTGTCAGCTATCACTTAGTTCCTTACCTCAGGTAAGTATCTTTTATGCAATATCTTAATATCTACACAATGACAGCTATCATTTGGTACTTTGCATCATGTTGATTTATTTCTTATAATACAGTTATGTATGATAGGATCAACGTCTCAGGTGAAAGACCTAGTGTCTTCGTGACTCTTTTATTTAGATTAACCCATACCATTAATCATAAGAACATTACAAGAGTAAAAATATTTACAGATATGAAAGAAATAGAAGATAAAACTAAGGGCTGACCAATCTGTCCAGAAAATATTCAAAATAAGTTCCAGCAAATTGTTACATCTATTAATTTTTTAGTAATTATTTAGTATATATTATTAGAATTTGGGAGATTTTTAAAATAAACAAATAATAAATACAAATGTCCATATTTTGATTTTGCTCATTTTAATACTTAGAAGTTAGAAGTTTTGATGTTAAGTACATGTATACACGTTGTGTCAATGTAAATTAATTCAAAGTTAAGTATTGAAGATATTCTTAAATGTTCAAACATTTTAATGCCTTAATTAGGTTGAATAAATTTTTATCAAGCATATTTTATATAAGTAGGTCAGTAGATTCTCCTTTTTTCTTTTTTTTTAAGGTGAAATAGGATTTTAGCAAGATTGTCTTATCTTTATACACTCGATATTTTTATTTTGGTACTTACCATGAATGAATACATTAACAGTTCACATTTGTTGTCTGACTAGATGATACTTAAGTATTAAAATCATAGAAATAAAATAAATAAACAAACATTCTCCTTCATGTATATTAAACAAAGTTGCTGTAAATTGTCTTTTGTTATTTCGTTTTGTTTTTGACTGTTTGTTTCAAAACTTTTCCATCGGTATTACAAAATTACAAATTTTTAAATGCATGTAGGTAGCACTAATGATGCTTGATAACGATGTACTAGGACTGTAGTCTAAATCGTTTACTAAGATTGCAAAATATGAAACTACTTAGAAAACATTTAACTGAGACTTTCGAGCAATCTAGCGAAATACCCATATTTCTCGGGGGATAACTAGATCAAAGTCTAACAAGAAAGTAAATTCTGAGTAATCTAGTGAAGGGCCCAGTTTACTGGGAGGATAACTAGATCGGAATTTTACATAAAAATGTACAGTATAATTCTGAGCAATCTAGTGAAGGGCCCAGTTTACTGGGAGGATAGCTAGATCGGAATTAAACAAAATGTACAATATAATTCTGAGCAATCTAGTGAAGGGCCCAGTTTACTGGGAGGATAGCTAGATCGGAATTATACAAAGTGTACAATATAATACTGAGCAATCTAGTGAAGGGCCCAGTTTACTGGGAGGATAGCTAGATCGGAATTAAACAAAATGTACAATATAATTCTGAGCAATCTAGTGAAGGGCCCAGTTTACTGGGAGGATAGCTAGATCGGATATACAATTCTGAGCAATCTAGTGAAGGGCCCAGTTTACTGGGATGATAGCTAGATCGGAATTATATAGAAAATGCAAAATATAATTTTGAGCAATCTAGAGAAGAATATAGTACTAAGTCTTGCTAGGGTGTTATTTACGTGTAAATTAAAAAAAATCATTTTGATGTTGGTTTTTTATTTGTTTTACAATACATAGATTATCAATTGATCGTGCATTAATTGATATTCTACAGTTTATGATGTAAGTATAATGGCTTTGTTTTCGTATACATGAAAGTGGGAAGGTATTGGATTTTGTTCATTTTTGTATTGTAATTAACTTACCAATAAAGGAACTAGGTTTTAAAGTGTTAATGTTATTTATTGTTATAATAAGAGGGTTACTATATTTTAATTCAAGCATATGTGTATGCTTTTCAAATTACTTTCAATTGTTTTACGTGTAGCTACTAGGTAAATAACTTTCTATTTTTAAATATTTTTTGTGTAAGAATGATATTTATTAAAACAAGTTGTATACATGTAATCTTTTACATTACATCTAATAACATAATACATTTGTGTTATGTATTTCAAGATTAGACATCCACTATTTTTTTTTTTAATTTTTGAGGTTAGATATCAATTTAATTATTTTTGCAATGTTTTCATGATGGTATATTTAAGGAAAGGTATCCACCACTTTAGTTTAATTTTGCAGTGTTTTCTGATGGTAAGGTTACATATCCGCAATTTTGTTTAATTTTTACTATGCTTACTGTACAGGTTTGGTCAGCCGCAGTGAATCGAATTCTATAACAGCGTATATTTATTTGGTTCTATTACATGTATATATAATTATGAACATAGAAAATGGTTCAAAATTTGGCCTTGGTTGTCTATACTCTTATTCGAAAAAGTAAAAAGTAAATCCTCCGCATGTGAAGAAGCTGCCAATGATTAGAAAGTGTGAATATAGAATTTTTATTATAAAAGCTGATTACATGAACCTGTATCCATGACAACATGACACAAAACAAAATGGGAAGAACTTACAATTTTCTATTATCAATTTCCATATAATTCAAATTGCAGAACACTAACACTACAATATAAAACTCACAAGAACACGTATCTGTAATTCTGCGTTCACTTCTCATCTATTAATTAAGTAAACAAAAAGAAAACTCAGGCCAAAAATATATGTCTTAACAATAATATAATACATGCAGCATCTATGTCTAGCAAAAACATTTATATTACATATTTCCATCGACATTTCTTTGGACATCGATGCTTCTTTCTACATGGACCTTGCCATGACAATACATATTGGCATATCTCACTAAGCTCTACATTTACTTATTCCCCACAAACAAAGTGTCAAAATTAGAGCTTATGGTTATGATTGTGGTAAAATGATTTGATAGTCAAATAAAAAGGTCATTCAGGAAAATGGTCAATCCTTACATCGGTATACAAATTGATTCCAACATTTACTTACTTAATTTGACAGTGAGGGTGCCACGTCAGAATCGACAAGTTATCCATTCTCTCCCATAATCATGATAAAGCATTGCTTACATTAATGTAGCAGCGTTATTACATGGCACTTGTTCTACCTAAACTTCAAACTAGCATTTATGACGGTGTGGTCTAGAGTTCATTTATAACTCGGAAGGTCGCGGGTTTGTTCCCAGTTCGGGTTATCGATTTGTTCGGGTCATATAAGGTTTAGCCTATATTTTTATATATTCTTTTCCAGAGAAGACTGTAAATTATAATCAGTAGATTTGTGCCATACCGACTAAGCAAGTCGGGCGTTATATTCCTCTTTATATTCGGTATTATTATATTTATCAAACATGATTTCCTAAATACAATGTACACTGTCCGTGCATGGCCAGTAATTTACTTTGACTTAATCTTTCCCCTTTTCAATCCTCAAGACAAACTATTTGGTTGCAGGAT
Organism: Mactra quadrangularis; assembly: GCA_025267735.1. Lineage (NCBI taxonomy): Eukaryota > Metazoa > Mollusca > Bivalvia > Venerida > Mactridae > Mactra > Mactra quadrangularis. The sequence goes on along the minus strand of CM046303.1, from coordinate 18,197,992 downwards.
AAGGAACAATCTTAAATTTACAGTGGGGATGTAGTCATGGTTGGTATTCCTTGTCTTTTTATACTGCTCGGACTTCATTTTGCATTATCTCAGTTCAGCGTTGAATCTAATTATTTTACTTATAAGTATTTTATGGTATTTTTTTCTATTATGTACTAATAGTATGATGATTACGATTGGATTTTCGAAACGCGTTTAATGATAATGCTAGAATACGGTTTCATAATTGACCATGACTCGCACATGGCACTCAATACACATAATAGAGCGGTCTGTCATTTCACAATTATTCAAACAGAAAATTGCAATTTATCTAATTTAACAAAAAACCCAAACAAACAACAGTTCCTTCGTTTTTGTCGTCTCTGGTTTTATTTATTTTTCAAGTTGAAGTTCATAGGCGGATCCAGCCGGGGGGGGGGGGGGTCCGGAACCCCCCTAAAATTTTCAAAATGTACCCGTCTATTAGTGTATTTCTTGACTGTAAGTCATTTTTAAGTATCATGAAGCAATTTCTCTCGGTGATTAATATAGATTTAATGGTTATGTAGTTTTTATTATCAATATGTGGCATTATTTTGCAAATACATAAGTAATGTATGATGTAATGTGGTTGAAAGTTTGGACCCCCCCCCAAAAAAGTTTGGACCCCCCCTAGAAAAAAATCCTGGATCCGCCCCTGAAGTTATAACAACACAGCGCAGAAGTCTTTAGCCCCAGCAGCTTCAATTTTTTAATTGTCATTTATAGAAGAAACAAAGTTTGGAATACAGTCAACAGGCTCTGGGACAAAAGCTTAATGACAGTCATTATTGAACGCAAAAGTGTGTTTAATGACAAAAAAACAAGGTATACATAGTTACTTGAGCTTTAGAATGTAAACAGACGCTTGGTATTTTTCGTCCAGTTTTTGCAGCAGCCAAATATATAAGAAAGATTCCCATAGTGCACAAAATAGCTGTTACATTTCCTTGTCCGAATATGCCTATGTTAGCCCATGAGTTAGCGTAATTAATTACTCTGATACCTCTGCATATTTTTTTGCCGACAGTTCTCCGGGATTTGCAGTAAGGTTGATCTTTTTGCTCACTTCACTTCCATTTTCATCAATACTTGCTAGAAATGGACGAATTTCAAATGAAGGAGGATTTTGCATGTTGTGAATTTGATTCAAATTAATTCATGGTGGCATCATGTTACAAAATGATTTTAAATTGATTTGACAGAAATAAAAGGTGTTGAAGAAATTTCAAGTTTGAAAAAGCGGCTATTTCAACATTCTACATATTTCTCATTGATTTTATATGAATCAGATGCATTATGTATATCATTGCCTTTATGGGGTAATTCAATTTGAATACATGTATACCTATATTTTCTTTGGGTTTCTGTTTTCAGCCAGTATTCTGTTACAGCCAAACATCAACAGGTTTCTGGTATTAACTATGCTGACACAGACTGATCGATATCCCCAAATTAAACAATAATGTTGATATCTCGAATTTTTGCTTGTCAGCAGAAAAACCGACCAACGTGATACATCATCACACAGCTCTGATACAACTTGTTTCATCTAGACGTATTTGAGAATAATGTTCAATAAAACTGCTGCATACCTGAAATCAATAGATCCGCAGCAGTTTTACTCTCCTGTGCGAGCTAAAATCCAATAACTGCCTCCATCTAGAGAGATATTTCCTAGCTGGTGAAGCTGAGAGTAGCATGTAAAAGCATGAATAAACGGTAAGGATCACGGATTTACAGTTATCAGAAATTACATTCAGTTTGTTGTGACTAAGGTAATATTATTGTTTTACTTAACATAATTGTCAATTAGTTGTGAATTTATTATTTGTTGTACTATATATTCTGTAAGTATATTTTTCTTGTAAATTTTCGCTGTGTTTCAATTAATTATGTAGATTATGTTCGTAGTCTCGGTAAATGAAACATAATCGATTTCGCAGATTCTAATTATATCTTCACCTGCGTATTTAACTGTGTCTCTATATAGGTTATGGTTGAAACTTTTTTAAAACGTTTTTTACGATCTAACTCTGGTTTTAATGTCAGTTTTTGTAAATTTCGTGCGAAAACGAAGACAACGCTGGTGGGCGTAATTAACTTCAATTACGTCTGCATTTCAATTTTCGTTTTAAAAAATGTAAATATTTTTGTCTTATTTTGCCGTATTTGGAAGTGGGAAGTGTTTTATTGTTCTTTTTTGTTGAATCCGACTTTTATTTTATGCTCATTTAATTTAATCTTTAAACAGTCGCACGATTTTCACGCACACGCACGTGACCGGTCCGCATTTTTCACGTGAAATAAAAATTGCTGAATGAATGTTTTCAGCATTTAATGTATTTCGATTTCTAGATATGATTTTAGATTGATGTATAAATTTATGAAAATCGTGTATTTATGAAAATGACATATTTATAATGCTGTTTCGGTCTGTTTATATAATAATAACAATGATAATAATAATATATATAGAATTTTTTTTGAGAGGCTACACATTTGGATTAATCCAATCTTCTTTGTGGGCCTCTTTACTGATGCAACACTATTTTATGCAGAAAAAACCCATAGATAAGGACACGACCATGCATGTTGGTTGGTGAAAGTGGTTCAATGGGTTGGTCAAAAGGTGGTCAGAATATTACATTATTATGGTCTTCCTTGACCATTGAGTGAGAATTCACTACACGTTTGTTTCAACTGCCTTCCATAAGTAGTCATTATTTAAAATTTGCAGCCAAGGAAAGAGACTTTTGATCTGAACCAGTAAACTACTGACCCGTTGAAGAAAAGTTAAACCATTCATAATGTAATGTTATATGCAGAGAATGTAACCTGTTTTTTTTTAGAAAAAAATATTGCTGAAAATCTATGCCTTGTTATTTTGGAGGGGAGATAATAAGCAAATAAGCTGACATAAGTTTTGGTTTTTGGGAAGCCTGCATCATTTAATGAAAATCAGTTTGTGAGTGGCCTTTGTTAGGACTCTTGAGTGTAAAGTAGGGTGAAAACCACTTGCTCAACCTAGCAACATAATAGTTGGTGACTTAATGATTTGTATTCTATAAATGACGGTGAAGCTATCAGTAAGACCCAGAACTTTTGTGTACAAAGCAAGTGATTTGTGTTTAGAAATTGTTGTACAAGCATATATATAATAACAAATTATGTATTTTTCAGACACAATTAACTGTGTATGGTGTATAAATAATTAGTTATTATATCAAATACTGATCTAACAACCATGTTGGCTCTTCCAATCTTGGTGATTACTACACTATTGGTGGAAGTATCCATTGTGGAATCAAGACCTAAAGATACGGTATGTACTATCTTTATCTAGGATTTTCATCAGAATTTGGGATCCATGGTAGGTCCTGTTTTAAGGAATGGAAAAGGGGAGAGTTAGAATATTAGAATCAGGGATCATGCATAGGTCCTGTTGGGGGTGGGGGAGTATGTTGGTGCTAGAATTAGGGATCATGGGTGGGTTTTACTAGGTTTAGGGAAAAGGGGCTAAAATCAGGGATCATGGGTGGTTTCTGCAAGGGTAGGGGTTATTGGATTCAGACACCCTCTGAATTTTCTAAATTATAGAAAAACATCAGAAAGGAACTTCAAGATTATTCAAGTGTCTGTGCCTTTTCTTTGGAAAGCGTATTTTCTGCTGCAGGATGAGCCAGGAAATTATTCTGGAACTACCCCTGGGGATTTCATTTGTCTAATGAAAATGGAAGCTGGATGTAAGATTAGAATGACAAAAACTTTGAATGATATATAAATTCTGACTGAAAAGTCCAGTTTGCAAATCTCTCTTGTTCAGATTTATCAACCATAGAATATATATGTAACTTTGTTTAATTTAGATTTTGTGACTATTGATTTCGTATGAGAACATTTATTCTGTTCCTCTATGTTAGAATCACAGGCTGCCAGTGTAAGAGAATCCCCCTTATTTTTATGTACAAATAATATATGTGTATATAATAAATAAACTTTGAGGCGGGAAGCTCTTTCACACAGACAGCCTGTGGTTTGCATAATGTCATGCTCAAGATTATGCTTGGTGTTCACAATCTATTTCATCAAGTTTGATTTTACTTTCTTTCAAAGCTCTTCGATTTCTCATTTATGGTATTTATGAACACATGAACATGTCAAAGCTTGGTCTTGTAAAATTGAGGACTAGTTTTAATAATTAATGATGATGATGAATCAATAAGTAATGCTTAAGTACTTTTAAATGCTGTGTGATGTTTAGACCAACTATTTATGTACATAATTATGCAGACATTCTGAAAAATGTTTTGACATTACTGGACATTCGGTCCAGTGATCGCGTAAGAATCACTGGGCCAAATCAGATTTCACTGGACCGTAATAAATCATCAAAATATCATGTCATGACTTATCATTACTGTTTTCTGGTTGTTAATCAGTCATTATTTTAACTTTTAACTGTCAACTGAAGATGAAAATCAAAATTAGTTCAATACATACCAATAAGTAAGATAAAGGGCCGATGGATGTCCTCATTTTATTTTAAAAAATAAAATTTTTAGGACTGGCTACGACAATTTTTCCTTGACTGAATGGAATTTTTCTGGTCAATTCTGTCGGACCAGCACTCTTGGGAATGTCTGCATATGTACAATTGAAATGTCTCACTGAACATTTGGTATGAACATTCATGCAACATTTTTAAAAATACATGCGTGAAGTCTAGCATTTAAGTCAGTGGACAACTATTCTTCATCCTTCTTTACTTGTGTTTAGTTTAACTACTGATAGTTTTGTGCTGACCTATTGATATTTAGCTGAAATATTTAGCCAGAAATATAGTTGGATCTGTCTTTCTTTTTGGATCGAAGCTTATAATTTGTAATTTTCTGGTCTTCAGAGTGTTTGCATTTTTAGTCTTATGATTGAGTTTTTCTGTCTATGCATTTATTGTATGTGACCTTTTCCTGGTGCTAGCCTTATGAATACCACAACTCTTCATAATTAAGCCTTTCCTTTGGTGACATTTATTCTGTTAGTCAGTAGGTCACTCATAATTATCTGTCTTTAGGCTGACCTTTAAATCCTGGCCTAGTTCTGGGTACTAAAACTGTCTTCATGTTCTTTAACAGTATAGACACATGCTTGCTGATGACCTGAAGCCATTTCTGACCCAGATCTTTATGCCAATTTTCTAGGATTTTTTTTGGCTTAGTTCATTAGGTACATAATGAATATTTTATTAGGCTTTACTTTATTCTCTTGTAATCCATAGGCTATGTCATATGGTACTAGAATCTGTATACAATGAACCTAAGCAATAAACATTTGTATGTCTTTTTAATTAAACTTAGACATTTTCTTACTTATTTTTAGTCAAAATTTCATTGGTTTTTGTTGATCTAGCTATCTTAGCTATCGTGGATACATGTTTAAACCAAAAAGAAGTCAAACTAGCGTATTTATGGGACAGAAAAAAATTGTATAATGATTACACTGGATTTTTTTGAGCACAAAAGTAAGAGTGGAACACTAGTAAATTAACTAAAGTTTGAGATTATTGTTTTTTTCATGGGCACAAGCTACATTATTGTTGTTAGTATTTTTACTCAAATCATTAATGCTTTTATTCTATTAACTTTTTATACTCAATGCTATTTTATTGTTCCGATCTCCCCATTATCAAAAACTGGTAAAAATCGTCAATTATTATTATTTATTATCAGATATGGATTACATTACCATGGTAACTGTTTGTATCTAAGTAAATATCTGTCATAGAATATGTTTTTATCATTTCTCCTATCTCCATGCTCATAAAAATCAAATTTATTTCACAAATATGAGGAATGTAATAATGTTGATATTCAGGTTTCTATGTCGTTAAATCTGATAAATTGTCTACAGTATAATCTCTGCAAAGTGGCCTTCTACAGAACAAATCCCCTGCAAAGCAACAGCATTTGATATTTCCCTTTGGTGGAATTTTATTTGTATTTGATCTCTGCAGAGCAATGCACTTTAGTCCCTATTAATGGGTGTTGTTCAAGAGAGGTTGTACTGTAGTGGTTTGATATTCACTGTACAGTAAAAACTCTGAAAACCGGACCTGGCGCGGACTGACCAAAAAGTCCGGTTTTCAGAGGATTCCGGTTTTCAGAGGTTTATACAGAATCACTAATTAAACATAGCTATGGGTTTGTTGGGACATTTTCCTACATTAAATGGATGGCTCAGCTATATCTTAATTTATTTTTAATTAAAGTTTGGTCAATTTTGGTTTGGCAAGTGTAAATTTACTGAGAAAAAAGAAAATTAAAATATTGTAACTTTTCTTAAGTTTCATGTACATGTTATCAATGGACTTTAAATGCATTCAAATAAATTATTGATAAATATGGATGCTATTCTCATTAAAATGAATGCATATTATCACATAACAACAGTAACAACATCATATAAACTATTTTCCAATATCTTACTCAAAATAAAAAAGATAGACATCATTATTGTCTTACAACTAACAAACTTTAGTAATTTTGAAATCAAACATGTAGCCTTTTTATTTGTATAAAAACAATATTTGAAATTAAAATATTTTCACAAATTATGTCTGTACAACAATACATGATTATACAAAACAAACATTACAAACATCCTAAACAATGACAACAAGTGTTTTTCACACCTGTATAGATAAAATGCTTGGATATTTAATTAACAATTGACATCTGCCAGGGATTATGATTAACTAACTGTTACAATACACAGAAAGTTGACACTTGGTGTCCGGTTTTCAGAGGATTTTTTATGCATATTTATCATTAGAAGCCATGGCAAAAGGTCTAGTATTCGGAATTCAGAGTTTCCGGTTTTCAGAGGATATTTTTCAATGCATTTAATAGGGGAAAATATGGGACTTTAAAAATCGTCCGGTTTTCAGAGGATTCCGGTTTTCAGAGGGTCCGGTTTTCAGAGTTTTTATTGTAATTAATAAATATTTATGGGAAAATATGATAATAGATAGGGTTATATTGAATATTGATTTCCATAGTAAAGTCTATAAATTTAGCTAGAATTTCAGTATTTTTGTTCATACCTATTTCGCAATACTGTAGTTGATATACAAGAGAAATATTTTCCATGACAGTAAGGTTAAATATTGATTTTATAGAAAAATCTGTGTGAATTTAGCAATTAACAGTTTCAATCTTCATGTACTTAATATTCAGGGCACTGAATGTGGATCAATTTTTGTTATTTTACTTCATTGTGGATGCTTGCAATAATCAGTAACATATGGCATCTGGATCTTTTTGTTTGATTTGGCTTTCATATCAATCAATACAAAAAATCAATACAAATACATTGGTGACGAAAGACAAGCTTGAGTGACTTTTAATGAATATAATTTTAGCATCATTATGAGGGCTGATTACCATACTTCATTGGTTGTTAATATAAAATGTGTTCATTATTTCCCTATAATGTGACAACAATATTTAGTCTAATAAGGAACATATGGGCAGGTCTTAGCTTTATTTGTAGTAAAATCAGTCTATACAACATATGTTTGTCAATTTCTTATCATTGGTTATGCTTTTATGGTTTCCTAGTTCTGTTCACTTCTGTAAAAAATTATTGATTTATAGAGATTTATGTATAAGACAATCGTAATGTCATACTGTAATGAAATTCTTTTTGCTTGAGGTTAGTATCAGATTATATTGTGGGTAATAGGTTCAAGTCCGTTTTACAAAAAAACCCCATAAAACATGTTTTTAGAGTGTTAATGTTTTTTTACCAAACAATATATTTTGAAACTATATTACTCATATTGTGACAAACTCTGCATCGTCCATCTTTTTTTCTTATGGTTAAAATAAATTATTGTTTGAGTTGAACTATTGAACTTGCGGTAAATGGAAAGCTATTTGGGATAAGATTGACCATCCATGTCTTGGAGTATTGTGACCATACTAATCAGAACTGCATTCTGTTTATGGTAGTTACAAACCTGTTCACATGAAAAATTTATTCAACTGTCTGTGGTGTATACATAAAGCCTACTGATTTAAATTTTCCAAACAGTAATTCTGTACTCCCTTTCGATAAAAGAAGATATCTGTGTTTATGAACCAGGATTATGTATCAGATATCAAGTTTTTAAATCAGCAGGGTTAATGTGTGCTCCCCTGACAGTTGAATGAAATTTACCAATATCTCTAGCTTATTAAATTCCCAATAAAATGATAGGGCTCGACATAAAGGGTTGTCCTGTTGCCCCTGACAGCCTATATCTTGGCTTGGACAACATGTTTCTGCTATTTAAGATATTATTTGGGCAAGTTAAAAATAAAGCTGGCTGTTCATTTGGGCAACTTAGTTTAAAAATTAAGGTCTAGCACTGAATGATGGTAATGAAAGATGTCTTGTCAGGATAAAACTCTTCTGTTTCAAAGACTACAATTTTATAATTTTATATTTTACAAACCCTTTTCCATGTAGAAAGTGTACTCTCCACCATTAAAGCTATATTAAAGTCAAGGGAGTACAAGTGCCTTATTGTAACTCTGCTACATTAATGTAAAAGTGGAGTGCATACTTTGAGACATGGAAAGGTTGATTAACATAGGTTAATGCGTTGAATATACAGTTTTCTCTCTCTTTTCTTTTTTGTTTTCTCCAGTCTGGTTTAATAGCATAATAATGATTGTTGTTGAAAAGTCATACCATTTTGGTTAAGACACATTATTATATGTACAGACACTGTGAGACGTTCATTTCTTGATGAAAGATGTCCATAGTGTATGACAGATTTTGTCTTTATCCCAGCTTGCAGAATGCCTGTCTGGCTATTTTGTTTGTGTTTATGATTTCTACCAGTATGTACTGCAGATTTTGTCTTAAGTCCTTACATTAGTTCTGTCTGTCTGACAGTTTTAATGCATAAAGTTAGCATGTGGTTGATTTTTTCACAGTTGGATATACAGCTTTTTCAAATTGGTCTAATGAAGTGTCTGACATTTTGTTCTTACGGTGTCTGTAGCTAAATAAAGTATTTACCTTAACAGTCTACATGTACATGTATTACAAATATTGTCTGTGCAGCCATAGGTCCATACACATTAATTATGTACTCCTATGTTATTCCGTCTGCTGTTTTATCACATTGCTTTATTTGCTCATTATTGTTTTAATCTTGGAGACCTAAAGGTTGAATTCTCCTGATATGAAACTATGTTTATGACCACAGAAAATTTCTCAGAATATTTGTATCTAATTGTTCATTATATTTTTAATGTTCTTAAGGCAGAAAATTGAACATTACACTATTTTTATATCAAAGGGAGATAATAACTATTTTTCATTAAATGTTTTCATTTACAATTTAGCAATGGAATGTTGTTTTACTTATCTAATGCATTCAAAATAATTAAAATGATGTAATGAATGAAAAATATAATGCTTTGTAATCATTCATCAGCAAGAATGTTAACGTCCATATATATAGGCATTATAAGGGCACTCTACAGTCTATCTTAAATGAACTATCTGGTAATTTGCATTTAAATGACAATAATAATGATATTGACTTTTTAATTAACTCAGATGGGCAATCCCTGGGTCTTCTCTGAGAGCCTCCAAACAGATCTTAATTATGCCATGCAGAATAATGGGGAGATTCTTTTATTTACCTTTCACTGTCTTTTGTATATGTCAGCATACATTTAACTCTTGCTATCAGCCAGTTGCATCAACTCTGGCTCTTAGAGACGTCAGATTTACTAAAGCCATTTTATGATGTTACTGTTGGAGGCTGCCATTTTGAAACTTGCTCCATTTAGAATACTGTAAAGTTCTGCTATTGGTACCACAAAATGGATGATCCTACGAGAATCAGTCTTAATAAAGAAACTATTTTGTTCTCAAATTTAGCATTTTTGATTTAACAATTATCAAAAATCGCCTGATTTTGTAATGACCAGATGGCCTTTATAGTGGAAGTTTAGTGTATTGATGTGTAATGTAATTTTGAATGTCATTCCTTACAAGGATATTCAAATGAAAGTTCAACTCTACATGACCTATAGAGGGAAACCATAAGAGCCTCTGTATAAGTTTTAAGTCATGGAGCGTTAAGCAGTCTGAAATTGGAATCAAACACGAACCAGACTTTTATCTATTATTTATCCTTTATGCTGGTTCCCTGTGGTAATGTTTAATGATTTCTGTTTGTTTCCAGGACAGTCATTGGTTGGTCTTTATCTCAAATTACTGCCTGGATTTTATCATCAACTCATTTACATAATAATGTGATTACTGTGTGAGGACATGCTGATGTCAACATTTAGCTCATGTACCATACTGAATGTTAAACTTGTGTTCCATAATTTCTAGAACTAACCTAGTCAATATTTATACAGGGTTTTACACTGTGTCAACACAATTTTTCAGGTTATTTTACGGCGTCCAGCTCACCTAACCTAGCTCTCCTGGACCCTTGTCTATAACCAGTACTCACCTACCCTTCCACAAGGCCAGAAACTTCTCCATACCTTATTAATGGAGGAAAACTGGCATTACTGTCAAATTTTCATGGAAAGGTATAACCTCCCTGTTGTGATTCGAACCCGTTCCCCCATCGGGACACTAGATTCGAAATCCAGGCGCCCTACCAACTGGGCTATCATTAACCTGTTATTTCCAAGACAAGTTTTTTCCATCTAATGTAGTTTTTCTGTATGGATTGTACAGCATTAATCCACTAAACATTAAGGAAATGGTTTGTCTATAAACTGAGTCCATTAGGACATTAATGGTTACGATTACAAATGTACATTGGTCATTATGAACACTTCTCAGAAACTAGGGACAAAAAATTGCATTGAATAATTTCCATTGTGTTGTCATATATACCAATTTTGTGTGATAAATGTATGACATTAGGTTCCTTGGAAAATATACTTCTTGACTTAATCTATAATTTCTGTCTGTTGGTTTATTACAATGACAGTATATTGTCTTATTGATTTGTCTAACTATGTTGACACAGACATTATGTGATGAAAGTTAATTTGTTTTACTTTTTTGTCAACACAACACTCATACTTTGTATCATAAGGCTAGGACAAAATATGGGCCTTATTAGTTGCTTAGTGTATTTTTCCTTATGTTTGACACCAAGCTTTTTTAGAACTTTTGTTTGTTACGATATTTGCTTCATTCTTATTTGTGTTCTAACCAGTTCTTACTTAACTATTTGAGCTGTTGACAACATCATAATCTTTTTACCTGTGAGTTGTTTTCAATGTAATAAAAAAGTTATAACATTATATTATGTAGGTTTCATGCTGTTGCATGCTCAATGACTTTTCAACCAATACTCCTGGTTATTTGTCAGCAGTTATCTGCCTGTCAACTTCTTTACTGATTACAAAAAAGTAAAATGAAATCATACCACCCTCACATCACAGGTATAAATTAACAGTTATGTTTAGTGTAGCAATTGCAAGTACTTCTCTCACTCAAGGATATTACCAGAGTACTTGACTGGATAATGGAACCTGAGTACCCTTTAATCTTTAATCATATGACTTACCACTGGATCACTGCTCCTATATAAATCCTGATTAAAATTTTATATATTCACAATGCCTTAAATTTTCTAAAATACTAGCCCAATTTAATATTTTATATGGTAAAGGGTAAAATTATCAGTTAGCCTGACTGTATGAAATTAGTGAAAAGTAACTAGCCCAAATCAATTTTCTTCAGTCCTGTCTTCAGGCTAGTTGGTTAAGGCTTTGACTATATTTAGATAAAACAACATGCTGCAGTATTATTACACTCTATAGTGTGACAATATGAACCTGAGCTTGAAGTACCTAATTATAATAATTACACACTTCACTTACATTAAATCGTGAGTTTCTGTATGCTTTTACATTGTATACCGTTATACACATGTCTATAACAACCTATGTGACTATAAATCAATTTTGTAAAAGTGGCATGTTATTGTATTTTTAATTTTGGACACATTAGTTTTGGGAGACACAAGTAAGTTAGCAATATAATGGCACAGTTTAAAAGTATTTATTCTTATGAAAACAAAATTATTTGTTGAGTACGTGTATTTTGCCGAAAGCTTCCGATAAAGCGGGATTTACAAACGAAGACCAAAATAGTCTGTAAATACTGAGTTGAATATATTCTTGCATAAAGGTCAAGCTCAGGTTAATGCTGTTGGACTATACCAAAGCTCTGAAAGCTCTGAATGAACAATTTATTCAAAGTCTATTGAAAGAAAAACTGAAAATTACCAAATGTATCCCACTACAACGATGTGTAATGACCATAGCTGAGGACAAACAAAGCCCCGGTTTAGCGCAAAACAGTTGTAACTCACTCTTTTTTTAATATTAAGTTACAACTGTTTTGCACAAAGCCCACAAAATGTAAAAATATGATGATGGAGTGGATTTTCCAAGAAGTAACATTGAACTTTTAAAAATATACTATCTCTAAATGAGTTGTTGTCCCTGCTGCTGCTGTTACACAATCGTACATATCTAAATTATACACTTAAACTAATCTTGTGGTTCATAAATATTTTATACCATTCTTTGCATAGAAAATTGCTGTTGTTGCAAATATAGTAGAATGATTTAACAGATACATCTCCACACAGTATTCTCTGAGGACCCTTAATGTGTTGTTTATAAAGTAATTTACATTGACGAATTCAGGAAAGAAGTGGGTGGTGGAGCTGAAATAGGTTCTATATATTCCTGTAAAATACCAAAATATGAGCAAAAAAGTTAAAATGGAGGGATATTCTAAGTGAAATTACTATGGGATGTTGGCTCTCAAGACCTGTAATTATGAAAGCACTTGCAAAAAGTATGAATAAAAATATATTTCTGTTGTTTTAACCCATGTGAGAGATCTAAATGGTTGGTTGCACCTCTCTAAAGATATTTCTGGAACTGGCACTGTATTTGTATGCTAAAACTCTCTGGACTCAATTTATTTCAATGTAAAAACAGAAACTGAAACATGTCAGACAAAAGAGAAGTGTTCTAAATTCTATTACACTTTTATTCCTGTGATGCTGCATGTTTTCCTTATAAAAGATACATCTAAGTATTGAATGTTAGTGTTTTACTTCAAGAGATAATGTACTATTTATTTCTCATTGTTTCATGACACTCTCACTAGGTCTTGACTTGGGATCAATATAAACTGACTAATGCAGTATGTAATAGGTAAATTACTTGTGTCATGCAGAGTAGTACATGTCAGCATGCATTTTACAGTAAATTATTCATTTAAATGCTAGTGTTATAGACAGTAAATGCTTCTAAATGCATATCATTGTGTCAACACAAAACAAGTTCACATCCTTCTTTATTTGCATGTAGTTAGACTAGTTTTGTAGTGACACATTGGTGTGCATCTAGATGATATAATATAGATAGCTGTAAGGATACATGCAAGTCTTCTATAAAACTGTAAATGAACTTAGGTTGGATGACTCAGGTTCCAGAAAACTGCTTGAAAGCAATCTGCTTTAAAAATTTTAATTTGCTAAATTTTGTTAACATACTTGTACTCAGGGCTCTACAAATATTTTTGAAGCAACTCACCCTGCTGGACGAGCAGCTTTGAATTTTCACTTGTCCTGCTGCAATTTGAACTTGTCCTGTACTTCACTGAAGGAAAATGCAACCAATTGTGAACTTGTATGAAGCAGTAACCAACATGTTATTTTTTTTACCATATATGATGGCCATTTCTAGGAATGAAAAGCAATTTAATGATGTTGTTTTCAGATTGCAAGTAATGAAATATGCTTAATTTGTTGTGTTTTCCATATTAAAGACTATGTATTTAAAACTTGAAATTTGATTATTTTGGCTTGAAATTGTACTCGTCTTACAGGACGAGTTGGTATTCTGGCAGTGCTAGTCAATTTCTTATCTTAATTACGAGCCGACAAGTGGAGTTGTTGAGTCCTGGTTCTATAAGTTGATAAATACAAAGTTCTGTTATTACCCCATATCATTTGACTACTGATATCTATCTGTTAACTCCGTAGGGAATCTTTCACTCTGTTTATTGTGCAGGACAGAGCTATTACACTATTGTAGGTAGCTTTATACTCTTGGGTTAGGTAAACTAATGGCAGGTACATTTCTTTTTCTAGGATGTCAGCGATATCCCTTGAGATTCAAAGCCTGGATCATCTTGCTCCTCTAGTACAGATCCTACCATTGCAGCATTGCTCTTACCAAATATCTTTCATTTGTTTAGATTTAATTACAATTTGTATAGATTCCTAACATATGGCATGTAAAAAATGCTAAATATAATACATTATTTTGTAGTAAATATGTGAAACATTGCAATTGTATAAATCATAGCTATAGTTACTGCCTCAGTAAACAATGATATTAGTCTACATAAAAATTAATCTAGGCATATCAAACTGTTATGATTAAGGGTGTGTTCTTACATATAATACTTTTTGGCACTTGATTTTATGACAGGCAAGTTTCTAATTACATCACATTATACATAAGGTAGTTAGTGCACTTGGCATATAATTCAATAGAAGAAATTTCATCCTAAAACCATCCAAAAAAGCCATCTTGCTTTCAGATACACTTAATTTCCCCAAAACCTTGTTTTGAAAGTTTCATACCCCTTAGATTTTTGTTTTTTTGTTATTTGTTTGTGACGTCTTTTTTATATCATAAGTTTAAAAATCTAAAAAAATCTCCCTCTGCTTTTAGGCTGCGTGGGAGGTCTGTGTTTTTCACTGTTGCTGTTTCTGATATGTTTTTAGACTCCTTTTTCAGTCTATTTATTTTCTGTCTAAAACTGATTGCAAGGCTGCACACATAACAAAAATCTTTCGATCCATTGTAGCAGAAATACAGTGGAGAATAAAGTCTTATTTTAATAATATGTAATGCTATTAAAGTTTGATACTGTCTGAATGATGATGAATGGATGTTTTCAGTGTGTATTTGATCATAGTACCATACCTCCCCATACCTAATCTGATTGAAACCTGATCTAATATTTTTAGCTCACCTACTTGCTAATTTAAGATCTGGGTATTTGGTTGTGAGGGTCATATTCAGGTGACCTTTTCTCATTATATTATTCATGACACAATCATTATGTTTAGTAACTGGTTTAGAACGTCTACGTCATGCAACTTGAAAATAGCCATCCAATCACAGTCTGTAAATAACACCACTGTCAAATTAGCTTGCCAACCTAAAAATAGAAATTATGAAATCAAGATGCTATTAATAGTGTTTCTTCTAGATAAAAGCTATGCATTGATTGGTCCACACAAAGTCATCTCAATGTGATCCTCGGAGTGACCATAAGAGATCCTATACCAAAGCAGTCTACAGGAAATCTGTTTACAGAGATGGCCCTGTACCAAGACAAATAGACCTCTGGTAGGAAAAATAATATGTCTCATACATGTAGTGCCTTTAATGATTACTGCCTACATCAATAGAAATTGATTTCTAGACAACAAGTTCCTGGATTGATTACTAACTGTATTTTCTTGTAGAGCTAGATGACTCATTTTGCATGCAACATTGCATGAGTTCAATGGTTCTCCAATCTGAATGCTAATCATACGATTTACTCTCTCCCTCTTCTCTCTCTTCTCTCTCTCTCTTCTCTTGGAATAAAAATCACATTTTCTGGAATATGATGCACATTTATAGCTTTCAATGGAAGTATAGCATCTATTATGTCTGGCTGAATGATTTTATTCAGTACAGAACGTGGGAACTTTACAGAAAAGCTGTTGTACATCACTTTTTCATAGAATTTACTTTTTGCCATATTTGTCTTTAGAAGTACCAAATATTGTCAGAATAATGTGTTTATAAAGCCCATAAATTCACATGTACTTGTTTGGTCTGTTTAGGTCTGTAGTTGCACTTAAACACTGAAAGGTTATGTTGTGCTGAAAGCAAAAGAATATAATAAAAAGGTAATATAGTTTAGATCAAATGTAAATGATGCACCATCTCAGCTGTAACATGATAATGTACTCAGTCTGTAACTAGATCAAACTGGTAGAAAACACAGAAAAACATAAATGTTTGTCTTTTATTGGGATAGACTGATCACATATTACTATACTTTACTAAAATGCAAGTTGCCTTTTAGACTCAATGTGCAGTTTGGCCTTTAATTTTGTTGAGCACAAGCCCAATTTTATCAAGTTATACAGTAAAGGGCAAGATTTTTACCTAGCTTGGCCAAGTGAAATGACTGATTTTTACTTGCACAAATTAATTTTCATGAATCCCAGGCTTCTGGCTGGTAATTTAAGGTGAATAAATGCAGAGTATGTTACTGATTAAGCTATGGGAGCTGTACAATGATGTGTTTTTAAAGTAACTCGGTCTCTTTTTAGTTTGACTTGAAACAAAAATAAAATAACTGGTGTAGCTGAGTGGTTGGACTGGTACTGTTTGAATAGCTAGATGGTATTCAAATTTTAAATGTAAGAACCACATTCTCTATATGTCACCGTATATATGCTTAACAATAAGATTGCTTATTTCACAATAAATGTTCTGCAAAATGTTTGAACAAATTAAAGAACAAATAACCCATGTGAGCAATGTGAAATATTGTATATAATGTAGGAGGTTATTATATAATTTTCCAATTTTCTAATTGATTATACAATGTACTGAAACATGACTAAGTTAATAAAATCAATTTCTTAAGGTTGGTGAATAGAGATACAGAAATAGCATGCAATTAGATCCTGGGGTTTTAATTATCATAAGTTTTCTGATTACTTAATATCCCTTGAGGTTTTCTATTGCATAATTTAGGTTTGGTTTTTTTCTTAGAAAATTATGAGTATTTAGCAGTTTGGATCTTAATTTAGAAGTAGATATAATGCAGAGTTATGTGTTATGTTTAAATTACCAAAACAGAACAGCTCTGAACTAAATTTTTATTTTGTTAACACAGGTTAAATTTATACAAAGTAACAACATGTGATGTAATGATTAATAATTTTACAGAAAATTTTATTGGTATAGAGGTACAGAGAATACCATAAACATTCTATGTATTATTGAATGCTTTTATGTACAAAACACAGCCAAAAATTGAACAAAAACTTGTATTTAAAAAGTTAATAATTTTCACAAATTCTTTTGGCAGAATATTTAAAGTGGAGAAAAACAAAACAGAAGAAGTCTACTCCTACCTTAAGGTCACACAAAGTGGTTAAAAATAGATTCCCGGAAAGCTGGGCCATTTAATTTACTTAACCAAATTGTATAAAGTTTTAATGGTATACATAGTATTCAAACAACAAAATGTTACAGAAAATCATTTCTAAGAAAAATTCATCATATCTTATACATGTAGTTGATTTAGTAGACATCTGAATGTACTTTTTTTCGATACATTGTATTTGAATAAATACTATTCTTTATAGCAGTTCAAGAGATCATTAGAGCTATAGGGTCTGATTCTATTCAGATGATATAATTTCTAGTCATAGATATTTCCACTGTCTGGGTGACACAATCAGTTTATACCAGTGGGTGGTATATAATATTTTATATGATTCAATGTTTTTACTACAATATTTCATTGTTTATTCTAGTCTGAGAACTTTTAGAATTTCTTGTCAATACATCAAATAGTCGGAACATTGGAACTATTGATTCTTATACTATTTTGAATTTCCTGGTAGGAAATATTGAATAGAAATATATACCATAGAGCACAGCTGGTTTATTGCTTCTTTTGGTCCAGAAAAGGAATAATATTACTTTTCATTAATTTTGTTTTATACACAGGGTGGATCTGTAATACTTTTCTGAAAGGGTTTTAACTGATGATTGTTTTGGAAGGAATGGATGTAGCTTCAGATAGATTCAGTCTCTGATGTCCCTTGTAGACACCTTTGGGAGGGAGAGAATTGAGAGAGTGGGGGGTCTCAAATATAATATCTGATCCCATTTTCAAAGTTTATTGAGGTTTTTTATTAGGTGGGTTCTTGTTATGTACAACAAACATTTAAACATTTTAATAAAACTTTTACATTGGATTTCTTCCCATGAGGTCACCTTACAATACATGGAAAGCTACTTAATTTAAAGGAATATATCCAGGAAGCATACTGTGTACTCAGTGGACTGAAGCAGCTTGATATTTGACTGAAAATCCTTGAACCATTCATTGGGTGTTTACTGATTCATAACACATTTTGACTGGTTCAGTTGTTTCATTAAGCTAAAGCTTTATCCAGCTGGCTTTCGTATTTTGGGATCAGGAAGCAAACTGCAAGGAGTAATTGATATGAGTTGTTAATTTTGAACATAAAAAGAGCTTTAAGTTGATTATTGGGCTTACTTAATATTTCTTAATCTGACAAAAATCAAACACATGATTTTAAATATCATTTGTATACATTTGGTTAGTTAAAAAGTAATGCTGTTACTGAAGTGTGTTATGTATTAATCTCTCTGGTCAATTCCCACTTGCTATACCAAGCTCATTATTTTTAATGCAAATTAGTACTTTTGGTCTCCTTTCTTGTCTTGGAAAATCTAAAGTTCTAGCAATTAATCTACCAGTATTATTTTGAAATGTTTCTTGCAAAAAGATAAAAGTTGTTAAAAATTTAGCCTACTTTAACCTTCCAATCTATGAATAGTAAATGAATTTATTTCAAATGAAAATTGATTTTTTCCTCTCTTCTGTTTGGTTCACTCTTTCACTCTCACTTGGTATAGCTATAAGTAACATTGGTTTTGTATTGATTGATGATCTAAGCTCTCTGAGTATTACTCATTCTACTATCAAAATGGTTCTATGAGTATTTCAGACTACATTATCTGAGACTCATCATTTGATTTACTGATGTGTCACACATTGATATACAGATAAGTTTTGTTATCAAAAACCACCTTGCACGACTCCACATTAGAAGTTGTCAGATTGCTCCTGACCACCTGTATTTTGGTTTCGGGCAATTGTTACTGCTAATAATCTTGGGTTTGGGCAAGTTATTTATGTAGCAGGTTGTCCAACATGGCAACCTACTTGAAATATTAGTGTACATTGTATAAGCATACAATGGTATTGTTAAATGATACGATTTTTGACAATGTTTATGTCCCAAATGCTTGATTTGAAAAGAAGAAAGTCCCTTTATTAAGACTATTCCACTATTAAGACCATTGATTTTGATGGTCTTACTAGTGGAGCTTTACTGTACATTGAAACTATAAATTAGGCTGTTGTTGACCTTCATGATAGGCCTACCATGACAAATACAAGACTTCAGTTTTGCAAACATTTTTGTATTTTAAATATAAACACAACAGGAAGTTCACTTTCAAGTAAACAAAGGAGAAAGATAAAAAATTGACAGTTAGGTTATAAAGTTGGGAAGGTTATAAAGTTAGGAAGTATATATTTCCAAACTATTTTTAGCAAGACTGTGAAACAGGCGAAGCTATAAGCGGCATTTCAGAATTGCGATATTGAGTAGTGGTCCATTTTTCCGCATGCCAGCAAATAGTTCAATATTAAAAACTCGATACATAACTGCCTTTATCTTGCATTCACACATATTTCATAAAATTCATTGCGACATCAAATCTCTTCAATTTTGTGAACAATTAAACTATGTTAGAAAAGTAATAACTCGACTGGTTACCGCGGATGTATACATGTACATCGATTTCATTCATGAAAAATTATGAATGAAAATATTTTACTCGTCCCCGTATCAAGCACTATAGTCACGTGATTAACAATTCAATAACCCTGGAAAGACTCGATCAAACGCTATACTTTGAATTTGTAAGAACGGTTAAATTTCACAATAATATAAACAGTGGAGTAAATGTTTTATTTCTGTGTAAAAAAATAAACAAATATTGAATGACACAATATGCTAGTTGTGAAGTAGTCTATACGCCGTGCAAATTCGTTCCTTTTAGACTGTACAGCGTAGGAATAAATTCCCAGAGTTAGATGTAAACATGACAGGAACGCTGACATTTAGACAAAATGTGCTCGTAACAAAATTGATAAAAACTTGCGTTAAAACTGGATTTAAACATTAACATTCAGCGAAAGTGTACGGAATTAACTAATTCACATCTAGGATTAGGATTTAACATCGGAGGATACAAATTTACTGGAATGTAGATGATCAAAATATGCGAACGTCGCGAAAACTGGTTACGAAACATACTGGATAAACAAATATTGATTTGAGCTCAGAATCCTAGTTCATAACCTACATATATGTGCTTATGTGTTCTGTGTGTTGCCCAGAACACTAGTCATTGTGTGCTTTATGGCTAGAGACATGCATCATGCTCACTAAACAGGAAACATGGAACGCAGAAAAATTAAACATGAATTACAAGGTAACTTCTGATTTAAACTGTAGTTATTATGTGTAATATACCCCGGCCCGTTTCAATATTAGCTGGGGAGGGGGGGGGGGCTATTGCATTTACCGGTACGTAGTAATTCACCTGAACTAGAAATACCAGTATTAGAATTTTCAAAAATGTTTTACTGTGTATTCACAACGTATCCAAACCGTCCAAAGTTTATTTATAGAAGACAAGACTTAACATGCCCTGATAATATGTAAGACCATTGAGTCTATTTTTAGAATTCCGGGAATTAGCACGCTTTGTTTACAATTGGAGTAAATGAATTGAAGTAATATCCCTCAACGTTTTAAGCCGTGCCGAGTCTATTTAGAGAATATCAAGATTTGCGTGACACGTGAATGATACCTAACATTTAGACCTTTTTTGATTCATTTTATGGAACTTTCTGGGCTGATGAAAGTACACCGAAAAAACAGGTGTTGTCCAGGATTTGTTCGGACTACGAACATAAAACAGCATTATTATGGTAGACTCTAGAACTGTTCCTGTCTATTTGACATATAGGGACTAGCCCCAATCTTTGAGCAAACCGAAATATTCCTCTATAAATAAGAAGGGTGTTAAGCTAACAGCTATGTTTATGAGGGGCATGACTTAAATCTGTCTCAGTGGATACTGGTTACGCCTCTCGGCTGATTGGATACAGATAATCTTGGTTTACGATAAACCCGATCCAAAATTCCTAGCTGGAGTAATCGCTTATAAATTGCTATCGCTTATAAATATGCAGCAAATCTGTTCACAAAGACGTGCGTGAAATATATCAGTACGTGTGGTTTTTAGCATGAACCACAATTTAGGAGAGCATCTATTCTGCAATGTATTAAGAAATAAATTAATGAAAATAATGCACTTAGAGTGCCCATCAATGGCAGAATTTTTATTGCAGTACTATAAAATTAAAAATTATTACAATTTAATTAGCTCTGTCAGCATTTGTAAATAAAAAAGGAGGACGCAAGTAAAAGAAATCATGAACTGCTTCTACCATCAGATTCTGACGACTCCAATGTGTAAATAAGTGATCTTATTTTAAGTTCATGATATTTTGTCTTTTATCGGGGCTACTGTCCCCGAACACCCGCTTTTTCATAGTCATCGTCAATACCGACACGTTGAAGACACAGGGATTCATAACGATAACCATTTATACCTATATCCATGGCTGCCCTAATTGTGGCATGTACCCATTAAATAAAACCCTCTTTTGGCTTCAAAGTTTGCATTGCATGTCTATGGAAAGTATGTTATGAATTTTAAAAAAATTCAGAATTTTTGGATTTGCGGAGGTTAAAATCTATGCTATTTTAAAATCACAAACAAAATTTGAGTAAATTCCATCCGATAGTTATTTAGATATTTCATTGGGTCCAGCTTTATGGCAAAATACCTATAAAATGAAAACATTTTGTATTTTTAATGTGTATTTCACAATTCATGTTGTTTCATTTCAATTGGTGATATTGTTCTCTACCTCATGCTGTTGCGTTGTCCTTTTTTTCAAAAATGTACATACTGCAGGCTGATCCAACAATTGTTATCAACTTCATTTATGATAATTTCTACAGCATACCTTAAAAGTAACTCATATTAGCAGAACAGTTCTGTTCTGTTTATGATAGCTATGAAAGTAAGATTACAAAAACAAGAATTATTTGAAATTTCTTTTTTCCATTTTTGAATCATCTAGCTTGTGAATTATGATTTTAATTTTTTCTTCACGTGTTCAACATGATTTTGATATTTTACTTGAAGTACAATATTTTGTTATTATAGACAGGATGTATGAAATCATTGTGTTGACATTACTGAAAATCATTATTTCTATTGAATGAGGAAATAAGACTTCTCACAGCTCTTCATCAACTAGTAATTATACAAGTCCATTGATCAGTGAGTTATAAGAAAATGTATGCCAATCTTTCTTAAAAACCTCTTAATCATCAGATTTGATTTATACCTAAATTAATGACTGGTTATACGTGAGACGAAACTAAAGCTTGAACTATTGATGGTTGTTTGAGCCTTCAACACAGTCTTGCTTCAGTGCTTTTCAGCACTTTGATTACTTGAAGTTTTATTTGCCCAGCATCAATATTTAAGCATATTTTATTAACTGAAGTGTGTTCAATCAGGGAAATAGTTTATAACATTGATTAAGTCATCCTTGCTTCAGGTTCTGTGTATGTTCTTTATCCTTCCTGAGCTTTATTGACCTGCTAAATGTATTTTCTTATTTAATGCCAGCCAGCATAGCTTTCATGTTTATGTTAGAAATGAAAGTGACTATGTCTGTTTTTGTCTGTATTTTGAATGCAGGTCATTGAAACAAAATCAATGATTGGCTGATGTTTTAAGATTTTTATCAGGAAACCAAAATCTAGTTGTATAATTTATAAAAGGCTTCTTTCAGATCTCACAGACAAGAGATCAAGTGTTTAAGTCAGATTGATCCATAAAAATTTGTTTTAATAAACAGTTTACATACTTAGTCAAAGCAGTATTTATTCAGTGGTTATTTTCTCCTGATAGTTGTCACATTGGGCATCAAAATATTTTGAAATCTGGTTTAGAGAAATCTTACCATAATATAATATAGAGTAATTCTAAGATATCATTACAAAATTATAAAAACTAGTACAGTATTGATTTTGATACTTTTATCTGGAATTTTCATTAAACAATGTAAGTTTTTGTTGGTATTTGTGGAGCAGTGATACATGTAAGCTGTGCATTCATATCATATCTGTAAACAAATTGGCAGGGATAAGTTTGGACCTTGTGTTTTTATTTCAAGCCATTTCGGGGCTGAAGTTCAGCCCTCTTATCCTCCCAAAAGCATTTATTTTTCCTTAGCTGCAACAAAATTAATTCTTGTCTTTAATATTGTTTTCTTATGAATGCAGTTTTGCAGTTTCTGTTGCATAATGAAGAAATTTTTGTCATAAATATCTGTTCAATGGTCATAATAAAATATTGAACAACAGAAATACTCCTTCAAAGATAACTGATAGTTTATGACTACCCTAAATATTGCAAATATTAAAAAAATCATTCTGTTATTTTGTAACTATTTACCCTTAAAAAGGCCCACCACCTTTCCCCTTTATGTGGAAATAAACATTAAGAATTGTTGCTATAAAGGTAAAAAATGTATCAATTAATTAACATTAAGATTGATAACCTCAAGTGGACAATAAATGACAACATTTTGATTTGGTTTGTGTCTAACTGTCTTCTATGTTTGGCATTATATTCTCTTATACTGATGTACTAATTGCATGAGAATTTTAGACCACGGTACCAATGCCTGATAAGAAATTCTTATTCCTGATGAATTTTTTATTTCTACGCTAATTGGAATGTGATGGAATGGTAAAGTGTCACTATCCAATTAAGTTCTTTGGCACAGCAAATATTGTGATTGATTCTTTTATCATATTGATTTTTGGTTGGACATCCTGTTGTACTGGTGTCTACTACTTCGCTTATTGATTCCTTCCTTTTGTATACGAGGTCAGTTTATTCAAAGCATTGGTTATTGTTATAAATATTTGTCCAATAAGATGATTACCTTACTAAGCTGAGAGAAGTTCATCACCAGGTTGTTTTCTAGTCTATCATTGTTGTTAAGCCTATTGTTGTCACGTCTAGAGGAAGAATACTTGGTTAAATATGTTGTTAAAGATCAATTGATGGGTCATAAATAACAATTAGTTGGCTTGGTTATCAAAAACTTACAGATACGCATTATCTTCCTACGACAAACTTTCCGGCCAGAGAGGAAAATTCATTATTTGTCTTTGTCTTTGACATTATCCGATATGACATCAGTGCTACATATTAAAGGATTATATGTACTTATATAGTATTATTAATGATGAATGTTTTTTTAGACGTTTTGTGTATGTATATTCAAGAGCAGGCACGGCTAAGTAGTTATGATGTTGGACTGATAATCATTGGATTGCTAGATTCATGTTTGTTCTTAGTGCATCCAAAATTCACATTGTTGCTTCCTTTAGCTAGAAAATTTATCCTTACATACCCTGGGGATCAGGGAGCTGACTCAAAAGAAATTAATCTAAATTATAAGAGCTTGTTTCACAATTAAGCTGTAATATTTTTCATAAAAAAAATAAGAGCTATCTTGAGTTCAAGGGAGATAAGTTTTCATGAATTCCTAATACCTCTTGATAATGTTTAGAAGTACCTTTTTCTTTTACACAAAAAACTTATTGGACTCAAAGCTTTAAAACTTTCAACTTGTTTATAACTCTGGTATTTATGGTCATTCATGTATATTAAGAAGTATGCCCTCAGTGACTATCATTTCTGTCCCTTTTAATGAGTTTAAATCTTGTAACAACAATGAACATTTTATGATGGCCTAGTAATGCTATCTTACATGGCTATGTTACCATGTTGCCAAACTCTCAGATATCATTCACAAAACATTGTCTCGGACTGCATTTATCTTCATTCATATGCAAAACCTTGACTACCCTGTATATTCACTATTACTAACCCTTTTTTCTCATTCAACCCCTTGGTCAGAAACTTCCAAAACCATGTGCTGAAGACATTCAGTGCTTTACTGATTAAACTTACTATGCTAGGTAATGCTGTATTTTGCTGCAATTCCTCTCTGTAGTGTCAACTTTTCTATGAATCAACCAGTAACCATGGTTAGGTTTTTGTTCTACATTTTCTTGTTACATCATCTACTATGACACAGTTTTAAGTACCAACATTACTTCTTGGCTCAATTGTCCAATTCAATGCATTACATGTACATGATTTTTTCCTAATAAGTTAATACTTAGTACAAAAATGTACTTAAAATTTAATCTATGAAAGTTCATTTACCAAATTACATTTGAATGGCAACAAAAGTCTTAAAACTGATGTAGATTACTTTTTTAGAGACTATGATTTTTTAGCCAATCAGCTTCTGGCTTACAAATAAGTACTTTTTTGGGAGAATAATAGGTACATTTCCATGAGTCAAATGGCTTAGAAGTCATACTTGCTGCTTTTAGTCAACTAGACGCAGCTGGTCATTGTAAACTACCATTGTTAAATGTATGGTGCTGTTTAATCAATGGTTTACGTTTCTTGTGTTCATTTAGAGAGAGTTTTCCATAGTTTACTGGTGTTTTATTACACCATAAATTGAGACAGAAATAACACTAATGTTCTATCCCTTCCACACTTCAACCAATCAATGTTCATGTTGTTTTTGGGAATTGAGAAAAGGTCGATGAAGTCCATTTTGGATTTTTGTCCTGCTTAAATTTCTTCTTTCAGTGCTGTACAACACACTTTCATCGTTTCATATTCTATTTTTCCTTGTATTTAAGGACAAAATTTGATATAAAGTTACATTATTTCTATGCTCTATAATTCTCTGACATTTCAAAGTTTCTCATAGTCTTTGCTGCTGACATTTGCTTTAGGATACTCAAGTTATATTTTTCTCCCAATATTTTGAGCTAATTTAGGAGGACACTTAGTAAACACCATCAATATTATGTTGTTGTTATTTTCTTTGGCATTTTCATTAAAGTATAATCATGGACAGCAGTAGTCATGGTGCATTGGTAGAAGACTGGATTTAAAACCCATGGACTGGGTTTCTATGGCCCTATAGCCATTGAAAGTCATTTGTTCTTTTTATGAAAATGTACCATAGATATCAATTTTCCTCCATACAGAGAGACATTGTCTGCCTCTTGTAAAAGGATTGGCAAATGCTGGTAAAAAATGTCCATGGAAGCAATTGCTAGGTGACTTGGAACTACATCAAAACCTAATAGATTTGCTGATAAAACGAATAAAATCCAAATTAAAAATTAGCCATTAACAAGTTTTCTTGTATTGTTCTAATCAGTGCATGTACTTGACTTCGTATTCTCATGGCATCTTTCATACATGAAACTGTTTGAAAATGTTCAACTCAGCATTCATTTAGTGTATGTACATTTGTACATGTGCTCCAGTTGGAATGTGACCAAAATATGAAGTGTACTTACATGTAGCAAGGCATCTTGGGAAGCTTTGTCTGTGGAACATTGTTAATGTATTTTGAAATTATTCTGCAGGGAATACTTTCAGACATTACTAGCACCAGAAGTAATTTGTGTACAGTGTAGAAGGACAAGACCAATTAAAATCTTGTTGTATGGTGGTTTTATTTCCATATAAGTAAAAGTCATTCAGTCTAATAGGTTTTCATGTTGTCAGCAGGCAGTCTTATGAAGTGTTGTTAGCTCTGTGTGTATGGAACAAGTTACTATAGTAACCTGTAAACAATTTTATAACCAAAAACCTGTTTTTATTGTTTTGTTTTATTTTTTTTGTTTACAAGAACTTTCTATTAATATGCCCACTGAGTTGTCCAAAAAATGATAAAGAATTGTCTATTGGAATTAAAATTGCTTGGTGCTTCCTGAGGAAGGAAACACTAAGTTGCATTTCTGGCAAACTAATAGTTTTGAAATAACAGATTTTTACCTTGCATTCTGTTTGACGCTGTAGAAAATGTAAATATTTCAATCCTACTGTATGTTCAATCAACTAATGTGGGGTTAATGATATTAGAATCACTGTTTTGCAATATTTCAGTTACTTTGTGTTTTACTTATCTATAGTATTATTATATATAAATGTAAACCAATATAAACTAGTTCATTAAACATGTATGATATTATTTACAATGTATAATATATTACTCACCTTTTTACATTACTTATTCAATACCCTAGCAACAGGGCATGATGTCACTTGGAAATGTTAGTCAACATTGTATCAAAGTAATTGATGACTCTCTCATTGATCGGTATTGATGGATAAGACATCATTTGCTTTGATTTGCCAATTCAAGCATTTTATGTTCATTGCAAGTTGGTGCTCAGAAATTCCAAGGCATCATAATGTGTCCCAACTTTCAAAATTCCTATTTATAGATCAGGTTTTGTGAGCTGTTTTGAGGTGCACAATATTCAAGAGCTGTGATTGGATAATAATATTTTGTAGCATGTTGCATCATATATATTATAATAGCAAAGGTCAGATGAACATGACCTTAAGTGCAAGCTTTTCTGATGTAAAATAAGTAACTATGTGAGTGGAAAATTTTAGATCAGGTTTTAATCAGAGAATGACCATTTCAGTAACACAAGATCAATAGTATAAAGTATCTGGTTATCATTAATGCTTCTTTCTTTGACATATTAGAAACAATGGTTAATGTAACTTTTGGCCATAATATAAAGCTAAAACCTTCAATCACAACGAAATTCAGCAGTTTCTTATTGAACAGTAGGTCCTGTGAAGATCAAAATTTTACCAAACCAAACCAATTCTTATAGGACAAGAGACATTTGACATATTTTTGATTTATTGAAAACTGTGTGGATGAGATAAATTGGTTGCTGGACAGTTTAGTTCATGCATGTCTAAACTGACCTCGAAACATACAGGTCTAAACTGACCTGGAAACATGCACGTCTAAACTGACCTGGAAACATGCAGGTCTAAACTGACCTGGAAACATGCAGGTCTAAACTGACATGGAAACATGCACGTCTAAACTGACCTGGAAACATGCACGTCTAAACTGACCTCGAAACATGCACGTCTAAACTGACCTGGAAACATGCAGGTCTAAACTGACCTCGAAACATGCAGGTCTAAACTGACCTCGAAACATACAGGTCTAAACTGACCTGGAAACATGCACATCTAAACTGACCTGGAAACATGCAGGTCTAAACTGACCTCGAAACATGCAGGTCTAAACTGACCTCGAAACATACACGTCTAAACTGACATGGAAACATGCACGTCTAAACTGACCTGGAAACATACAGGTCTAAACTGACCTGGAAACATGCACGTCTAAACTGACCTGGAAACATGCAGGTCTAAACTGACATGGAAACATGCAGCTCTAAACTGACATGGAAACATGAAGGTCTAGAATGACCTTCTAATTTTTACAGGATTTGTTTAGTGGTTCGTTGATTTGAATAGCCATCTGTTTTATCACTTATAAAAAATTAATAGTGAATATTTTAATGATTATTTTAGCCAACTTAAGAAAATGTTGTCCCTATACATCCTTATAGTTATACAAAGTTGACTGTGAATGCCGCAGTTTTAGTTTCATGGTTGAAATGGCAGTTCTAGTTAGGTCTGGTAAAAGTAAAACTGCATTCCAGTGGACTTACATTTTCAGCTTGGGTGAAGTTTTAAATGGAGACAGGTCAAGCACTGGACAGCTTCCAATATTGTTTTCTGAAGTGGTATAGGTCATGAAAATATTGAAGTAGGGTATTTTTTCAAAAAACAACCATTTTGTCTAATATATAAAATTTCTATTGGGGAAGAGGTTCTATCTGCCTCTCCTATGCTGAACCCAACCTTGAAATAGATCATTGTAGGTAAAATGTAAGTCAATAACATTTATATATTTCTTGCAAATTTTCCAACTAATATTGATTATTAAATAACAAAACCTATGGTTATGAAAGATATTCATAATATTGTTTAGAATGAGGAATGATGATTGTTTTTTTGGGGCACTTAAGTAAAGGAAATATGCATAATATTAGTTAATGTTTTTGCAATTGCCTTTAGAAATGTCTGTTTGTTATTTAATCATAATTTTAATATTAATGTAAAAATTAACATCCACTGTTTTCAGATTAGAATTGTTTTCTGAAGGAATGTCTTTCCAATATGAATGAAATTGGAAGATTTTTGTTCAAGATTTAGTAAGCTTGTCTGAGTTTGAAATGCCCTTTGTATTCCTTCTGAGAAGCAATATATCAAATGACTTTCTTTTGTAACAACGTAAACTTGTTCTCAATGTTCCCATATGCAGAAAAATCTGGCTTAAATGTGGCTCCCACATTATCTTTTTTGTTATTTTGTTTGGTTTAACGCCGAAGGAACCCATTGTATAGGTCATATAATGGTGGTCAGTCAACTCACTGCTTCTGGAAAGGCTAAATCTCTGGATTTAGCTGTTAACCAACTATTAAGTGCATACTTTCATCAGTGATTTACAACTGCCCTACATAATTAAGAATCATTGGTAGAAGGGAGAATGGCCGTAGAAATAATTTCATGACCAAGCTCCACGAAAGTATGCTCAGCCCAGAAATTAACCCACGGCACCTCGATCAGTCGACTTGCATGCTACCAACTGAGCTAGCTGGGTGGCTTCAACACTAATTATACAGATATATTAAGATATTCTAAGATGAACCCTTTATTTACATAGTACATGAAATTATTGCCCTCAGAGAACAAAACTGACCTTTAAAAATGAAGTTTGTTCTTGACATTTATAATTTTGGACTTGTCTAGTTCTATATAACAGAGCATAATAATATTTCCTGTGACCTTGGTTTATTTTAGTAGCAAATAAAAAACTTCTCAAAGTAAAATTATTCTCCAGGATGATTCCATGATTTTAATTTCCATACATTAACAATGAATACATTGAGAGCAGGAAGGGATGTAGAGGAGATAAGGGGGATTAAGACATATAGAGAGATATACTGGCATTATACATTTATGTCGTAGACTTATTGACCAGCCCATAGAGTGGATGACTAATGACTCTCATTCATTCATCCATATTAATCTATACATGCAAAATAGATATGTTTGAGAAAGATTGGCCATCTGGGAGAAAAGATCAGCCAACCATTGAGGAAAATCAATAACATTTCCTAATATGCAATTTTCTGGCAATAATATTTCACTTTCCCCCCTGTTTTGGTATATACTGACTACATTGTGTATAATTGATCCATGCTGAAAATTATTGGCATGCCATGGGTTTTATATACTTTCTATATTATTTTTGATGGACTGTTCACTGGACCTTAATTGATCACATGATATACTCTCATTGTATTTTAGATGACCTCAGAGACAATTAGTTCCTGAATGATTGAACTATGAATATTAATGAGTACTGTATCTTATATTGATATTTTAATGCTAAGGTCTTAACTTAATCCTTTGTCTTGGTTTATCATTTACTCAAATATTATCGATGTATCCCCTTCTTTCTTTGGTAATGGTGAATGGGATACCAAGCTGTTTCTTTTGTGTTTAGCAATTTTTATGTTTAGCTGGCCCACTTCAAGCAAAACTTTATTATTAGACTTAATTGGTTCTTTTTTTACTTTACTGATTTCATTTGAGCTTTAATGACTCTTTTGTGCTGAACCTGTAGAATAGTTGAACCCTTTCATGATTTATCAGTCCCTTTTTCTGAACAAGTTTTATGTACTGAAGTGGTCCCTTATGTGCTAAACTAGTCATTTTTGTTCTTAACAGGTGCCTTTTGTACTAAACTGGCCCTTTCTTTACTTAACAGGTACCTTTTGCATCTAGCTTTACCTATTTGGTCTGAACTATTCTCACTCATGCTGAACTGCCCCCCTTCGTGCTGAGCAGGTACTCACTTTCACTTAGAACTGATTCCTGCAAATTAGGAAGACAGATAAATACAGTCATTACTGGTATATGGTATACATTTTCATTTTAACTTGATTGTGAACAAGTACTTACAGCTTTAATATTTATCGTTTTTAAGACCGCTTCCTGGTCCCCTAGTACTGAGTTAGTAGGATAAAGTTTCTTGCTCAAGGAAACATTGGGCTAGGTTTTGGATGAGATTTGAATCAATGCGCAGCTGGCTATCCAATGATTACCAGTCCAATGTTACAACCGCTCAGCCACGCCTGCTCCTTCATTATTGTTTTTGTGTAACAAGTTGCAGAAAAGACATATGAATTATACATTAATATGTTTGACCTTGAATGATGTCTGACTTCCTAGTAGAATTATTACCTTTAATTAATTGATGCTATCAGCTGACTGAGTGAACTCTGAAGATATAATGGTGGTCACTACAAGTTCATTGTGAGGACAATTGATCTAGTGACCAGTTTACTTGTATAACTATTATAGGAATAATGATCATCAATAACTAAGAGAGGATGGGCTGTGTACCAAACATGTTGACAAATAAAGTCAGTCCGTAAATTAATTGTGTAATGTCTAGCGTCATTGTCAAGGCTATATAACTTCTAAGATAGAATTTCCAAATACATAGCAATGAAATATTCATGGTTGCTGAAAAATTCTAAGATTTACTAAAGCTTGACCTTTCACAAGATTTCTTATGGGGTGAACCCCCTAATCTTGAATACTGATAGCACATTGTATTCTTGAACTTTAGTCCTGTCAGATTTTAGTCCTAATTTAAAAATACTTTGTTTGCCCTTTTAACCGACCCTAGATTTTTGGGTTAAATCGGTAGGTAGAAAAAACTTTTTTTCCTTAATGCATAATTCTTAGCATATAGGAACTACCGGAAAAATATACGAGGAATGGTCATGACCAATAAAAAAAACACAACATATATTTTTCGAATAAATTTTCTTGAGCATTAGTAACCTAATTTTAATTTAGGCTTTGTATTATGCTAGTACATTTTTGATTGGCATTATTGGTAATCCGGACCATAACAGAAAGCTTCAGAACATATGCTTCGATAAATGATTTTGCTTCTTTTATTATTTTCTGATTGACTTAGACCTGGAGTTAAATGTTTATTTCAATCTGTTCAGAAAAGCTTGTTGGAAGAAGTACTTTGTTCATATCCTGTTCTTGGAAAACTTCATTTGCTTATTTCATACTCACCTTGTTAATATCTCCCACACACATACTGGTTGTGTGATTAAACTGTTGCCAAAATAATGTTTAATCGGGAAACTGCAACATATTGTCTTATAAATAGGAGAAGCAGTATACAAAGTTGAGTCATTTCAATGTTGAACTGGTAATCATTGGATTGCCAGGTCAGCATTGGTTGAAATCATACTCTAAACTACCTTGTTGCTTCCTTGAGCAAAAAACTTTATATTACTAGCTGTGTACTGAAGGACCAGGGATTTGACTAATAAAACTGGATTATTTCTAAATTAAGAACTTGGAGCTTAAGCTGATTTGGCCATGCCAAATAGGAATTTGTTAAGCAACAACTCAAGTTTGACAAACCTAGGTACCTATTCACACAAAAAAACAAACAAATCGAAAACGAAAACACAAATATTTTATGACAAAAAAACAATTCATTATACATGTATATATTTTTTTAATGGAAGAGCATCATCATAATATGAAACAACAAACAATGGTCTGAATTTAGTATAAAATTACTAGTGTTTTTTTAAAGTAAAATATGATATTGTATTAATGGCAGAATTATGATAAATTGTTACGATGAATAACTTTGTTGCAGAACACATTTTCTCCTGAACCAAATTGTCATTATGGAATCCTGGAACACCGGAATTATTTAAGAAAATTTCTTTAACATTTTTGTGGTTTGAGGACTCTAAAACCTATGCACATGTGGTCGCTTAACACAATTTCGGTATGGCATGACCTTAGTATAAACTAACACTATTCTAAATGTATATGTTAAAGCCAAGATTTTCATTTTCTCTATGAATGAACTCACAGATTACTGGTGCTTCACAGTTCTGTGAGAAATTTTTAACAAGGTTATCAAAGAGTCTTCAGGGAAATTTTAAGGGTTTAGTTCCTTTAAAGGTGTTTATTGTCCATTAGGAAGTATCATCTATTTGTCAGTGATTACTCATGTTTATACTGTGTACATCTTCCCTGAAGCTACTGGTTGTTGTTAATTGAAGAATAATTGTTTTCAAATTGATGTATAATTACCTAATTGACACATCCATCTATGTTTTCTATTTGATTTATTCTTAGAACTGTCTTACGTGTTGATTTTTTGTAGAAAGTTGTAAATGTCTACTTTTTTTGCAAATTGAGCTCACAACGTTTTGGTTCACCCCAAACCATTACAAATATATGTTGGCTTTCTTTGTCTATGTTCATCATTTCTCTTATGAACTTAGAAACTATAATTGGTCAGAATCTGCCTCTTTATTGAACTTTTAAAAATTAATAATGGTAAAGGGTTTCTGGTTTGGTGATCATTTGGTTAACCTATTTGGCAATCCTACTTAGTCTTATAGGTTGAAATTATGCTTTAAATCTGTACTAAGGTAAGCACATATCTTTGCCCTTACATTGAACTACTTGATGCAGCTGCAGGGAGAAATAATGGCCAAAGAAATATTTTATGACCTGAAACTCCTTAAATTATGTTAATCCTGTCTGGTAATTCATGAACTTAATTAGTAGTCATAAGGACTACTGAATGAGCTTGTGTGTTGATTGTTAGTAAATAAATGGTTCAACATGAAATGTTAAAGAAATATCAAAGCAATGAATATCTGTATTCCTATAATAATATACATGTGAGTGTTAGCTGTATGAGTCATATCACAATCTATTGAATTGTTAGGTTTTATCAACCATGTTCTAATCAATACTCCACTGGAAATCGTTTGTACCAGACAATTGTTGAATGCTACAGTGAATGTTTCTACAAATCATGATATTGCAGAATTCATGCTATTATAGGTGTTTGGTATTTCTGACTCAGGTGGGGGTAAATTAAATAGTCCATGAACAAATTTGTGTTTATACACACAGGGGTGTCGAATTCCTATGCTTGACTTGTCCAACTGGCACATTTATGTCTGAGGACAAGTGAATATTTCCACCCCACTTGTCTATAGACAAGTTACATATTTTTAGCTGTGAACATAATATTACATATTGAAGGTTGCCTGCAAGACTGTAGTAACTTGCTCTTTTATGCAATG
This sequence comes from Mactra quadrangularis, assembly GCA_025267735.1. Classification (NCBI taxonomy): domain Eukaryota; kingdom Metazoa; phylum Mollusca; class Bivalvia; order Venerida; family Mactridae; genus Mactra; species Mactra quadrangularis. Next base: position 18,163,674 of record CM046303.1, on the reverse strand, counting down.
CACTTACTACAGGTTTTCAGGCAACCCTTGATAGGGCTATACTTGATAATTAAGGTATCCTAGTCTTAATCAACAGTGAAATATAACTTGGCTTCTGAAGTAGAATCTGAAATATGATTGACTTTAGAATTTAAATTTGTTCACTCAACTTGTGGAAAAGAATGTCTTTGAAATAGTTTTTTACGATATACAAGAAATATTTGATAAAAGCACTGATTTTGAATTTCCTGATCAAGGGTTGATGCCTTGTAAGCTGAATATTACATCAGGTCATTATAGAACTCTTCCATTAACATATGACAAATTTGTCTACGGTCTCAGAGGTTATTATGTATATTAAATATTATATATTTAAGGTGATCTGGTGTAAATTCCTAATGAACAAATGAAACAAACATAGTAATATAAGCACATGTAATAAAGAACATTTATTGCATACCTGAATGTTAATACTAACAATATTTCACTATGTATATATTAAACATTATTGGAATCAAGATGTATAACAATTTTTGAGTCCGGATGTATATAAATGCTGAATAGTGTGATATGCCTGGAGGCTCTCAGACGATATCATCACTATATATTGTCCTCCAGGGTGCGATTGTCCTCATTCTTACGAAATTAAGTGCGATAGATTGTGACGAATTCTGATGAAGTTGGAAATGTCACACAAATGGTATTCCGTCAGACTGTCTCAGGGGAAATAACTGTGTACATCACTTTTTATCAGTGTTAGATATTAGCCTTTCAGATCTATTTTTCCATCTTAATTCAATGTTTTATGCCCTCTTGGTATCTAGAGTGTAAGTGATGGATGTTATGTAAGGTAGTTTTGGTTGATAATGTTTCACAATGAATGACTTATCTTGAAAAAGTAGTTCAGGAAAGAAAAAATGTTGAAGATTTTGTTGTGCAAACTAAGGTGATTCAGTGCTTAGGATCATAATAATTGATGCCAATGGTTACCACATTTTGAATGATCTTTTTATGATTTCTTTACAGTCTTCCAAAAAATATCATTTTTATTCATTTGCTTTATTTGTATACATTGTATTACAAGAAAAGTAAAAGTAAAAATGTGTGGTTGTCCGTGAATCAGCATTCAATGAACTAATTCTGTCACATTCCTATACTTAGATTTTTTCTCACATCTAGAGTAATAGCAATAATTCAATCAGTATTGGAATGAGTCAATTATCAGTAAATTATGTTAATCTTTTCTTTTATAGTAGTGAGTAATTATTGAACTGAATAATGTTACTATTGATTACTACGTTCCTATTGACTCACAATGTTAGGCCAAGTTATAGATCTCTAAGTGACATTGATATTGGTTCACTGGTTGATTAATATTGATTTTAAAAGTTCCAGGAATGATTTGTATTTACATGTGTATTGAATTTGTTGTAGAAAAGTCAATACACAGCACCAGGGTTCTCCTTTGAATCAAAATCAGCTTTTGGCCATGTTGTAGAGAGTACACTGATAGGGCTTAAATGTGGTGGGTTTGCTTGGTTCATGCCATGAATTTATACAGGGTTACTAATGGTATTTACTAAAGAATGGCTTTGCAAAAGTTCCCATTTGCATTTTTGTCCCAAAGGTCAATTGCAGACTTATAATCACATGGGGCACAAAATCAGTCAGTAATTGCCCTATAATATGATATATAATGTTTAATATTGGCTTTGTTTTACACAAAATCAGCCAATTATTTCATTGTTACAGTGTTTTTATATATTTCAATATTAGCTCTGTTTCATTTAATCATTATACTTTTGACATGGTGAGTCAGTGACAAAATGTTCCTACTGGTGTTCTAGAACTAATGGTTGCCATGGTTTGTTGTTGTTGAGAATGTCAGTAAAATCAAGTTAAAGCTAAAGTAGCATTACAACTATCCTGGATTTTGAGATGTTTTTATTTTATATTATTGAATTTATAACTGTTGGACTTTCTCTACATGAAAAAAAAACTGCCTGATTTATAAATATGCAAATACAATATTTAAATGACTTCTGTTACTGATTTGAATATCGGCACATTAGCATTCAAGACATTTCTATTTGAGTTTTAGCATTGATGTTGTTGTTGGGCCTGATGTTGATTCATTTCTCTTTAAGTAATGGAGTATATTCCATTTTGTATTGTTTTTTCTTCTTCTTTTGCTGTATTTCAGATGCCTGTATATCTATAAATGTATAATGGTTTCTTATGTTTTGATGAATATGGCTTTTGAGAAATAAGACTTCCAGGAAATTCTTTCTTGATGTATTCAGGGTGGTAATTTAATGAATCTTGTTCTTAAAACTTCTTTATAGATTTGCTCTGGACTTTTTTTACTCCTGTCTAAATTTTTGAGTGCCCAACATCTCATTGGAGGGATTTTCGTCTTAAGTGCATGCATTATATATGAATACTAGACCACTGTTTGTAGTTGTGCAAGTCAAGAAATTGTGTCTTTATTCTGTTTTCACTGGGTTATTGCCCATTGCTTGTTCTTATTCATGCCTTATACAGAAACTCCTGAGTGCAAAACTACACCATTTAGTTCATTGAAAGCCAAGTGGTACACCACAATCTATAGTTGTGTTAAAAGTAGAAAATGATTTTATCTATGATCAATTCTGCTGGTTTTTGTCCTTCAAAGTAACATTTGACATAGTAAAAGAGGTACAACAACAGGCACATTTTAAAAGAAGTTTAATTGTAAAGTGAAGAATTCCTATCAAGAAATTAACCACACATCCATTGTTTTTGAAAATCAAGAATTTTTTATGTGACAAATTCTTATTGTGGTGGCACACAGACACAATTCTAGACTATTCTAGTAAATCCCACGAAGCCATACTCAGCTTTATGTCATTCGATATCATAAAAATATATCTTGAATATTTTCTAAGTACTTTTTCACATTTATAGTTAAGATCTTGGTTCTTTGCAGCCACTTTTTTATAGAGTAAAGTTTTTTCTTGGCAACCAATGTGTTTCTATAGCGACAAAAGAAGCTTTGATTGAATTATAAACTTGGAGTGATATGTGTTGGGTAAATTATCTTTGACAAGTAGAGGATCAATTGTCTGAGATGTAATCCATTTTAAAACTATATTTCCTGTTCTAAAACCTCAAGAGTTTTCACTGAAATATTGCTCAATATTGTTAGAAACCACCATTTCTATGTATGATGATTTTTTGGCTTCGATTTATTCTTTGATTTATTGTGGTTGTCGTTATACTGTAGTTTGAAAATATGGTTGTTTGTGACAAGTATCTCTGTGGTATTGGGTGTCACTGTGATCCAGACATTTTAAATTTCCAGTTATAATTATTGTTTTACTGCCAAACATTTGAATAACAGTTTTATTCTTTGATAATCTATATTTCGAGAAAATGAAGCCCTCCTTGTTAGCTCAGTCTGTAGAACTTCTTTAACTGTTTATCCAGGTGTCATAGCTCTGATTCCCTGAAAGGACCTGCATTCTTTAGTGAAGTTTTGGTCATAAAATATTTGTTATAGTTATATTCTTCCTTCTATCACTAACTTCTTAGTAGAACAATTGTCAAAAAACTGGTTAAGGTATCATACTATAAGTACAAATTTCAACCTAATGTCTTGAGATGTATTAGCTTTCGAGAACAACTTTCTGCATTAATGACAGAACATTATTGCATCCCTTGTACCATCTGTGGTTTACAGTTTATTTATGTGGCATATAGTACTGTACATTCTACTTATTGTTTAACGTATAATAAACGAATATAAACATTATATACTTAAGTACTTAAGTACCCTGATTTCTATATTGTAGGAAATTTTTATTTTTCAATATTTATGTCTGATCAATATTTGAAATGTGTATAGGACCATGCTGTCGCCTGCTTGCATGGTTTTCATGCTTTTTTATTGGTGCAAAACCAGTTTTGTTGTGAATGTAATTAAAAGCGGAAATGGGCATGTGCTTCTTGTGCAAAAACCCTAAATGGTCAGTTTTAGTGAAATCATTAGTGAGTTGATATGCTCTACGAAAAATCAAGAAATGCCTTGAATGTCGCTACAAGAATGATAAATTGCCAAAGCTTTTGCAAGGCGGTGCATCACCTGCAATGCATAGATAGGATTTCTAATTGCTATTTTTCTGTTAAATCATTAATCTATTAGAAATCTTTGCATTTCCGCTTTTTAACACATACATGGGAAAAACAGCTTTTGCATCAATAAAAAAGCATGTAAACCTTACAAGCAGACAACAATATGGTACTATACACATTTCCATATCGATCTGACATAAATATTGAAAAATAATATTTCCTACAATATTGAAATCGGGTTACTTAGAAGTTTCTTACAGTATAAAGTGAAAAGAACACACTTTAGTAAGAGCACTTCTACGAACTTGACAAAAAATATGACTCAATTGTCATAATACATGAAAATCAAGGCTAAAAGAGTCTAAGATAAATACCTATATTCTATGGTGTAATGTCAGATGTTATTAGCTATTTATATTGTCTCTTCATCATGTCTTCATCTATTGTTATTATTTGTACCAATCTTACCTTTTTCTCCTGGAATTATTCTACACCACATTATCATGTGTTCAATCTTTGTCATTATTATTTTCTCTTTATCGCTTTACTTACTTGTTCCAAAACAAGACATAATGTGATTTTTGCATGAGAAACTTACCATTTCTTAGAAAATGTCTGTTTTACGTGTATTAAATTATAAAAATGAGTATTGATTGCTGTGTAACAGTTCTTTCAGGCGTACTCCGGTCATATCACGATTGTATCACGGTATAGGAAGCGTGTCGTCACATTTGATGTAAGGGATTTATCAGCTATACTTTAAAACATAGCTGACTACTTTTATTCCGTAGTAAATTATTCATTACACTTAATCAGAAATGTTCCATTTCTAGAGTTTCTGATGTTGTACTGTTTCTATTTTAGTAACGATTAAGAATAATGAAAACACTTCCGATGATTTATTGCCAATACCTTAAATTAATCGGAAAATGAAATTGCGGAGAAATGTGAAAGGTAATACGCCAGTTGATTTCTGATAGGCAATGACATTGAATACTCCATTAAATGCTTTATACAATTCTTGGTGTCCAGAATCAATTTGATGAAGAAATATCCCCCGCTGATTGATTTCACCTTTTAACATTGAGATCAATGTTTTTCCTTTTAATTTACAAGAGAAAATATAAAAAAATCCTTTCCCTTTGATGATGTTAAATCTTAAGGATTTGTACTGCACTGTAATTTCTAAATGTTTAGAGAGAATTGGTTGGTTTGTATGGAAGATGTAATTCATCATCTTTTAAAGATGTTTTGTAAGATTTTGATGGCTTTGCTGTTGTACCTGCAGTCTAATCAAAGAAATTTTCATTTTCTTAGAAAAAAACAGGACAAACATCATGGGAACATTTAATTAGTACAGATAATAACAAGATGAAATAATTCATATTCAGAACTCAAATTTACGGGATTTTCTAGCTGAAAAAAAGTTTGTTTGTACTGGATGCACCTTAACAGAACTAAGTTATTTTACATATAATTGCTAAAGGCAGTCAACATAAATTAATCCTATTGTTCTGTGTGCACACATTTATATTTTAACATTGTTCTCTAGGTTAAGTTTTATAAAACTTTTTAACCTTGAGATTGATCTCAAACTTACAGCAATATATGTATTAATTTATCTGAATACTAAAAAAGCTTTGAGTACACTATATCCTGCATAACTGTAGACATGGAAGGTGTAAATTGTCAAGGTTAAGATTAATGTGATGAATGGTTTACTGTCTATTAATTTTTTTACCTCTTGAGATCTTCATCTAACATCACTCTTAATTTGAGCGGTTAGTAAAAACTGGCTTGTGTACCAAGTCTTGTTCTCTCCACTCCAAGCCTCATATAAGTGAGTTAATATTCAGTTGTATAAAATTACTTATCCCTCAATTGTAATGCAATCCTGTGGTTACATTGAGCTATGATTCAGTAGTAGGATGTGTGTTTGAATATGGAAGCAGACTTAAAACTGCACTTTGAACTAAACAAATCCAGGGTTGCCTGCAAGATTGTAGTTAGTGCATTGCGTAAAAAAGCAAGTTACTGCAGTCTTGCAGACAACCCTCAAAGTGTGGTTTAAAGTCTGCTTCCATATGCAGTATTACAAGTACTCAACTAAATGTTCTCTATTTCCTTATATACTTAATCTCTGTCACTTGTGAAACTAGGAAAAACCTTCTCTAATCAGTAACGATTCAAGATTGTCCAAGATAAAATAAGTTATTGAAAATATGTCAGACTCAGTTACCTTAAAATATGATGAATATATTGTAGATTTCTCAAAGACTTTTCCCACTGGACCAAATATCTGATTTGTAATGGAACAAATTTATCACAGGGAATTATCACTTCGATAACCTCACAAAAACCTCTCCTGCTCAACAACACTTTGGTTACAATTTCCAGATAGAAATAACACTCCCCTAAAATGACCCCTTCTCTATACATTTGTAGCAGCAAATTTATGAGTTTGAATCTTCTACTGTAAAGATTCATCTTACAATGATCATGAGTACAAAAGTACTGTAGTGAACTCGTATTTAAATCAGTGGGAGTAATGAATGTGCCACTGACAGTTGAATGAAATGTACCTAAAACTTGCTGAATGGATGGGTAAATTTTACTCTGACTGAAAGTTAATACATGATCATCAGACCCTTTGAAGTTAGCATATATATGAGGTGATTATGCACCTAATGATGGTTCAGTAAGCATACACAGTCTTTGAAATTAGGATATAAAAGTGATTGTCTGAACAAATTATTTTAGTAGCAAGCAATACACACTGTTTGTAGAGTTTTTGTTGCCCAAAAGAAATCATTGGTTGCTCGAACTAGAAAATGGTTGTCTCGGGTAACCCAACACCCATTAATTTCGTAGACTGTATACATCATTTTACTTCATCTTTACTAGTCAGTTAGGCTAGGCTTATAATTGTTATTATGTAGGTATTGCCTGAGATCATCTCTTTCATTTTTCATGTGATAATTTAGCAATATCTTGGTTAATAATTTTGTTAAGCCTTCTGTCCCAAATGTATACTTTGTCATCCCTTTGGGAACATGCTCAGTCTTAGACTTAACTCTGAAAATGACTCCCAACTGGCATTAAAGCTGGTATTTATAGTGACCATTTTTAGACTTTCTTGGCAATTTTGGCATGCAAGTGTTAAGGTTATTACCACAAATTGAAAATTATCGACAAAAATGCCTGACCAGTTTAACCAGCAGATTGATATTCAAGTGCAGACAAGCACATGTTCATTTGTACACTGTAAACACTGCAAAATGCCAAAATTTATTCTCTAAATATAATCTTTGCCTGTCATTGTTTTTGAAGTTTTTGAAATTGTTCTGGCTTATAGAAATTCTCTTTATTCCTGTTCCGTTACAGAAAATGTTTATATCGCAGGTTTAGTGCAAAACAGACAAGCTCACTCTTCTTACATTGAGTTACGACTGTTTTGCACTAAAGCCACAATATGTCTCTTTAATCTTAACTGTGAAATAACTGTGATATCTTATGCCTTATGGAGGGTATTGACCTATTTAGTGATTATAAAAGACTTTCAGAGACAAAATTTTACATTAGTTTTTATATCCATTGGCAAAACAGAAATCTTCTTCTAAGGATTACAGTACAAGTTGTTAAAAGTTTTTTTTGTGTATTTGCTTCAATCTTATATAATCTTAGATTGTAGTTAATTGGTTTCCTGGTGATTTAAATATTTCCAGGAGCTTTGAGATTACTAAATACAAAAATATCCTCATGTCTAAATGAACTACATAAATAATATACCAGAATATAGCCAGTGGCAATAGTAAGTTTGAAGTAAACACCAAAAACAAAAATCAAAGTATTCAAATACAGAAAGACTTTCATGCACATTGAAACCTAACAAATGCATACTAATGATTACTCCTTACACATTAGATTCAGGTACAAATCGAGCAGGGCAAAAATGCGGGCAAAGTGTTTATTCTACCATGTATTACTGGCAAATACTACTGCTTAGTGTATTAACAAGATTTGACTTTGCCCCTTCCACATGCTTAAACACCTGTCAATGATCATTGAAACATTAATACTCATCAGTTTATTGACAGAACTACTTTTATCGCCTAGAAATTTATACTGTGTAGTAAATCAGAGACACATGTATCACTCTGCAGGTTAAACTGGTCAGGCATTTTCTGCGTGGATAGTTTATGTTTTGTGATATAACTTAAGCCTTTTGGCTTCAAGGTTAATGTACAAAATTGCTATATTAATATTGACATGATAACATATGTACAATATAATATTTCTTAATTTTTCATAATCTATAAATATAGTATTGCCTTTAAACTAGGTGAACATGAATAACAGAAAAATCACTACATGCATACACAATGTACAAAAAAAATGTGAAAATAACCGTATACCGGTGTAACGTATGGTTTCTCTCAAACAATATGTTTATGTATTGCTACAATATAGTGAAATATCTAAAAACAATTTACATTGATAAGAGGCAAGATGATTGGCTTCTGTATATTTATGTGAAAGTAGAAATCTTCTTATGTGCTTAACATGATGTCATCAATTGTCTAACAATATTAGAGAACACTGAGCTTACTGGGTCATGTTGACTTTAGAACCAGAGTTTTAACCATTGTTTAACCATAGCTCATTGCTACAATGCTGATAGACTGTTTTCGGAATTCAAATATCTTGGTTTTTCCCAGTGGTACTAACAAAGTTTCACCCTCGCTTTAAAAAAAAAATGTGTACAAAGAACAATAGGGTTTAATCTGTATTTGGTGCTTTTCAGTAATAATGTGCAGCAAATTTTGTTTTACCGCCTGCACATGGAACGTAAAACACACAAAAATGAGTTCCAAATTAGATCTATTGTGAATACTTCTTACCATATGAAACACAATTTTGGGTTTAAAAATCAAATCCAACTCCAGGGACAGTGAGTAGGTTGACTACATTCCCAATACCACAGAAAAATGGTGTGTGTTATGCATCTAAAAATCAAATCAAATAAACTATGTATGTTGAGTGGAGCTTTAGTTTTTAGTTTTTAGTATTTAAAAGTAAAAACAATATTGATCCTACATCTACTGACATTATAACATACCCTGAACTCCTGAATTCTGAAACATTTGAAGAAGTTTCTTAGGTGAAGAAGTCACCTGGTTGATCAGTTTTTCATGTCTCTGCTTGTAGAGTTGAATATGATCATAATAAGTTTGTGCAATTTTCTGAATAGGTCTTTAACTCTTAATATTTCAAGCAAAAGGCATTTCCTGTTTTTTTAATGTGTTGTTAATAATGTTAAAATTTTTGCAAATGCATTAAGATATCATTTTTGCAAGTGGTTTTGGCATCGTAATTTGTTTGTATTTTCTTGAAGTTAGTTGCTAAATTATGACCATTTAACTTCCTAAACGTTTCCAGTTTTATAGTTTTTACAAGAAACTCTTAAGTTTTTTACTGCAAAATTTTCTGTAGTTTGAATTTGCTCCCAGACCCATTTGTTGTGTAAGTGCAAACTTTATTACTGCTTTGAATGAATCATGTCAGTAAAGATTTAAAAACTTGGCAGCCAAACTGTTACATCTTTTCTCTGATGGCTTACATTTCGTTTATTATGGAACTTTTCCGGAGTAAAGTGAAAATCTTGGCACCAAATATTCTGTCTCTGATCAATCTTGTATGCAATACCTCTTATCTTCTGTCAAATTTGTGAAACACCAAAAATGAGAGAAAATCCGGTAGAGATTTAAATGTTTTATGTATTTGCAAACAAGTTAGAAATAATGAAATCCTATTGGGAGAATGAAGATGTTTTTGACTATAAAAGGTTTTCTATTGATTGTTGTGAAAGCTTGTGATAAAAAAATCATAGAACAATCTTCTGCTAACCCTGATGTCTAAGCCGTCTGCTTATCAATCAATATCGCTCACTTAATAGTGAGAAATTGCTTCATATTTATGATTCTACCCTTCACCTACTCCCTATTAATTATTCTATATTTTTTGTTGTTCTAATGCATTGTGGGAAGACACTGAGGAAATTGAATTAATTTTTCCAAAACATTTTGTGCAAGATGATTATTATTGTGTTTGGTGTTTCAATTTTTTTTTTTTTAATGATAATCATTACCAGATTTGGGTGTTCTATGGTGTGCTATGGTGTGTTGTGGTGTGTTATTTTTGTGCAACGTTTCTTAAATGTTCGTAGATACTTGTGATTAGTGATTTTGTTGCCTGAATAAGTCTTATAGGTAACAAAATTGTTCCTCAACTGACATAGTTTGAATAATTTCATTGTGTCACCTAATACCTGTTCTCTTGGAAGCAAATGTTCCTGACTCTTGACCATATCTTTTCATGAAAATTTGGCAATAATGTTGTGAACAATGTAAAATAATTAAAATATTTATAAACTTTATTCAACTGTCTATGGAGTTTGCATTAACTCTGCTGATTTAAATATTTATGTATTAAATATAGAATAATTCAAATACAGTTTTACTGTACTCACAATCAGCCAGTAAAACAGCCAAGTCAATGTATGCACCACTTACAGTTAAATAAAATTTAGATGAAATCAGATTTAGAAAATATTGTATTATTTATATATTGTCTCATTTCTATATTTTCAGGCTCATCAAGGACTGTATGATGAATGGAAGACAATTCCATTTGTAGATAACCCTGATGATGATCGTGATGAATCATTTGACAGTCATGTAAGAAATATAGGTAACGTTGACGGTACTAACAAACTGCATGATAAATATCAACAATTCTATGAACGCTATAACCTAGAACATGATAGAACAGTTGGTGACGGTAATAATAGTGATATAGGTTTAACTAACACTACTAATAGTAAAGATGAGGATGTTGATGAGATTAAACCAGTTGAAGGTGGACTTAATGAGAACATTGAGGAGAGAGAAGACAGTGAACGTAGAAAGAATAGAAAAGATAAAAAGAAGCATCGCCATCATAAGTCTGGTAAAAAAGAGAAGAAATTACAAAGAGAAAAAAGAATAAGATATGATGTTGAACATGATGAAGAGGATGATGCTTATGGTATTGATATTGATAAATTCTACAAAGAACATCCACATTTCAAGACCAATGTTGCAACAATATCTGACACCGTGGCTGTCAAAGATAAGACAACAACTGAGGTACCACCTACATCTACTGAATCTACTCCAATTACTGAGAGCACCTTGGAACAATTCATCTCCGACAGTGAAGATGATGTTGATCAAAAAGATGCTGATAAATTTGATGAAGACGATGACGATGATGACAGATATGATGCTGATAGTGTATCTGCTGATGAAAGTAGTGAAGCATTTAAGGATTACTATGATTATTATGATGAAGAGGGTGACAGCAGTTACAGTAGCAGTGAAGAATTAGCTGAACAACAAATGGCTGAAAAAGCTTCATATTTGTTTAAAGACTTTGATAGAATGTATGGAGATCAACCAGCTCAAACTAATGAAGAGTCGGAGGAGTCTAGTAAAGAAATGAGAGAGAAAGAAGAAATCAAGAAGAAAGAAATGGAAGCAAAACAAAAAGAGAAAATGCCAAAAACTGATGTGGAACCAAGTACAAGTCCAAACCCTCCAACCTCTAAGAAAGATACTAAATCTATTGTAACACAACCTGCTTATCCACAATGGAAAGAAAGAGTTGAAACCTGGAATTTGATTGAATCTAAACCCATTGGTAGGTGATGGTTTGATTTTCAATGTTGTTGTATTAAGATTGTCAGATTCTCAATTCCCCGGAAGAGTCCTCATTCTATTACTTTTTTATAATAATTCCAGAGAAAAGGATTTTGCAATTCCAATTAGCTCTGTTTAAATTTGAAGCTGGCAGATAACTGATAATTCTGATATAATAGTGTAAAAGTATAAATCTACTGAGATCTTTCTCTAAAGCAATGTTTTATACAATTTGTTATTGTGTCAATGAAAATAAAATAGTGCTTACTTAAGTCATTGTTTTTAAAATTGAAATGAGAATCTAGCAATCTGCTTTCTACAGCCTTAGTTCATATTAATCTAACAATTCCTTCCTTATGTTGAGTGTAACTGCTTTGCTTTTGTTCCTGTGCAGGATTTCTTGATTTAGACTTTCTTTTTAAAAATGGTGCTGGTGATACTTTAAGTGGTTCATAGTGTAATGTACTATGGGCACAATGATTTATATATCAGCTAATCAAATGTTACTTAATTCTACTAGGGCTGTCACTATATGCCAGAAGCATATTGCGGCATATTACGATGCACTAGAACCGTATCGCAGTAGGTACCACGATATATTGCATTGCAAACAAAAGACAGGTTGCATAATACTGCTGTCTTAAAGAACTTATTCAACTGTTCAGTATTGAGGTATGTTATAGCATTTTGTAGGGGAAGTGCCTGTAGCAGAATGGAGAAAAACTGGGCATTTTAGAGTTATGGGAACATTCTAAACATGCCCAGATTGGTTAAATTCTTTGAACTTAAGCATTAATCAAATGAACTATAGAAAACTGACATTGCTACTTTCATTTGGCTAAGGGAAGAATTTTTCAATGAAAATAAAAAAGAACTGCTAAATACTGGCACGTTAAATTCGTACCGTGGTACTTATTGCCGCAGCTGCACATTGCAATATACCGGTATATTGTGACAGCCCTTAATTCTATACTTGCTAATCTTTACCGCTTGTACCTTTATAGACTGGTCATCAAAATTTTAATACTTCCTCTTTGCTATCATTGTATCAATAAACGCAGTTGCCAGACTTTTAGAGTGGTAGGTATGTGCTAAGTACTGGTTTAAAACTTGGGTCTAGGGATCAGAACCAGTCCAGGAAGAGTAGTAGCAGACATGAATGCCTGGAAACAACTGACCATATACTTACGAAGCTACTAGTAATCTCTTGTGGTTGTTATATAAGACAAAAAATAAAACTTCTCAATTGTTTTCAGTGTTTTCCTGAAATCTAATTTCAAATAACTAGAATTACTTTTCTTATAATATTTATTGTGTTTTTGAGTAATAAGTAATGTTTTGTTCTCAATGTTATATAATAATTGTTAATAATAAACTGTTGCCAGCATTATTACATTTTCCCTTTAAATGACAACAATTTTAAATCTTAAGTAGAAAAGATGGACTTAATGGTAAAAGAGAGGATATTTTTATAATGAAATATGCTTCCCGAAACTTCCATTACATGACTACCAAGTGGAGCACTCAATTATATGCTTTACATTATTATTTTCACGCCTATTCTGTGGTTAGGCTATGAATTCTATTTTCACAATTAAGTTACTGTGAAAATTTGCTTGCTTCAACCAACATTCAATCTGTTAGTTAAATTGATTATGTAATTGTTTTGTGACTGCCATTAATTTGTTTGCGGCACATTAGTAAAGTTTGCTTAATAAATTCATGTTAAGTGCTGAACTAACAATGATTGGAAAAGTAAATTTGAACAAAGTTTACTATTCATCTGCTGTATTTGAAATCTGTTGCAATTGAATTAATCATTTTTTCCCCTATTGTGTCTTTTACTGTGTTTTGTGGTTATTTTTTATGCCACATGCCAGAATCAGCCTGCCTTTGCAAATTTTCATGCAACAATTTAGGAGCTTATTACAGTCTTTGGTCCACCATCTTTCTTTTTAAATAATTATTTCATCTTAATTGAATGGCTAGGTAAGTTCATGTGAAAGAATGTCTTAATGTCAGGACTGTTAAAAACATTGTTGAAAAACAACATGTTATTTATTAAACACCATGAATGAACCATAAAGATTGTTTATTATTAATCTTGGAAAACCCCGATGTAATTATATAGTAAAGTTTGAGTATACACTATGTATTAAATTGTATTTTTCAGTTTTGAGACTTTGAAATTGTTATATCAATAGTGAATAGCTATTTTGTCAAAATTTATTTCATCCAATATACAATTCGCGGGGTTTATGAAAAACGGTTGTAACTCAATATAAGAAAATAGTGAGTTACGACCGTTTTGCACTAAACCCGCGACATGTAGATTTATATACTGAAATGTAAGGTACTATAAATTTTGCTAATCTGGTTCAAGTTATCTTATTATCTTTTTCAGAATCCTGTAATGAAAATGTTGACTGTGCCTCTGGTCGTATGTGTAAATTTGGACTGTGTCTCTGTGGACAACCAGATTTCTGTGTTAGACATTATAAACCAGTCTGTGGTTCAGATGGTAGACTGTATCCCAGTCATTGTGAACTACATAGAACAGCTTGTGTTCTTGGTGTACATATAAGATTGGGGGCTCTAACTGAATGTCAACCATCAGGTAGGTTAATATAAGTATTCTGATCAGTTATAATGTGACCTCAATCTCATGTACCCATGTGAGATTAGTGACTGTTGAAGCAATTCATTTGATTCTTATAACAATCAATTCTGGTCTAAATTACCAAAGCATTAAGGCTCTGAATTAAAGGTTGTCCTATTGCCTGTGATGACATATATTTTGGTTTCTGTACTTGTTACTGTTTGTTAACATTTGTCTTAGGCAAGTGAAACACATACCTTGGGTTAAGCGTAAAATGGTCACAACTCACTCTTTTCTCATATTGAGTGACGACTGTTTTCTGCTAAACATAGTGTATACTGATTTATTTAAACTTCAAGTTCTTACAACTTAGATCAATCTTTTTTTAGTCCGCTTCCTGGTCCCCCTGAGTACTGAGCTAGTAGGATTAAGCTTGCTCAAGGAAACAACAGGGTAGGTTTTTGATGGGATTCAAACTAACATGGGGCTGGCTATCCAATGATTAACATTCCAACATTGTAACCCCTCAGCCACGCCCTGTTGTCCAACCTAGCTTTAAAATTAATGTCAAGCCCTGCCAAGTGTCCATATTTTTGTTGTTATATAAATGTGTAAGGTTAAGCATTTTTTGGCCCAAAACTACTTGTAAATAGGTATGAACATGACCACCCCTGTCATACCTTCAGAAATGTCTGCCAAGTTTTGTCTAGTCTTGACAACATTTTCAAGATTTGCCTTATGTCTTAAGAATGTTCTTGAAGTGTTTCAAAATATGAATATATACTGCAAAGTTAAGGTAGAGCTGTCTGACCTATGTTTTAGTTTTTCCAGACCAAATGTCTGACTGACCTTGCCACAGTTCCTTCTTGTCTGCCAGGTGCTTTTATTGTTACAGTTTTTCAATAAATATAACCTTGTAAGAAGAGATATTATGTGACATTATGTTTCACATTTATGACTCAAGTTTTGTGTTACTGACTTTGTTGTCTACAGCAAACTAGCAATTTACCTTAGAACATGTCTATTTTAGTAAAACAGACAATGTTTTATGTGTTAATAAAGTCATGTCTGGTAAAACCTATCATTATTAAAGGTCAATGCTTCTTGCAGCTGTACAATTATCTTCATTGCTGGTTTCTTTGCTTTATTATGTAATTGTTTGCTAGTTAGCTAAGTCAGTAGGGCTCATATAATGATTCTAGGGAATATGGGTTTTGGATGATTACAGGGGTGGATGCACTTTATCTTTTTGCAGTTAGGTCATGAAATATTTTCTATAGCCATTCTACATCTTTTCTCTGTATCTGGTTGGACAGTTGTTAATCTCTGGCTACAGGTCTTGACATTAAAGGTCTTCCTATTGCCTCTTACAAACCATATTTGGGTTTGGGCAACCTATTACTGCTATTAAAGATATGGTTTGGGCAGGTTAAAATTTAGCTGGCTTTTCATTTGAAGAAACCTAATCTAACAAATAATGTGTCAAGCCCTGGGCTAAGGTATGTGCTTTTAGAACTGGTAATAGCCAGTTCCAGAGATCTAGGCTTTTCTGACTGTAGGTAAGATAATTGATACCAGAAATACAACTGAAAACGTTAAATTGTGACAAAAAAGCATCATTCATTACTATACATTAAGAACTGTCATCATCAGAGGTTATCCTCACTAGAAGAGATACACAATCTTTGTTCCTACATTTGATGGGTTAGCACAAAACTTTAAAGTCTTTATATACATTAAATTAGTTTTGCACAGACCCATCTTTCATGTTTCATACTTAGGCTTAAAGGGAAGATCGGACTTTGGCCAACTATGTTGCTTCAATAACTGAAGTTTTTCTTTCTATGTATCAGTATTTGTTTCTAATCACAAACATGTTCTTGTTTAAATCAATATCAACATTTTCAATGAATATTGTAATTGATTCAAAAACCTCCTTAATTTCTCATTTCTGGATAGAGTAATTCTGTATTTCATTTGCTGTGTTAATTTGATGATAGAAAATTGTTGATTTAACATCAATTGAAAAACTATCTAATTTACTGCAGCCTCTGTATGATACATGATTCAGTAATTGGCTTGCTGGGTGATATCTCCAGATATAGCAACTAGCAACTAGTTGCTATGTAGAGTCAGTAACCTTAACAACAAGCAGCTGTGTACAGCTATGGTTTTTTGTATGGCAAATGTTGTAATACTTGTTATAAGGGCAATCATGATATATTTGTTAGACTGTCATCCCCTCCCAAAGCCCTTGTCTCATTAATTTTCATTTCAATTCCTGATCAAAAGATTTTTTTGCATGAAATTTTAATCATATATTACCTTCTTTTAAATATGAAACTGGCAGATGATTGAAACTTTGAAAGTGTAGAAAGTATACTTCTGTCTGTAAAGATGTTTTCTGTATGGGTGGTTTAATACAAGGCTTCAGTGCTTGACATTAAATGTTGTCTAATTGCCCCTGACAACCAATAATTAGGTTCAGGCAACTTGCTATTGCTAGTAATCATTTGGTTTGGGCTAGTGAAGTGTATAGCTGGTTGTCCAAAGAGGCAACCAACTTTAAAAATTAACGTCATATAAATGATAATGAATAAAAAAGAATGTAAAAAGTGCTCACCTGTTCTATTCTTTTTTATTTATTTATTTTGTTGGATTTATCACTGTAGCAACACATTGTATAAGTCATATAATGGCGTCCAGCCCACTTATCCTAGCTTTCCTGGACCATTGTCTATAACCAGTACTCACCATTCCACAAGGCCGGAAACTTCTCCATATACATGTACCTTACCAATGGAGGAAAGTTTATTGTTGTTAAATTTTCATGAATGGGTATAACCTCCCCGGGTGGGATTCAAACCTGTATCCCCCTTCGGGACACTAGATTCAAAATCTCGATGCGCTACAGCATTACATCTAACAATGAGTTTTCTATGGCCTATGTATGGTATTGGTGTCAGATGGAAACAGGGAAAATAAGAATTGCATTAAATTTCCATTTAGTTTAATTCAAACTGTTAATTCATTATTGATTATCAATCGCCAATTCATTCTTACATGATTTGATTGCATAAATGATGGGGTAACATTCTAAGTTTAGAATCTAATGTTACAATGACTATGTTAGCTATGCAAAGGTTGTAGGTTCTATCCAAATGCTTTCTGATGAAATGATGTGTCTATATTCTTTAACCTTTGATTATTTTTTAAAACATAATTTGTAATTCTGTGGAAATGAGAATTTATATAACAATAGCAATGATAATTGTCATTCTTTACTTAACATTTGTGTAACAATAATAATGATAATTATGATTTCTGTATTTTCTAAGACTTGGCACATTTGGATGTATCCAATCTTCCAAGTGGGCTGTAAGTGAGAACATTATATAAATTACTTTACAATATTTAACAAAACAAATTGATACTATACATACATTTTGATATTATCATATTGTTCATGTCTATCTCCAGAACAATAGAAATGTTTTCCTCTCCCAGTTTTATTGGTGTTTATTTTCAGCTAGCATTATTTTCTTCTTTGTTCAATACAATTACATTGTAGATAATAAATAATGTTCCATGAAGCCAACAATTTATGTAGATCTATAAATTTGATTACTTTTGATGTAATGGTACCTCATATCATTGAAACTATTTACTGATACCAATACATTAGTAAATCATATTGTATGATAGCTTGATTATGACCATTTGAATATAATAACTATCACACTGGCTGTTTTATTGTTGTTTTAGAGAAATTCACATTCCAAATTTATTTTCAAGGAGTGGGGGGGTTGCTGAGTGGTATTACCATCTATTAAAAAAATACTTTAAACTAAAATTTTCATGAACTATAGAATTGGGTTGATTATGACCATTTGTGCTCAACAGTTACTACAATCACGAAGGCCTATGCTGAACTGTTTTCAGTGGGGTCCAATTTGAGATAATTTTTATTATGAAAGGGAGCAGAGGTCCAGATTTAGCAAAAAAAAATTGATTCCTATTTCAATCTATTTTGCTTGTCCAGTTCAGGATTCCAGACTTAGAAAGTGTTTTGAATCTTATTTTCTAACTGCTTCTTGATACTCATTGAATAACCAGTTAAATGTAAATACTATCATGTTATTTATATGTTGATGTAGAATATCATTTCATCAAGGCAGAATGTATTAAAGGAAAATTTTATACCATTCTCCTATCTCTCCTGTCTCTCTCCATTTCTCTCCGCAGACTCTGACTGATATTTGACTGTCCATTCAATACATCTATGTAATCAATATTGTTCATTTGGTAAATTGGACATAAAATGGTTTTATTCTATTTCTGTTTTGTTAACATTATCCATGATCTCAACCAAAAGCATTGTGGGATAGCTGATGTTGTTGTTGTTGTTGTATAATGTTCGTCTGCTGCTTTAGATATCAGCGTTTTATTTTGGTATGAATCATAATGGAAGTTTACTGTTATCTTCTGTAAGTAAAGGGAGACAACTGTGTGAAGATTTTCATCTATTTTTGTACATGATAATACAGACATGTGCATGTTGTAATCATTGCATTTGTTTCAATGCTCCATTTTGACTTGTGACAAGATATGTAGGCAGGTTTTTTGTCCATCAATTATTTTATGTGCCTTGTTATAAATTGTAACATAATTGAACAAGTCTATGAACATTTTAGTAAGATTAATATTGCCGGGAGGGGCATACTTTCATGGAGCTTGGTCATGAAATTATTTCTACAGCCATTCTCCCTTCTACCAATGATTTTTAATTACGTAGGGCAGTTGTCAGCCACTGATGAAAGTATGCGTTTAGTAGTTGGTTAACAGATAAATCCAGAGATTTGGCCTTCCAGGAGGAGTGAGTAGGTTGACTGAACGCTGTTATATGGCCTATATAATGCGTTGCTACGGTGTAAACCAAACAAACAAACAAACATGACTATAAATATGTTACAAGCACCCAACACCAAGTCAGGTATTCCCACTCTATGTTATTCACTACTGAGTGTATCAAGAGCAACCTCCCTGTCTGGCTGGTAAAGTTATACCTTATATCTCAACTATACTGCACTTTATCAACTTTGTATCAAGAGCAACCTCCCCGTCTGGCTGGTAAAGTTATACCTTATATCTCAGCTATACTGCACTTTATCAACTTTGATGAGTGCAGTATTTGTAAATAGCCACTGGCTACAGACATGGTGACATCATAGTGTACTTAGTAACATACCATAATGTTACATAAATATGTTTTCTCAATCCTCTGATAATTTTAGTAGATTTGATTTGTTGGTGAACTTAGTGAACAAATAAAGCTTTTTACCAATCCTATTATTCTAATGACACTGATTTTCATGATGAAAGTTAGTTGTACGAGGTAAAAAAAGAAATAATTTTTGAGTTCCAAATAAGGAGGTTTAGGACTATAAATGTGTTAATCTTCATGTCAGTAATGTCTATTTATGGCCCAAACTTAATTTACCCCCTCAGTTGATGGTGACCTATTCTATTGCCTTGTTCAAGAACTACATGACTGTGTCCTTTTACTAGTCTGGTGCATTGCTTTATTTCGATACTACTTAAGTGAAATGTTATATCTCTGAACTATTTTATGTGTGTACAATTCCTCTGAGGTGTTGTGTTCTAAATTTGGTATCCTTGTTACTAATGATTAAAAATGTTGTTGTTTCCATTAATTTTTTACTTTTGTACAGACAGTGTGTTATGGTTCTATATTTATGTTAGTGCTTAAATTCTGGTTGTTCCAAATTTGGTATTACTATTGTTTCTAATAATTCAAAATGTAATTATTTCCATTATTTGTCAACCTTTCTATGATGGTTTATGATTCTATAAATGTGGGATATTCTTTATGTTAATTCTACTTCTCAATGTTCCAAATTTGGTATTACACTCGTTTCTAATGATTCTAATTGTCACTATTCCCATTATTTGTCAACCTTTCTACTGACTGTGGTTTATGGTTCTATGCTTGTGTGATATTCTTTAAGTTAATGCTTCTTCTCATTGTTCCAAATTTGGTATTACACTTATCTAAATAATTGCAAATGTCATTGTTTCTATTAGTTTCTACCTTTCTGTAATGTTTTATGGTTCTTATCGTTCTATGCTTGTGTGATATTCTTAGTGTTAATTAATGCTACATCTCATTGTTTTGTATCCCTTACAATTGTAAACCAATGTTTGTTTGTTTGTGTAGAACAGCGGAACAACAATAATAAAGAAGCTATTATAATATGCCATATTTTTCTTTATGGTTTCTATTGTGGTTTTGGTATCTATTATTGGCATGTCACATAAACATTACAACAAACTATTCATCAAAATTTTTATATATTATATTTTGTGATCATATATTGTCATTGTAGTCCTCAAGGATTTTGTAATATAATATACAGACACTGTACTCATCTTTTATAAAGCCACAAGTGTATTGTTGTATGAAACTTTCCCTCATATGATGTATTGAGTCTTTATTATTTGTTATTGTCTGTCTAAGGTTTTTGTCATTTAATTTCTAATTGTAGCATTCATTCTAATTATCCTGTTATTTTGTAGAGTGACCACATTCATTATTCTCATATGGATATCTGTTGGCATAACTATAATTATTAATGTACCAAATGCAATGGCAATATGATCAAGTCAAATACTGTTTTAGATTTGCTAATGTTAAACAATTTTTTACCCTGGTGATGTCCTCATTATTTAAGTTTGTAGCCATAACTTTTAAAACCTAAGTGAGGCTTCTTATTGTTTGAAAACTGTTACACCTATAATGCTTCTTGCCAAAAGAATAGATGTTAATACATGGAAGCCTTGCAGGCAGGCAGGCAGGCAGGCATGCTTGCAGGCAGGCAGGCTTGCAGGCAGGCAGGCTTGCAGGCAGGCAGGCAGGCAGGCAGGCAGGCAGGCAGGCAGGCAGGCAGGCAGGCAGGCAGGCAGGCAGGCAGGCAGGCAGGCAGGCAGGCAGGCAGGCAGGCAGGCAGGCAGGCAGGCAGGCTAGCAGGCAGGCAGGCTTGCAGGCAGGCAGGCAGGCAGGCAGGCAGGCAGGCAGGCAGGCAGGCAGGCAGGCAGGCAGGCAGGCAGGCAGGCTAGCAGGCAGGCAGGCTTGCTTGCAGGCAGGCAGGCAGGCAGGCAGGCAGGCAGGCAGGCAGGCAGGCAGGCAGGCTTGCAGGCAGGCAGGCAGGCAGGCAGGCAGGCAGGGCTCATTAAAGATAAAAGGTCATCCTATTGCCCAATACACCTATATTTCGATTGGGGTAACCTGTTACTGCCATTAAAGATATGGTTCAGGCAAGTTAAAAATATAGCTAGCTGTCAATTCGGGCAACCTAGTTTAAAAATTAGTGTTGAGCCCTGAGGCAAGATGTCCAAAATTGGCCCACTATAGGTCTTTTAGGATCACTTGAGCTAAATCTTAACAATATTCTATGTGAACTATGTCTCATGTTATCCTAGTCGAGCTATAGTATGAATAATGCGTAGAGGCTTCTAGCTTTAAGTTTTTATAATAACCACCTTGTTTAAATTAATGACTAACCAATTAAAATGTGTGCTGGTCTGAATTATATTTACACTCCAATAAACATTGATTGATAACTAGATTCATATTGATCATCATTATTTCGTCTAATACTAAGGATTTCTATAAGTTCAGATATTTGACAAGGTCTGAAAGTAATAGATTACTATAGAGTAGAGACACCTTGTGTTTTATTGAGGCAATTTGTTCTGTAATAATTGCCATTATTTGTCATTCTAGTATTTATTGTCTATAACATAGAAAATATTGACTTAGTAACCCTGTAAGGTTGGTATCAACTATCTAAAACTTTACCTCCCTGGGTACAATGACAATAACTTCAGCTTTACTTGAAATTGCTTATTTTCATACTTTCTAATTAGTTCTTTGTTTTGCCAGCTTATTGCTAGGAAAACGTAGATATTATGTATATTTCATTGTATTGTTTTATTTCTCCCTTTTGTATTATTAGAAAGAGAAATGCAATATTTTCTACTGAGAAGTGAAGTTCTTGCTGTTTTCCAATAGTTTTATATCATAGTTTTTTATGTATATAGAGAAATGGTAATTTAGGGCTCCAATAATTTTGTAATGTACAAATTACTGGATACATACAGTAATATATTACATCAATAGTACTTGCTCATTTACTTGCCAGAATAAATTTCTATTAAAGTGCAGAGATAAGCATTCCTTATGCTTATAACTATTGATTTTGTTAGATGTAAATTTTCGATTAATTTCTTCTCATTTTATAATGTTAATTCTAATATAATTGGTTGGAGTTTAATTCTGGAGAGATGGTTAATTTTTGTTAATGTTTGGGTTATGTCCCTTTGCAGTAGTCTGGGTCATATGATACAGACACAGTTTACTTAACTATCATTCTATAAAATTAATGCAGTCTAATGCTACAGTCCCATAAACATAAAAATAGCCGTGGGAGCACCGTACGGGCGCCGTGTGATCAAACTCCGCAAGGACCCATTTGAACTTGTGCGTACCCATACAGACTGTTACGTTTTTACCAGGGTCCGTGAGATGAGCCCATGATACATGTATTAGTTTCAAAGTCAATCGTGAACAAAATTTTGGCCGAGTATGGATTAAACTATCTTCCAGCTACGGCTTCATACGGGTGTGTTGTTTTGTACCATGTGCCTACAGTCATCTTAATACGCAAGGCTTCTCACGGCCAACGACTGTCTGCACGTACTGGTCCGCAGCAAGCCACGATTTTATGGGACTGAGGCATTACTTAGACTCACACTCTTGTTATAAGTACCCTCTTTCTAACATGTCTCATTGTCAGCAGCTCTAGCTACAGAGGCTGGTCCCAGAGAGACAGGGGGAGATAAATCTACCTTATATTTCAAACAAGTATTATTTATATGATCATCCATATTGCTAGGGGTTTTGACTCACCAATTGAAGGACTGTTTTCCTTATGTAACTGGGGCTGTTTACTGGCCCTTTCCACTTCTAAATAGTTTTTAGTCATTCAGTGTTCCTCAAATTTGAAAATAATTTTGATTTATTTGTTCCTTATTGGTGCAAATGAGACAAAAAAAAATTATATGTTTTATTTTGTGGAGCTGCTTGTCCATTCCCCCTAGTAACAAAAAGCTTTGTATTGTGATTGTGTTGAACTTAGGTCAGAATACTGCTTTGTTTATGTACTTTTGTGATGCAGTGGACCTAAAAAAGCCTGTTCAATTTTGAAAAAAAAATCTAGGCTTGCTTTCTGGCCATATTAGGGCTTGGCATTGTTTAAACATTGATAATGATGTCCATCTTTTAGAATAGTGGTAAGTCATCAGCAACAGCTGCTGTTTGTTGAAGGTGAGTGAGCACTGGTTGAGAAATTTGTCATGGAAAGCTGGTTAGGTCACTTGCTATTATTAATAACCAAAAATAAGCAGTGCTTATAATAGGCATAACTGCCTAAGTAAAAGTACTTATAACAATGGCTTAGGATTTCCAGAAACTAGAAGTAGGTTAACTGATCACTGTGATATGGTCTATACAATGTGTTGCTATCGCATTAAACCCAATCCCTCCAAATTGCATTGTTTTTATTATTCTGCAAAATTGATGCAAAAATTGCTACTATGTTATTATTCTGTGAAATGAGTGTATATGTATGATGGCTGTTAGAAACATATTTATTGCTATCTGACATTATGGAATTTCTCTCAAAGGACAAAAGCTTACAGAGAACATTATTGTATTTTACCACGTCTATATTGACAATGAACAATCTCCCAACCCACACAATTATCTCTTGTACAAAAGGCAATAGATATTACAATATGTAATACATTGTAAATAGGTCAATTAATCTAGAGATCTCTCTGATAGAATGTCACTCATTTGATGGTTTCTATTTTGGAGGGAAGTTGATAAATGAATAGTCTGTATAGGATGTCTGTATAAAATGTATGAAATATGGTCTTCCTGCTCTTTGTATTTTTCTCAGAAAAAGTAGTTTCCCTGCTCTTTGTATCTTTGCCAATGCTTTTCTGAAAAATACAATCAGTGTTCATACTGGGTCTTTGACATGCTTTTATGAAAAAACACAACTTTTTTGTACTTTGTTTCATCATGTGTACAAGTTTTGTCATGTTTAATAGTTAAAAAACTCCTCTTAAGTTTTTGTTGTTATATTCTGCAGTAAGCCTTTGCCTGGATCATTACATTGTATCAATCTAGTGCTGAGAAAAGATCTTCTGCCTAATTATTCTGGTTCAAATCCTGGCCATTGCATACCATATACATCTTTTAAGTCGAGGGTTGCCCGCAAGATTGTAGTAAGTGCATTGCATTAAGAGCAAGTTACTATAGTCTTGCGGGCAACCCTTGAAATGTTTATTGTTCTCCATGTTTGGAGATACTGCCTGCAACCTTTGTGAGTTTAAGTGCTCTGATTTATAGAAAATAGTTCAGGACATATTTTCAAGTTATAGTAATGACCAAGTTAGACAAAAAATAACTATTTCATGTATATTACATTACTGTAATTAAATTGGCTGTCTCAGCTTAATAGAAAGTTTGTTTAAATTGACATTGAAGCAAAAACAAAAAAGAAATTAGAGTTTTCAGACAGTTTTCAGACAGTGTTTGATTGCACTGTGGTCAGGACTGATTATAAATATTTGATTGAATCACTACCTAGACTGATTGCTTAGACATAAATTCAATTTATTGTATATTTAAAGCATGTGAGAGCGTCTGACTAATTTTCTATGATCAGATTTTAGATACAAACTACTATTCAATTACTGAATGCTTGCAGGTTCTATCTTGAGTTGTATTGCTGTGAGACTCTGTGGTGTTGTTTTGATTGCTGTTTTACTCAATTTGCATATTTTATTTGTCTAAGTGGTTTGCAGTTTTCACTTCTGCTTTGTACTTAAAGTTTAGGATTCATGAAGTCATTTTCCTGTAAAACTTAATTTAATGCTGAAATTATTGAAATGGTTCTTTAGAGCAGTAGGTTACTGTTAGTAAGTCAATAGAGTTTGCTGCAATTCTTAGTTGCTGATTTAGATGAGATGTGCAAATCTAAGATGCTTAAACTTCATTTTGTGGACAGGTCTATACTACTGACTTTAAAGTGGTGAGCTGCTCTAAGTGATTTCACTGTGGTGAGCAGGTCAATGGCTGACATGTTCGTAAGATCTGAATTTAATGAAATTGATGCATTTCACATAATTGTTAAATATATTAAATTTCTTGAAATCATAAGTTCAGGAAAGGATGAGAAATCATTGTTATGCCATTGATCGATTGTGTTTCAAAATCTGATTCTGATCATTATTTATGGAAATATGATATATTGTGCTGCTTAATGCTTTCTATATAAAATATTAATGCATGCTTGTTTTCTAACTATATTTTTTGTTTCTATCTCTTGCAACATTTCTAGAATTTTACAATGATTGATGTGCATTTCAATATAAAATGAGATATTAATGGTTATTTAAGCTTCTGAATGATACAATAACTGATTCTGGAATTATTTCCTAATTGGATTCTATTAAAGTATTGTTTTTTATGCTGAGTCAGGTATATAGAGAGTATTAAGCTATTATGATTCTATACTTGAGTTAATCCTGCTAGTGGGAGAGGCGTTTCATATTGCTTCCAATTCTTGTTTCATTTAGATGCTATTAACAAAAAATCAGACCTCTTGTGTTAGTTAAGTAAGAAGTAAGTCTGACCAAATTACACAAGTATATGGGTTTTAAATACACATACAGGACCTACATGCCTTCATGGAGTTTCGTCATGCAATGTTTTTCTATTGCCTTTCTCCCACCTGTATCAAGTTCAATGACTGTTTCATCAGCCAGTGGCAAAGGTAACTATGTATTGAACCTTGCTAAAACAAATATTTTAGTCTTTCTATTACAGTGAGAAGTTTGTTGGACCACTGAATAATTATAGCTGGAAAATTGTCAAAAAGGGGCATGATGCATTATAAAATTATTCTGTATAAGATTATAACTATAAGGAATTGGTGTTAGTGTTCACCTAGCAGAAATAATGTTTGTTGTGTTTTGCTTTAGTTGGTTGCCAATATCACAATGTTCTGCTGATGTTTTATATTAAAATGGGAATTATTTCTAACATTGATTCACAAATTTGAAGCATTTATACTCTTATGTTATGTTTTATTGGGAACCATGAAATTATTCAAATTTTGACAGTTGAGAAAAAAATGGACTATAACAATCAATAGAATCAAGGTTTCTTATGGGATGCATCATGGTAGTAGATCTATAATCTGTGCTAGACTTAGCTTATGGTTTATAATTTATTGTTGAATTATTGTACCACTGTTATACGGTTAATGTCTGATATTGATATATAATGTTGGTGCCACTTGCCTCTATGTCAGCAGTCACTGTGTTAGCAGCCACACATTGTTTAAATTTTACTTGTTTGGGACATAACTTAGTCATCTTTATTCTAAATGACTTGAAACTATGAAACTAAATAAGTTTGTTCATGGCAATGACTTGTTGTGCCATGCTAAGGAACTACAGTTTCACTTTGTGAAGTTTAGAAAATACCTCCCTCTGATTGATTGTCAGGCAACACAACCTAAGTTATAGGAGTTGTTTTGTTTATACAGTAAACTTCTGTTATTAGGACCATCAAAATTGATTATCTGAATATTGGAATGGTCTTAATATAGTGATATTTTTGTTCTGTAATAGAGCATAATGAGAATTTAAAAATCGTCAGAAATCAACTATTTTTTCATATAAAGGCGGTTTTTTACCTTG
Organism: Mactra quadrangularis; assembly: GCA_025267735.1. Taxonomy (NCBI): domain Eukaryota; kingdom Metazoa; phylum Mollusca; class Bivalvia; order Venerida; family Mactridae; genus Mactra; species Mactra quadrangularis. The sequence goes on along the minus strand of CM046303.1, from coordinate 18,136,386 downwards.
CTTGTTGACATAGTTTAGCATTAAAACTTGGGAATAGTTTATTGCAACAATTGTCAGTGTAAAATGACACAGTAAATCATGTATTTGTAACTAGGACAAATCTATTATTTCTATAAATTTTGTTAATTGTCATATTTTCTAGATAATGTCCCAAGGGATAAAAAGTCATTTTTTTCTGCTCTGTATAAAGTTACAAGACACATTTGAATGTTCTTGCATATTGATTCAATATATTCATACTATACAGAGAGGCTTCTGTTTTTTACTGGAATTTTGTAGATTTTGTCTCACAAGTCTTGATTTACTGTAAGTTGAATAATAATGTTTTATGATTAAACTAGTTTGTTTGTTGGGTTTAACGCCAAAGCAACACATTGTATAGATCATATAACGGTGGTCAGTCAACCTACTCATTCCTCCTGGAAAGGCTAAATCTCTGGATTTAGCTGTTAACCAACTACTAAGCGTCAGTGACTGACAACTGCCGTACATATTTAAAAACACCGCCCGGCTACTGATCGAGGGGTTGTGGGTTCGATTCACTGCGGGGCATACTTTCGTGGAGCTTGGTCATGAAATTATTTCTACAGCCATGCTCCCTCCTACCAATTATTTTTAATTATGTAGGGCAGTTGTCAGTTACTGACTGAGAAAATTTGCCTATTTGTCATTTTATTGATAAATTTATTTTGATATGCAATGTGACAACATGGCATACATCATAAGACATACATGCAGCCAGAAATGTTAAGAAATTACTGATATGCCATATAATGGTTAAGATGATTTGAAAACTTGAAGAGTTAACTGTAAGCAACATTATTTTTATGATTTATAGACCTCTAACCCTTGTTTAATAGCATTCAATTATTCTTTTAACTTGAAATTAGATAAACCTTCAGTTAATTCAGTTGGCAGTTGACATTAGGCTATCAGTCCATTTTGCTGTTGACATTAGGCTGCCAGTCCAGTGCCTGTGGATAAAAAGCATTTCTTTTGAGATCTAAATCTCTCCAGAGAGAGGAGTGGGTGCCACAATATGATTTAGCAGGGTGGGCAATGAATAATTAAACCAAACCTAACATTGCAATATAAAATATTAATTTCTGTTTTGGACATACATGTTTATGCTCATAATGCATATAGCATTCTCTATCACCAAGACTTGACATTATAATGTTTATATGTCACCAATATTTCCTATATTTAGAAATACAATGTATATAATGTTTTATTGGATCCACTTAAAGTGTCATCATCTAATACCAATATCAACATTGTTGCAGATGTAACATTACATATTTATAAGTGTTTCAAAAGTGCTGTAAGTCATGATGATATAGGGCAGTGTGTTGTAAAACATTAAACATATTAGATCTCTATACAGTACGTATAGGAGCGGGCATGAATGAGCGGTTATGATGTTGGACTGGTAATCATTGGATAGCCAGCTCCGCGTTGGACTTGTAATCATTGGATAGCCAGCTCCATGTTGGTTCAAATCCCATACAAAACTTACCTCGTTATTTCCTTGAGCAAGAAACTTTATCCTTCTAGCTCAGTACTGGGGGACCAGAAAGCAGACTCGTAAGTTTAATCTAAGTTGTAAGAACTTGGTTCACAATTGAGCTAAAATCATACTGCCCTCCTGACTGGCTCAGTCATTTACACACTAGTGTTCTGATCAAAGGATCATGCGTTCAGGGCATACTTTTATGGGGTTTGGTCATGAAATAATAATTTCTACAACCATTCTCTCTCTTGACACTGATTCTTAATCATGTAGGGCAGTCATCAGTCTTTGATGATAGTATGTGCCTAGTTTCTGGTTGACTGCTAAATCCAAAGATTTAGTCTTTTTATTAACTCTGAGTAGATCGACTGACTCCGACAGCCATAATATGACCAATACGATGTGTTGCTACAGTGTTAAACCCAACCAATTACCAAAGAAAGATGATAGCACACACACTACATGTATATGTACATATTGTCAACAAATTACAGTGAAGTTGAACATCTTAATATAGACTTTAATAATACTAAGCTACAACTAATAGACTGGTCAGCTAAACAAGTCTAGATCCTTCAGTATTTACATGTAATTAGACTAGTTTTGTGCTGACCCATCGGTATGTCATCATGTATTATTGCTGGTTTATTATTATTTTTTTTTTTTTGAACATCGTATTCAACACATATATAGGTCATATATATGACGACCAGCTCTTGAAGACCTACTATAAGTTTCCTGGACACTTTTCTATCACCAGTACTAACTTACCCTACCACGAGGCCGACAACTTATGTATAGGGTATGACCTACCGCGACCGAGTTTCCAACCCGCGTTCTCAGGATTGGAAATCAAACATGCTAACCACTATGCCACGGCCATGGCTGGTATATTTTATACATCTACTCTATGTCATAGTGACTGTTTTCCTAATTGACTGACTGTTATCTTGATACCATATGTTTGCTGAGAATTCTCTCATATCACGGTTTATATTTGGAGGAAAAATTGATTAAAACGAGTCTGCAAGTCAGGAATCATATATCAGTATCCTGACAATGTCTTTTATAGAATCACTCTGATGTTCTCTATGTATGTGTGTCTCTCTCTCTCTCTCTCTCTCACTGTTGGGTTCTAGATATCTCTCAATGATTGATTGATAATGTATTGAATAGGTAGTATAATCTGATTGAATCTTATTGAAAACCTTCAATGGACAGACAGGATGTACATCAAAGACATTTCTTCTGACTCTCTCTTATCATACTTTCTATGCTAATAAAAAGTCTATGTATATTTTCTGCGAGATGTTGTAGGCCTCCCTATATTGTACATGTAGATCTTTAATGAATTTAACTTATTGAATACATAATGTTGGCTTATTGATCTAATAACGTTTGACTTGTATAGGTTGACTTTCCATTGTCAATATGTTTTTATTTTTCAATCATGATTTTAAAAGTAGTAAGGATTCCATAATCTGCATTGAAAGAAGTACAGTTTTGGGTAGGCTAGATTTCCTAAATTTGACATGAAATAGCTAATTTGATTAAGTGGTAAGACAGATAAATACACCAAACATTTTGGTCACTACACCATTTTAACTGAGTTTGCGCATGGGAATCTTAATTAAATTGTATTTTTGTCTAAGGTCATGTTCTAAGCTATATCAAGTGGAACCATCATGTAAATTTCATCTTAAGTGTTTGATCTTAAGTATTCCTGCTTAGTTAATGTCAGAGTTGACTTTAAAGAGATGACCACTTACGAGAGTATATTAGTAATGCTATTTCCTTTCTATTTTCAGTTGCCATGGATATATTTGATAACTCTGAGGAAGTTAAAACTGAGGCTACCACTAAAGAGACAGTTGAGATGAGCACTGAGCATGTGGATATAAAGCTACCATCTGACAGTAAAGTTGACTCTAATTCTGAAGAAAGTGTAATCACTGATGATGATAGCAACACCAATGATAATGATAGTGATGGTATTGAAATAATCAGTGATGTTCAGAAAGCAGCTTTGATGAGTCAACTTGCTCCTGATCTAGTTGACCATGACAACAGCAAAGATAATGATGCTAATGATGATGTTAAAGACAGTCTTGAGAAAGAAGAAGAGAAAATTGCTGATGAAAATAAAGAAAGTGACAGTATAACTCTACATTCATCAGATGATGGTTTAGTACTTAAAAATACTAATAATGATAATGACAGTAATTCTGATATCATTGACGACTATTACTATGACGATGACGATGATTATAGTGATGAATATGAAACCATGGATAAGGATAGTGATGACTTTTTTAGCAGTAGTGAGTCAGACAGTGTAGATAATGACAACAGCTTGGAAAATTCTACAAATATGGCCTCAGACAAACCAAGTCTTGTACCATTGTTTTGTACACCAGATTTATACTTGAAGTTCAAAGCTGATGTGTTGGAGTATCATTGTATCTATTTTGAAGAACTGCATTGTGATAGACAAACTCAAGAAGGTAGGTACTTGTTTTGGAAACAAACAGTATAACACAGGGCTTAATGTGAAAGATCACCTGATTGCCCTTGATGACATATATTTGGGTTAGGGCAACTTGTTACTGCTAGTAAACATTTGGTTTCGGCAAATAAAAGATACAGCTGGTTGTCCAACCAGGCATCCTACTTTAAAAGATGATGATGCGCCTTGTAACAATTTGAGTTAATTTTTTGTTGTATGACGTAGATGAAATCATATTATAAACAATTTGACACCATTTTGCGAGTAGGTTGATTCCAGGGTGGAAACTACATGAAATAAGGTCATGAAGTCTATTAACAGCCATTTTCTCTCTGTTGTACAACAATTTTTAGTGACTAACAAAGATGTAAGTGCTTAGTACTGGTTAAAGGCATAGATCTAGGGATGGTGGCATACCGTCACAAAGTTTGGTAATGCAATGTTTCTATGGCCATTATCATTCCTACTGCCATATCAACTTACATGGCTATTTTAGCAACCTGCGACAAAGGTATCCAAAAAACAAAGATCTTAGTCTTTCCAGGGTAGTGAGTATATAAAAAAAGTATATAAAAGTATATAAAGTATAATAATAAACAAATTACTGCAATATGGCTGAGTAATTATCAAAAAGTGGTGTACTTAAATATAACACATCAGAATCAATGTCTGAAGTGACATGTTTGATTTGACACAAAATCTGTCATAATTATTTACAAGTTCGTTGACTTCTTTTTTTAACAGAGAAACAGAAGTTGGCTGCAGTGATGTTTAACTACTTTGATCGTGACTTCAGTGGCCATGTTGAAAAAGAGGAATTATGGGAAATGCAACTTAGAGAACACATGGATGATTTATCTTCCCTTTGTACTCTTCTTGATATAGCTACATTTGATGAACTAGGTGAAAGAGATGGTAAACTATCAGTGGATGAATTTATTCAAGCATTTGGTAAGTGGAATATTTTGGCATTTTTTAGTTAGTGTGAATGCTATTAATATAATGTCAATACTGAAGCATGCCATCTTGGATGATATTTTTTGATGAGATCTGCCTCATATGTCACTTTTGAAATGTGTGAATATGAAGTGCATCAATAATGTACACCACTCTTTAAATTGCATTTTCTCAGTAAAATATAGATTATACAGGCCTAACACCTTGTTAGGGTTATTCTCTATTATCTATCATTATGAAATGTTTTGTGAAACCAGGTGTGCAATTAAGTTTAGATTCCCTGTTTTATTGTTGATGCAAAGCTTAAATTGAATTTCTAGCCATACAAAACATCAGTGTAGTATATTATATTATCTCCTGTGCCTTTTTATACGCCCGTTTTGAAAAAACGGTCGTATTATGTTACGATGTTGTCCGTCTGTCCGTCCGTCCGTCCGTCCGTCTGTCCGTCTGTCAGTCTGTCAGTCTGTCTGTCTGTCCGTGGACAATTGCTTGTCCGGATGATAACTCAAGAAAGGATGTACCTAGGTTCCTAAAATTTTATGTGTGGATAGCCCTTGGGTGGAGGAGGTTCCCTATTGATTTTGAGACCCCAGGGTCAAAGGTCAAGGTCACTGGGACTTAAAATAGGTAAAACTTGTCCGGACAATAACTCAACAACGACTGTACCTAGGTTCACAAAATTTTATGTAAAAGTAGCTCATGTGTCAAAGATGTTCCCTATTGGTTTTGGGGCCCCTGGGTCAAAGGTCAAGGTCACAGGGGCCTCATATAGGTAAAAAACTTGTCCTGACAATAACTGAACAACCAATCTATCTAGATTCACCCAATTTTAGGTGAGAGTAGCCCTTGTGTCAAGAATGTTTCCTGTAGGTTTTGGGGCCCCTGGGTCATAGGTCAAGGTCAAAAGGGCATCATATTGAAAAACCCTGTCCGGACAATGACTTTACAACCACTGTACCTAGGTTCACAAAATTTTATGTGAAGGTAGCCCATGTGTCAAGGATATGCCCTACAGGTTTATGGGGCCCCAGGTTCAAAGGTCAAGGCCACAGAGGCATCATATGAAAAAACTTTGTCCGGACAATAACTGAACCACCAATGTACCTAGGTTCACCAAATTTTATGTGAGAGTAGCCCATGTGTCAAGGATATGCTCTATTAGTTTTGAGGCCCCTGGGTCAAAGGTCAAGGTCACAGGGGCATCATATCTAAAAACATTGTCCTGGTAATAACTCAACAATGACTGTACCTAGATTCACCTGATTTCATGTGAGAGTAGCCCGTGTGTCAAGGATGTGCCTTATTAGTTTTGGGGAAACAGGGTTAAGTTTAAACCTTCAACCAGAAGATATCAAATTACCAAGCAGTGACTTCAAATGTTCAATCAATATGTTAATAAAGTCAAAATGGCAAACAATAAAAAACTTGTCCGGACAATAACTGAACCACCAATGTACCTAGGTTCACCAAATTTTATGTGAAAGTAGCCCTTGTGTCAAGGATATGCCCTATTGGTTTTGGGGCCCCTGGGTCAAAGGTCAAGGTCACAAGGGCATCATATTGAAAAACCTTGTCCGGACAATAACTCTACAACCACTGTACCTAGGTTCACAAAATTTTATGTGAGAGTAGCCCATGTGTCAAGGATATGCCCTACAGGTTTATTGGGCCCCAGGTTCAAAGGTCAAGGTTACAGAGGCATCATATGAAAAAACTTTGTCCGGACAATAACTGAACCACCAATGTACCTAGGTTCACCAATTTTTATGTAAGAGTAGCCCATGTGTCAAGGATATGCTCCAGTAGTTTTGAGGCCCCTGGGTCAAAGGTCAAGGTCACAGGGGCATCATATCAAAAAACATTGTCCTGGTAATAACACAACAATGACTGTACCTAGGTTCACCAAATTTCATGTGAGAGTAGCCCATGTGTCAAGGATGTGCCTTATTGGTTTTGGGGAAACAGGGTTAAGTTTAAACCTTCAACCAGAAGATATCAAATTACCAAGCAGTGACTTCAAATGTTCAATCAATATGTTAATAAAGTCAAAATGGCAAACAATAAAAAACTTGTCCTGACAATAACTGAACCACCAATGTACCTAGGTTCACCAAATTTTATGTGAGAGTAGCCCTTGTGTCAAGGATATGCTCTAATGGTTTTGAGGCCCCTTGGTCAAAGGTCAAGGTCACAGGGGCATCATATTGAAAAACCTTGTCCGGACAATAACTCAACAACAACTGCATCTAGGTTCACAAAATTTTATGTAAAGGTAGCTCTTGTGTCAAGGATGCGCCCTATAGGTTTTAGGGCCCCAGGTTCAAAGGTCAAGGTCACAGAGGCATCATATGGAAAAAATTTGTCCAGACAATAACTGAACCACCAATGTACCTAGGTTCACTAAATTTTATGTGAGAGTAGCCCATGTGTCAAGGATATGCTCTATTGGTTTTGAGGCCCATGGGTCAAAGGTCAAGGTCACAGGGGCATCATATCGAAAAACATTGTCCTGGTAATAACTCAACTATGACTGTACCTAGGTTCACCAAATTTCATGTGAGAGTAGCTCAAGTGTCAAGGATGTGCCTTATTAGTTTTGGGGAAACAGGGTTAAGTTTAAACCTTCAACCAGAAGATATCAAATTACCAAGCAGTGACTTCAAATGTTCAATCAATATGTTAATAAAGTCAAAATGGCAAGCAGTAAAACCTTGTCCGGACAATAACTGAACCACCAATGTACTTAGGTTTACCAATTTTTATGTGAGAGTAGCCCTTGTGTCAAGGATATGCCCTATTGGTTTTGGGGCCCCTGGGTCAAAGGTCAAGGTCACAGGGGCATCATTCAAATGTTCAATTAATATGTTAATAAAGTCAAAATGGCAAACAATGGAAATAATGCTATATTTAATAAGTATTATGAAATTAGTTCTCCAAATTTTATGTGAGGGTAGCCCATGTGTCAAGGATGTTCCCTAGTGGTGTTGAGGCGCCTAGGTCACAGGTGAAGGTCACAGGGGCCATCATATGGAAAAACCTAGTCTGGACAATAACTTAACAATGATTGTACTTAGGTTAACAAATTTTATGTGGATCAACCCATTTGTCAAGGAATAATGTGCTGATAGCTCTTTTGTAGAGGATGTTCCCTTTTGATTTGGAGACCCCAGGGTCAAAAGTCAAAGTCACTGGGACTTAATTTGTATTGAAACATTTTCTGGACAATAACTCAATAATGATTGTACCTAGGCTCACCGAATTTTATTTAAGGGTAGCCTAAATGTCTAGCATATGCCTCTTTGGTTTTAGGACCCTGGGTGAAAGGTCAAAGTCACAAGGAAATCATGAGGAAAAACCTTTTCCAACAACCAACTTTATCTAAGATTGATCACCAAATTTTATGTATCAATACTCTTTGGTTCAAGGGTGAGAACTTTTGGTTCTGAAGCCCCAGGGTCAAGGTCACTGGAAGTTTGTGTGGGGAAAACTTTTTGCCAGTGATTACTCAACCATGGCTGTACCTAAGTTCTCAAAATCTTTGCTTAGGATATCCCTCCAGTTAAGGACCTATTCCTGGGTCATTGGTCAAGGTCACAGGGACTTCATATGAGATAGAACACAGCATGGACTGCACACGGGCGTATAATGCCCCGCCCAGCGGAGCTCTTGTTGTTAATTTACACAGGCTTTAAATGGCAGCTGTGATGTTTTGAGTGAGACTGTGCATAAATTAATTGTTTAAATATCCTGCAAGTGTTTCAGCCCATGAGTACAACATATTCACATATACATACATAAAACAATACATGGAATTGATATAAGTACATAGATACATGGTGGAGAAGTCATTTGATATTTTGATGTTAATACATCATGTTGGTGTTATATATTAGGAGTAAAGAAGCAAAGAGTAAAGAGTGTTTTCAGCCCTCTGATTATATGGACATGTTAAGGCTTTGTCTACTTTTGATTGCTTAGTATATGTTTATAGTAAAAAAATCATTTTTTTCATCAGAGTGCCTATTATGGTATTTGTACCTCTTCAACTTTAAAGCACCAAAAAACACAAATCTCATTTAAATCTCTTTATATTTGTTTTGTTAAAGATTTCCTTTCAATCTTGGAAATGTAAAAATAAACAGTACACTGGCTTGATGAAGACAAATTGTTTTACTGTGTAAAATATCAACATTCTCTGTAGTGTAATTTTGTCATCAATCAGTAAAGTTCTGGTTTAATCTATTTATAAAACCTTTCAATTTACCCTTTAAGATTAAGTTAAGGAAATAATTAATTCCTGTATGTCTTTAGTCAGAGATATTAAAACAAAAAATGATATTGATTTCAAAATCAAATGTTACAATTAATATTTATAATGTTTTATCAAGATTTAGAATTATACAGTTTTTCTTGTTGAAACTGATTATGTTATTGTCATTGCTTTACAATTTATTGAGTGCTAGCCTGATTTTCTTTGTTATGTACTAAAGGGCATAATTACCAACAACTAGCCCATGTCTTTAACGTTAGCAATATCCACTTGCCCCAAAACCCATTCCCAATTGTCACACAAATCTTAGCTTTTGTAAGTTCATTTTGTCTCACAGTTATTAACTTAAAGCATTGATTACAGTATGGTCATTGCCTTAATCCACTAGCACAAAGCCTAGGACATGTAAAAATTAATATTGGCTAGTAGATATTGCTACTTTTAAATACTGGAGCTAGTTGTTGGTAGTCTTGCCCTTTAGTACATAACTTAGTAAATCAAGCTAGTGCTCAAGAAAATGTAAAGCAATGATTGTAACTTATAATCTGAGTTTCAGCAAGTAAAACTTTAATTGTATAAGTCTTAAGCAAAAATGACTACAAACAAGTTTCATTGTTTGGTATGTATAGAAATGTCATAGAAGTTTTTTTATATTTTTGGTGAAAAGATATCCAAAGGTTTTGCCTTTATAATAATGAAAATATGCTGTGAAACAGGAGTTTAATTTTTTACTGGGGACAATTTGTTTGTTTCTTGTTTATCTTGGTACTGTGTGCTTTATCCAATTGTAGCTTCTTATGAGAGTATTCTTTTAACAATAGTTAAGGTGGGTCGGTACCTTACTCTGAGGGAAAAACGAAAAAAATATTATGTTCACTGATTATAATAAAAGTTGGCAGGCAGATACCTTCATGCTTCTTGTTTGTTTTCCTGGTAACCTTAGAGACGTTGACGTTTTTTTCACGACGTCATGGACGTCACAATGGTTCGCGCTAAAAATAGGCATGCAAGTACATTAAACCCACGTATTTGAGATATTGAATGTCCGAGGTCAATGATTATTATACCGAAATGTTTCTGAAATGTTGCTGCATACAATCATTTTGTTCCGATTATCCAAATATCACGTCATTCGTAAAGATTGTACATTTCATCACTGAATTTAGGGTTTTCACGTCTAAAAGGTTTCACCAATTGCCGAGTTATAATGGTTATTTTCAAATTAAAGCAGAACGGTGGTCAAATTCTTATCGCGATTTTTGAAATCTACGCACTTTTTGTGTCATTTTAATGAAATAAAAAAGGAAAGTGAACGTTCTCAGTTTTTCACAATATCGCGTTCAAAGTAAAATTACCTTCATTACAACGGCGTTAATATAACGTTACGCTGACGTTGTGATTAAAGCATTTGTTGTAAAAATAAGTAGAAGTGGATTTTGATTGACTAATGTTAAATCAATTTTGAACAGATCAGATGCTGAGTGTCACGAGAAATTAATTAAGAACTGGAAAGAAACTACAAAATTGAATTAATAAGAAAATTACATACATTACCCAAAATCACAATGTCAGCGCAACGTAATATTAACGTCGTTGTTTTGAAGGTTATTTTACTTTGAAAGCGATATTATGAAAAACTGAGATCGTTCACTTTCCTTTTTTATTTCATTTAAATGACACAAAAAGTGTGTACTTTTCAAAAATTGCGATAAGAATTTGACCACCGTTCTGCTTTAATTTGAAAATAAACGTTATAACTCGGCAATTGGTGAAACCTTTTAGACGTGAAAACCCTAAATTTAGTGATGAAATGTACAATCTTTACGACTGACGTGTTATATAGATAATCGGAACAAAATATTTGTATGCAACAACATTTCAGAAACATTTTGGTATAATTATCTTTGTCCTCGGACATTCAATACTTTAAATATATGGGTTTAATGTACTTGCATGCCTGTTTTTAGCGCGAACCATTGTGACGTCCATGACGTCGTGAAAAAAACGACAACGTCCCTAAGGTTACCAGAAAAACAAACAAGAAGCATGAAGGTATCTGCCTGTCAACTTTTATCATAATCGGTGAACATAATATTTGTTTAGTTTTTCCCTCCGAGTAAGGTACCGACCCACCTTAAATAGTATGCTCCTTTTAACTTTTTTTCTTGTGACTTTCCTGTCAGAATATGATGATAAGTTTAGCAAAGTTGTTGTACATGCATGTAGTGAACAGTTCAGCTTTTTTCAATGGGATTCAAACCAATGCAGAATTCTAAGTTATCCAAGGATTACCATTCAAATGTTATTATCACTTGACCATAATGCTTGCTAGTGGACGGCTCTTTTCTTCACTTATCACGACTTCTGCTAGTGGGCAGTTGGTTTCATCCAGTATTTTCCTGAAATGGTTATTATTCTTCTTTGATGTTTTTATTCGAATAATGTTAAGATATCTCATGAAATTCTAATTATTTTGGAGAGAAACAAAATACCTTAGGGAATGGACTTTACCACATGATTTGACTTAATAACCAAACAATTCTTTCAACCTGAAGATGATTTAAATTGAGATGTTTTTGTGTAGTTGATTCCTTTGGATATTTTCACAATGCATTATTGGATGGTGTAAGTTTTTTAGCAATATTTGAAATGAGACTGCTTGCTAAGGTCTTTGTGAAAATTTCTTTAACACGATCACAAGGTCACATGACTATGACTTCACAAATGCTTTGGTTTGAAGAAGAAAAATCAGCCTCAAATCTTAAGTTTTTAAGAGCTGTAAGTCTTTCATTTCTTGTCAGATTTCAATGATACCTATGTAGGCTAAGCAGAAAAGTGTTCACTGTTTTCTGCACATCACATCTCCAATGTCAGTTTTATACTATGCTATTACCCTATAAACTGTTTTTACTTTTATGTCTTTGATAAATCTTGGTCTTACACTACTAATGATTCAGTAGATTTTAAGCTTAGATTCACTAAGGTTTCTTTGTCTGCATTATTGTTAATTTTTGGAGACATCCACATTTATGCTTATGCAAATTAAACCTTTTGTCCATTATAAAGACATATATGAGTATATGATAACAGACAAGGAATATGTTATGACAGCCTGATATTATACTGAACATTGTTGTTTTATGACACAAATATTCAGCACATATTGTTACAGGGATACAGATTTCCCATTCCAAGGAGCAGGTGTGACTGAGCAGTTACAACATTGGACTGGTAATCATTGGATAGCCAGCTCCACGTTGGTTTGAATCCAATCCAAAACCTAACCTGTTGTTTTCTTTAGCAAGATACTTTATCCTACTAGCTTAGTACTGGGGGGGCCAGGAAGTGGACTCGAAAGTGCTTGTCTAAGTTGTAAGAACTTGTTCTTCAATTGAGCTAAAATAAATTAGTATACTATTCCCCATTCTCAGTAAAGGGCACTTTGACCCCTGACATATAAATTTTAGGGTCCCAGCATCGAAGTAAGGATCCCGCCTCAAACTTATACACAATATCAACTTAGGTAGCTGATTTCAAATAGCTATAAACTTTTACAAATGTAATAGCCAGGCTCAGGACAGCTAAGAATAATTCTGAATGTACTCCCCACCTGAGCCTGGCAAGTATTTTTTTTTTACTCCCACAGGTGGAAATCAGTAACATTAGGCAACTTGGTAAGTGGGGATATGTATCCCTATTATAATGCCTATATTGTGAAACTAGATGTTATGGTAACATATGTCAGAAATATCTGCAAAAGCCACCCGGCTAGCTCAGTTTGTAGCACGCAAGTCCACTGATCAAGGGGTCATGGGTTTGATTCCCGAGCAGGGCATGAAATTATTTCTACGGCTATTCTCCCTCCTACTAATGATTCTTAATAATGTAGGGCAGTTGTCAGTCACTGACGAAAGTATGCGCTTAGTAGTTGGTAAACAGCTAAATCCAGAGATTTAGCCTTTCCAGGAGGAGTGAGTAAGTTGACTGGTGGCTGTTATATGACCTATACAATGTGTTGCTACGGCGTAAAACCAACCAAACCAAACTGAAATATCCACAAATCTTGTTTAACAGTATAAATTTCTTTCTTCTTCCTGTATATTTATATCTCGGTGAATATTTTGAAATATTTCAAGATATTTAAACAAATCAATATTTAAGGTTCTAAGATGTGGAACATCATTCCTCCTAGGAGTGATACAACTTAATAACAAATTCTTTATTAAATGTGCTTGTCATGGAACCTTCAAATACAAGCTGTAATTTCTTTGTTAGATCTGTTTAGTTTTTAGTTTGCAGAAATGTAAAATTTAGATGGTTTTATTGTAATGGTTGTTTTATTGAAGATAGGATTGTTTGTACAAATGCATATCACAATATAGAAGACATTACATTTGTAATGAAGATTTAGTAGCATTAGATATTTATAACTGTTTTATATTCTATTGGAATGTTGTTTAATGTATACCATGGGGCTTTGTTTCTGCCGTACAAGCTAAAGATATATATGTTCATATGATGAAAAAAGTAATATTCTTGTTACTTGGTCCCTAGTAATTTTGTGTCTTAAGTTGTACAGTGCCCTCCAAAAGCCATTTGACAAATTCTATTTGATTGATAAGCTTTCATTATTAAAATTATAACAAGAAATGTAATGTGGAAACCACATTAATGCCGGATTTAAAAACTTCAATGCAAAAATTACAAAGGGAAATAATCCATAATAAAGGCAGGTAGAGTTGTGGTTACTTTCTAATTCTGTTCATCACATGGTATGTTATCATTGTATGAAGTTTCATAAAGATCTGACAATAAATGGCAGAAATATATGGAAAAGAAAAACTTTAACACAATTGTTAATAACACCGGATACTGGACTGCCCGCCTGACCAAATTAGTTGAAAGCTTATAAAATTACTTGCTGTGCTCATACTCAGTAGTCATTATTTCTGGAAAATCTTTAACAACTCTCTACACAGTTGTTGGTAATGCTGACATTTCTGACTTATTAATGTGACAATGGTGGTTGATACATGGTTGTGTTTCTCTTCACTGAAATAAGCTTCATAATTATAGTATTGATGTAACCAATTAGATGTCAACAATTAAATATAGGCAATTAGATACTGTATTACTATTTAAGTAATAAGAGAAGCATAATTAGGATTTACATTATATAGTTAATAATTCTGGTATATTACTGGGATGAATACTGTACGGATTTGTTGTTTGGTGTTGATTGACTGAGGGAGTTAGATATCAAGTTATCTATGTCTCTGATTGACATTTATTTCTGAAAAATATCAAATTTCTATTGTAAAATGTCAACAATAGATGTCGATAAATAAAAGCTTTATGTGATAATTGTTCATAACGAGTTAAACCATTGCATTACCTAAATGAGAAATTCTCCCTTAATAGTATCATTCACGAGTGTATCAAAAGGGAGATAACTCAAACTTTGTTATATCATTGAAATATGTGTTATAGGATATTATCACTACCACTTCCACGAAGATTCCCTGTGTAACTTTTTGGTACAAAATAGGGATTCATTTTTTTTTGCTAGCTGAATATTTTAATAAAGTTGAGTCATTTGTATGGGTGTAATTTGTTTTTGCTGCCTTGTAGCAAAAACTGCAGCATTGTAATTGGCCAAAACAAAAAAGCACTTTTTAAAGCACTTGGTAGCTTCTTTTTTACCCAACTACATTTGTAGCTCACTAACTGACACACTGTTTTAGTATCAGTTTTCCAGGAGTGTACCAAAAGGGAGGTAACCCAATGTTTGTTTCTGTATATTAGTTTTGTCCCTTGCCAATGAAGTTGTTGGTTTTCTTGTTGATTTTCTTGTTGTCCTTTTTGGTTCAAACAAATTCTCAGTTGTCACAAGACATTGTCTTTATTTTACATTATAGTATAAATGTTCATTATAGACACAAAATATTGAAATTAATGTAGAAACAAAAGTTGCAGTCTGCATGACATAAAATAACTGTTTCATGCTGTCAAAACTAGAAGTTTTCATTCATTTAGTATGCATTAAAACTTAAGTTTTCAAACATTTTGTATACATCCAAACCAGTTTTACCAATATTTCAGTTTCTATTTAACTATCATTTAGAAATGTTATGTGATTGATATGCCCTATTAGGCTGTAAAAATATGTTTATTTGAGTTTGCATACTGATATGTATATGCTTGCATACCATACCACTATTAACAGTTCTGTCCATATTTACATATTCAAAAATGTCAACAAATTCTGTAAAAAAATAGAAAAAAATGGCTATTCATAACTTTCATATTTAGTCAAGGATAAATGTAAAACAAAAACCAAGTTTTCTTACGTTTTGCATATAAATTGAATATTTCAGTCTACCATTATATAGAAAGTTATCATAATGTTCACTTAAATGTCTGTAGTCAGTATATTTAATATTGATTCAATGTTAAAATGTTTTAGCTGAATAAATACTGTAGATGTAAATGGCATTGTGCCATGCATAAATTTTATTGTTATGTGTTTTCACAGTTACTGATGTTGAGAATTAAGCAATTTGTACAAAACTTCTTATAATTTAAATGAATTGATTCAATGTGTTGAAAAACTTAAAATTATCTCATTGTGATTTTGTAAGTTAAACATTTTGTCAAATAAAAGTAATTCTCTTCAAAAGTCTGTTTTAAGCTATGCATTTTCTTGCATATAATCCATTTTTACACAACTCATTCAAACATTTGTATTAAAGAGCATTTAATATGCACATATTTATGTGATGCTGATCCATAGAGGAATTTAAATGTGTTTTAATTACTGCTTTGATTGTTTATGCAAAACCCAATGAATCAATGCAATTTGGGTCATGCATATTGCAATTTATTGCAATTCTGTTTTTACCGTATTGTTTCACCCCTACTACCTTATCTATTGTCTAAATACTGAATAATAGGTCAGTATTATCTCTGAGAATACAATGTAAGCTACATTATGGTGCAGTTTTAGTATGGCTACATTTCATATCATCAACTAGTTATAAGGTACCAATGTGAAGCTATAAGAATGTATTTACTGTATTATCTGTAAGTCTGTTCCTACATAAATAGCTAAATGTAACCTACAAATATCATTTACAACATCTCGCTTACAAAATGTCATCCAGGAAAGTTTTAATTACAAAAATATCAGATTCCAATTGACATCTACGAAAATAATTACAAAATGTCAACTACCAAAATGTAATCTTACAAAAAATCTTTATCAAATGTGTCAACTAGCTTGTGTTTCTATGAAATTTTATCCAGGAAAATTATTAATACAAAATGTCATGCACCAAAATATCATGTAACCAATGCTTGTTAAACTTAAAATTTGTCATCTTCTATACATAATGTCATATTGCAATTACAAAGTACCATCTACAAGAGGTCTACTACAAAAACTCTGCTATGAAGTATTTATAGTTACATGGTAAATGTCAACTAGTCTACTACAGTATAATGACTTTTAAGTTTTCATCTAACTGCCAAGATCTTTAAAAGTTTTCTTAACAGTACATGTAAGGATGTTCCTGACAATTTTGTATTTTAATGGAAATTTAATGCTCGACTCTAAATAATGATAGAATTCAAGATTTAGTGACAATTTACTGACTTCACCATTCCCTTGTTTAACTAAATTTATTCTCTCAAGTAGTTGTGCCTAGAGTATTGTTTCCTCAGGTTCTAAAGTTTATGTATATAGGCTTGTCTTAGATGATTTATTAGTACATATGCTTTACAATATTCTGTATTCTGTATGTACAGAGACAGTCTGTCATTGTGTGCATAATTATATTTGTTTCTTCTCCCCTCTCTCCTTGACTTATGAAGTGTCTGTATGTTGTTTTAACAAATTAGAATGTTCTGGAGAATATGTATAATACTGATATTTGATATCTACACTACTTTTAATACCTTTGTCTGGTTTATAAAGTTAAATTTATGGATACAGTTATTTAAAATAGAAATTCTCTTGACTTTATCTTTGTCTAGTTTGTAAGCTATGAATTATAATCCTTTGTTTTATTAAAATATCATGTTATAATATATATTAATAAATATACATTTGTATATAATACTAGTTCTGATTTTATGAAGTTGATTTATAAAATGATGGGTCATTTAGATGCTTGGTAAAATCATGCCTCCCTTTTTGCTTTTTTTGCTATTTGGAAGGTCTGTGTTTTTTTACTCTTGCTATTCTGATATGTATCAAACTCCTTTTTTGTGAATTTTTAAAGATGCATAAATTGTGTAGTTTCTCTGAACATACATCAGTGTAAAACTGAAACCAGACCAAACTGGAATAGATATTTTCAGCTCAATATTTTACTTGTCATTTTAAATGTTAACACCAGAGATATAGCCTATAGTGATCATATCATTACATGTTACAAGAATAATATTGTGGGTTTAGTGCAAAACTGTCATAACTCACTCTTTCCTTATATTGAGTTATCACCATTTTGGGCTAAACCACAAGATGTCCTGTTCCAGGATCACTTTAACCTACAGTAACACAATGTCATTGAAAATACAATGTATTGCTATTTAAGGCAACTGTATTTTTTGCTGTTGTGTTTTTACAGTTTCAGCCAGATTGTCTCACATAGAACATAAAATGTCAGCTTAAATATTTCATTTACTTGTATGATAAAGAACATACTCTGTCATTGTCTGAAACATTTGGCTCCATTTCTATCAGGCTACTCACAGAATATCCTTCAATACGGCACCAAAATATTGCCACTTGATGAAATACGTTATTTTAAGTTGAAAGAATTGTTTAAATGTTGTTTTTGGTAACAGCATTGTTGACATTGTTGCTAAAATATGGCATTGTCTGCTTTTGATTGGATTTCTTGCTATAAATGACAGCCTAAATTTATCCATTTGATGAAAATAGAGAGAGTTATTTGTTTAATGCTAGGAACCATTCCAAACAGCCAAAATTGATACAAGACCCAATTTGTACATTGCTGTATACCTGACATTGTAACACAAATATTTTAAATGTGAAGCATTTTTATGTCATTCTATACACTGCTAAATTTCTGTTGGCAAATGTTTTAATATTTTGCCATGATCAACTATGTCTATTGAATCACAGAAAAATATTTGTGAAAAATCATTCTAATTCAAGACCAATGCAGGTTTTATAAGTGCTAAGATTGGTGGGACAGTATTCATTAGGTATATACAGTACCCACCAAAAGTTTGGAGACATTTTCACTTAGTAAGCCTACTGCATTGGTTTGATCAAGAATTTGATTATCATTTCATTCGACATGATTTTTAGTTTAGCTCATTTTATTGTAATGATACTAGTGGTAGTTGAGACTACCTAATTAGCTTAAAATCTATATTATAGAAAAAATTACATTGAACTTGGTTTTGGAGGCTTTAGGATATCAGATGCTGAATCTTATAATTGTGATGCATTCTCAAAATTTGTTATCATTTTATCACCAACCATATCAAATATATTTAAGATGATGGTTCTACCTAAAACAATAATTGAAATTTAAGAACTTCATTAATTTACTTTGTCTTCAAACTTTTGGTGGGTACTGTATTTATTCTCTTTAAGTATAAAATGTAAAGGTTGTTGCTAATTTGTTGGTGTATTTATGTATATGAATTGTGTTATGTTGCCACAAGAGGTCATGGCAAACAGTCTAACCATACATGATGTATATGAAGTAATATTTGTTGTTATTTATAGATTTGATTCAGAAATCAAGATGAGAGTTTTTTGCAGCTGAAAAACTTTGTATGTACCTGATGTGCCTTTGCAGAATAATGTTGAAATAAAAATGAGTGTACATGGAACAATAGGATTTATACTGTGTTGCATAACTGAGTTCAGCACAGATGCATCTGGTACTGTGCGTAAAGTTTGACCCCGACCTGACCTTTATGCAAGAATGTTCATTACGTTGAATACAAATGTAGTATTAATGCTCGATTACACCGTGGTTGTGAAGATTATGTGTTGAAATTTGACACATAAACATTATTCAATAATTTTGCAATCACTGCCAAAGTGTAGAATTATAGACCTGGTGCTGATTTTCGTTGGGATATGTGTAGATAATAATTAGATGCGAATGTGAAAGGTCAGATTGGGGTCAAACTTTACCCACAATACAAACACACCTTATTCAGCTGGAACAAAACATAAATTTGAGTTCCAAGAATGAACAATTATAGTAATATCATGTAGTTTATTTAAGTTATAGTTTTCATCTGATGTTTAATTTCAGATATCCCCGATGTACTAGAACACAAGACAGAGATTGTACCATTGTTAGCTACTGTAGGTAATGGTTTAGAGATTAAATGTGACATCACTGATTCTACTGATATTGTATGGAAGAGAAATGATATGAACCTTGGTATCATTGACTCACCTGGTATCTCTGTAAGTAACTTTTACATTTTCTTTGCGGTCCTATTGTGCTTTTCACAAAAATTCTTATGAAAAAAATCTTCATAAGTCAGTTTCATATACATTGTAATTAAGCACTTCAAAGTCAGATGGCTATTAACCATAACTATGATATGATATTCAAAAGGTATAATTCTATAGTTAGAATTGATAAGCCAAAAAAAATGAGCGTGTTATTAATGTTTCTTGCTTTTGATTTACAAAGATTTTTTTCGTAAGAATTTTTGTGAAAAGCGCCACTTAGTTATTAACTAACCTAAGAAGATGTGGTGCAACCTCAGTCTGTAGCCAACAAGTCTACTGATTGATAAGTTGTAGGTTCGATTCTTGGCAGGGCATACTTTAGTGGACCTTAGTTATGCAGTAATTTCTATGGTCATTCTTCCTTCTACAATTGATTCTAAATAATGTAGGATAGTTGTAAATCACTGACATATGCATCTAGTTATACTGGGAGATCCAGAGATCTGGAATTAGCTTTTCCAGGAATGGTACTAACAAATCTTATTCAGCTGGAAAAAAAACATACATCGAGTTCTGAATAAGACCTACATATGATCTTTTACTTGTTATTTCAAACACTGTGAAGTTACATCTGATTTTAATGAGATTGGATAATTCGAGGGTTGCCTGCAGTTACTTCAAGCTACAGTCCCATAAACATAAAAATAGCAGTGAGGGTACTGTACGGGCGCCATGCGATCAAGCACCACAAGGACCAGTACGAAGTCTTGCGTACCCGTACGGACTGCTATGTTTTTGCCAGGGTCTGTGAGATGGGCCCAGGATACACATAGTTGTTTCAAAGTCAAATCATGTACAAAATTGTGGCCAAGTATGTATTAAACATGCATATCTGCTACGGCTCGGTACGGCTGTGTTGTTTTGTATCATGTGCGTACCATCACCTTAATACGCAAGGCTTTTCACGGCCCACGACTGTCTGCACGTACAGGTCTGTAACAAGCTATGATTTTATGGGACTGAGGCATCAGTCTTGCAGTTAACCCTCGAGGGTTGCCTGCAGTTACTACAGTCTTGCAGTTAACCCTCGAGGATTGCCTGCAGTTACTACAGTCTTGCAGTTAACCCTCGAGGATTGCCTGCAGTTACTACAGTCTTGCAGTTAACCCTCGAGGATTGCCTGCAGTTACTACAGTCTTGCAGTTAACCCTCGAGGATTGCCTGCAGTTACTACAGTCTTGCAGTTAACCCTCGAGGGTTGCCTGCAGTTACTACAGTCTTGCAGTTAACCCTCGAGGGTTGCCTGCAGTTACTACAGTCTTGCAGTTAACCCTCGAGGGTTGCCTGCAGTTACTACAGTCTTGCAGTTAACCCTCGAGGGTTGCCTGCAGTTACTACAGTCTTGCAGTTAACCCTCGAGGGTTGCCTGCAGTTACTACAGTCTTGCAGTTACCCTTGAGGGTTGCCTGCAGTTACTACAGTCTTGCAGTTAACCCTCAAATATAAGGCTTTGTCTGATTTTATTTTTTTATCTAGTTATATAAGTTACAATACGTTTAATAGTTGTCTCAATTATAATTGAAATCTTAGACATCCCTGTAGAGTATCACAAATTATCTGAACATAGTGAGGGTTGGTGTAACAATTTGTCTGGTTTATATTCAGATATCATCTTATAATTTCCTCAGGAAATCATTAATCTTAATTTTTCAGGAAAATTTATCTAATTAAGTTTCTTTTTTTTTTGTTGAAATCGTAAGTCAAGTCTGGGAAAGTTGGAAAGGTTTCCTCTTATTAAAATTAATATAAAAAAGACTTACAATTTATGATGTACTTATTTATTTAAAGTTGATTTAAAAAGTTCTTTAATTGTCCACAAAAGGGAGTATGAGGGAGTCACTAGGGATTATGTACTTTTTGATCTGTTGTAAAGACAGGAAGTGTATATTTGTTGTCCTGTATAAAATAAGATTCAATTTCAAGTCGCTGGATGATATATGACATTTGTGGCAAAGTGTTGAATACATTATATATTTAAAAATTCACATCATTGCATCAACTCAGAAAAATAACTGCAGTTAAGTGTACTTCTTTCTTGCAAGTGTATTTTTTCTTTAGTAAGAAACATTATCATAACACTTACTCAAGCCTGTTATTAAGTACACTTAAAATGCAAAACCAAATACAGTGCATAAAAAGTTGCCAAAAGTACAATGCCAATATGGGATTATATGGCAGCATTTTAAAATACATAAAATGTGCATTTATCATGAAGGGTAAAGTAAGATCAACTGGGCACCATCATGTATTAGAATGATATAGCAAAGAAATATAGTGCAGGTATTTAAAGCCACAACAATATGATGTGTTGTTCTATGGATTTTCTGGAAAATAATGGGGTGAGTGAGCGAAGAAAAAACCAAAACTTAATTCAGTTGCTTTATATAGTGGTTTGAACATTTTTTTATGAGCGAGCGAGGAAATAAAAATATTTTTTGTAAGAACGGTCAAAATTAAGGTGCGAGCGAATCCATAGAACATAATTATGATCAATTTGTTGGCGCCTAATCTATAAAAAATAAGTTGCCAAAATAAATCTTTATTACCGTCCCCTGGATAGGAAAGTTAAAATATCCTTCTTGCTGTTAGTACTTTCAGGACTATGATGTTTATATATTTTATTTTATATATACAGGTACTTGGAGATGGTAGTTTATATATAGAAAGAATAGGTTTTCATCATGTTGGTAATGTTTGTTGTCATGATAGAAAGAAACCATCAATTAAACAAATACATATGTTAACTGTACAAAGTAAGTATCCCTTCATTTGTTATTGTTCTTTGTTAGTCATTAGAAAGCTTTATAATCATGGTTTATTAACCATAGACTTACACAGTTCTGTGACACAAACACATTTATACATTTAACCCTAAACTGGTCAATCCTGCATTTTTATGTGTCTGGACCCCCTTCAATACGGCCCCCAAAGGTTTGAAATTGGTGTTTTTTAACTTGATTTAGTGAATGGCACTTTAGGAAAGTTGTCCCAAAAAATGAGCTTTTTTACGCGCGCCTCCCAGTTTAAAAGATTTCTCAGCAGGGTTCCAAGGGGTATGTGCCCCCCTTTGTTGCTGGAGTTTGAAGGGGGCACAGTGCCCCTCATCACCAGAAAAAAAATCTGGGTAATTGAGTGCAGAGAAATTGGGCAAAATGCTGATAAGAAAAAATGTTTTCAGTCTCTGAAAAGAACTGGCTCTTTACACCTCGATTTTGGACAATATAACTGAATGAAATGCAAAGTTGGGGTTGAAAAAGAGCGTAAATTGCATTTTTTGCTCCACTCCAGCATTGCCATGGTAACAGGGATCAAGGCTCAACTTAGTTTTTTTCTGAAAGGCAGTCACCAAGGGGAAGAACTTTGCCAAGTTGTATATCTGTCTGTTAATTAGTAATGAAATTATAGCATCTTGAAATAGGCTGAGTACGTTAAGGGTCGGTAAAAAAATGACTACTTTTCACACATGTGGCAACCAGTAAAGGGTTAATGATAATTTTCCAAAAATTAAGAAGTTCGTTTTTCGGTGAAACTGACAGAAATTATGTGTGAGCATGGAAAATTGCATATTTAGCAAATCTTAATATTTTTCATTTTCTTTGTTAACCTTAAACTGGTCAATCCCACATTTGTACTAAAAAATTGTAGTTATTTACACAAGTTCAATTTCTGGCCAGTTTTATTATTATAAGGTGTTTTATTTCACATATTTATACATATACATGCATATATAGCTAAGGCTTTTTCTTTCCAATTACACAAACATCTTTTGCATATGCCTAAAAATAAATTTGTAGGCTGATTTTAAAATGCACTATCTATCCACATAGTCGATACATAAGTTACAAAATCACATACACTGATAACGATTAACGTAATGTTTGTCTTGGAACGGTGCTAGGTGTCTATGGGTAAAATACTAGAGTTTTAATCAGTGGATCAAGCATAGATTCTCAGCCACAGGAGATCATACCCTTCTATAGACCTTTTTTTTACTGGGTTATAATGCGGTGTCAACAAAATTTAGTTCATTTTACGGAGTCCAGCGCTCCTTACCTAGCTTTCCTGGACCCTTAATTGTCTATAACCAATACTCACCTACCCTTCCACAAGGGAAACTTCTCCATATTATCTAATCAATGGAGGAAAATTGACATTATTGTCAAATTTTCATGGAAGGGTATAACCTCCCGAGTGGGATTCAAACCCGTACCCCCTTCGGGACACGAGATTCCAAATCCCGGCGCACTACCAATGGCAAAATATCATTTATTCTTACACAGTGATGTAAACCACTTTTGGGAATATACAGACAGCTATATTTTACTTAATGGTATTTTACATAACACTTACCGTCACTGTATTTTTTTAGTGTAAAATGGACTCACTGTCACTGTATTTTTTTAGTGTAAAATGGACTCACTGTCACTGTATTTTTTTAGCGTAAAATGGACTATGCTTGAATTGTGTATGGCACCATTACATGAGCCTGATATAGACAGATCATAATTTAATTCATTTTAGTATGATGTAACAACAAATGACATCAGAAATAAACTATATTTGTCTATGATTCTGTCTGGGATCTGTTCTAATCTTTCCATCTTAAGTTTCACCATCCTAGTATAGAGGCTTTCATATTTAGCTATTCAGACACAGCATGGATGTAAGTTGGAAGACTGAAGACAAATGTATTTGTCTGCAATGCTAATTCTTTGATTGATGATCCTAGCTTTTCACTAATGATTTTTGTTATTCTGTCATATTCTATACTGTAACAATAGATCTGATGTTATATAATGTACGTATTATATGTTATGCAAGTTTGAATTTTTTTCAGTCTTTCATATTTTGTGATAATTACTAAAGTTATCATGACTAAGACATGTTGCCAGCTTCTTGTAACAATAAAATGGCTCAAATACCATGAAATACATACTGTTTATTGTTTTCTAGCTACTTACCGGTAGTCAATTTTTGTCCTGGGTGATTGTCATTCATGACAATGCTAGAATTCAGCAAAAGGGCCAAGAATGCGCTCATTTTTTTTAATCCTTCAATTTGCATTTCATTCAGTTGAAACTCCTGAGGCTGAAAGTCTTATCATCATTTTGTGCCATTTTTCTGCCCCCAATGACCAATTCATGGCAATGAGAGGTTCTGCTCTGTGTTAAAATCCCTGCAATCAAGATTGGTAACATTCACTAGATATGCTCATAGGAGAAACAGCAGGCTTAGGAGAGAAAACTGTTATGGGGGAAAAAGGACAATTAATGATTGTGAAAAAAGCATGGTTGAGCTAAAGTAACCTCTTATTCTGATTCAAACAATCACTCATTATACATCCCCACTAATTGATATATTTTGTTTTCTTTTAGAACCACCACATGTAGTGATATCAGTAGAATCTCATGTATATGAACATGGTTCAAGTTTTGATATATATTGTCATGCTGAAGGATATCCTAAACCTACTGTATCTTGGACATTTAAAGATGAAATCTTACAACAAGGTCCTAAATATCATATACAAACATGTAAGTATTCTTTCATTTCTAACACTTTACTTTCAAAACATATGGAAGAGGCTGATTCAATGGAATTTTATTTGTTTTTTCTTACTATGTTTAACACTGTGTCAACACAAGTTAAGATCGTTTTATGGTGGCCCGTGCATCTAACCTAGATTTCCTTGATCCTTGACTATAACCTACTCATGTACCTTTCAACAAGGCCAGGAACTTCACCATATACCTTATTAATCAAGGAAAATTGACATTATTATCAAATATTCACAGAAGGGTATAGCCTCAGGTGGGATTCGAACCTGTGCTTCCTTCAGGATATTAGTTTGAAGTCACAATATGCTACCGACCCCAGTAGAATGGCATTAATTAACATGCTGGAATATATAATGTCCCCATTAGCTTTAACTTAGGGGCAATCATTCTGCAGCCAATTATCAATAATAACCACCATAAGACTAAGCTGAGAGGGTCAGTCACCTTATCAAAATGATGTACCAGAGAATGTCCCAAAACTTGCTATATTAGTAGTAACATGTCTATATACATTGGATACTAATCTGGTTCTGCTTAAAAAAAAACAATTCTTGCCTGGAACTTACAGGATAATTATTTGGACTTGTGGGTTAAGACTGTTGCAATACCTTATAAATCTACTAACAAAACTTTGCAGTCTAATAATTCTTAAGCTCCCAGTTAAAGGTACTCATGCACCGATTTCAACTTAAACATCAACTTTTTCTGAAACTATCAAAAAAATGGAAACATTTTTTGAGCTTAAAATTAGAGATTTGATAATGACAATTTTAGTGCAAGTACAAATGATGGTGTTTCAAGTAGTAAAAATCTACCCCGTATGTCACAGTATAGACAATTTTAGTGCATTTTTGTGACTGTTATTGTATATTCCTTGCAATCTATAGGTCAGTTTGTCCTAAAATATTAAGACTCATTTTTTTTGACACAATTACAGACACTGAATGGTATTTTGAAAATATTGAAAAATCTTAACCAAATCTGTGAACTAGTACCTTTAAATTTAAATCTAAACTGCTTGTTTAAAATAACCATTTTTTTATCAAATTGATCAATTTGCATTTTTTTTTCCAGACCAATTTATTACATGTCAGTAAAAGTCAGTAATTACTTGTGATTTCTAAATTCTCACTATTAAGGGTAATTTACTAGGCTAGCAAATATGAACTTTATTACGTCTGTGTTTTTAATCCCTTGTTCACTCTTTAACATTGTCATTGAGACTACTAACTGTAATTAAAGTTGACTTTATATTGAGACTTTGGCTATAAGTTAGAGGTCTGAACATCATTAACTTTCTTAAATGTTCTTTTTTCAGACACTAATACATTAACTGTAATTGAAGGCAACTTCAAGGAAGATTCCGGAACATATAAATGCCAGGCTTCTAATTCTGCTGGACAAGGGGAGGCTACTGTCACCATTAACATTAATAACCCTAATGTGACAAAAATAGGAGGTGAGGTTTTGATTCTTTCCTTTATAAATTAGAATTAATGGAATTTATTGACATTTTTATTCCCTTGGGTTTTCTTCTTGGAATTGAGACATGGTGGTTGACATTTAAAATGTTTGTGAATTAAACTTGATTTCTTCAGCTATATTTTGTTGTTCCTAGGTTCCATGCATTGAAGATGAGTTGATCATGTTACAATTGTATGGACTAGAGGACAAGTAATTGATAATTTCAAACATTCAACTCTTGTAGGTGTTACAGTGGTTAGCACTTTCCATTTGAATCTGGAAATCCAAGTTTGATTATTGGTAGCATCAGGTCATACCCTTCCATGAAAAAAGCAATATTGATAATCTTCCCATAAGAAGTATTTGTTGACTCTAGATGGAATGGCAGATCAAATACTTTTGAAGAAGTTGTCCTCTTTAAGTGGTAGAATAAAGTAGTTCTGGTTTAAGAAAAAATGTCCTTAAAATATGATAAGCTTCTCTATTGGCTTAAAATATTTGTTATTTTAACACTTTTTATTCAAACATGGTCTTTTTTGTCATAAAGTTCATCTGTATTTAAATTTCAAATTGCTGTCATTTAATCTGCATTATCAGTGGACATGTTGCTTTTCTTGATCTGATATAGTATTGGAATAACATCTAGGATTTATCTTGTAATTTAATCATGTCAAATATTGTTTGCCGTATGAAAAATGTTACTAATTTAAGTTACACATTTTATTGATGTCCACCTGTTTTTTGATAAAACAGTTTTATGAAGTTCACAAAAATATTAAGCATTGCTACACCGGAGATAATTTTCTTCAACTCAGAGCGAATACTTCAGCTGACTGATTTGAAGAAAATTAACTCCATGAATGATCCAGAGCAGAGAAACCTCTTTGGACGTATTGCTACACTGTGCTACTCTGCAAATGAAGTCTTTATCGTAACATCTCCATTATTTCTATTGTTATTAGTTTTATTTGCCCAAGCAGATAATTATCATTTTATATTGATGGGCCATGGCCTAACTAGTCTGTATTTATCTTTTTTACATGTAGTTAGACTAGTTTTACACTGACCTGCTGATGTATAAACACAGCTCACTAGAAATTGATTTCTCTTATGTCATGGACTAATCTGGAAATTGTCCAGCCAGTACATAGATTTGTTGATATATAATATTGCCTAACATAGATCAATGTATACCTTGTAATTGGATCATTGACCACTAACCAATGGTTGTCATCAATACATTATTGGATATACCCTAACTTTGACCAGTCACTTCCTGTCATCAGATTGTATTCTGGGAAATATCTGAGTTGATGAATGATGTTAAATATCAGAGAATGTTTATTTATGGATTCTTCTCTTATAGTTTCTTGATTAATTTCCTTATAGAATTCACTATATAAACTATAATGTTACTATGGACAACAAGGAATGTTCAGGACACTATCAAAGAATTGATTTTTGTATGACAATCTTAGATCAGCCTAGTGACTGACAGATGATATTTTACAATGCTTACTCAGCAGAATTGCTTTTTTGCATAAGACTGTCTGTAAAACTGTCTGTGATTTGACAGATTGTCAGAATCTGTTTATGAATATATTCTGCATTTTGATTGGCTGATTAATTATTTTTTGGATTGATTTATCTAAACAGACATTGGGATATCATTTTGTACTCAGACTTTTTATTATATCACAATATTGCTAAATTTTTGTTATATTCTGACAATATTCATGAACTATTTCTAGATTCACCCAAAATTTTCTCATGTTATTCATATAAAACATGTGGCAGTAAAAACTGTAGACATCATCAATATATACTTTTGTACATTTGGTACTTCACTTTAGTTGTTATATTTGGTCATGTACATAAGCTTTTGTTCTTTTTTGGCTTATGGCACATTGTCAACTATTTTAAAACAACCTTGAATTACTAGTTCTCTAATTAGGTAATATATTTGAATTTCTGCTCAATTTAAACATTTACCTAAATTTAAAAAAAATCCTTCCAACACTTTTATGGAGAATGTATTTTGTACACTTTGTATTTTTTTCATGAAAACCAAACTATGACATTTCCAAAGCTAGATTGTAAACTATTTGCTTGGCATCAACCAAATGTTGTAATTTTTAAGATATTTCTTTTTACTGCCATGAAGTATCAAATCTTCTTAGACAGCTCATTGGTATTGTCTGAAACTAAAAGAAAAGCAATATGCATATTAAATCTGTCGAGAATTTGCAAACAATTGGAATATTGCAGACGTCATCACAAATCTTTTGGTTTATACACATTACTAAAAGCAATATCCGTATAGGCCTAGTTTATGTTTGTGGATAACTTATGGATATTACAAGAAGCTAGAGATATATTCTTTCATAAATATGCAAGACTGTCCCATCAAGGTGCTTGTATGTTCATTGTAACACAAACAGTCACATTAAGCATTCACAAATGCAAGTACAAATTCTTATGGTAGAAGAAAAATGGTTGTACAATACACAGGTGACAGACTCAATTTTTCCTTATTATAGTATATATACTATAATAAGGAAAAATTGAGTCCGTCATCTGTGGTACAATATAAGTGCTTTAGGAATACTGTACTAAACCTAGCCATTTGTCTAAATTTGTCATACTAACACAATAGCATGGCTGATATGAAACAGGCTGGACATAAGTAATAATAATGATGATGATAATATAGACTTTATTTATAGAGGCAACCCAGTCAGGCAAAGCCCAGTTTTCCCTTTGAGTCTCTTAAATTTGCTAGATCAACTAATGTGGATAATACCTGTATTAGATTAATGATCATTGAGGTACTATATTGTTTATATTATACATGTATTATATACATTTCAGAAAACAATGCCAAAGAAGAGAGTTTCATCATATTCCATGACAACGGTTACACCTTACATGAACCTAATGAATGTTTAACACAAAGACATGTACAACCTGACTTTGGTAACTTCTTTTTTATCCCTGATGAGTTAGATGCCCCGCCCAGATTGTGTGAGAAAGGATTTCCATGTATATGGGGAGGAGCTATCAATGTGAAGGATGTATTTGTTTATGCCACTCAACCACGTGAAAATAGAATTGTTGTCATTGATGTTAAAGATACATATAATCCCAACCAGGTCAGTATTTTGTGTTATTTTTTTCTTCTGTATAAATTGTTTAAATAAAGTTGCAAATACAGTCTTGATTATATTATGTCCTTGCATTCATAGTAGGAAGTAGTTTAGAGTTTTTTAAGCATATGAACAAACGGTTTGATGCTTGCTACCTTTGTTGAAAGTGTTTTATTTTTAGTGCCAAAAGTAGCTGCCCAGCTAGCTCAGTACAA
The DNA here is from genome assembly GCA_025267735.1 of Mactra quadrangularis. NCBI lineage: Eukaryota > Metazoa > Mollusca > Bivalvia > Venerida > Mactridae > Mactra > Mactra quadrangularis. The sequence goes on along the minus strand of CM046303.1, from coordinate 18,106,238 downwards.
GCTCACATGTCTGCTGTTAGAGGGAACATAGGTTCCATTCTCAAACAGGGCATACTTTCGTGAAGCTTGGTCATGAAATAGTTTCCACAGCCATTCTCCCTCCTACCACTGATTCTAAACCATGTAAGGCAGTTGTCGGTCACTGACAGAAGTATAATGTCCTAGTAACTAGTTACCTGCTTAATCCAGAGATTTAGCCTTTCCAGGAATGGCATGTTGACTGACCATGGTGATATGACCTTAACAAGGTACAAATACTGCTAATTTTGGGTACCTAAACATTGATGTTTACTAGATTTGGCAGATTATAGTATGTAAAATAACAAGGAAAAGTCAAATTAGATTATAACAGACATAATGTATCTATTTCAGGTGATATTTACAGATCATACACCAGTATCCTTACATTATATTGCCCATCTAGATGAGATCTGGGTTTTATGTTGGAATGGTGAAAGTGATAATGGTTCTAAAACTATTGTTATAATAAGAAATGCCAGTCAGAAAGAACAACATCATGCTATACATACACAACCTATTGGAAATAGATTTGATCAGGTATGTCATGAACTTTATCATTGTCAACAACAAAATTTGATTTTTTTTATGTTCCTTTTTGTGCATGCATTATGATGCTGCTTACTGTTTTAGTTTTTATATAATATTTAAATCCCAATTCTCACCCTTAATTAATAAACATGCTTCTGGTAATAACATAGTTAACTTGATTAAATTAGACAAGTATAAAAAGATATATTAAGGGTCTTAAGGGGAGATTATGCTGACTTTGATATTTAAAAAATTGTGTTCTAGCATGACTCATATTATGTAAAAGTTGCTTGCCTTTGATGAATAAATATTGCAATTTTGATATGGTTTCATGGTTCTAATATGATAGGACAGTTGTGATAACGTTTTATGATATATCGATTTTTGGATGTAGTCCAAGCAAATATTGAAGGTTGCTTCATATTAATTTTGTATCCATTTTTTGTTAATATTAAGATTAATTATATTATTATTTTTATCTTAGATGATCATTATTATTATTAAGTTATTATAATTTATGATTATAAATATGATTATGATGATGATTATTATCATCATCATCATCACTATCATCATCATCATTATCATAATTATTATTTTTATTATTATTATTATCATCATCATCATCATCATCACCATCATCATCAATATCATCATCATCATCACAATCACCATCATCATCACTATCATCATCATCATTATCATCATCATCATCACCACTACTATTACTATTACTATTATCATCATTATTCTAGGTACAAGATTATTTCCTCCCTCCAGACAGTGACTTACATCATCCCTATATGTTTGGTTATGCTGTACATTATGGTCAACAAGGATTATTTAAAGTGAACTTAGAAGAGAAGAAATATACAAGAGCTATTGACTTTACTAGATATGATTGTGTACCAGAAGCTGTGGCATTTGTACCTCTTGGTAAGTATAACCTTTAAACAATAGACCTAATCCCGAATTCAAATTTATGGGTTTTTCCGTCCGTGCACAGGTACAAACAAAGTTTTTTACACATTATTGCTAAATAGCATAAACTATGGATTAAATCCTATTGTTCTTTGAACACAGTCATGTTTTCATTGTAACGGTGAAAGTTTGTTTGTACCGGAGGGAAAAACCCAAATATTTGAATTCCGGATATAGTCTATTGAGAAAGTGTTTACAGTGAAGTTCCATTGTTAGAATAATCAAATTTAATTATCTCAATAGCTAAATGATCTTAATATAGGGACTGTTTTCTTCTCAATTTAAGTATTTAGGGCTTAAAAATTTTGCAATAACAAAGGTGGTCTGTATGAAAGTTTGCCTGTCCAGTTCACATGGCAACAATTTTATTATACAATTATTGCGACACCAACCTTATTTTTTTGTTAGAAGGGGCGAGGGGCATGTAACAAAGACAAGTTAGATGTCTCATATTGATATAAATCATCATGACTGTTGGTCTGACTTACCAGCATATTTAAAGAAACCTAATCTTACACAGTAATTATTCTTGCAATTCTTAACACTACTATCAATGTATTTCTCTCTGTACTTGTAATTTCTATGTCAATGTCATGAACTATAAATAAATAAATATAAAAAAACCCTATTTGCTCTGTCACCTTGAGCATAACTGTTGACTGACCAATGACATAATGGCAGCAATTTGTTTTGGTTGAATGTTTATTGTTGTTAGTGGCGCTGCAAGTTGTTGTGGTCAATAAAAGCAAGAAAACCCCAAAAACAGAAACCAATGTAACTGAAATAGCAGTATTTATTACCTAATGCTCTATATAAATGTTAATTTGCTATTTTTAACTGTTTTTCAACTATTCTGAGTGAAACCGGATTAAACCTGTTATGTTTTACTGCGCAACGCCACTGCGCATGAAACAGTTTTGACTGTTGCCCTCACGTGCGAACTGTTTCATAGAGTGCAGTGCCAAGGGAAGTAACCACATTGAAAAAACTCCAAGCGTCCAATGAGCGAGATCATTTCAAGCGTCTTTAGAGTTACCAAACGAAAAGTAGAAAAAAAGTAAATTCTGTTGAAAATATCTACGATATGTCCCGGTTTGAAGACATTGAAGAGAGGGATCTCGAACTTTTGCTGAGAATCGGGACTCGCTAAGCACACGTAATGTCATCCGCTTCTGAAACTATCTTTATTGGTATGTTATATCTGTACTTGCATTAGGTAATAAAACACTTATTGCATGGGTGTTTGGGGAACAGTCAAAACTATTATCCCTCGGTATCGGGGACAACATTTAGAACTGTTGCCCGAGGCCGTTAGGCCTCGGGCAACAGTTCTTAAGTTGTCCCTGTTACCTCGGGAAAATAGTTTTTACTGTTCCCCAAACACCCAGAAATAAGTGTATATTGTTATAATACTTAGATGCTGTAATATAGTCCAACAATATTAACCTGAGCTTGAACTACCTAATTATAATAATAACACACTTCACTTACATTATATCTTGAGTTTTTCTGTACGTGTGTAGGATTATACACCTGTTAATAACAATATAATTTTATGTGACAATAAATCAATTAAGTAAACATGACATGTTATTGTACTTTTAATTTTTAAACTGATTAGTTTATCAGAAAACACATGAGTCTAAAATTCTGTGGCTCAATTTCAAAGTATTTATTCCAATGAAAACAAAATTAACTGTTTAGCATGTTTATTTTGCTGAAAGCTTCCAATAAAGGGCAATTTACAAAGACAAAAATAGACAGTAAATACCGAGTTTAATAGATTCTTGCATAAAGGTCAAGATCAGGGGCCACTTTCACAAAACAACTTAAGTTCATTTTTAAACTTAAGTTGTTGCTTAAGTCTAGTTTTTATCTTATCACTGTTTCACAAAAAAACTTAAGTCGATTTTGAAACATAAACTTAAGACAAAACTTAAGTCAGCTAGGGAGGTGACTTAAGTCTAAAACAGGTAACTTAAGTCAGAAATTTCAATATGGCTGCGCCCAATGTTTTTATTCAGAGATGTCATTTGAGTAGGCCGCGAATAATTAGAATATATTTAACTCTTAATACTTAATAAATATGTACAGGTTATCCCAGACCAGCAAGTTACCTACTGCTCGCAGGGCACATAGTTCGCCAGTTTACATGACAGTTCTTGTTGCATTAAAGTTCTATGCTACTGGCAATTAAAACAGAATTCAAATTATATGACTCATAGAATAAATGGCATTCAAATGCATATATGTACCACTGTTTCTATGAAGAGGCGAACAAATAAAAATGCATGTAAAGACGATTAAAGCTACCCGACAACAAAATTGAGGTTTGAATGCAAAATAAAAGCAAACAAATTAAATAATGTATCAGTGAATGTTAAAAAGCAACGAAATGCAGAATTTAAACAAGAAAATATTGATTTACCTTTTCAGTGATAGCCTCACAAATCCAATTATTTGGCTGCTTTCTAATAAGTCATGAAAGCTTTGCCTGCAGAGTGATTTTGTTTTGTTTTTCAAACTCTACATATATATATACATGTATATAACATTAACCTCAACAGCTTTACTTTCGTTCCCCGTTTGTACAAGGATAACACGAGGACATCGTGTATTGATATTTAATGTGTTTGTGTCATGTGTATATAAGTCATTGCTAAAAGATTGTACATGTATTACATCATACTATTGACGATTTACACATTACCGGTTTAGAATTGACAGATTTAACAGCGTAGCTATGAAACATTGATATAGTCAAAACTTAAGACCAGACTTAAGTCAGGAACAGATAAGATTGTCTCAAGTTTTTTCGAGAAACTGACTTAGTAAAAACTTAAGTTCACCACAACTTATAACTTAAGTCCAAGCTTAAGTCTTGACTTATGAAAAAAACTTAAGATTTTTTGTGAAAGTGGCCCCTGGTCAATATTGTCAGACTATACCTACCCAGTATACATGTGTATTTTTTTGAAGACTATGTCTAATATTTTACCTAAAGAAACTGTAATATTAATAATTAATTTATACTGTATGTTTGTAGGTGGACAATGTCTAGTACGATGTGTTAAGAAAACATCACATGGTGAAGAAATCACTCAGATATTAACATTAGATTATATCACAGACACTGTTATAGAGAATATAACCATCCCAGCTAGACCATATGTCTCTCCCGATGTTAGAAATATGGTACTAGTTGAAGATGACACTGGTAAAATATCTGTACATAGAATTAATGAAAATGGTAAGATTCACCTTTTACTATCTTTGTATCTAATTTGAGAAGTTGTGAACCCTAAAATTTTCCAGTGGTTATGAATGAAAAATTTTCAATGGTTGCCTATTTGTGTTTTTAGCAGTTATGAATGATAACTTTTCCATTGGTTGTCCATTTTTGTTTCCAGTAATTGTGAAAGATTTCATTTTTAAGAAGTGCTATGTTAGCTTATTTGAGCATTATGTGCACAATATAAGTTACCATGTTGCATGATTTGATTTGATTTGTTTAACAGACATTTTAAACAATTGTCATTAAACAACATCTCCTTAGTATCGGAGTCAATCTTGCTTATACTTGGCAGAAATGTTCTTTGTATTAAGCTTTTTTAAAAATGCAATCCAGACAGAAATCTGGTTGACATAGCAATCAATAGAAAGCTTATCTTGTCTGGAATCAAAAGTCACAGAGCTTTAATATTCTATATGCTCCAGTGTCTTGTGAAATCACAAGTTTGACTGTTGAATGATTCTTAAATCTTCTGTTATATCATGAAGCTACTATATTAAGCATGATGTACCATCCGTTTATTATTGATTAAGCTTCAAGTTCAAATTAGACCCCTTTTTTAGAGTTCATCAGTTAGATATGGATTTAAATCTATATAGGGAATTCCAAATTTGGCTGTAGGAAAGCGTAGAAAAACTTTTGTAAGAAATCATGAGACTTAGAGGTGCAATTATTAGCATCTTCAATGATCATATAGTTAAACCAAGTTTGATAAAATATACCACTGGTTCCAAAAAATGTTCTGGTCCAGGGTTGCACCAGTTTTACATACAGGAAAAAACATACATTTGTTAAATGAATAAGCCACTGTAATAATATAGAAAAGTGTTGACAGAAGTTTTTAAATGTTATAATGGAGAAAAACTTTTTTAATTTTCGTTTCTTTAAATTCTCTATTTCAGGAAAGATAATGCACCAATTTGATGTTACAATAAACTCTCCAGTGAGTAAAGGAACTTTCCATAAATCTAGTTATAACCATGGTTATGACCTATATTTGATATCTAAAGATAACCCAGCTGTATATTCTGTTAGTTTAGAGAATGGTAAAGTGGACTCTATAAAAGGTAAGGAAATAGTCTACACTGAGCAAAAGTTCTAACCGATCACTTTTCAAATTTTGATTATTATACCCCCGCTTTGAAGAAGAGGGGGGTATACTGTTTTACCCTTGTCCGTCCGTGCGTCCGTCGTTACAAAATTTCCGTCGCAGTTTTCTCAGCAACTATAACATGCAGCAGCCTAATACTTTGCATATTGCTTCATCCCATAGTCCCATGTGGTGTAAAGCGATTTCATGCTCCTTGCTCATCTACTTCCTGTTTGTCGCATATTTTTAGATTTTTGCGGGGGTATCACTAGTGAGCATTAGCTCACAGATTTACTTGTTTTATAACGGGCCAATGGATCCTTATTAAATTTTGCAGAGGTGATTTTTGTGTCATTTTCTACTGATTTGTAGGAAAAAAGTAATCTAATATGGTTCGATGCACTCGATCGGCACACAGTGTGTGGTTTACACATTTTGACACTAAATGTTTGTCCAGAGAGTGGTGAGTATTAAATTTCACTTTGCATGAATCCTTGTTAACTTTATAAGTGAAAAAAACATAAAACATTGCACGACTGTCGATGCAGGATCGTGGCGTAGCAAATGAAATGTTGAATGCTGGAGCCTCTATCAAACAGATGTGTGGCTGTTCATGGAAACATTTATAAAAAATATCGATAAAGTATTGTTAAAATAGAAAAATGCTATAATGTTATTATTCTAAATGTGTTCATCCCTATTTCAAGTTACACGACACTTTAATCGGGTCTTTTCGATGCTCGCAACTTTGGACGATTTAGCAAGGGACCGGAATCGTTTCTAACTGATGCGGAAGACCAAAAACAAAGGTTATAACTCGCCGACAGGATCGACACTTGAAATGTTTTATGTTTTTTCATTTATAAAGTTAACAAGGATTCATGTAAAGTGAAATTTAATACTCGCCACTCTCTACACGAACATTTCGTGTCAAAATGTGTAAACCACACCCTGTGTGCCGATTGAGTGCATCGGACCGTATCAAATCATTTTTTCCTACAAATCGGTAGAAAATGACACAAAAATCACATCAGCAAAATTTAATAAAGATCCATTGGCCCATTATGAAATAGTCAAAATTTGAAAAGTGATTGGTTAGAACTTTTGTTCAGTGTATAGCTGTAGCTTAACTGTTTTAAGTTTACAAGTATAAGCATTTCCAAAAATGCTTGAAATCGCAATTTGGCCGTGTATGACATCTCCTTTAGTAAAACATTCAAGCAATATGTGTCAGCATTTCAGACTGTTCTTGTCTAATTATAGAAAGCCTAGAATTTAGCCATCAAATGAACAGGGGCTGTCTTGGACATGTTCTGTCTGCACACATAAAACAGCAATATTATGGTAGACTTTAGAATTATTTCTGTCTATTTGGTCACAAAGGAACTATATTTAATTTATTAGCAAACCAAAATATTCAAGAACATGTTTTGCCCTAATTCTGGCAGCTAATCGAACGTTCACCTATATGTATTAATAGACTCGTTTTTTACACATACTGACTGATATCCTTACCTTCTATATAAAGAATGTTAATAGACAGGCTCAAAGTAGAAAAGTTTAGTATGCATTTTTTCAACAAATGCGAGTTTTAAAAAGAATAAAACATGTTACAATTAGTCTTGCATTTTCATTGGTCTTATATTACAACTTTCTATAAACTGGCACTCGTTTATATGATGATAAGGGTATTTTCTGGTAATATAAACAGGTAACCCGATGAGACATGATGTCGACGAGTCCATTCATGCACCCCTTATTTGACATACATTTTTCATCATGTGTCCTCAAATGCATCGTTTTAATTGACTTAAGGCTACTGGTGTTGACTACAAAATGCTCAAATCTTGCTAATTATGTATATCCGAGGTCGGGACCGGCGATAATAAGGAAATGTTCTATAGCTGTGGTGACTGTTTTAAGCCATTATCGGTTAAGTACATACATACTAAGTTTTATTTCAATTGTCAAATTATGACTCACAACTGAGATTCAATGATAACATTTACCAAGCAGTCTGAATGAAGTTTCCTTTTAACGGCATCCCCCTCAATTACCCAAGCATTTCAATTAAGAAGCATTTTTTGGACAAGCTAAGAATTGACATTTATGCAGACACAGTAAGGGTAATAAATTTGTTTTTAGATGATATTCCAATGTGTGTATTAAATTGCAGAGGCAATTTTATCTTATGCTTAGTGTAAAAATTGAGAAAAAAGATTTACTTATAAAAAGTTATCACTTTAGTCTGTCAGTAACTGTATACACTTTGAAGCTCTATGATGTACAAATGTGTTGCCTAATTAGCTATATTGTCATTTATTTTATTTTTTTCAGATATTGGTGATCCTGACCCAGACATGTTCCTACCATGGTTTAGAAATAATCGACCATTAGTATCTGGAGATGTATTCAGTGATTTCCTTAGTACCACGGCAACATCCTCCATGCTTATATTGAATGGTAAACAACATACTATACAATGTGACTACAGAGATCTACAGAACCCAGCTGTTGTTGCCTACACCCACCTAAATAAATCTTAGAAAGTTCCACACACAAATTGTAGACTTTTTCCAGAGTTAAATTAACTTTTGAATATTGATTATTGGTGGTTGCTATGGAAACAAATTCAAATGAAAACAAAAACAGATGAAATAATTTTATAAATTAGTGATATATGTTTGATGAGCAAGCAACCTTTAAATTCTGAGCATGATATTATGTATGTATGTTTATCATTCTGTTGAAGATGGCATCACCGTTGTTCATCTGCTGTCACGTTTCTCGGAATTATTTTAGACTATAAAATATATCATCATCTTCATGCAACACTGCTCTAACTTCTGGTTTCTCAATCATTTTCAGGATGCCTAACACTTTATTATGTTGCATAGAACTAAGCCTCTTTTCCTGATGATCTAGAGCAAAATGCCATTTGTCCCCTATGGCCCCTTAAATTTCACAATCATGTGAAACCTATTTGATTTTTAGATGTATATCTTGAATTTATTCTGAAAAGTTGTAAAACCTTTTTGATTCATAGATGTATATCTTGAAGTTATTCTGAAAAATGCTAAAATAGTGTTAGAACAAGTTAGATCAGTGTTGCACTAAGACAAAGTCCTATACAAGGCACCTTGTATCATTCATATTTAGTTAATTGTTAATTGGATGTTATTTCATCATTGAATCAAGTGTTTGCCAACTACGATCACTACATAGTTTTCATCATGATAGTTGTATAAATTTGCTCTGTGGTGCACTTCTGCTATTTTGAAATTTGTGAGCTATTCAAACTTAAGTATAATTAGTGAAGAAAATTTTAAAGATTTTGTTGAAGCAATAATAAATTGAGGCCATCCATTTAGATATCAGTATGTATTGAACATATTTCATTCATTAAGAAAAGTTTCATTTTTGTTAAAAAATAATATTTTCCCTTGTCTGCTGTTTTCAGTGAATATTTTTTAGAAAACTACTACTTTTAATACATTAAAGGAGGGCTTAAGTAAAGATGTGGATAATTAGTTGTAGTGACTAACTTATTTGGAGCTTGACACCAGGCTTGATCTTTAACTGATGTGTTTTGTTATTGTGATCAGCCCATTTATACTTGCTGAAACATTTTATTTCTTATGTTTAAAAGTGAATGAATGATTGTGCAGCTATGGTTAAAAATCTAACTTATTTGTTGTGTATAAAAGGTTGATATGCAAGATTTCTTGCTTAGAATTCTTCTTAATGTTTAAAGAGATATTTTCACCAAATATTTCATTATTAAAATCTCGCTTGCATGATACTTGGGTAAAACATTGTGAACTGATTAGAAGCAATTAACTAGTGTTTGATAGATATGGCAGTATGGTTATAGTAAGAAAGAACAAATACCATGGTAAATACTGTTGCTGTATGAAATGTGGTGTCATTGGTGAAACCTAATTGCTATGGACAAATGTTGTTGCTTTGGTACCTCTTTTTCTATAGTAAAATATGGTTTCTACAGTATAATGGTTGCTATGGCAATATATGATTGCTATGATATGTTGTTATGGTTTCTATGGTATAATGGCTGCTATGGTTATATCTGGTTGCTATGGTAAAATATAATTGCTATGGTATTATGTTGCTATAGTAATATATGGTTGCTATGGTAGAAATGGTTTCATGGTTGCTATTGTAAAATATTGCTGATATGGTATCATGGTTGCTATAGTATCATGGTTGCTATGACAAATTTAGTTACTATGGTGAAAAATTAGGTACCATGGTAAAACGTGACTGTCATAGAAAGATATGTTTGGCAGTATAAGATACAGTTGCCATGGAAACATGGTTGCTATGGAGAAAAATATAAAATGTTGAGAATCTTGCTGTGTTGTTCTCTACTGTTATGTTCTAATCCACCAGAATAGTATTGTATGGCTGATAATGTGATATGTATAACATGTATTTAGTTAAAATCTTTCACATAAAAATGACGTAATTTTCACATATTTACAAACTATCATTTTGTTGTAATGATTATATGATGTATGTATAATTTATGTTCTTGAAACTGTGTAATTAGCTGAATATATCTGATATTAAGAAAGTGGTATTTGTTATACATGTAAGCTATACTCAATGCATTTGTTTTTATTTTACTGTAGTTTTTTATGCTCCTTTTGTAATGTATTAATGTTTTTTACATTTTTTTTTCAAAACGTTCTAGTCCTTTTGTCTCTATTATATACAAAACTATTCCATTTATACAAACGTTTTCATATAACTACTTTATGTATTAATTGGATGACCAGTTTACTGTGTAAATGAGTTTTGATTAAAAAAATAATGTAAAAAGCTAGAATTTCATACATGTGCAATGCTCTTGAAATGTGTATGAGTGTTGAATGTCTGGAAGGCTTTGAGTCTTTATTGATGTTTTGTTAATATTAAGCCTGAAAACATTTTACTTGTCTTGTTTTGTGTGTGTTATTTGTTCGTTTTACAAGATGTTTTAATAGTGGAACTGAAACCTTCATAGGAGGAGAGTCAAGTTTTGTTTGGCCATGGAAGCTATTTTTGGATTACGATATATTATGAGTATTGATTTTAGACATGAAAATTTATTTTAGCTAGTTGAATACTTGAATTGTTGTCATCTACATTGGATTATTGACCTTTTAAGCATTCCTATGTTTTTGTGCATGACTAATTTTTTCTGTAATAGTTTTCATGGTAGATTAAAAATCCTTGTAAGTAATACTTTTCAATTTGAAAACAAATAAAAATATACTCTGGTGCCATTTAGCTGAACTTTTGAAATCTTTTTGTGGTGCCATCAATTTTATTGATTTAGAAATTATTAGAGGTTTATGTATATGACTGTTGAATGCTAAATGTTTAAAACTTGTTATTTTATGTCATGGCTCTTCATTATTATTCTCTGTAGGTCAGGGTATATGTATATGGATGTATGATTTGATATAAATGTTTTATCTTATGTAAACAATTTTTTTAATTTGTTTTATTAAACCATACATTGCTGTTGTTGTTGTAGTAATGTTGTTGTTGTTGTTTTATTATCAACATGATTAAATCTTGTAATAAATTTCTATCATAAATCAACTCTAGTTGTCTCCCTTTGTATTAAAAGTTGCCTCCCTCATTAGTGAAAGTTGCCCCCTTCATAGTAAAGGTTACCTCCCTTTGATATTGATAGTATTATCATTGGTAAAGTTTTCAATAGAATGTACCACTTAAATGGAAATAGAAAACTGAAGTCTGAAATCTGCACGCGTTTGTGGGACAGATATGTTGGAGATATTTTACAAAGGGAGATAATCTCATTTTTTATGATGAAATCTTGTAACACTTTCATTCTGTGTGTTATTATTTTACCTTTCTGCATATAATGCAATATATTGTGATCTCTCATCTCATAATGTCATAATGTAAGCTAATCAAGGTCAATTAAAGGTCAGTCATACTTGGGATCTGTCACCTCAACAATGGAAAATATTACATCAAACTATTAGATTTTGTTCTTCCTAGTTCTTTAATGAATCATATGCCCTTTGCAAAATCTTATATTTTAATTGTTAAGATAAGTCATTACTTTTGGAGTCCAATGACTGACTCTATGTTTACTCCAAACTTGAATTATTCTATTTTATTTCCTTTACTTATTGTTCATTAGTATGTAATTTGGACATAAAGTTACTTTAAGAGACTCAAAGGCAAGATTGGGAATTGCCTAACAGTGTTGCCTCTATTATAAATAAAGTCTTTATTATTATGAATTACTAATAATGTATTTTTGTGTGGTCCAAGTAAATCATTAAACTGTAACTTTTTATGCTTAATTTATACATGTACATGTATTTTACAATAAATAAAGTATTTCATTCAAGTCAACATTATATCTCATATAAATTGAACCACCGTAAACTTTTACCATGTGCAATGTCAATTTATCTTATTTATTTTGTGAAGCTGTGTATTTTTGCTCTTATATTTTATTGTGTTACAAGCGTTGCTAATCATTCCATACCATTATACCATATTTCTGTGAGCTTTTTTGTTATCTTTGGTCATTGCTTTAATAAAATGGCCTAATAAAACAATAAGGCTTTCTTGTTCTTTAACCAAGATTATAGTGTTATAACATTAACTAGTAAATTTTACTAGTCTCTGGCAAGGATCATTTAGGTGTTCAAAGAGTCTATACTATACTATATGTAGCTACTCAAAGTATGCTACATTACAGTACACTCTGAGCACTACGGTTTAATGTACCCCTATTTAGCTACCCTACGATGAGACAATCCAATTGAAATCAGCTGTCATTGATCAAATCAGAGTAGGATTTGGCTGTGTGGAGTAGATGTCATAAGATGTGATGTGATTTGAGCAGGCCAACTTACTGGTTTTCATGTGATTTTAAAAAGAGAGACAACTCAAATAGAAGTTTTGAATAATATCATCTGCCAAGCATCAATCACATTTACCTCCATTTCATACTTAAAGTCTATTTCAGGGGTAAAGCCTTAGTGAAATGAATAAGGAAGCTTACTTATCAGTTAGCTATACATGTATATAAACTCATGTAGGATACATCGCCTTTACTCTTGACCTTCAAAATGGGTGATCAATTTCTTAATATGTCAGTAGTATGAGCTGCATGCTTTGTTAAGTAGGTTCTATCTAAGGCAATGAGCAGTGATCCAGTGGTGGGACATGTGGTAAGGGATCAAGATGTCCTGGTTTCGAAACCCACATGGGGCACTGCTAATTTCTTAGAGCAAAAAAATTATCTACAATTGTTCCACTCTACCCAGGTGTAAATGGGTTCTGTGAGGGATCACCTACCTGAAGGAAAACTTAAATGATAGTGTAGTGGGACAAGGACGTCAAAAGCAGACAGCTGCCTGCACATGAGTTGGTGAGTTTTATGAACAATGCTAGAAGGAATGCTAAGCTCATAAGAAAATAGATGCTGCGTAAAGGACAATAACAAGTATATCTGTGAGCTAATGCTCACTAGTGATACCCCTGCAAAAATCTAAAAATATGCGACAAACAAGAAGTAGATGAGCAAGGAGCATGAAATCGCTTTACACCACATGGGACTATGGGATGAAGCAATATGCAAAGTATTAGGCTGCTGCATGTTATAGCTGCTGAGAAAACTGCGACGCAAATTTTGTAACGGACGGAGGGACGGACGGACAAGGGTAAAACAGTATACCCCCTCTTCTTCGAAGCGGGGGTATAATAAAAAAAAGTATTTGCTTGGTTTGTTTACCAAGTTATTTCAATTGTGTAAATGGGTATGAGAAACATTATATATATTACAAGTACAAACATGTATTACACTATACCAAAAATCAGGTGGGCTAACATACTTCAATTTATACTAAGCTGAACAATGTGTAAAACAAATAGGATGTAAGAAATATAACCAAATCAACAAATATAGTTTTAGTTTTTATTTAATCATGATAAATCTAATAACATTTACATCTTTGGAATGTTGCTGATATAATTTAAATATGACATGATTAGAAAATGAACAAAACAAAACAAACAAAGTAATACAACACATTTTAATATCTAAACTTTCTTTTATAATACAAACATGACAATGTTCTATATAGTTCGTACAAAAAAACCCACTGTTTATCTAAACAATACAATGAACCAATCTATGACAGGGGACAATAAATTATATACCTGTAATTCTAATATGTTTTATGAGTGTCTTGTGGGTGTTATGTTAAAGTGTTCTACCATTACAAGCATGATTTACTAAGAGGATGGTGGTTCATCCACCTGATTTTGTTAAAATAAACTATACAACTGTCATTTTCAATACTGCCTACCTGTGGAATGGATTGGTTCATTTTTGATTTTATGCATTGATTGTAATTATATAGTTTCTATATCATTCAAATATCAAGTATAACATTATATTGGCAGTCATATTGGAAGAAGAATACAAGGATATTTACGTATGAAAGTACATGCATACAAGAAGTCTTTTCTTACAAATTCCTTACTTTCGCATCAAATTAAAAATTAAACACCATTAAAAAGCTCCAGTACTATCAACAGAACATGTGTATGTACAGTCAATTTAAAGTCAACAATCAATACTATGACATCATATAAATAAATACAACAAATCTATCATAGCAACAAACAAAAAATAAAAGCATTGCACAGATTTCTTTATAAATGGCACAAATGAGTATATACATTCTTTTTGTCTTATTTAGACAACAAAACGCGAGCTTAGTGCTAAAAGGTCGAACCTCACTCTTTTTTTATATTGAGTTAGGACCGTTTTGCACCAAGCTGCAAATACTAGTGTAAAAATATATTATAAAACAAAAATATGAATGAAATATGTTATAACATGTATTAACGGACTCTATGTAAAACCAAAATTTCATTGGTTGTATAAGAGACTTTAACACACAGTACTAATCACTATCATATAATTTCACTCGGCTTTTCACATATTTTTTGTGATTTTAAGTTACATGCATTTAAATTCTAATAAATGAACTAGGTAAAGTAACATAGCTACATAATAATTTTTTTATAAAAACAAACAAAACAAACCAAACAAACAATTAAACAAGGAAAAGAACTAACATACAACACCAATGAGATATGTACAAATTACAGCACCGGGACATAACATGATTGTCTAAAGCATATTTACAAAATATATACAATGTATCTATCACAAAATACAGCTAACCATTCTCACTAATTATGATAACAAATATCAACATATTGTATCAACAATATATAATACAAAACAATGCAATATGGTACACTATGTTTCAGTACCAAGAGAGCAGAGCAGGACAACACAGTACAGTACAGTACAGTACAGATCAGAACTATATGGTAAAGTACCATACAGTGAAGTACAGTACAGTACAGTCTATGTACAAATCAATGCCTAAAACTATCATAGAACTTTGTACAACAAATGACAATACATGGATAAAAGTCATCAAAAACATCTTAGCTTTCATTCATCTGGAGATATAAAACAATACAGCAGCTATTACTTTTCAAGCCTTTTAAAGTAGAAGAATACCCACTATTATAATAAACTATACATCATCATAGAGGTTGAGATTTCCAGTCGAGAAAAATATAATACAATAACTAAAATACTATTTTGAGTTCCATTTTAATAAAATAATACAGACCCCCCTGTCCACAGGTGCCAGATACAAAGTTTCCTTATTATGGTATATATAAAGAAAATTTGTGTCTGGCATCAGAAATTGTGTGCCTCTGTCCAAGATTCATCATTGGGTTTACAGTTTCAACAATTTGTCCTCTATTAGCTTTAAGTATCTGTGCAAATATGACAACTTTATATTGTTTTCCTGAGATGCACTTGACACATATATACTATAATCATATCAGACTTGACATATATTCAAACAATAATCTTTTACATTGCACATTATATTTTATATATACACTTGTAGTAGAGAATATTCACTTTCCTAGGTTCAATATAAAGACATATATAAACACTTTCGAGGGCCAAGTATAGAATACAAACATGACCCCTAATCCTAACTCATAACACAGTAAGTACAAATTTGCGGGGAATAATTAATTTCGAAGAATCTAAGAAATATAAGTATGGCATCAAAACTTGCTCAAGAGCCTAGTAAGCAAAGAATAACAATCTGAACTAACCCTATCCCGTAACAAAGTCATTTTATAATGGGGTTTCGCTAATATTACCCCTCTTCAAGCATTTTTTTCTTTTAACTTAACATGACAATAAAAGCTGAATATGCAATAACATTCAATACATTCTGTAATAGTCTTTATAGATAAAATTATGTCAATTGAAACAACATAACTAAAGGTTGTGTTCCAAAAAATTGATATTTATATGACAGATTTTGAGTGCAAGTCTAACGACTAGTATCAGTATACTAGCATAATATCACTGAATCAAAGCCCTATTCATATAATTATTTGGTTCCTTACACCACACATAACCACCACTATATAGGTTTCATGTCAAAGCCCCAGATATACATGTACATGTAGCTATTCTTTCAATAGAGTTCCTGAGACTTCAAAACCTAATTGTCATTTAACTTGCTTCCATGTCCTATATCAAAATGTCACTGGTTTCAAGCCCTTAACTATCCATATCCTTCCAGTAGAGTTACTTAGCTTTCCAGACCTAACAACAACTTTCTTGCTTCCATGTCTTGAATCCTGGATTTTACTGTCACTGGTTTCAAGCCCTAAACTAACAATCACATCATTTTTTCAGTAGAATTACTGAGCTTCCATGACCTTATTTTACTATCAATAATTCAAAGCCTTAAAAATAGCTATCACTAGTCCTTTCAGTAGAGTTACTAAGGTTTCCAGCTTCAGACCATCTAGAATTAGTAGGTCTAATATTTCCAAGAACAGACGAAGCTGATCTCTGTCCCTTCATCTCAAACCATGGATTAATGGCTACAGCAAATGCTCGGAAACTTGAACGCAAATCACTTCTATAGATTGGATGTGAGACACTATCATCACTGGTTTTATTGCGGAATCTATAAATGAATAGTAAACAATGATTACATAAGTATAAGTGGATTCATGAACGGTTGACTAAAGCATTCATCAATTACAAATGTTCAGTATTTAGTCCTATCAATGTTAAATAGACTTAAATTAGGTAACAAATTGTACTGCATTTAAACATCTTATTGTAATTATATTTCATTAACATGGCATGCTATAGATAAGAAATGCATGAAAAGAATTTTATTTCCTCGCTCGCTCATAAACATTTGGTCAAACTGCTATTTAAATCAACTGAATTAAGATTTTTTTTCTCTTTGCTCCCCCACCCCATTTTTTCCAAAAAATCCATAGAACACCTCATCAACTTGTTGTGGCCTAAATAATAATTTTGCACCAAGTTCTGGCTAGAATGATCCCAGTTCATAACCAGGAAAGGGATGGCAACAGCCATAGATGATACTAGAAATGTGTACATGTAACAGCATCAATTATGATCAATAGATCAACAATTAATTTAATTAAATACCAATTACTAGAATTTGAATGTCAAGGTTCTCAAAGTTATCAAGTATATTCAGATAATGAATAATTTATGTACTTGTAACTAAAGAACAAAAGAGAGTAGAGCCAGGAGTCCATTCTTTAGTTTAAAACCTCAGACCAAGCTCTATTACATACATTACCTTTTAACAATAAAGAAGATCAATACAGCAAAGAATATAACACCTAATGTTGTACTAATACTTATCACGGCTACTACAGCAAGATTTATACTACTCTCTGAAAGTTATAGTGAAAATAAAAACATAATAAATACTGTGTCAGGAAAAACAAATTCAAACAAAATTATAGCCAAGAATGTAGAGAAGTTATCATTGACATTATTAAAAGGAATTGGTGGCAAAACTTTAAGAAGAAAAATAAAATAGTCTACATATTTATTTTATATCATAAATTACATTTCAATGTGCTCTGACAGAGAAAGTTGTTGCAGTCCTTTTTGACTAGTGTGCCCATTTTCAAACAATATAGTTCACTTAACCATTGCATTTGGGTTTTATCAGTACAATGATCCAATCCTACCAAACGTATCACATAGATGGACAAATAATCAATAGCTGAGCTCAAACAAATAACATTTTTATCATTGAAAAGTTACAGTGATGTTGAAGTCATTGACGGTTATCATTGGACCAGTGGAAACAGTGGTTGAGTGGTAGGACACATGCTTAGGGATCAAAAGGTCCCGGGTTCAAACATCACTTGGAGCACTGCTAATTTCCTTGAGCAAGAAATTTACATACAGTTGTTCCACTTGACATAACTGTAAATGGGAACTGTCGGCTTAACATGTACATAGAAGAAGACTTTAAAACACACATAACTCCTTTTTTACCAAGAGTGTGAAGGATATTAAACAAACAATGTATTAACAAACCTGCCACATATGTTTCCCGACATGATACTCCCTCATAACCATCAAAACAACGACAACTAGGATTACCTTGGTCATCTTTATAACATACTCCATAGATACATTTACCATTACAATTATCTAAAACATACAACAATATATAGCATTCATGATATTAAATATAGTCTGCTGACCTGATACAAGAAGTAAGATGAGCTACATTCAAAGCTCAGTCAGTATTGGGTCTGATGGTAAATTCAAGGTTTGTGATTGAAAACAAATGGTGGAAAAACTATGAATAACACTCTAAAAATATATATGACAAGAGCTTATTCAAATATTTTCTAGAAGGGATTAAGCCATCCTTTTTTAAGAACTCCTTTCAAGAGAAGATATTGTAAAGTTATAAAAATAGCATTGTTTGCTATAATGTTCACACAATCAAGTGTTCTGAAAAAATATGGCAAATGATGTTACACTCATGGTTTTTTGCTTTGAGATGGAAGCACTAAGAATTTGAAGCTAAGATAGGATGCCTGTAGCTCAGGCATTAAAAGCCTAATGTACTATCTTGCCTTCAAGATTACTTTGATGGCAAGATATAAACTGTCTCCTTAGGGTTTGAAAAGTTCCTAGGTATATCCCAGTTTTTACAAATAAAACTCAAGATAAACAAAGAACAAGGGGTAAACTTACCAACACATCTCCCAGCTTGCATAGAGAAGCCTACAGGACATACACAAGTGTATGATTTACCATCTTCTGTATTCTGACATATAGACGTTTCATGACAATCATATAAACCAAGATCACATGGATATATTATATCTTCAACTTGTATACAATCATTTATAGATATACTTCCTTCATTAGATGTTGTATCACCAGCTGGACATCTGGAATGTACCATATGTGTAAGTTATATAAATAGTCTTCAAACTAATGATTTAAAGAATGATTGAAAAAAGCTGTCCTTTCAATAGGAGTTGTAGTCCAGCAGTAGGACAAAAGCTTAGGGATTAAGATATGCCAGGTTCAAATTCAATCAAGGGGATTGCCAATTTCCTTAAGCAAAATATTTACCTGGAATTACTTAATACCACAAAGGTGTAAATAGATACCTGTGAGAGTTCTAATTAATTCTGTAGAGTAAATATGTTGGCTGTACTAAGCATAGTAAAAGACTTCCCAGGAAGACTGAGAGATAGATACTGTTCTAACCAATCTGAATAAGTTTTAATACTACCATCCTATATTAAAAGATACAATATAAGTCTTCATGTTGTTTTGTCAATTGCATTAATTGAATTTAAATAAATCAAGTAAAGAAGTACAATGTTTATTTTCCAACTGTTGATCAAAACATTCCAATGTTAGAACATTTCTTCTATATTCATATCATAAGACTTCAAACTTTTATACTTGGAAAGTCAAACCTTTCTAACATTAAATACAAGATGAAGCTCTGCCCATAGAAACAAAATTGATCATCAAGATATATTTACCTAGTACAAGAATCAGATTCCTCCAATGGTTGATATGTACCAATAGGACATACATCACATGTTTCATCAGCTAGTCTATATCTACCAACACCACATTGTACTGTAACATAAAAAACCCATTTAAGTGCATTTTATAGTCTGCTTCCATATACATGTTCTGTCAACTTTACAATTTTGTATGATAACCCCTGATCATTGAAATCACCTTTAAGCAAGTGATCCCTCACAGTACCCATTTACAACTGTAGGTAAATTTCTTGCAAAAAGAAACTAGCAGTGCCCCTAGTGGGGTTTGAACCTGAGACTTTTTGATCCCTAAGTGCCCATCATACCACTGCTTCTTCAATATGAAACAAACACTTACTTAACATTTCAGAGCGACAGTAAGGTCAATCTACTTTACAGCTAGCTTGAATGATTTATCAATACTTGCAATTTGTTGTAATACTCATATTGTAAGATTTATCATGCAATAAATATACCACATGACAGAACTTTAAGAAATTTAATAGAACTGATTATATCACTCAATGTACAAAGTGCTACTGTTTAAGGATTTAAGTCATATGCCACGGATTTATTATCTATGAATATATTACAAACAAATAATGGGGCTCAAATTCCAACCTATAGGATTATTTCATCCCCATTTTATCAGCAGCAATTTCTTATATGAAGCATAAAAAATAGCTGGAACTACAGTTTTCCATATTATTTAAAAAAAATTCAACTGTATGTTTCTTGTATCTTATTGATTCAAAATAGTAAATAGTTTACATAAAACAACAAATTCAGCAAAACCCCTTCATTTACACCTACTTCCAAATAACAATCATTTTTCAACAACAGACATTTTACATTCTTCTCTCACCAATTACTTACCTACACACTGGTCAGATGATTGAGCTCCTGTAGATACAGTAGTGTAACCATAGGAACAAGGTTGACATCTTACTTCTAGTCTATTAGATTTATATGTACCTTTCTGACAAGGTATACAAGAACCATCTATAGAAATCTCCATACCGAGTATACCACACATAACTGAAATATAATCATACAAGTCATACCATATATACACATATTGAACTCCTAATAATTTTCAATAGTAATTATTACTTATCAATTTCATTATACTGACTTAGGCTTTTTAGCCGGAAATTTTATTAAAAAGATATAATATCATAAACATTTGTATCATCATTCTTTCCTTTGAAGGACTCTAACAAGCACATATACATGTAGATTATAATTATCTTGACCTTTAACCTTATAAGTATTTTTAAAATATAAATTATCAGTTTACTATAAACTTACAATAGCAGTCAGTAGAGGAGGTAGATGAAGCCTGTTCTGTAGTATGACCATGAGGACAAGGTTCACAGTGTGTAGATCCTGATTTATCTTGATAAAAGCCTATATCACATGGTTCACATGATCCATCTAGTTCATACATTCCTTTATCACATACAGCTGTAACACATTATGTTGATTAACAACCCTGAATAACTGTTACCCAAAAAATGTACTTGTCACATTTTGGGGATAATCAGCTTTTACATGACACAAAAACATTCGCATATGCACACTCAGTCCAACCAATGCAAAATTTTACTTGTTGGAGATGACAAGCCCATGGCTTAAAACATTCATGTATTTACACCCAGCATAAACAATGTGAAGTAATGATCAAACATTGATCTAAAACTGACAAATTGTTTTGTACTACTAGCATGGAAATCATGTTTATTTTGATTTGATTTTTATAATCAACATTTCAAGCATTTAGCATTAAGTATGTTTCAAAGGCCTGGTGCAATCATGTTTCTACTTAGATATAATTGGCATACTAATTGCTAGAGATATATTCTTTATCAGAAAAAATATTCACACAAATTTTAATTATACAGTTTTGAAAGGAGTCTGAAAACATATCAACAACAGTCGAAACTCACAGATCTTCTACACAGCCAAAACGAGGCAAATGTTTTATTTATTTTTACACATAAATAGGATGCCACAAACATGTAACAAAAACGTATGGAGTTTCTGACTAGGAATGGACAGTAAAAGATACCGGTATGCATGTGCATTATAAAGAATTACATGATTCGAACATCATATTGAAAAGGCTTATTTTCAAATACTAGTTTCCATTATTTTACCATTCAATTGAGCAGAATGAAGAAATAGTGACTATATACTTACTGTAACAGTCCAGAATACTAGTGGAGCCAGTAGACAATGTAGTTTTCTCTATACCACAAGATTCACAAGATGTTTGTCTTTCATAACCATTAAATGTTCCAACAGGACATAGCTCACATTGATTTGTCTCTGTATCATGATAGTAACCTTCACCACAGTTAACTGTAAAAATAACATGTATGATATGCATGTACATTGAAATAATCAATCTCTAGTAAATTTTAATTAAATATATTCAAAGAACATAGTATTACATTCCAATTTTAGGTCAAGGTTTTAGGCCAGATTGTATTTCTAAACAAAGCCTGTTTACACGAGTAAACGGAGTACTATGAAGAGGAGGATGTAGCATTCATTTTTAGACATAAACCATGATATTTTTAATTAGAGGCTGACAAATGTTTGCCCAAAACTTCAAGATGGTCAACACAGATATCATATATAAATCAAATCAATAGATTAATTACAAAATAATAATAATAATACTTTTTTTAACAAGGCTACAAATTTGGATAAATCCAATCTACCAGGTGGACCTCTGATTACCATTAGGTAATGAAAGAAATTCCAGGAAGATGACACTAAAGTCGGGTAAATTGAAAAAAGAATACTTATGTAGTTTCTGATTTTTCTCAGAATTATCATTTTTATTATGACATATAAATCACATGCTGACACAGAAAAAAGAAGGGTACAGAACTTAGATATACAATACATACCACAGTTGTTTTGATAAAGAATCTGACCCAGATCACATGACTCTTGTGTTTCCATGGTGACAGTTGTTACACTAAAACTTCCAATTCCTGATTTTACACCATTCTCAAAATCATTTATCATGATAGCTGCATCATTTAGTGATGTACTGAAATATGGCAAGTAAGAAAATATTCGCATTTCTTAAACAAGTATAAAGTCATATAAAACACAGAAAATTCAATGAAATCATCAATGGTAACACTTGTTAATCAAAGTGCTTAAGCACTTTAAATAAGTATTCCAATTTTCAATAAAATAATATGGATAATGTTAAAGAGAAAAGACTTTTAAAAAACTTAGACCTTACAAGCAATGCCAACGCCTACACCAAGCAAACGTGATAGCATAAGCTCTCATTTTCTGGAGAGGTGTGCTAAAAACTTTACTATGCTTTACTGTTAGGAAAGTGTGAAAAAGAGGAATAATTGTTTTCAAAATACCGAAGAACTTTCAGAACACAGAGCAGTTCTGCTCTGCGTCAGAAAAATATAAGCCATCATATAAATAGCTATCAAATTAAAATATATTCAAGTTAAAAACACCAAAGTGTCAAATATGCGTTGTTGACAACCTGTTACTGAATAAATCTAATATCAACTTGTATGAAATAGAAATATCTTACTTTTGTTTTGATATATTGAAGTAAACATTAAACTGTACAGGTTCAGTAGAACGTTTTTGTTTCATACTCAGAGGACAGTCTATTGTGACATCAACAGATTGGCAACTTCTAGATACACATAGACCAGAATGATAAAATCTCTCTTGTAATAAAGTTACAAGTTCTTGCTTCACTATATCTGTACATGATGAACCATAGGCTGTCATTGAACCATCTACAGTTAATGTTGGAGAAGAATAACCTGAAAATATAGTATAAAACCATTATGATCAGTGAATGAAACCCCAAAAAAAATACATATTGCGTTGTTTAATTTTATTGAACTGTAAATGGCACAAACATGAATCTTGCCAAAAGTTCTTTACACATGTTTAAGATTCAGCATCTGATTTCTCAAAGCCTCTATTACTCACTACAGTACTTCTGTACTCAAAATCAATATGAATAAGTACCCATGTTTAAGTATGGCCGCGGAGTTATTGTATGCACTACTTACAGTTGAACAAAATTTAATAAAACTTGCATTTTATTGTCAACACTATTTCTAGTAATATCATCTGTGTTTTACCAAGATTTGTTACGACTATCTATACAAGATACAATGTAAGAACAAAGCATTTTGATCAAGTAATTTTGTTGTATCTAGTAATCAATGATATCAATAGTCTACATATAATGGATAAATCATATATAAACAGTGAACTAAGAGCAACTAGAAAACAGTAAGATTGTCTCCTGACCCCTCCTCTAATGTCAAGTAAAAAAAACCAATATTGAAATCAGATTCAAATATTTGTTTGTGTGTTTGGAAAAGTAATCTAAGGCCAATCTCTCTAAAAACAATCTAGTTCCATCTTTTGGCAAGTAATGAAAGAAAAAACTTCACACCTTATATCAGGAAATAAATTTACAGGATAAACATTAAATATATTGAAATGTACTAACCAACACAAGCTGGGAATTTAAAACTTTTGCCTCTAGGTGGATCCCATATTCCTGTTCCTTTACAAGTAAATAATGTTGCAGTCTCTTCCATAAATGTATAACCTTCCATACAATGTACATGACAAACTAATATATTATCTTTTATACTATTACATGTTGATTCACCATTGAGGGGTGGATAGGGTTCAATACAGTGATGAGCTGAAATAAGAACAGTGTTCTAATTTTAGACCATATTCACATACCTTAAGATATTAAGCTAAATGGGTAGTAGGCAGACTTCTAATGCAGTAAAATTGATCTTTGTGAAAAACTTAAGTTACCCACATGAAAAATGTTAAAAAATTTTTTTAAAAACAGTGTGGTTCAAATCAGCTTCCATATACATGTTCAGCTTACTAACAATTTTGTATGATAACACATGATCATTGAAATCACCTTCAGGCAGATGATCCCTCACAGTACCCATTTACACCTGCATGGAGAGAAAAACCGTAGGTTAATTTCTAGCTCAAGGAAAAAAGCTGTGCCCCGTTGTGGGGTTCAACATGGGACCTCTCAATCATTAAGTGGGTGTCCTACAACAAGACCACTGCTTCTAAAATGCACTTGGACAATCATATCGTAAAGGCATGGTAAAGTAAATACATTTGTACATTAAGACAAAATAATATAAAGATTTTGCAGTACTTACATGTAACAATGACATGAAATGTACAACTAACAGAGTTTTGTTGAGCATCAAATGCTGTATATGTGATAGGATATTCTCCAAATGAAAATGTCTGACCTGAAAAATTATACAATTATTTGTAAGAAGTACTGGACAGTAAAACTTGGTCCAAATAAATTAATTATAAAATTAGACATTCCCATTAGCCAGTTTCCTATGCATATTGCTAGTTAGAACTTTGCTCATGGTACCTGCTATTTGATATCACATTCAAATTACTAGTTGTAAGAAGAATACTAGAGAACAAATTGCTAGGTAGCAATTTCCATAGGTAACTAACCACAGGATTTGACAAATTGCCTTATTCTTGTGATTGTCACATTGGAGTTTTCATTTGGTTATTTGGGTTTGATTCTTTGTAATTCTAGGTCAGCTACAAGCCAAATATTATAGGTTTTAATGTTAGAAACAATACAAATTTTAAAAACAAGACATACAATCATAGATGCAGTGTTATAAAGGGACAAATGCCCTGTTATTGTAAGATTTTATTCACTACAGTAATTCTGAACTCACGATCATTAAAAATATATTTAAATCAGCAGAGTTGATGCATGCACCACTGACAGTTGAATACATTAAATAGTACAAGATTGGACTCTGAACACAATGTGCCCAGATGAACTAAAGACAAGAAATGTGGAAACCACATTAAAGTGGGATTTAAAAACTTTAATGCAAAAAATACAAAGGGAAATAATCCATAATAAAGGCAGGTTGATGTGGTTACTTAGAGGTTAATGATTAGTTGCTACTCGCCATTATGCGATAATCACCCGATGAAGTCCATAATAGCCTGAGGGCCTTTGGCCCGAAGGCTATTATGGACTCGAGGGTGATTATCGCATAATGGCGAGTAGCAACTAATCATTAACGTCTTTAATACGTTTGTTCAAAATCCGGACTCGATTTTTTAGTAAACTAAAAACATTTTATTCAGGGACGAATAAATAACTGACGAATTTTCCGAGGACGAATCAGTACTTTGATGACGTAATAAAACAATGACGTAGAATCTAATGTAAACTTTGTTGTCAAATGGCGGTCATGTTTTTAAACGTTTGTGACGAATATACGTTCATTTATCATGGATTAAAACGATATTATCAGGAGACTGGAACGTAATTACTAGTGTATACGTGTTTTTCAAACTTTAAATTGACGATATGGATGTAAGGATTATGTATGGAAATACACAAGGCTCTGAAAGGAAGGGATGAGTCATTCAATGATTCATGGATTTTCCGAAAATGGCATAGACGTTGCTGATTATTTCTAGAAACCAGTTCCATTATATTTAATCTATGCATGGCTTGGCTTTGGTAAAACAGTAGTCAACCTACGCATTTACTGTATAATGGCTGGATATTCGTCAAATTGAACACAGAAAGGAATTCAGTTCGAATTTCGGAGTTTGGTATTTGACAGCGTCAACGGTTGAGTGTCTGTTGAATTTGAATTGTGAAGTAAGTGATTTATAATGAAATTATGTATTTGTAAAATCTCAGATAAATCTTTTTTGTGTCTTATATTTTTGTATAATCTATCCTGACAGTGAAATTCTATTTGACAAAGACTCAAAAATTCTTTCGGCTGCCATGTTCGAAGCTAATTACGGCTACTTGATGACGTAATCAGTGCGCGTGCAAGCACTCGGCGCCTATTATGCATAATGGGCGAGTTGCAGGCGGCCAAAATCGCATAATACGGGAAAAAGTCGCGTAATGTCCGTGTAGACTTGTCACATTTGTTACTATATATAGTAACAAACGTATTAATGTCTAATTCTGTTCATGGCATGGTATGTTATCATTTTATGAAGTTTCATAAAGATCTGACAATAAATGGCAAAGAATGGTAAAGAAAAACTTTAACGCAATTGTTAACGACACTGGACACCCAACCACCCGTCCAACGACCACCCAGCCCGGGTTTCGCCAAACTATAAGCCAAATTTTTTTGTTGAAAATCCGGCTAAAAATGATTTTACAAAATACATATTGATATAAGTATGATACATACCAGATTTATGTGTAATAAGTTTATTAGCCACTTTGTCATTATCATTAAACACAGGATCTGACCATGTTACTTCAGTTAACATTTTATCATCATTTAATACTGTTATAATATCATCAGGACAATATTCTACAACAGGTGCTTCCTTATCTGTAATTAATTAAGGTATAAAATCAAAGTACTGAAAGTACTGATGGGACTGAGCTACTGAACTTGTAAAAAAGCTTATCATGACACAACACTCTAGTATAAACTTTAAAAAAAACTTAGAAAGTTTGCTTTTTGTAATATACTAGTGCCAGTGTCTGGGTTTTACAAGAATTTTGCAGTAAATCATGCAACCCTTATTGGCAATGTACAATAATAAATTTATAGTCAGCTACAGTTACACAGCTACAATTTTTGGAAACATAATTATATAGAGGATGCTCATTGGCTAGGGTTGGGATAATAATATATCCAAGAAATTGGCATGGGATTTTGCAGTATTTTGAATGGGATTGGCTCAGTTTAGTTCATATCAGGTAATGCTAATAGCTGAAACTAGCGTTTATTACCTCTGTCTGGTACCCATACAGGACACCATCCAAAAACTCTAAATAAATATATTTTACCATATACTTTTTAGGGCAGTTTACTCATTTTAGTGGCTTGACAATCCAGAAATGCCATTTCAGCTTGTGAATATATCGTTTTGAAAGTCTTTGGCACTTGAAATAAAATCTGCCCAACTACTCAACCACTGATACGGGATTGTGACAAGTATAAACATTACCTTGACATATTGACCCAGCAGGACAATTTAATCTAGGACATCTGCTTGGTGAGACTACACTCTCAGTACCATGTCCACAATATTCAAATTCTGTCCAAGCAATAACATCGCCAACATCATTATTACATATATATCTATTTAATTCAGATGCTTCCATGAATTTACTGTAGACATTCACACCTGACACATCACCCACAAACCCAGTATTGTCACCAAGGTAAATTGTAAATCTAAAAAATAAAGAAAAAGTAATAACAACATATAATGAGTCAACTTCAAGATGATTTTTACCAGCAGCTACAACTGATTACCAAATTAATTCTTAATTAAGTCACATTAACATCATTCTTGTTAACCAGAGATGATCATGTCTAGATTTGACATAAGATGCAAAACATCATTTCAAGTCAGAATATGACATATAACCACTGGTAAACAAAACTGCACAAGCACTAGGGCAGCATATTATCAATAATTTTACAACAATTTAACATAACAATATAGAAGTATTTACAACTAAAATCAGTCGTAAGACACTTGATAATATTGGCCCCAGGTGCCCAAAGTTTCTATACCAATGCAAGTTAGTCATCAGGTCAATGCTTCTACTGTAAAAACAATCCAATCAACATCCTTGCTCCAATGTAAATACTCCTAATAATTTCAAAATAAATATATCTCTGTTGCATTAATTTATGATGACAAATTTAGATACCATTAGATATCAGTAGTTCATGGCTTCATTTTATAATAATCATGCTAATAACATTTTACACTATCTCATTCATAAATTCTTACCGTGGCATTTTCAAATTCTTCCCATAATCAGCACCATCAGTAATTTTAGTGGCATCAAGATATATTGACCAATCACCATTAGGAGAGCTTGACCACATGACACACACTTGATGCCAGGACTGGTCATCTATACCAATACTAATCTTTTTAAGACTTTCTGTTGGCCAAAATGATATAACAACTAAATTTCTGTACAATTCAAACATAGATCTTCCTCTGAAAAGAAAAACATATACAATTTACTGAATGAAACAATTACAATGTTTACAGTAACAAACAAGAAACAGCATATATATAATGTAATACATGGTATAAATCAGTAGTAAAACAGGCAAATTGCTTAATCACAGTAATTAACCGAACTGTAAAAATTGGACAATTAAATAAGAAAAAATCATAATCCATAATAGGATTTATTTTGTCATATTGACATGAGGATACTTCCAGAGATATCAAACGTTGTAGAACAAAGTAATAATAATTTAATTTTGGTAACAATGTCATGATACAAATGGAGAATATTACAGTATGTAAAATGTCACATGCTATGGACATCAGTATCTGGATGACACCAAAAAAAAAGATCAATAGCTTTTATTTCCATTGTAGTTCCCATTGTACTTTACCTGTTATCAGTAATATGAAGTATAAGATTATTTCCAGATTCAATTCTAAACCACAAGCAAACGGTCATCTGATTTAAAGTTGTATCAGTTGAAACACTACATTCTGTTGTCAATGGTGATCCAAACATTATATCAAAGTTAGGAGATTTCACTAAAATAAACATAACACAATACTTTGTATGATAAGTTAAACAGAATTAATTACATGTATCCTAATTTTTACTTCTAATGTAACTCAAATCAAAGCAGAGATTATGCTTGTATATCAATGAACTCAAATGAGAAACAAATATCAGATGTTTAAGAATATTTGGTACATACTAGAAAAGTATCCAAAGGCATTTGAAATTTGGTCAGTACAATGCATGGCATACATGAAGTTTAAACATCATTATTAAATGATGCAATGACAGATTCAGGCTTATTGTTAAGCCTTGTGTTTTGTACTATATTTTAACAGAAGGTAATGTTTTAGCATGATATAAAATCTGCCAATATAAGAGAATACTTATGGTAAAAGCAAAACCTAGAACCAAAAGCACGAAGTGTCAATGGGTCTTAATTTAACATTTAAATGAATCTCTGTTTACAATCAACAAATTGAAAAATTTTCATTTCAAAGCTAGACCCTGAACTGAACTGATACAGGGTTTTACACAGCCATTGATAATTGGGGGTCCACTGGATGCAGGACTGACAAAAACAGGGGTCCACACAGTGAAATCAGGGGTCCAATACTAAACTGCAAACAATTTTGTTGTATTAAAATAAAAGTAATTATTTGTTTAAGATAAAACAAAAAGGAAATGAAGGAAAATTAAACCACCAGAAAACTTGTATCTCAGTTTATTGAACATTGGTAGTAACAACAGTGACCGTTGGATAGTCAAATTTTATTGAGTAGACACAAAATTCATACTCTATTTGCTCAGTTCTTGAAGGGGGAAATTGTTAGAATGTAAACATTGCCACGTGCTTTCAGGTAAATAATCAGTTTACCTGTGATGCTCGGCGTCTCCGTACAAAGGTCAGTCAGACCGTCATTCGGAACGACCACGGCGATCATCTACGAATATACACCTCGGATATCAATCGCAGTAGAAATACAACAAAGTTATGAGGTCAGGCGATTAACCTCATAGGTTATGTAGTGCCGATGTAAACAATCAACATGGCAGATCATTTTGCAGAAAGTATCGAGTACACAAATATGTTTGAGGATCAACTTTGATTTGAGTGAATATCAGCTACAGGCATTGAAGAGCTTTAACTGCCCATAATCGTCCGTCATTTTTGGTGTGTGCTAGCGTTCCAAACGTCGGGAACGAGGTTAGATTCTATGATGGAACTACTTTCGCTCCTCGTGATATCCAAGGTGTATTTGCGAGGAAAATCGCCGAGGTAGTTCCGAATGACCGTTTGTGTACAGAATGCCCTCTACTTAAACAACCGAAAGTTCCGAATACTGCGTTCCCGCAGCGGTTATTTCCCTTTATCAAATATATTAGAGTAGCAACGCGTGACGTAATCGCTACGAGGAGTTTGCTTCTTTGGCCGACTTGGGAAATACCCTATTACGCCAACAGTGTTAACATCCGGGGTATTGAAATGGAATTTCTTATTCGATTGCCTACAAAATATGGTCAATCTTAGCTTAAAATAGAAATGTTTCCAGTTAACTTGTGCAGTTGAAAGAATATCCGAGGATGTTGCCATGTATTTTATGCGTCCAAGTGGACGCAGGCTTTAAAATGTTTGCGTCCAGACAGGTAGTTTATGCGTATATGGACGCGGATTTGTGCGTCCCGTAAAACCCTGCTGATATATAAACTTTTATACTTATTTTATTGTACAACTTACATTTCTGACATCTTGGTCCATAATATTTAGAAGAGCAAACACATCTAAGTTTTGTACCGTCTGCAATACATTGCCCTCCATTTTGACAAACATCAGTGTTACATACAGCCTCGCTTTCATCACACATGTTACCACGGTAACCAGGAGTACAATCACAGGTAAATCTATCAACAACATTGTGACAAGTGCCTCCATGTTGGCATGGATTAGAGTCACATGGTTTATATTCTGTGTCACAAACTTCTCCTGTAAAACCTTGATGGAAAGTATTGCATAGCATAAATACACATATTACCGAAGATATTAAGACATATTTCAAGCAATTTTCTGTGTTTTTAAGTCACTATGAATGATATATTCTAACAGTAAAATTATGCATATCACTTTCAATATTTAGCAACTGTCAGGAAAAGTCTTTGATAAAATATTTGGTGCACTAAGATGATGCATAGTGTAAGCTATGGATGTCCTACTTACTGAAAGTACTACTGTGTTTTCACTATATAGGCATTATTTCATGGTAAAACAGTGAGAAGAAATTTATAGATAATGGTTATAGAACTAAACCAAACATAGTGCTGACAAAGAAAAAGAATGAAGACGTTCAATTATTAGATCTTAATTCAACTAAACATAGTACAGTATAAGTCAATACTTCCTTTGTAAAGATCAAATTTCTATCTAAATTTTAATGTGGATACCTCAAATAAGTTAAAACATATATAAAATGGTTATCTACAACCCATTTTTCAGCAAAGTAATGCCAAAAGATAGACATCAACATTTTTTACATTGTTTTCCTAACAGCTGACCATGATGATCATGTTTATACACATGTTTAGTGAATTTTTGGTCAAACAAACAGAAAAAAGAACTTACCGTCTAAACAATTACAAGTAAACATAAGTTGATTAGATGTACAGACACCACCATTTAAACATGGTTGACTTGTACATGGATCTATATAATCATTACATGTCACACCTGTCCAACCACTGTCACATCTGTAATAATTAAATTCCAATTAATGAACAGTATATTTTCATTAATGATTATTTTTATGAATTAGAGCATGCACTTGCAACATGATTGAACAGTTTTGCTGTTTTACTGTAACATCTACATGTACCAAGCCTAAAGTAATCCCTGTGGTCACCCATACAGCTACTAACCTTGCATCCATTGCTTAACTGTGTCCAACATTCTACTTGCTGACTGCAAAAGTTGGCTTCCACAGCCAGCCTAAGAATTTGTATATACACCCAATGGCTATTACAGAATAATCGACAGTCATGTACAACAGAGTATGACAAAACCTAATCAAACTATCAATACTACTTACAAACAAACAAATCCGTCCATTTTATCTAAACAATCACCATGGTGACAAGGTGTAGATAAACATGCCTCTTCTTCTATATCACATCTATCACCAGACCATCCAGAGGAACATATACATTTATAATCATTATTACCATCTATACATACACCACCATTTAAACATGGCTGCCTCTCACAGTCATCTAGATTAACCTGAAATAGTGTAATGTAAACTTGCACTAGCATTATAGATAGATAGATAGATAGATTTATTTGACATACAATGTTACAACATGGCACACATAATAAGTTACAAGTTAAAATAATAACATAAAAGTTACAATAATAAACAATATGAATGTATTATCAGTTATTATCAGTTTAAAAGTCAAATTGTGTATGAAATGTGGCTGAGTATAGATTAAACTTGCATATCTTCCAGCATATCTTTCAGCTAAGGCTCCGCCCAGGTGTGTTGTTTTGTGCCATGTGCTTCACTTCAGAGTTCTGGTACATGTAATTCTAAAACCGTCACATTAAGCCAGCCATCAATCTAAAAAGCTTACATAGCATTCAAGGTGGTTTTAATACATCTACATGATTTCTATCATACATACCTCACAGTTTTGTCCAGCAAATCCCTGAGTACAGATACATATATAACTTTGACCATCATCAATACAAGTACCATTATTCTCACATATACTATCATTACATATCTCTACTGGCTCATCACAATTTATACCTTAAAAAAGAGCATGTATTTTCATCATATATACCCAACCAACAAGATTACCCACAAATAGTAGTTACACTTAAGGTGCAGGAGGCCAAGGTTAAACTCTTGGTTTCCTGATACTGAAGACAACCAAAAACTGTTACTAGCAACTCTGGTGCTCTGTGCTAAGCACTTAAAGGATAGTGCAAGAAAGAGTGAAGCAATAATAAACTCTCCAAATGAGAAAATAGAAAATAAAAAGAAAATAGTTTGACAGGATAGGGATATTGTCTGATTTACATCCACTAAATCAATTATCCAGACTAACATATTAGAATTTTAATGAAGAAACCTTAGTTAAAAGTATCATGCCATAGCAATGTAACAAGTTACACCCATTTTAGATTCAGGTACGATCTGAACTTTATAGATGAAAGTTAAGATGAAAAGTTACATGAAGGAAACTAAAGGTATATAGAGTACCTTGCCATCCAGTCTGACATACACAAGTATATGTATGGACATCATCAATACATTCTATAGTATGTTCCAGGTTACATGGTGTACTGTTACAATTACTATATGTCAACATCTCACATAATTCACCAGTATACTCTGAAACAATACAAGTATAACATAGACATTGAGTTTATAAAATTTAAATGGAAAACATTCACTGTTACTTTTGCTCATCATAAATAAATGGGTACAAATGTAGTCTTCACGATTCTAGAGCAAAGAACTAATATTCCAAGAAAAAGTAGGGTTGTATTGCAGTTTACTTTGTCACTGCAATGGACCTTTCCATGACCTTACCTATTAGCATATTTAACAAAGGTTTACAGTTGTATTTTGTCCCTTAAACAAGGTGTTAACAAAAGAGCACATGGTTATATTTGTGGGTAAATGTATTATTTAAATAAAAAGGTCGCACACAGAATGGTCAATTGACACTACCATCATAAAATATATTGTCTGAAGTCAAAGGGATGGCAGTGTCAATTGCAATGACAAAGTATAGTACAATAACCCTACCATATCTTAGACTACAAAATGTATAAGTTTATAGGAAAAATGAGGAAAGCTACAAATGGGATTCAAATCAGTGTTCAACAGCTTTTCTAAATACATATATCTATTTGCTGTCTCCAAGAACAATGCAAACAGTACAGAGAACATTCTTGTTCACTAAAAATCAGTTGTTAACAAACATTTCATTTAAACCAAGTGATTTCATGACTGATAACTTCTCATATATAATACCTAACTTCAAGATAAGATTTAAAGGCTATGTCCTGCGTAACATAACATAACAAGCATTTGTAAGAACAACATAAGAATTGCCTGTGAGGCTGAAGTAACTTGCTCTTTAATGCAATGTACTTACTGGAAACCTGGCAACCCTTCTACAGGGCTTACCATGAAATTTTTAAGTAGGTTGCCCAGTAAGACGATCAACTAAAAATTTTACTTTTTACTTGCCTTAACCAATATTAACTTTCCCAAACAAATGGAATATATCCTGGTTGCCTAATCTGACAACTTGTGCAGAAAACTTGTTGCATGTTCGTCACAGGTAAACAGATGACCATTAATTTTGAGCCCTGCAGCGTGTTCAATTACCCCGATCGTTCCGAAATTATCCGAAACGTTAGGGTCGGGACAACTCAACCCGAGAAAACTCAATACCTCACTAACGGTTTGAGTTTTTCCCAATTTTGGGTTGAGTTATCTATCGGTTGTCCCGTAACATTCGCTAACAGTTGTTACTGAACACGCGACTGCCCTTACATCTTGCAATATGACCTTCAAAGTCTTATATAACATTCATCTTGGTTCTCACCAATATATAAGCAATTTGTGACTGATTTGAATTATTATAATAACTGAAATACCTTGTTCACATACACATCTATGTCCATTTTGATTATAAATACAGTAACCATGGTAACTACATAAACTATTAGAACATTCTATTTGTATAGAACAATCATCACCAGTATATCCAGGCTGTGAAAGAAATATAAGAATTGGTAAAATATTCTTGAAAATATAATTATAACCTTAACTTTACAGTCTACTTTGGTTTGAACTGATCATGTCTTATGAGTCATGAGAGACAATTCATAAAACAATCACTAGCCTCCAAACCTTAATACACTACTGTCAACTTTATCTCATAAAGATCAATGGTCATTAGCAAGGCCCTTTCAAAATATCACTCTTTGCTTTTGACTGCATGGTAGGTCTGTGTTTATTGACTACTTAACACTGTTCCTGATATGCAAGTTAGCTCTACTACCTCTTTATCAGTTAGAGGTTACAGTAATTTTGAAGTAACCTTGAATCTCGACCAAACTCAGATGATCATGAATAAAGAACAATGTTCAGCTGTTTTACATCATATATCCATTAAAGAAAATTAATAGTTTGCATCAAACTAGTCTGACAGACAAAGTATATATTTTCATACAAGAAATAGGGTAAAAAACAACCTTTAATTGGACTGAGATAGAATGCAAGCATAGAACATATTATACCTGACACAGACAAGTATCCTGGCTTACACAGGTACCATTCTCACGACAATGTAAACTGTCACATTCATCTACAACATTTTCACAGTAATCACCTTCAAAACCTGAAAAGGATAATATATTAAAAAAATGTAACATTAATGGAATTTGGTCTAAATATTTTGTTTTCCACAGACTTCTCCCGTCTATCCTGCAGTTATTAGCCACTGGCAAGATTATGTACTTAGTACTAGAATAGGATAAAATCTTAGGGCCAGAGATCTACAAGGGTTTGTATATAAGATGACCGACTGCCACAATTGGCCAGTTTCTCTAAAGTTATCACTATCTATCCCATGGTCCCCTGGTTCCCTCAACTTGACATCACATACTTAAAACCTTTGATGTAAGAAGGGTACCAGAGGACAAAGTATTTACTAGCCAGCACTATCCTTAGTTAGCTAGCCCACTATG
The DNA here is from genome assembly GCA_025267735.1 of Mactra quadrangularis. Lineage (NCBI taxonomy): Eukaryota > Metazoa > Mollusca > Bivalvia > Venerida > Mactridae > Mactra > Mactra quadrangularis. The sequence continues at coordinate 18,069,967 of CM046303.1, read as the reverse complement.
ACTTTAAAAAAATTAAAATACAGTGTGAAGCACCAAACATTACATTCCATTATGTCTACTAGCAAGACAACAAAGAGACAAAAGAAAATAAATCCTACCTTGTTGACAAGTACAAATAAACCCAGTATCTGTATCCTCACAATGTCCATTATTTAAACAATTACCAGGATAACAATGGAGGATCTTCTCTTCACATTTACTTCCTTTATAACCAGTGCCCTGTTAATTGAAAAATTACATAACTAATATACCAGTTCACACTACACAATGTATATGATTTCTCATGGTCAAGGTATGGATTGATATTTTTTACACCAATGGAAACCAAAATTTAGATTTCATAATTATAAAACACATATATAATAGGCAATTATAATTTATTTCCTAAAGAAATAAAAGAAGTATCAGTGAAAGTCAATTAACTGACGATATCCTGAATGTGAACCCAACATTCTTATTAACAAAGTATCATTCAAACAATACATAAGACAATCAAAGAAAAAAAACAGGAACAAAAAGAACAATTCTTTCACTATGTCAGTATTAGTAAGATATGTCAAAATAAATCATTATGTTTAAACAATATGAAAGTTAAAGTTTAAGTAAAGTCTGTTACCATATACAGGTTCAGCCTACTTTACAATTTTGTACGATAACCTCTGATCATTTGAATCACCTTCAGGTAGATGATCCCTCACAAGAACCATTTACATCTGGGTGGAGTGGAACAACTGTAAGTATATATCTTGCTCAAGGAAATAAGCAGTGCCCAAAGTGTGGTTTGAACTTTGGACCTTTCAATCCTTAAAGCATGCATCCTACCATTGAACAACTGCACATACATATGATAATAAGCACATGTGAACAATAAAATCAACAAATATAACTTACAGAACAATTACAAACAGCAGAGTTGATGAGATCTATACATGTTCCACCATTTAAACATACATCTTCAACACAATCATTGATATCTGTTGTACATCTGAACAATGTAAAAAAGGAAATGTTTTGATATTAAACTTTAGGCTTAAATTTTAAACTTCCATTAGAGAGGTATCTCACATCAGTAATTATGAAAAACAATGGACTTGAAAAAAAAACAGGCATCCATCTGTCATGCAAATAGCTCTTTTCATTTCTTCAACAGTAATGGTGACACAAAAAAAGAATGAAAAACACACTTTTGTTTTTAGCCTAATAATTTCTCTTTAATTGACCTAACTAAGTAACGATTCCCAAAAAATCCATCAGCTTAAGAATTCCTTTTAAGTTTTACAAACCTAGCATAGCCAGTTCTTCATCTAGGAAGCATATTTCAGAACCCAATGAGGCATGGACAGACAAAATATGCCATTAAATTTTCAAATGTACCCGGTAGTCATCAAATGTAAAATGAGAGTAAAATGTTACCTATCTCCAGTAAATCCAGGTAAACAAGAGCACTTGTAGCCATAGTAACCACTAGTTACATCATCAATGTAGGTGTTAATACAATGAGCATAGTTCATACAAGGGTTAGAATCACATGGATTTAGATGATAGTCACAATATGACCCTGTATAACCTGTAATATATATATATAGTAAAATTGTGTAAGCAAACATATCAGGAACAGCAACAGTCGAACAACAGAGACCTGCCACACAGCCTAAAAAGCACAGGGAGATTTTTTAAAATCTTTAACTTTTGTTTGAAAAACAGGACACTACAAACTAAACACCAAAACAATCACCTAGGGGGTTTCCACCTCGGAATTGACAGTGGCAAAACCAATTCCACTTAAGTTTAAACCAGGTTTTTGGGTGCACCAATCTTACACTTGCCCAAAATTGTCAAAGTGCAAAAACTTTAACTTGCCCTTATCTTAATAATGCCATACAAATTTGATCTCGGTCATTGCCTGGGGGCAGTTTTGCCCATTTATAGCATTATCAAAAATTCAAGTTTTTTTTACAAATTTTACAGGTTTTTACCAAACCATTATCTACAATGGCACAGAAAAACCATGTCACCAAAATGACAGTATAAAAGATTTGGACATGAGCAAAGAAGGTGAACTATGAAAGCTGGTTACATTATGTAACAACTATAACAACCATACCTGGTGAGCATACACATATATTTCTTCCTGTAGACTCTACACAATCACCATGTATACATCTAGCATTTCCACATTGATTTATATAGCTATCACAATATTCCTCTGAAATATATATAAATATAGGATGGATTGCTTTATACAATAATGAAATATTACCTGTTTATATTTCAGATTCAGTGGCATATACATTAACCTCACTGATTTAAATACTCACTACAATACTTCTGTCCTCACAATCCATAAAAATAGATATCCCTATTTATAACAGCAGCTGGGTTAATGTATGCACCACTGACATTTGAATAAAATTTAACCTAAATTAAGGAATACAAATAAAACACTTCATTATTAAAGTATTCATTCTAGATATTATTTAATAATACAGTGTAACCTCTGCAGCGACTTTCGGCAGAGTTTGAAAAAAGTGTCGCTCTGCAGAGGTGTCGCTCTGCAGAGGTTGACCTTTTCTAACGATCACGAAAAACGGCCGTTTTCGGTACGGAAAACTGGCCGTTATCTGTTCCGTAATGAAAATACAGTTATTAGCGGGCGCTGATCGACAAAAGTAAAAAGTTTTAATAAGATTACAAAGATTTTTTTAATAAATCATTATAACCGTTAAAAATTCCTAACATGCTGGTTAGTTTTACGCAAAAGAAAGCAATACACTAGAGAAATCGTTTCTGGTACCGTAAAAATTGTTTTATACCAGTCTAATGGCGAATAATATTTAGCATGAATTACCATAGTCTTTTTGGGAGTAAATATCTGATTCGGCTCTTAAACCTCAACTTAACTTAAAAATAGAATTCATTCCATCGAAGTTGTTTATAATAAGTACAATAACAAATAAGTTTCATTTACTATCGTCAACTAGCTGAGCGTATGTACAACTGATACTTGATGACGTCAGCCTACCAAACAAAGCGCTCCTCATCTTAGATCCGTTCGTTGGTGTCATGGAAACCATATGTCACTTGTTTATTAACCCCTGTTAGTCAAATGATTTAACAACATGACACTTTAGGGTAGTATTATACGATTAAGGGTATCGCTTATTGTTTAAATCTTCCGGTCATAGATAATTATCGATTATTGATATTAAACTTGCTAGACTTAGTGTCGCTGTACGGAGGTTAAGAATGAATTATGGAAATTTATCTCAACGGCCGTTTACCGCTCTGCGGAGGTGTCGTTCATTAGAGGTAAAACATCGGGGTGCAAAATCGACGGGGGGAATTCGAACATGCCGCTCGTCGGAGGTTGCCGCTCGTTAGAGGTGCCGTTAGCAGAGGTTATACTGTAATAATAATATGCCATAGTATACTTTTAAATAACTTTAATATTATAGGGGCAGAGCCAAATTATTGATGTATAAAGGATTACCCCATACAATGCACTCATTCTCTTTTCATGAGCTATTTTTGTAGTTATTGTAGCATCCAATTTTTTACAGATGGGCAAACAATCATTTATTTAAACTAAAAGGGTCTTATGCTTAGAATTTCCATTTATATGCACAACATGGACCTTGAACCAGTAGAAATTAATGTACACACACAAAATCAAGAAACTTACCACTACACTCAAGATCTGTTTTAGCACCATGTTTAGCCGTACACATATTTTCTGGACAAAGTTGACATCTATCTGGTGAGATTCCAGACTGGTAGGTGTTTCTAGGACAGGGTACACATGGTATTATACCTGTACCTGAGAACTCACCTGGACTACATTCAACTACAAATATAAAATAATCCATTTAAAATGATGAGAAAGTTAGGTCATTGTACAATTAATTTTTACAACATATGACATTATACATAATTTAGCAGAAAGCATGACCGAGAAGTTAATCTTGAAATAGCCAGCACAGTGTTGGTTCAAATAAATTCAATCTCAATCACTGAGGTTTGTTTTCCTACATACAGAAATTTTACCTTATTGTTAAACATTGGGGGCAAACATGTATTTCTATACATAAATGATAAGCTAATGTACATAGTACATGAACAAGGCAAATTAATATTGCATACATTAGCATGTAACAAACAATGGAACAATATCATTCATAAATAAGATCTTCATTAAAAATTATGTTTTTTGTAATAATATTTTGTTGTAGAAAATCACAATAATATTAGATGAATATAAAAGAATTAGTCTAATAGTAACATGTAATACCACAATATTACATATAAATGCATAAATATTAACCTACCTTTACAATCTGAAGAGCTTCTAGAATGAATAAATTCGGTGGATTTATGAGCTGGACAAGACAGACAACTTGGCTGGGTGATGTTGTCACGGTAACTACCAATAGAACAAGGTGAACATACTGCTATCCTAGCTTCCATTCCAAGTGGACATGGCCCTAGAAGAAAGTATTTCTAGAACTGAGAACATGGCAGGGACGCAGAAAAAGAGGGCATTAGGGAGTTTACGTAAAAAAATATAACAAATTTTGCATATAAATGAGCAAAAAGGGCAGAGGAAGAGACAAAAGCAGGGTGTAACTCTTTTTATTCTGCTTAAGAATAATCACTTTATCACTTTTATATGGTAATAATAAATACTGCATTACATTGAATACTTCTAACAATAATCAAGTAATCTAATAAATGATTTACTATGATAGTTTACAAAATTTGATGTTCATGTTTTTCAAACACAGAGATATTGATTTTGAAATTGTAAGTGCAGACAGACATTGCTTAAGATGTTAAAACTTATAAGTCAATGGAATTTAATCCTCAAAATCATAAGTAAAGATATAATGAAGAATTTACAATGCTTTAATACATTGCATTGCAGCAGTATTGCCTCAATGAAACATTTCAAGCAGTAGTTTAATACAGACCTTTCTTCAATTTATAAATATTGATAATAAATAAATAAATAAAGAAACGTAATACTCACAACAGAATTTATCTGAGCTAGGATTATCTCCGAGAACATAGCTGTCAGGACAAGTTAATGTACTGTTAACAAGTTGTGGCGAGGTTAAAGTTGCTGTCTTACCACATTCATTTGTTACATCTAAATATGTAAGTTTTTCTACATCTAACTCTGGACAGACATCATTAGTGGGTCTTGTACCTCTATACTTAAATACTGCATAAACTGTAGACTGGAAAAGCAATAAAATTTCAGTAGATTATAGACTTAATTAGAGTTAATTAGCAATGAATTTTAGTGCAAAGTAACTAAATTGTGGAATATCAATCATCAAGCCCCACTACAGTAAAATAATGTTATGAAGACCACCTAAGTAATTGCAAAATCATGGGAATAAAAATCATCAAGCCTTACTAAAGTAAAAATACACTATTAAGACCACCTTAGTAATTGCAAATATTGACCATTTTTATGTACCAAATGCTTAGTTTTAGGAAAAAAAAACATCCCCATGTTTAAGATTATTTCACTAGTGATCCTAATAGTGTCACTTAACAATACATATGACTTGATTGCCCCAGAAGACACATCCTCATGTCAGGACCCGATATTACAGGTGGCCTGATTGCCCCTGGTGACTCATATTAGATTCAAGCAACCTGTTATTGCTAGTATATAATTGGTTCAGGCAAGTAAAATATATAGCTGGTTGTCAAACTGGGCAACCTAGTTTAAAAATTAATGTGAAGCTCTACAGATATCAGAGGACAAGATGTAACAATATTATAAGTAAAGTTACCTGTTGAGATGACAACATTTGTACTTCAAGAATTTGTACATGTGTATCAGATGATAGTAGGGCTGTATGTATGGTATCTTCTATTGGTGAAATAAAACTACAGTCACAATCCACACCAATACATTCACCTGGCGTAAATGTCCATGAAATATTATATATCCATATAGGACATTGTCTATGTACTGAAATATATAAAAGATAAAATAACCAATACATGCATCTGGTGTAACTGTCCATGATATATTATACATCCATATAGGACATTGTCTATGTACTACAATATATAAAATACCAATACATTCATCTGGTGTAATTGTTAATGATATAGTATATATCCATATAGGACATTGTCTATGTACTGTAATATACATAAGATAAAATAAACAATACATTCATCTGGTGTAAATGTCCATGAAATATTATATATCCATATACTGTATAGCGGGTTATTTCTGCAGGGCAAAAATTTCGCGTAAACAAGAGAGTTTTGTATTGGCGATGCTAAATATTGGCGGAAATTACTCTGAGCGCCAATTTTAAACCTCCCGGTGAAAGATGGTCAAAGGTACATAACTCTGTCATTTTCAATAAAAAGATTAATTTTCCTGTATAAGCGGTCACTACCGTCCGCGACTTTTCAAATTTTTTAATTGACTAAGTGTCACCAAAGTTGCATAATATGAGCGGACGTGTGAAAAACCAACGCTTACACAGCAGATTATCTATTTCTATGACGATGTATTGACGGGAACAAGTTTAATCATGTGATAAGAATCGCCATTAAATTTGATAGTTTTTGTTAAAAATATTACCTGGGTGCCGCTAAGTTTGATGGAGCGTTCGACAAATTGCATAAGTAAGCCCAACTCGCGAGGGTCTTATAATAATAACAATTAGGTACTTTAGTCAGTTATCTTTCCCTGATAAAATCTGAAGCAATCTAATTGGTAAGTAGGTCCTTACAGTTGGAATCCTCGGATTTTATCATTGAATTCCTATGTAAGGGTAACAAAATATTTCATCTAATATCTTTCTTGTTAATGAAGATATTAACAGAAGTGATGGAATTTAGATAGTTCTTTAATTTAAAATTAATTAGCTTGAATTTCAAACAAATTAAATGATATACAAAAAAGTTATTTAAGATTAGATTTGGCAAATTAACATTGAAAAGTAAGGGTAAAATCCGAGTAATCCAACTAATTAGACCTACCTATTTTGAAGAGTATACAAGGGGAAATAACTGACTAAAGTCCCTTATTTGTTGTAATGAGCAATCAAAATTTTCGCATGTTTGTAAATAGTCGTGGATAACGCCAATGTCTTTGTTAAAAATTATCGGTATTAAAGTTTGCGGCCACACACTCCTTAAAAATCGCCAATTTACCTGAATCCATTGGTCAAAGTCCAACAAATCTTAAAATTAACAGCTTGTCACAAACAATGTATAATCAACGCACCTAGTGGAGTCTTTAAACAGACAAAAAAACAATTATAAAGCGTTGTCACGTGACGATATTTGACAATAGTTTTCTTTTGAATATCAATAAATAATAAGCTACATAAACACTAACTCCGCTCTTTTTACTCAATTTGTTAAATTATGTGATGAGAAGTTTGTCTTTGGTTTGCTAGCAAGCACTTAAATTAATTGCAATACTAAAGATTACTTTGTTTTTTTTACGACAATCAAATAAGTGTTTGAGCTAAACTTGTGAAGATTCGGAAATGACCAACATACGGGTTTATAAAGTAAACAAAATGGCGACAGCGTCGTCGAGTTTCGTAACCCAGTTTTGAATTAACCTGTTGTCTAATTGTTAGAATGACTTTGTTGTCTGTCTGTATTTTCGTTTGCTACATACATAACTTGAATAAATTCCTTTGTGTTATTCACAATACTAAATTTTGTTCATTTACATAATAAATCTCACATTTTAATGAATACAAAATTTATTAACAGTAATGTCCCTTAGTAAACAATATGGCGGCGACTTAATACTGCGGAGGTTTGTATTCGCGGTGTTTATATTTGGCGCATTTTCATTTTCCGCCAATAAAGCCAAAATAAAACCCCCGCAGATAATACCCGCTATACAGTAGGACATTGTCTATGTACTGTAATATACATAAGATAAAATAAACAATACATTCATCTGGTGTAAATGTCCATGAAATATTATATATCCATATAGGACATTGTTTATGTACTGTATATACATAAGATAAAATAACCAATACATTCATCTGGTGTAAATGTCTATGATATATTATATATCCATATAGGACATTGTCTATGATATATTATATATTCAAATAGGACATTGTCTATGAACTGTAATATACATAAGATAAAATAACCAATACATGCATCTGGTGTAAATGTCCATGGTAAATTATATATCTGTATAGGACATTGTCCATGGTATATTATATATCCATATAGGACATTGTCCATGGCATTTTATATATCCATATATAGGACATTGTCCGCAGTATATTATATATCCATATAGGACATTGTCCATGTATTTATATATCCATATAGGACTTTGTCTTTGATATATTATATATCCATATAGGACATTGTCAGTGGTATATTATATATCCATATAGGACATTGTCTATGTTATATTATACATCCATATAGGACATTGTCCATGGTATATCATATATCCATATAGGACATTGTCTATGGTATATCATATATCCATATAGGACATTGTCCATGGTATATTATATATCCATATAGGACATTGTCCATGGTATATTATATATCCATATAGGACATTGTCCATGGTATATTATATATCCATATAGGACATTGTCCATGGTATATTATATATCCATATAGGACATTGTCCATGGTATATTATATATCCATATAGGACATTGTCCATGGTATATTATATATCCATATAGGACATTGTCCATGGTACATTATATATCCATATAGGACATTGTCCATGGTACATTATATATCCATATAGGACATTGTGCATGGTACATTATATATCCATATAGGACATTGTCCATGGTACATTATATATCCATATAGGACATTGTTTATGGTATATTATATATCCATATAGGACATTGTCCATGGTATATTATATATCCATATAGGACATTGTCTATGATATATTATATATCCATATAGGACATTGTCCATGGAATATTATATATTCTTATAGGACATTGGCTATGAACTGTTATGTGTAAAAGATTGTGAAACATTTAAGATAAATTAACTAATTCATCTGAAACATATAATTATATTGAACTCACAAGACAGGCATTTATTCTGCATTAATGTCATCAAAGAAATCCACAGAGTTATACCTCATGAATTACCATTTACACGAAAACCCAGAGCATCAGCAATATTTCAACCTGGATTTCCTTGGTTCCAAAACTAATGTGTTCCTTACATCTTGATTTCAAACAAATTCAATTTACAAATGTAATTCCATCGTGAAACATGTTTAGCAATCTTTTTAAGTTTTCAAATACCATTTTCTGGTACACGTACAAAGAAATTAGGGTAAAGCCTACAGAACGGATAAATGTTTTGATAAGTTTTTAGCCAACATGGAACTGTCAATCAAAATATTTAAAGACTAATTGTAATTGTTCTTATCATTGACTCAATCTATACAGATTGCTTAAATCTATCATTTGAAATATAGATAACAAATAAGTAATTTACCACCAAACTGAAAGGGCGGGGTATATTGGAATGATATTAATTTGATGACCATAGTTGTTGTTGTTTAGCAAGGTAGGAGCAGTTATTAATAATTTCTATTTGTATTACCTTTTTCTATACAGCCATGTATAAAGTTAGAAGGCAACCATTCACCAGAGCCATCACATATATATTCTGTTCCCGTGGCAACAATAGACTGATAACCATAATCACATGTGACAGTACATTTTCTACCCTCACCATAATCTTCACAGGTTAATGTTACATTTTTTGGTATTGTTAAAGATGGACAATTACTGTCTGCTGGAAAAGATGAGATAAAACATCAACATGTTCTGAATCTTGCGTCAGCTAGAGATATACAGTAATTTTCATACAGAACTTAATTGATGGGTTTTCCACTTGAATGAGGGTTGTTTGACCGCACACATATGTGCAGAACAAATATATCTGGTACAAACAAAGTCTTAGAGCTGCAAAAACAAATCAGATTAAATTCTGAATCTAGTCTATATAGGAATTTTCAAGCAACAATTAGGTTATGTATGACCACCAACTTAGAACTTTTCTGAAAACGTTTCTTCACTAGTATCTGCATATCTTTCCATATGGTGCCATCATCTTCACCTTCCACATAAGAAAACAATTAAATATTTTCATGAAAGGCTATAACCTGCCCAAGGTGGCTATGGATTGTGGGATCACTAGAATGAAATACTGTATGTTATCACTGTGCTATTGTAGTTGCTATGGCAATTCTTCAAGAGGTAATCATTACACTTGACATATCTTACCAGTCCCAAAGCCACAAGATGTTAGAAACAACACGGACAACTTTATCACTATGTAAATCCAGAATTATTGTACAACTAAACTATGATATATCACTTACCTACAACTTGTATTTCAATGGAGCACATAGCTGAATTCTCAGCAGAGTCAACTGCTAGGAAATGGAGAGTTGTACTCTGAAACAATCAATAACCAAGTCATTAAACAAAAAACATCTGACACACAACTAGACAGCTTTTACATAGAAAACACAAACATCATATAGACTAGTCTAAAACAAGGCATTGTATAATTATATTAAAACATGGACAAGTAGGACAGTTGTCAGTCACTGATGGAAGTATGTACCTAATGACTAGTCAACAGCTTAATCCAAAGATTTAATACTGCCGTAAAATGATCTATATAATGTGTTGCTACAGAGTAAATCCCAAACAAAAACAAGATGAAGAAAATACCATAAATACCTCATAGACGTAGTATGGAGATGTTATATTGCCTGATATCAATGTAATCTTTGGAATATCACCAGAATTATCTATAGCAGATGGTATTTGTACCGGGTATGGTAACATTGAATTGTTTACTGTTATAACTTCTTGTGGACAATCAGTAAATGCTGGACTTTTATCATCTGAAATATCAAAATGTATTTACATTACAAATGTGTATAAAATGTTCTGTATTTGAAAAGTACTTTTCACAACTTGATCATAGCCTAGTGGTTAAGATTTATACAAATGGTTAGCTTCTTGATCAAGCAGTGCAACATAAAGCCAATTATTTGTAGGTTTGAGCTATAATTCTAGCTACCAAGAGTAGGGTGACATTTTAAAGTATTTTAATATTCATTGCTTAGAAATTTAAGCAAATCAGTATAAGATTATTTATTTATTCATTGAAAAGTAATGGTACCAAATGAGAAAAAAGAGGTGAATATATGTAATGAAGTATGTAATAAGTAATACTGTACCTATACATTTAGAGACAGTGCCATTCCATCCAACATTTGATTGTACATCTTCAATGACTTCTCTCTTCATGCGAGGTACAGATTTGATGTTTGTGCCATGCCCATAAATTTCATTGTTGACTGTTGTCTGAGACATTAATGATCTATCCTCCAAAGACAAACTAAATAATCTATCCACTTTCATAGCAGACGATAACTCAATGCCCTGATGGCGTATTGAAGATTTGTAGGTGGATCGTCTTTTTCTCCCTTTCACAGGGAATTCAAGTATTGTAATATCTTTGTTACATCTAGACGTATTACAACAAAAGTAACACAAAGAATTGGGTGTTTTCACGTTACAATTTTGATTTTGAACTCTTAAAGCACAGTTAGTAGCTCTTTCACATGTTTTTGTTATTTGGTATACAATTTTGTTATTGTATTGTATAGCAGTTTGACAAACAATTTGATCAGTGGTTACACCTTCAATGACACAAGATTCAAAGGTTTCATTACAAGCATGGTTACTAATAGCCGATGAACAAATGAAACATTCTAATTTAACATCAGGACTTTGTGTAGTGGCTGGAGTAGTTGATGTTTTATCTGTAGTGGTTGGCGTTGATGATGTAGTTGGTGGTGAAGTCACACTTGAAGTGGTTGTTGAAGTAACTATTGATACACTGCTAGATGATGCCACTGACGAGGATGAAACCTTTGTGGAATCAGAAACACTTGTTACCATGGTAGTTGATACACTAGAATCTACTGACGTTGTTGGTTCTAAATTTGAGGAATGACTTCCAGTGGCTAAAATACAATCAATATTCAGTATTATGTGACAAATCATACAGAATGAAGAACTCTGGTTTAAAAGTTTTACATTATTGATATAAACATAAGTGAACTATATAACAATGTAATTGAAATTGATATTGTTAGTCTTCATAAAACATTGACAATTGTATCAGTAAGATTAACAAAATCCAATTAACATATTGCTCTTACCAAAGCCATATCTATTAACTCTAAATGGCCATATATGGTTAAACTAATGACACTCCATGAAAATCAACACAACACAACAGTCAATCAATACAGAAAGGCAAAAAAGCCATAAATTAGGAATACATGTATAATACAAAATCAGTTCTTTATAAACTGACCACTGAATTATTGAATTATCTAAGGTTTGAAAAGCTACAAAATAAAAAAAAAACTGCATGTAAAATACATGTATATGTAACTTCACATAGAATAATTTTAGACCTTTAGACTTAAGTTTATTAAAAACAGGTGACAACAAGAGCCATGCTAATCTTCAACATATGGAAATTGTTACAATCTTACTGATAGAGTTTGTCAAAGTATTACAAACTAACAAATAAGTGAACATATAAATACAGATTCTAAGTGTGAGAAAGTTATCTGATATTTCGTGATCTACAGAATTGAGATAACACACGTGCCAAAAAGAGAACAAAATGTGATAGTTGAAAGATAAAGGTTGAGTTTAAAATGCTTATTGACAATTATGCCATTTTAATAGAGTGTAAAGTCCCTGAAATTGTAAATCATGTAACTCTGTTCTTTCAAACCAAACTGTGTTGTTTCAAGAAAGGCATGTGCATATTTGAATAAGAGGTTGAGTTAAAAAGCATTCAAGATTTTTGTATTAAAATAAAGTGAATACCTACAACTCTGAAGAAAATATTTTCATTCATTATACATCAATAATTTTATTGCATTTACAAACCCTTTACCATTTAGTTATAGTACTTGTTTAGTTAAATCCCATGACCAAAGCCGACATCAAACAAATGTGTTACTTAGTTACTGTCTTTACTACAATATTTTTACTGTATTAAAAGATCAAATTTTCAAGTTTTAAAGGCATGCTGATATTTTAGGCGACAAACCTTGGTCTTTGGTAGAGATTATTGTTGAAGGGGTAAAAGAAGAGGACATAGCCTTTGTCAATGATTTGGTGGGAACCGTAGTCAAGGTACTCGGTGAAACCAAAGTTTCGTCTGATCTTTTTACTAACGCTTTTGTAGAACTACTTGAATCACTTATTGAAGAAAGAAGAGATGACTTTGAAGTGGTGAATGTATCAATGACAGGTGTACATTGGTTTCCTGGAATCCTTCTCCAACCTTCCATACAATTCTGAGTCATATCAAATGATTTCATAGCGACATTCATTAGAGAGATATCTCCACATGTTGAAGAGTCTGATGGAATAGAAACTGCATGTAGTAAACATACTGCAGTTCCAAAATCTTTATATGTTATAAGTTTGGTGACACAGTCACTCATATTCTGAATGGATACAGTACTTGATCCACTTATAGCCAGCAATGTAATGGTAGAATTGAAATATACCTGCAACAGAAAAATATGGGAAATCTTATTATTCTAAAAATGATTGTGCTTAAGAGCAATAACTGATAAGTTCTTATAAAAGGGGGTCGGTCAACTAAAATGCCTTCAAGCATTTAAGTTATCAGTAGAAGTCTTTAAAAAAGTTATCAAAGTATTTTCAAGCAAACAGAAACTGACTATGCTAAGACTACTTTAAGCAACATCCTATCCAGCTTTTGGAGTGATGTTTTGGATCCTGATTTTATAATTCCCTTTCAGTCACTCACAGTCATGTATCAACATTTAAGTTCATGTTTGGTTCTATAAGAGTGCCATTAAAATGATTAAACATACATGATCATGGCTACAAATGAGCCCACTATTCAAAATGATTCTTTGATTCATATGTGCACCTTTTGTTAAAAAAAAGCATATACTGTTTGTCATTCAGGACTTACATGTATATCAAGAGTCAAGTGAATGACTGGAAGTAATATTTATATTGATAATGTTTCAAACCATCAAGGACTTTGCTAATGTTAATGGCTTCACAATTACAAATATAAATAAGGGCCTTTAATGGTGGTATAGTTATATAGACTCAAAAATGCAATGACATGTATAGGTACTTACATAATGTTTGTTACTTCCAGAGCTTATAATGAAATCTAGTTTGAGGTAAACACCTTTGTTTCTACACAGTTTTCCAAGAATATTATCATTATTAATCATAACCTCCCTTCTTTGAATGATTCTCTGTAAGGCCTCAGCATAGCTCTCTCTACAGACACTATCACTATAGTTTACAGGTATGTCACTTCTACCACTGAGCCAGAGTACTAAACTTTCTATAGATAGGTTAAGTGGTGGTGTTGTTTCATCTTGTACCATTGTTTGTGATGATATACATTCTGACAATGGTGACACTGTAGTCGTTGAACTGAGTATTGATTCTGTGGATGAAGGAACGTCCATTTTGTTTCAAATAGGACAAACATTTCCAAATAAACAACCATCTTATGCATTGAGCCAATTAAAAATACAAGCTTTTACAAAACATAACCAAATTACAATAAGTATTCTTTATTAGTAAATTAAACTTATAAATTAATAAAAATTTGATCATTAATATGTCTTTTTGTAATAAGTAAAATTCAATTTGACAGTAACTAATATTAGATTAATAATTTCTGTATAATTAGATTGACAATCTAAAGCTTAAATATTTCCCTTTACCATTACTAGCAAATACACATACACACACTCATGCAGTAGTCCATATAAATGAATAAACAAAATTTCTTTTTTTCTATAAAATAATGTTTTCTGAAATGTCCAAGTGAAGCTAAAAATTCTAATATAATACTTGATTTCTATTTTCTTACATTGATACCCTAAGGATATCTGAACGTAATACTGACATAAATATTACTTCATCAATAACATTGAACTGTTTGTTTGCAAGAAGAAATTAAAGAAAGAAAGAGTATTGGGTGCACAAGAATATCTATTCAACAACAATAATTTGACAGCATAAAAAGATGGATCTACATTGTCTTATCATGGATAATCATGAATAAACACAATGTATGTTCCAGGAGGAGTTTTCAATGTAAATGTACACAGATGCAGCGAGATTTTTGTGACTTGACATGGCCCTCATTTCGTGGAAAAATGACAGTCAATTTATTCTTGTTGAATGATATGAAAACACACAAGTGATGGTGCACTGATTACACGACTCTTGTGATTTAAAATATATCACTAATTACTTACACTGAAATATAATGCTACTATAATATATAATTAAATCAACAGGAAGGGAAACTAATTTTGCATAAACCATTACAATAGAATAAAAAATAAATTAATTCAAGCAAAGTCTGGCATGGGATAATCAAAACTGAATTTATATCTTTGCCTACATATTATCACTTTTGGCCTTAAAATTCTAACACAACTCTAGAACTATCTATTACTAAATCTTGGTTAAAAAGTCAGTTGAGTTTATAAATTCCAAACAACTTCATTTACATATTTAAAAGTACTTATATTTACCTTAAATCTTTTCAGTAGTATTATGAACATGCATTATAGTATCAAGTAAATTAAATTTCCACTTTTATAGAAGTTAATTATAGCCAAAAATTTATGAATTGATATATCATCTGTTTTCTATTTAAAATTACACATATGACAAATACAGAACCTTTAATTACTATTTTTTATTTACTTCACAAAACACTCATTAATAGCTCACTAAATTTTATTCAATAAGTGAGTAAACAGCACACAATACAATAAATTTTATCCATCAAAAACTTTGTAGTGGCAAAAACTATTAATGAATCATTGGATTAAAAAGTACAAAATATTTAGATAAATTTTGTTTCATGCAGTTAGGAACATGCAATTAATTGAAATATTTCTATATGTTAGAGACAAATCAACCCAAACTCATTTCTGTTTTAGATAATCTGCCATTATAAACAGCAAAGATATTAAAATACCTGTAGATGTTGGAGAAACAATAGAAGAAATTTCAGTAGACAACAAACTTGAAGTGGTTACAGTAGAAAATCCTTGTGACATTGAGGATGGTTGGGTAACAGAGGAACTTATTGTATCAACAGTAGATACTGAGGATGTAACAGATGAAGTGTCCATCAGTAAGGATGAAACTTGCAGAGTGCTTGACATTTCCATAGTTACTGTTGCCATTGGCGGTGACACTGAAGTCAAAGTTTCAGAAGGAGTTATAGAAAATTCCTGTGATTGTGAAGTGGTTGTTGGAGTGATGGAACTTGATACGGATTTAGATGTAATAGTTGATGATGTTATTGATATTGAGGGACTTAAAGTAATTGTATCCATGGATATTGATGTAGTTGGAACACTAGTAGAATATATTGATGAATCTATAAAATGTGTTGTAGATGATAATGACTTACTTTGAGTTACTTCACTGAAGCTGGATGTTGTAGTTGATGTAAAAGCTTCTGTTGAAACTGAAGATGTAGGAGTAACACTAGATGATAATTCGAATGATGTTGTAAGAGTTGAAGATGAAGTCAAAGTTATGCTTGAACTTGGTGTAGTTGAAGGTGTTATCACATTATCTGTTGATGAAGTCAGCTGTCCTGTAGTCATGGTTGATTCAATAGATACAGTAGAAGACAATGTTGGAGTAATCAACCCACTACTTAGAGAAGATGAATGAATACTAGTTGTAACAATAGGAGAAGATGAAACTTCTGATATTGAACTCATTGATAATGAAGACGACATCTGTAAACTAGTAGTAAAACTTGATCCAACTGTAGATAAATCAACAGTTGATGTTGAGAGTAATGATGAAGTTGAAGACGTTATTGGAGCTGATGTCATTAATGTCACAGAAGTACTTTGACTTACAGTTGTGGATAGAGTGTCTACTGTCATGGAAGAAAATGAAGAACTCAATGAAATTGGTGCACTTGTAACAACAGTAGTAACATCAGTTAAACTATGACTTACTGTACTGGTTGTTAGACCAACACTCAAACTCTGAGATATTGATGAACTACTTTCTGTCACAACACTTAAACTACTAGAGGAAACCGAAGTGGTACCTGTCATTTCATTGACACTTCTTGAAGTAACAGGAGATGAAATAATTGTATGAACACTGGTAAGTGAGGAAAGTTCTGAACTTCTTGATGATGGAATAAGAGTTGATGACACAGATGTGCCAGTATTGTCACTCAATGTAGAAGATTCAAAAGCAGGTGTTTTACTTGAAGAACTAACAGTCAATGTTGACATTGAGGACATATCAACTGTGGTTATAGTTGATGGTTCAATACTTGATGAAGAGATATGGGATAACCTTGATGAAGTCACAAATGATGAAGTGGTGGATGAAACAAAGTCTAAAGATGATGACTTCGCATCTATTGTTGAAGAAATTACAGATGGTGATGGAGAGATAGTCTGTGCAGTAGTAGATGATGATTCAAACATAGTTGACACTGTTGGCACAGAGATGGTAGAACTACTGTCAGAGACAGATGTTAAAGTAGTTCCTAAAGTAGTAAAAGAACTTAACAACACTGTTGATGAAGATGCACTTGATGGTACCACAGTAGAAGTATCTGACACTGTATGAACACTGGTCATAATTGAGCTTAACAAACTTTTTGATTCTGAACTGGTAAAAGCTAAAGAAGTTGAAGTACTGTCTGTGGCTGCAGTACTTGTAACAAAGGTAACCGATATAGTTGTGGAACTATCAATGGATGTTGTTGTCAATACTGGAGTTGAAAGTGAAGTGACTGTAGTTGCAACTTGAGCTGTTGAAGAGCTATCTATAACGGTTGATGTCATAGACATTGTAGATGAACTGCTTAGGGATGAAGTAACCATGGAAGGTGTAGTTGGTGGTCCAACCGTTGTTTCTGGCTCAACTGGAATTATCTTACAATCACCACAGTACACACACTCTCCAGTTGCTTCAGAATACTGGAAACCATGGCGACATAAACTAAGTGTGATTGGATAATGGTAATGCTGAGATTCAAATGTTATTGAAGGACAAGCAGCATCTAAGCTTCCTGTTATTTGTTGGAAATGTTCATAAAATGTTGAGTTAAATAAATACTGCAATGTCCAAGAGCAGGATAGAACATTCTGGTATGAAGTTGTGAAATCATGAAGAAAAAATGGAATTCTTACATACACCTGAAAGAATAATAAAATATACATTGATTAAAACAAACTAACTACAATGTTTATACCTTTTTTTCAAATAATCAGGAGAATTTAATAAGATTAATAAAACCTAAATTTAGACAAGTTGTTTTAAGAATTCTCAATATAAGTGTTATATATTTTGTTTAAACCCTGATGAAGGCAATTATAGCCGAAAGCTTGGGCAAATAAACTTAAATAAACTCATTTGTAGTTAGACTACTATTTTTCTTTATTTATTCAATATAAATGTGTAACACCATTGATTCCTTTCGTAGTTTCAGGTATTCTACCAGCAGTATATATCATGTACATTCAGCTTAAGATGCCCAAATGCATATGTAACCTGAGTAACTAATGAATTGTTAAATATCAGAGGAAGTTTCAGTTAGTTTGTTTTGACAATATAAAATACTACTTGCCTCTGCTCCATTAAATACCATTGATCCAGAGGTATTTCTCAGTAAAATATTACCAGATTCAGGGCACATTTGAGGTAAGTCAAGAGCATCAACAATAGACTGTGATATCACTTTCAATCTTTCTCTAAGGTTATGTAAACATTGTGTCTGTGTGGTACCAAAATTAAATCTTGATGAGACAATCAACATGGTAACTGGCCCTACAATATAAAAATATTTCATTAAAACCTTCATAATTTAAAATTGGATAAATCATGATAATTATCACAATAAAATGTGGTTAATATTTCTCACAGCCAGTTCTGTTTACTTCAACATTCGTCAATATTACAAGATATGCATTTACAGATTCAAATAAATGAATTTAAAAATTTAACCAAATTTAACCATAGAGAGAACTCAGCATTAATTTCTTTGGGACAGTATAATATATTTTGACAGAATATGGTTAGTTTCATTTTCAAATTATATTTTTTGTCATAACATAAAGTTTTCTTACGACATTAAATTCTTCTTAGTGAAAATAGAGCTTAAGATCAATTGTTGCATTCAAACACACCTATGAGTTCATTGTATTTAAAACTATTCAATAATTTTTCTTCAGTATGCCATTATTGCAAGTACTTTAACATTGAAATATCCATGACAGTAGGATAAACAAGTTTTACCAAGTAAGAATTATCCTGGAAAGATTTAAATGATTTATAACGATTATATTAGACCAAGACAACATTAGATGATTATACATATATTCTGTTAGTTTGTTAATACACACAAGTGTTAAATCAAAGCAGAACAAGTTATCTTAAAGCAGAATATATAGGAAAATAAATACCCTACCTGAATATGGAAATGTTGAAGGAAGGGACGAATGTGGTTTGTTATCACATAAACACTTGAACTCTTTATCGTTTTCTTTTGTTTCTGGAATCAAGCTTACAAGTAATGAAGTATGCAACAAACTAGTTTCACTAGGTATTGTGTATAAGCTGGAATCATCAAAACCATCCACATTGTGTATACCCCTGGACTTAAGTAACACTTTTGTGGTAGCTGCAATACTATTTGTAACTGTGTTAGGCCTTTGTATATGATTTTCTGAAACGGTGTACAGTTCTTCTGAGATTTGTTCCAAAAATTCAAAGCCTCCTGGAGAAACATTCGATGATTTACTAGATCCATACGAAGAATCTGGTATAACTGTATGTTTGGAAAAGGCATATGAAGAAGATCTTTTCACTGAACTGTAATACTCCAAGTCAGTAACAAAACTTCCCTCAGCTGGGAATGCATTTAGTTTTGTAGATGTTAACGTAGATACTTCACTCTGTCTTTTGATCTTGTCGTCAACAAAGCCAACTATTGGAGATAAAGATTTAGGCAAATCATCTTCAAGTTTTCTTACAGCCATAGTTTGGGTGTTAACAGACAATGAAGGGGTATATGAAACAATATGTGGACTAGTAACATGCAAAATTGAAGATGGCTCAAGTTCACTTACTAAGTGTTGTGATGAATGCAACAGAGATTCCATGCTAACAGACTTTGATAATACTAACAGAGATTTCATGTCAAGTGCTTTTAAAGATGCCGAAGATGAAACTGTGTCGGAAGAATATATGGATTGCAATTCAGAAATATGTCTAGATTTAGTCACAAATGGAACAAGTGACTGTGAATACTGAGAAGTATTTAGCATGTGAGAAGTTATTCTGAACAATTCATGCACATTTGGTCTGGCAGGTAAAAGCTCATAGCTCAAAGGTGGTGAAAATCTTGATGGAGATACTTGATAAGGTGGCGTAGATGTCTGATAAAAGATTTTGCTTTTTGTTAATGTAACTAATTGACTTGTGGCTAAGACATAAGAAGTTTGAATGGATGATATTATGGAACTAGATGTAAGTAAAGAAGTACTGAGTGATGATCTGAATAATTTTTTACTAGAAATGCCAGCTTTAGACACTTGCCATTCAGAAGTGGAATCTGCTCTTTCTGAATTTCTTAATAAGGGAACTGATTTCAACTGACCCACTTTGTCATTTTGGAAAAGCATTGTATTCAATGAATCAGAAGTCATACTGGAAAACAATGTAATTGATGTAGACACTGAAACAGGGCTAGTAACAACACTTTCTGTAGATAAATTATAAGAATGTATGGGATCAAAACTTGTAAACAAAATGGTTGATGGTGAGACTACTTCGTGGCTAGATTCATAGCGGGAAGAAGAAAAAATAAATGAACTTTCAGTAAATTGGGAATTGACTAACCTTCTAATGTTGAATAAGACACTACCAAAATATTGTGATGCTGAGCTTGTATACATGGAATTTACTGATGACAGTGCAGATTCTGTGATAAATCTAGCAACAAAAGATGATGACTTATGAACAGTTTCTCTTTCTGATAAATTATAGGAACTTATATATCCCGAGACTGACAATTGATCAGTTGCCCTTGAGCTTCTAACAGTCTGCTTTACTGTTTTAGGTGAAATAGCATAATTGCTACTTCTAGTTACCGAAATACTAAATGTTTGTGAGTAGTTTTGAATGCCTGTCGCAACTACTTTTGGTGGAATATATTCAAGAGGTCGAGTCTTAGAGTCATTTTTAACTACTTTTGGTGGAATATATTCAAGAGGTCGAGTCTTAGAGTCATTTTTAACATGTTTTAAAGAATCAATTACAGTTGTTTTGGAACTATTAAAGATCCTACTTGAACTTGTTATGGATGGAGTAAAATATTTACTGTATTTTGAAACACTTACAACATGATCCTCTTTTTTGACATTTTTAAAAACTGTCATAATGTTTAGAGACCCTGTAACATCAGAAAAGCTGGATGTTGACTTTGTATTGGAGGAAATATTCACCAGCTGTGCAGAGTTTAATTGATTATCTTCAGGAAATGATAAATTTTGACTACTTAATGGTTTGTATGAACTACCACTAATACTGTTCTGATCTAAATGTGAAGTCTCTTGTATGGTATTTGATGAACTTTTCATCATGGTCATTCTTTGTGTAGATCTATCATATGTATCACTTTCAGCAATTAATGAATTAGTAGAGGTTAAGGTATTGTCAATGGATAAAGTTAACATGTTTTCATCAGGTCGAAAAATACTGCTCTCAGCAGATATAGAAGAAGTATGCCTAATAGGCAATGAAGTTCTGAATATAACAGAGGTATTTGAAATGCTGCTTTCAGTAAATGAAGAAGATGTACTTCCAATAGAAAATGATGTTCTGATTGAAATAGGGCTATTTGAAATGCTGAATACATTAATGCTATCAACAGTTACTATAGAATTAAAATACTTTGTAATTCCTTCTGATGAGGCAGGTACAGAAACAGAATAGACTCTTAATGTTGACTCAGTATCATACAATGACTTTATTGAAAAGTGATTAATTTTTCTCTGACCAAATGAACTAGCATGATTTACATTATTTAAAGATGTATCAATCATTGATAATACAATTTTGGTACGGTAATGCCAGCTGGGATGTATTGATATTTCCTTATTACCCAAGTTTACTGAATCTGAAAAAGATGTGGCATATGACGACTTTTCAGAAAAGTGTTTCCTTAATTGGTAATCAGATTTTACACTGCTTGGAGTAATTGGGATGTCATCTGAATCAAATTCATTAAGGGGTGTTTCTAGTGACAGCTTATCTGAAGTGAACGAGCCTGTAACTACTGGGATATTTGCTAACTTTGTGAAATGTATAAATACAGATTCTCTTCTGACAGAAATATCAGTTGATGAAGATAAATATGCCAATTGATTAGTTTTTTGAATGTCAAACCAAGTAGTAATTGTTCTCAGACCACCATGTTTATTTTGATCATAGGATGAGGAAATCATTGGTGAGGTGGTTCTATGTGAAAGTATCATTACACTGTCAGTCAATGCTATTAGAAGTTTTGGGTTGACTATTGTGTTTTTGTTTTCTGTGAACGCGTGTCTATCAATTATTTCTGATGACTTTTGTGAAGAATTTTCTCCCATAGATTTATAAGAAGAATGTGATTCAAAACTTCTTTGATCTTGTATATTGTCAGTCTTAATGTAACTTGTTTTAAACAATCTAGTATCACTACTCATTGAACTTAAAGTCTCCTTGAACTTATTAAGACTTCTTATATGAGATTGAGTTAAAGAAGCTACAGTTTCTATGTTGTTTGTCACTGTTGAAGTTCTCTTACCAATAGGTGAGATAGAAGTTTTGAGTAAATTTGAGACCTTGGAAGTAATATTCAAGTAAAAAACATCAAATGATGAAGAAAGTTGATTTATCAAGTTCTGTGGAAATGAACTAAATATATTTTCAATGCTAGTTAAGTGACTTTCTTTGGAAGATTTCCAGAGAAATATATTAGACACAGGCTTTCCAACAAAAGAGGCTAAAAGACTCCTATTTGAGTGATTCATAGTCTCTAGTATTGAAATTGTAGCTGATGAAAACAAATTTAAATCAATTAATGAAGATACTTTTACATTTGTCACACTATCTTTAAAACTTGGTGTTTCTATAGCAACAGGGGTGGGAGCAATTGATGAAATAGAAAGAGATGAGATAAAGGAAGAAGTCACTATTCTTGTAACTGATTGAGTAACACTACCTCTAGATTCAATTAGGTTTGTTGTTAGAACATTAATTGAGGTTAATTTCGATTTGTTCTTATATCTTGTAACAGGATATTGAAAATAATTTACTTCACTTGTTTCATCTAAAGGTGAAAGTGAATGTGGTAAAACAGATGACATGATACCAGAATAACCAGAAGTTTTATCAATCTGAGTGTAAATGCTACTTAAATGTTCCCTAGATTTGGTACGGTGACTAGATAATTGATCATAAATAACAAATGGTAAACTGCTCTTGGCATTTAACTCAGAGAAAGAGCTTAAAAGTTGAGATGCATAACTATGCAAACTAACAGAGTATGCCACATAAGATCTAGAAGATCTATCATGAAATAAACTTGTGAGCATTGTTTGAAGATCTGATGAATGAACTGGTATCATTGATTCTGCAGTTTTACAATCAGAACAGCTCATGTCCTGAGTAGCACTTGGTATCCCTGTTAATGAAGAAGTCACTACAGCAGACACAGAGGGTACAGATATTGATTTTGAAGAATCAACAACAGTAAAACCATGTGTATCACTTTCAATACTAAGCGACTGTCTAGTAAAAGTCTTGGATAAAATATATGGTGTACTTAAATGATTAGCAATGGATGCCCTACTGGCTGATAGTACTTTTGAGGTAAGAAATGTGCTTGATTCATCAAGGTATGTCATTGCTTTGGAATAAGAAGATCCATAAAAAATGTTTCCTTGTGCTGGATTAAATGTGGAATAGCTAATGACTTTAGAAACATAGCTGTATGAATGTAAGGAATCTGCCGCATCAAAACTTAGTTTGGGTTCAATATTTGATGAACTTGAGAACATTGTGTGGAAATCTGATCCATAAATTGACTTCATTGACTCAGTTGCTTGGCAATTAATACAGCTCTCATCTATCACAGTAGTAAGTACTCTAGTTATTATTGAAGTCACTACATTTTGAGAAGAATTCTTTACAGTTTGCATGTGTATGACTTTACTGCTTGCTTCAATGGCAGATTCAGTAGGTGACACTATGGGTAAAGAAGATGATTTTGAGGAATTAACAACAGTAAAACCAAGTGTGTCATCCTCAATGCTTGATGAATGAAAAGAAGAATGCACAAATGGAATAATTAAGGAGATATAATTAGCCAGGGACGTTTTTCTAGCTGATATGTTTTCTGATGTTGAAAAGGCACTAGATTCATCAACATATGCCTTTTCGGCAGAACGAGAGTATTGGTCAACAAGGTTTCTAACTGTTGACTGTAATGAAGAAAAACTAAAGCTTGGAATAGCATAGGAAAGTAAGGAAACAGTCATATAAGAGTTTTGTGTAGCTTGTGAACTAGTGGGCATTGTTAATACATCAGATGAATAAACTGAAGTCTGTTTCAGAAAAGATTTACAAGCAACACAGCTTACAGTCATTGCAGCTGTATGAACTCCAGTAATTGAAGGTGTAACAACATTTATCTCCAAAGAAGAATGTATATCTTTCCTGCTTTTTTCAATAAAAGGCACAGCAGGTAAAACAGTGGGCATTAAAGTTTGCTTTGAAGACAAATCTACAGTTTTTGTTATTTGTGGTATAAATGAATAAACATTATGAGCCAGAGGAGTCCTACTAGTTACTAAGACTTCCAAGGTTGGAGTAGCACTAGATTTATCAAGGTATATCATTTTGTCAGAACGCATATAGTGTTCAACAATGTTTCTAATTGATGAATCTGATGTGGGAAATCTAAAAGAATTTTCTTTAGATTTATCAGAAGAAATGATACTCTCAACAAAATTTACAATTGTACTATACATGGTCTTTGACTGAACAAAATAAGAAGGCATTACAGATGAAGCCATTGTAGATTTGTCAATGTAAATCCCAGTTTGGCTAATAACATGGGTTGTCCTAATAATGCTTGTTGTGAATGGAGAAACTGATTTCTGAAATGTATCCATGAAGTTTGGAGATATATGTAGATCATCAGTATCAGAGCTTAATAAAATAGGGTTATTAGAATGCTGGCCACTATAAGATTTTTTTTCTTTAAGACTAGTAAGTGATGATGCAGCATCATTTATATCAGTTGACACTTCTGAGATAAATGCAGTTCTCTCTTTCAGGGAAACAGAAAATATAACTGAGTTACTACTGCTATGAATTAATAGATGTGATTTAGAGGAGATAGACAAACCAGATGACATGACAGACACTGAAACAGGGTTAAATATACTTGATCTTATAACTGAAGGGTTGTGTTTTACTTCAGAAGGTCTTGAGGAAATGATGACTTTAGTTGTGATTGGTGAACCATTTGAAAACACAGAAAAAGAAGGAGAAACAACTATGGTATCTGTAATTTTAAAAGAAGATGAATTTGTGGTAAGAGAGGAGGTATCATTCAACTTTAACTCAACTGTTTTAGTTAGTACTTTAACCAAGCTGCTTACAGACCTTGCTTTTGAAGAGCTTGTCATTACATAGTCAGGTTTACTACTGGTAATGACTTCATTAGAAATAATTAAAAGTAGACTATCTCTATCTTTCGAATCGCGATTGGAATTAATCTCAGAATAAGTACTTTTGACAGAGAAGACTGATTTTTGATCTTTATGATGTAGTGTTGGAGTTGGTGAAATCAATGATTTGTCAATTGGTGACATAAATTTACCAGTGTTAGATACAGTATTATTGTATTCTAAACGCAAAATAGAATTAACAACCACTGAATCTTCTAACAAAGAGGTAAATTTTCCTGGCACAGAAGACAAGTATTGAGATTCAGCTATCAATATGGTCTGTAAACTCTTACTTCCAAAATAAACATTGGTAGAATCAATAACAGTAGATTTTGTAAACACATCAGGTTGTACAATTTCAGTCTTTGAGTTTATGAATTCAAACTTTTTGATAGTTGATGTTTTTGCTGATTTTAGGTGATGTGACTCTACATAAGAATAAAATTGCATATCTTCATATGAAGAGGGAAGTAAATATGAAAAATAATTTTCAGATGAGTGGGTAGAGAAGATATATTCTTTTGTTTTTGCGATTAGTTGACTTAGTTCATTAGTTGTACGAATTGAAAATACAGCATCTGCTACTTCCACTTCTGAGTAAGCGCTTTGTTGTTTAGCAGATGCACCAATGGTTGTTACGTGCCAATCATTAACTCTATCACTTTCTACGATTGCTAACCTGCGTGATAATTCAGAGAAATTGTAATCGTGACTAGAAGTACTTGATTTAGTACTAAACAAAGTAGATTTGCCATCTGTTTTATCATAATCATGACTGGAAGTTCTTGATTTAGTATTGAACACACTAGATTTGCCATCTGTTTTATCATAATCATGACTGGAAGTTCTTGATTTAGTATTGAACACACTAGATATGCTCTCTGTTTTATTGTAATCCTGACTAGAAGTACTTGATTTAGTACTAAACACACTAGATTTGCCATCTGTTTTATAGTAATCCAGACTGGAAGTTCTTGATTTAGTACTGAACACACTAGATTTGCCATCTGTTTTATAGTAATCCTGACTAGAAGTACTTGATTTAGTACTGAACACACTAGATTTGCCATCTGTTTTATCATAATCAAGACTGGAAGTTCTTGATTTAGTATTGAACACACTAGATTTGCCATCTGTTTTAATGTAATCGTGACTAGAAGTACTTGATATAGTATTTAACATACTAGATTTGCCATCTGTTTTATCATAATCATGACAGGAAGTTATTGATTTAGTACTGAACACACTAGATATGACATCTGTTTTATTGTAATCGTGACTAGAAGTACTTGATATAGTATTTAACATACTAGATTTGCCATCTGTTTTATTGTAATCGTGACTAGAAGTACTTGATATAGTATTTAACATACTAGAATTGCCATCTGTTTTATAGTGATCCTGACTAGAAGTACTTGATTTAGTTCTGAACATACTAGAATTGCCATCTGTTTTATCGTAATCATGACTGCAAGTACTTGATTTAGTACTGAACACACTAGATTTGCCATCTGTTTTATAGTAATCCTGACTAGAAGTACTTGATTTAGTTCTGAACATACTAGAATTGCCATCTGTTTTATCGTAATCATGACTGCAAGTACTTGATTTAGTACTGAACACACTAGATTTGCCATCTGTTTTATAGTAATCCTGACTAGAAGTACTTGATTTAGTTCTGAACACACTAGATTTGCCATCTGTTTTATAGTAATCCTGACTAGAAGTACTTGATTTAGTTCTGAACACACTAGATTTGCCATCTGTTTTATCATAATCAAGACTGGAAGTTCTTGATTTAGTATTGAACACACTAGATTTGCCATCTGTTTTAATGTAATCCTGACTAGAAGTACTTGATATAGTATTTAACATACTAGATTTGCCATCTGTTTTATCATAATCATGACAGGAAGTTATTGATTTAGTACTGAACACACTAGATATGACATCTGTTTTATTGTAATCATGACTAGAAGTACTTGATATAGTATTTAACACACTAGATTTGCCATCTGTTTTATTGTAATCGTGACTAGAAGTACTTGATATAGTATTTAACATACTAGAATTGCCATCTGTTTTATAGTGATCCTGACTAGAAGTACTTGATTTAGTTCTGAACATACTAGAATTGCCATCTGTTTTATCGTAATCATGACTGCAAGTACTTGATTTAGTACTGAACACACTAGATTTGCCATCTGTTTTATCGTAATCCTGACTAGAAGTACTTGATTTAGTTCTGAACACACTAGATTTGCCATCTGTTTTATTGTAATCGTGACTGCAAGTACTTGATTTAGTATTGAACATACTAGAATTGCCATCTGTTTTATTGTAATCCTGACTAGAAGTACTTGATTTAGTACTGAACACACTAGATTTGCCATCTGTTTTAATGTAATCCTGACTAGAAGTACTTGATTTAGTACTTGACACACTAGATTTGCCATCTGTTTTAACGTAATCCTGACTGGTAGTACTTAATTTAGTACTGAACACACTAGATTTGCTATCTGTTTTATTAATAAGTAAACTGTTTTCATGGTCCTTAGTAATGATCCCGGTCAGTACCTCAATATTCTCAAAGGGAGTAGGTTTTACAGCATCAGACATTAGTTCAGAATTTGCAGGCGGGGAACTGTTTTTATCCATTAATGTAAAATGGGATACAGCATATGTTGTAGTAACTTGGTCTATCCTGCTTGTTGATGAATATTTTGATTTTTGAGGTAACGTTTTGATCTTTTTAGTTAGTGATAACCATGTTTTAGATGTAGAACAATTGAAAATAGAATTTGATACTTTAGCTCTAGATACAAGAGAAGTAACTACTTTAGTAGGTCTTACTTTGTCATATGTGATTGAAGACTTGAGCTCCAAAATTGGTTTACTCAAAATGCCATCAACCTGTGTCACAGTTTTTATAGGTTTTTCAGATGTAGTAACCTTAAATTGACTTCTAAATAAGAGCTTTTTAGATATAAAAATAAGATCACTCACTTCAGTTGAACTTAAATGATCAAGTTGATAACTGGGTACTAGATGTTTCTTATATGCATCAGTTTTAGAGATATGAGCAACTGTTTTAGTTGATACAAATTTAGATTTAGAACTGTCAGAAAAGTCAACAAACTTTGAGACACTAGATTTGATCAAATCAGCACTGTCATCTAGATAATATGAGACTTGGGAATCAGCTTCAGTGGAAGTCAAAGAATCTAAATGTAACAATAAACTGGAAGTTGTAGATTCTAATTCAGAAGTCAATTGACTTTGTAAATGTATGTTCCAAACACTAAAAAAATATGGTAATAAAGATGCAGAAACCGCTGAATAAGCTTTGATATTTGTATATAATTCAGAAGATTTATGGTCTGTGGACTGTTTTCCTGAAGTTGTAAAGGAATGATATTCACTTTGAACAGATTCTAATGGTAGACTTTTACTAGTTCCAATTACAGTAAAATGATAGTAAGATGGAGGGTATGATGTAAGAGTAGAAGGGTAAACTTGTGTGGTTGCCGATTCCATAATGGACATTTCTCTTACAGATGATAATCCATTCAAATGATCTTTATCATACTCCAGTACTGGGCTAGAGATGAATTTTGATGATGAATAAGATGTAACTATAGGAACAAATGATGTTGTTAGAAGTTGAGATTGGATACTAGACACAGAGACATTATTCATTTTAAAACTTGAAGTAACAGATGGATCATTAGCAGGTTTGGAGTAGGTAAGTGAAAGTTCTGTATTTGTTAGTTCTGTATTTGTTGCAGTGAAAGTTTGGTGAGCTATTGGAGAGTAAGATGTGGAGTTAGTTGAAACAAAAGCAGGTATGTAATCAGTAGAAATGTTATTGAAAGTATCAGGAAGAAGAGTTGGTGTAATGGACACAGAATCTTCGGATATGTTAGAGTTCAGAACTGAAACAGACAGATAAGACAAAGCATGCTTACATTTCCATGATTATATGTACAAACATACATACATAGGTAAGTGTATAAAGATAATAAAACATAGAAAGAAAGCAGAGAAAAGGCTGAATTGGCGAATAGAGATGAATACATATCAATTATATACCGGTATAAGGCATGACATTACATTAAATAATTGAGTCAGGTAATAAGTTTGTAAGTAATAAAACAATAACAAAAAGCAATAATGTTAACAAGAGTCGTGCTGACATAAATCATGAGACAGTTGTGCAGACATAAAGAACATAAACACAATCTGCAGAATTGTATATAAAGCAAATTAAATAAGGCAGGTTTTATATAATATTAGTTAATATTCTTGGTTACAAGTATTTACATTTGACAAAAACATTGATATAACATGGCATATTTGATATTAACAGCAGACATTATGGGTAACATACATTACAGTGCAAACAAATTATTGAGTTTTAATAAGTATCTTACACTTAGTAAAATATGTTAAGATAAAAAATATGATTTTATTCATAAAAAATTATTAGCTTATATGTATGCAAGTAAAGTTTCTATGACTAGAAAAAGATAAAGCCTACTGAAAAACTTCGGTTATTTTGTAACTAAGTAACACTACGGAAGGATTTTTACTATGATGGCAAATTTTACAAACAGGTCAGAATGAAGTAAACATATCAAACAGCAGACCAACATTTTGTTTACAACATCATCAAATTTCAAACAATCTCAACAATTTTAACAAAGTGATGTTGATTTATAAATTATTATAAGCATTAAAGTGTTGCATTGTAGAAGGCAACATGCTTTTTCTAACAGAGGTGAATAATTCATTCTAAATTCGGATCAAAATGAAAACTAATAAAATGATAAAAAAAATCTTAAAGTTAAGATACCATTTTATTATCTAGCAACCTAAATGCAAAACTATGCCACCAGAAAAATAAATAATCAAAAAGCTAATAGATAAAACAAACAAAAAATTCAGTTAAACCTGCCTATGACCTAAGTTCATAGAAAAGGTGTTGATAAAATATTTCAGTTTTTACAAAATATTTTAGTTAGTGCAAAAATCTTTTAAGCCAGAAGCACACAATGTGATATCAATTTGAATAATTAATCATTCATGGAATAAATAAGAATAAACTAATTGCATTAAAAACTATGAAAAATATCACCAAGGCAGGCTCAACTAAGTATTATAAAACAAACTAAAAATAAAGAAAGTGGATATCAAAGAAACTATCATACCTTCAGTGTTGTTAATACACATTATTTCATCATCTACAACAACCATTTCACCAGTTTCACATACTTCTATAGAATCATGAGCATACATGTTTCCATAATCAACTGGAACCTGTAGGAAGAAATGTACAGATATTTAATGTACACATTGTATTTTAACACATTCATCTGAGAAGAAATGATAAATATCAGTCTGTCATGACCATTTTCAAGTACCAGTCCAACTCATTATGCTATAATAGTAAAGAGCAAAATTATTGATTAGCCCTATATAAAATAATGAATTTCGCTAGTCTGAATCATTTCAGCAGTCCTGGGCTTCGGGAAAGTAGGTTAAGGTTATGACATATCAGTTGTTAATGCACTTTTAAAATAAGATAATAAGATTATTATTCAAAATATTTGAAAAATATTGTTTTCCATACAGTTGAGAATTCAAAATTTCTTCATGTTTGATTAACATTGAACAGTTTCAGGGAGTCCAAACAAATTTCGATACCATTCAATGCAATACTGTTTTGGTACTGGGTATAATAATTGTGAATATGTAAGCAATATTAAATGCTAATATATACATACCTGACATTGTTCACTCATATTAAGTTCTATATTCTGTTGTTCATGAGTACCATCACCTCTAAATTTATCACTAATAGATTGTAAACATGACATTGATACTTGTGTTTGTATATCATCATCTATAGGTGACACAACTATTGTCCTGTTTATAGATATCTGAAAGGAAATATACATGTATTATATAAGTCATTTTCAAATCCCATCTAAAACCTACCCTGTTGTTTCCTTTGGCAAGAAAGTTTATCCAACTAGCTTAGTACTGGAGGACTAGGAAGGGGACTCAAAAGTGATTTGTCTGAGTTGTAAGAACTGGTTTCATAATAGAGGTAAAATGAACTATTATAAATCAAACCAAATGTATTTACAATAAAATGTGATAGAGTTTGACATAAGCCATAAGTCTTGATGTACACAAGCCATGTGATAGTATTTCATCTGGTAGATCATTTGACAGAATTCATAAATTCATATTGACTATTTGAATTGATTGACAATTAAATTTGACCGAGTTTTCACCAGTCCAAAGTCATCATGTACATTGGTCATACGATAGGATTTACAAACTGGTAGGTAACGTGACTGAATTTATATTGGCTGTGTGAGTAGTTCCCACAGTGACAATATCATTCAAACTTGTGAGTAGTTCCCACAGTGATTATATGATTCTAACTTGTGAGCAGTTCCCACAGTGATTATATGATTCTAACTTGTGAGCAGTTCCAACAGTGATTATATGATTCTAACTTGTGAGTAGTTCCCACAGTGATTACATGATTCTAACTTGTGAGCAGTTCCCACAGTGACTATATGATTCTAACTTGTGAGTAGTTCCCACAGTGATTATATGATTCTAACTTGTGAGCAGTTCCCACAGTGACTATATGATTCTAACTTGTGAGTAGTTCCCACAGTGATTATATGATTCTAACTTGTGAGCAGTTCCCACAGTGATTATATGATTCTAACTTGTGAGCAGTTCCCACAGTGATTATATGATTCTAACTTGTGAGTAGTTCCCACAGTGATTATATGATTCTAACTTGTGAGCAGTTCCCACAGTGATTATATGATTCTAACTTGTGAGCAGTTCCCACAGTGATTGTATGATTCTAACTTGTGAGCAGTTCCCACAGTGATTATATGATTCTAACTTGTGAGTAGTTCCCACAGTGACTATATGATTCTAACTTGTGAGCAGTTCCCACAGTGATTATATGATTCTAACTTGTGAGTAGTTCCCACAGTGATTACATGATTCTAACTTGTGAGTAGTTCCCACAGTGATTATATGATTCTAACTATATTTCATTGAACAAATTTGAATTTATTAGACATCATGTTATCAGTAACCCAAACACCAGATTAATAAATCTTAGTAATCCTTTATAAATCGATATTAAACAAACTTTTATAAACTATTACCATATTTGTAATGTTATTAATGTAGATCTCCCTATCATTCACCGCTGTTATATTCACACTCTGTCCATATATCTCACAATCATTTTCTAGATCAATTTTCACAGATTCTAACCAACTATGTAATATTTGATGATAATGTTCAGAGCAACTTATGAGCAGATCAGATGATGATACTGTTAGATTCATCGTCACGGTGATACGATGAGAGGATGATCTTACAGATGGTGTATATCTCCCTGATATATGTTGACATTGAAGTGGAAAAGGATCTGAAATTATAGATATTATAGATTATAAAAAATCAACAATATATTTATATGTATCTTTAATATCAGTCTTTTATGTTTATCTTTCAAGGCATTAAATTTGAAGTAATTTATGATAGATATATGTGTAAATAATGTAGTGCCATATATTAATAAGCTTTAGAATTGCTTTGGAGAAGCTTCTTTTTATCTGGCTATGACACATCACGTACATGATTTAGTTTCTGGCACAGGCTGAAGTCATTTTATTCAGGGGCTCAGAAGCTGGCAACTTAAATTAGTCTATGGCATGTTCAAGCACTAATTAACAACAAACCAAATGTTCATAGTTGGTGTAATATAGAAGCTTGACAACTTTCCTCCATTAAACCAAGAGATTATTATATTATAAAGGCAAAACTAATTATGAAAACAACTTTCTATCTACAAAAAAGCTTAACTCGGTAGTATACATTAAAATAACTCATGTTAATATTCCATTATTAGATTATACATGTAATATTTTTACCTGCTAATTTATATCCAGGTTTGTTACATGTAAAACTAACCATAGAATTATCTCTATATATACCAGGTTGTGTTGTCATGGTAACATTATCAGGTAGTAACAAGTTTGGACATGTATCTTCTACAATATAAGAATAAACAAAATATAAAAATGATATTTTAGTGATAAATAGCTACATCAATTTCCTAATACATTATATAATGAATGAAACATGATATTTATACATAATGGTAATATAACAAAAAAAAGCTACATGTATATTGGACAGTAAACTAGAAAAGTATTTGCATTTCATATCCTAGGGGTTACAGTGTCTTATTCTAGGGATTTGACCTATAGACACCAAGATTCCTAATTTAAGTGAAAATCCAAACACTGGACAACTACTCATTCTGTGTATCATGGAATTTAAAACACCAAAATCATTATCTATCCTTTTCTAATGCTGAAATTTGAAGTGTAATAAAATGAACCAGAAAATGAAGTTGGGTATTACCAAATTTCACTTTCTGCATGCAACAACCAAGAAATAAATCAGTTATGGTACATATCTAATAGAAAGTATGATTTTAAAGAGTCATTCCATTTCTTATAAAATTACTGCGCTAAATAAAACCTACCAATACACAGAATTGTATTTGTGCTCCACAGACCAGAGGCTAAACATGTCCTGATTCCTGACCCTACCATTATGTATCCTTGGATACAAGAATATGTTGTAGTTTTATCATAAGTTGTCCCAGCAAATGTTTGGGAACTGTACTCAATATCTGGAGGGAAACCACAATCTACCACTGAAATATAAATATATACATTATAGTAATTATAGAAGAAAAGTCTGAAGTCTGTTATTTTCAAATAACTGATCAAAAATTACAGACCTGTTCAGGAATAAACCATGATCAAAGGGCACATAAAAAACAATAAAGCCAACAGATGTTCCATTCTATAGGGTCTGGACACCCCAAATATCGTATATAATGTTGCATTATCAAAGTTTTATCAACCATTACAGAGTTTAATTTTTTTCGCCCCTCCGTTAATTTTGCGGCTGACAAAGATCTATCAGTATCATTCTAGCAATAGTATAAAAAAGTAATTGTATTTTATAGTCTAAGTTTCATGCTTACACACATTCACCAACTTTACAGCTATTATCCCTAGTCATAGGGCTACTGGTATCCATCTATCAATCCCCCTGGGGAGTCTTTTTACTCCCCTTATTAGTGCAGCCGACAAAATGGCGCAAAGGAATTATACCACCCTCGCAGGTACCCATTTACACCTGAGTGAAGAGAAGCAATCGCAGGTAAATTTCATGCTTAAGGAAATTAGCAGTGCCCCAAGTGGGATTCGAACCCAGGACCTCTCGATCCCTCAGCGCGTCCTACCACTGGACTACTGCTCCTAGTATGCAAAGAATTATTATAACACCAGTAGGGTTTTGCCATATTTAAAGAACTGTTTCAGCCAATGTCTTTTATAAACATAAACATACATCTATACAGTAAAATATAGAACATTTGTACTGTACCTTGACAACTGGGATGTTGCTCGGTCCATTTTGCCATATTCACACTATCATCAAACTCACAATATCTATGATAGGAACCATTTATTATGTAACCATGGTTACAAGAATATTTGACAAAACTTCCTAGATGTTTATTTGATGTATATTCTATCATTCCATTTTGTAATACAGGTACATCATCACATGTAATCACTGGAAACAAACATCAAAGAAAACAAATTAGAACAAAGGACAGTGAAAGTATACATTCATACATAGATGAAGAAATATTTCAATCTTTGTTCATTACTCACAAAATGCTTATAAAGACTTAGGCTTACAAAGTAGTGGACATAAATACTTTCTCCTTTCTCTTTAAAATCCAGATTTAAAAAATAAAATTCAGAATATAAGTGTTCTAAAGACATTGCAACTTTTAGAATGATCATAGTGATAATCCTTTTTTCTCACATGAAAGATTACCCTCTTTTATTCTTACCCACAGTGTAATAAGAATTACCAAGCAAAGCATAATTAAGGGGAAATCATATGAACATTAAATCCAAAGACTTGTGGGTTTTCAAACCATTGAATTTTCTCAAGATGTTTAAAACACCAAACAAATATTGAATTCCATGATATTTTGAAAATAGCGAGGATGCCAAGGCATTCCTGACTGCCCCAGGGAGACACTTTCTATGGAATAAATATCAATATACCAAGAAAGAAATCCTCTCTATCTAAAAATTTAATGAATATTTGTGCTTACCATTACAGCGTGTTGGATAATCACTCCATTCTCCTGTCGGTAAACAATGTACATATGATGCTCCATCTAGTCTAGCATAGCTTTCACATTGTATATACACTGATGTAGGATGTATATAGGAACCATCAGGTACTGGCTCAGTATTATAATATAATGTAGCATTCATTACTTCCAGTGGCTCACATAGTACTGTACAAAAATATATAAGAGAAAATAGTTAAAACTTTCTGTTAAAAACTAATACGATGTAACAAATAACATATCTTTACAACAAACATCAAATTGTTGAAATTAATTGTAATTTTTTTTTGTTTGATTTAACACTGTAACAACACATTGTATAGGTCGTATCATGGTGGTTAGTCAATATGTTCTCATCTTCAATGGAAAGACTAAATCTCTAAATCTAGGCAAATACTTCTTGTCAGTGACTGACAACAGCTCTACATGATTAAGAGTAAGTGGTAGGTGGTGGGATAATGGCAGTAGAAATTATTTTGTGGCCAAAATCCACTAAAGTATGCCCATCACTGCCTTTTACTTATTAAATTGACAATTTCCTAAGGCTGAGCTGATGGCTTTCATACTGAAGCGTATCACTTCTCCAGTATTTCATTATTAGACAGCTAATACAGAACTTAAAATTCATTGTTCTTTTTTCAGATAAAACTATTGTTTTGCGAAATACAGTGTACAATTTCCATATTATCTTTTGACAATTAGTTGTAATGCCTAACATTTTAGAATGAACACATGTAAGAAAATAAAATTGAAAAAATAAAGTGCTTCAAAACTTACCATAGCAAGACTTCTCTGGTACAAGAACTCTATCATTAATTAACATAGTTTCATTTTTCTTATATAATCTATATCCAGTATTACATAAACATATATAACCACCGTCAGTATTCTCACATTCATGTTCACAACCTCCATTGTTTATATCACATTCATTATAATCTACAGAGTAAAAACAATATTATATCAAATACAGTCTTGTCCTACCGACTTTGATGGTTTTTATAGCATAAGTATAACAGTGATCATTTAAAAAGCAATGCTCTGCATGATAATAGTTTATTCCACTTTAATACATTTGCATTGACCATGGATAAGGACCTTGGTTCTATCTGGCAAAGAGGGTTACATTCCTGGCCACAGTATGTCCATCAATGAAATTTCATCAATAATATATTACCAGCAAGTGACAACTTATTGAGGACGAAACAGGGCGTTTACCTGTGATTAGTTCACTCCATTAAGTTTTAAATGAGTCCAATAGGTGTTACCTACTTGAAGTTGAATTTGATGATTGGGGACCATAGTATAAGGTGGCAAAATCAGCTGAATATGTTTAATTATGAAAGCAGAGTTTAGACTTAACTTAACATCTACATTATCATGTCAATTGACTTCCATGAGCAACTGCCAATTAGTTATCTGCATAATCAAATTAATCAAAAACAACAGATTGACAAATTATCAGAGATTAAGTATGTCACCTAGTTGAGATAAAACATGATTTATCATATATACGAACCTTGACAGGCATTTTCTGATACATTAGTATGATGATAGCCATCTTCACATTTACACCAATATGAACCTTCTTTATTTACACATTCATGTTTAGGACCACATGGTGAATATCGACATTCATCAACATCTAGATATATAAAAAACACCATATAAAATATATATATCTCAATGCAACAATCATATGGTTAGTTAAAGGACGAAATATCATTCCAGTGATTGATCTTGCCAAGTGGTTTATGAGGTAATTGAAACATGACGTCAAGTAAAACATAACTGGTGGAAGTCTCAATGATCAATGAAAGATTTGAGTAGCCATCTTGGAAACCATCTTGAATTTATGTAGGTAAAATGTTAAATGTAGGAACAGCATCATTTTTAACACTCAACTTGGTATGGTACTCTCCAGTTCAGTATTTGTCTGGGTTAACTGAAACTATTTCAATATTGGGTTTTGCTTCATTCTGAATTCATTACAGGATCTCACAACTTAATAACTATCCAGTCCACTTCCTGGTTCCTAACTACAAAGCAATTAGAGCAAAGTTTATTACAAGAGAAAAAAATGGGTGAGTTTTATAAAGGGTTTAGACTGATTACTAAGATAGATATTCAAAAAATATAAGACTAACCTATGGTGAAACCCCTTGAACTACTGATAAAACTTACTTTCAAAGTACAAGCAATATGCCAATGGTAAAACAAATAAGTCATAAAATCAAACATACCAATACACTCAGGTATGGATACATCATATCCTGATTCGGTACATGTCAATGTTTCTGATGATGGTGGTGCCATCTGGTAACCATGGTGACATGTTACCATAACAACCTCATTTAATTTTGTTGGTCCAACCTTTGATACATTAGCATGTAATATTTTAACTTCCTCGCAGGTAATCTCTGAAACAACAATCAAAAATAGATATAAAATATGAAAAGTGAAGTGTTGCCAAGTCATTGATGGAAATATGCCATTGGTATAATATGCATATATCATTCTAAACCAGAAGAGCTTGACACTGCACCCTGTCCATTTTCTGTCCTCCTTTTTATTTTTTACTCTGCCCTATACAGAAAGAGTTACTTGGAAACATCAGCCTTCTAATGCACCTTGTCCCTTTTTCTGCCTCCTGCCCTTTCTATAGTTCTAGAATAATCACTGTAATGTGGTATGTTCATGTGCAACTGAACCTTAAGAATGTCATTGAAGTTGTATGTTTATTAGTAGCATAACATTGTTTCTGCAAGGAGTATGACATTTATGTTAATGATTGATTTGTTCATATGAAACTGAATAATGTTTCTGCAAAAAGAGCAGAATTGCTATAAATATAGTGGGAACACCAACTTATATGACAAAGCAGACTGAAATATAAGCTCTTGATAAAATCTCACTAGTAAAATTTCAATTATAATATTAAAATGAAAGCTTTGTAAAGGTCAATCCAGTAAGGAAAGATATCATTATTGAATCTGAATTTGAGTCAAATAATGGACAATCCTGAGATAAAGATCTATGTGTCAATACTATTTTATTTTAGCTCAATTATGAAACAAGTATTTACAATTTAGTTGATTCACTCTAGAGTCTGCTTCCTGGTCCCCCAGTACTGAACTAGTAGGATCAAGTTTCTTGCTCAAAGAAACAACAAGGTAGGCTTTTCTTATGTGATTTGAACCAAAGCGGAGCTGGTTATCCAATGATTACCAATGCAACCTTCAAACCACAAAGCATAAGAATTGATATAAATAAATCAAACACTAACCATGCTCTGGTATACATTCAGGTAGATTATAAGACCATGAACCATTAGGTAAACATTCAGAATACATATAACCAACTAATTTATAACCATCCTCACATCTAAATGATACACGTCTGTGTATATAATTATTGTATGGTGTTGATGTACGACCATGTAATAATGATGGTACTTTAGGACAGTTTATTGCTGGAATATGAAATAAACTTAGTAATTAACATCATAGAAACAATAATGAATTATTAAGGCATCTAAACATAAACATTTATCATTGATTATACAAATATTATCACACAAACATATTAAGCACCATACAGTCAATTTTAACAATTCAATTGATAGCACATGTAGAAATTTTTAATTTCTATTCTAAAAGGTTTGTCTATTCAACTTAACAAATCATATAAAGAGTCCTGAAGCAATTTAAAACTTAATCATCAATTTGAAAGTGGCAATATAAAGTTGAATAATGAAATAAATGGAGATCATAACTTTTTATCTATACCTTGTGGGTACAACATTACTGGGAAATGAACCTTAGACAGCAAAAATTGAATGATTTAGCCAAGCACAAGACTTTTATCACAACTATATTGGCTATGATGTAGAGGTTGTTATTGTAGTAAATGCACCACATTCCCCTTTCATTAGATAAGCAGCAACTGGGTGATTGTGAAGAAGCTATTGACAAGAGTTTTTTCATTTGAGAAGTTCTTGTAAAATTGTTAACTAAAGAATCGAAGACATACCTGTACATGTAGGAAATTCACTCCATCCATCATCCAGACAAGTAACCTGGTTATTACCATTCATATTATAACCTGGTAAACATTGATAGGATGCTATACCATCATAATATCTACTGGTCATCTCTATAAGTTCACCATTTATAACATCTTTAGTCGGACCACAATATATTACTAAAAAATAACAGGATTAAGGTACATGTTATACACTATACTTTTTGTTGAACCTAAAGCTCTGAAGTAATAAGCAGACATTCCACTATGTCACCATAAAAGCTAGCTTGAAGGCGAGGGAGTATGTGTGCCTTATTATACTCGAGCTACATTTAAATAATAAGTGAAGATTTTTTACCAAATATTTGAGATTCAAACATGTTTGTACTGCCAGTGCAAGGATGGAAAAAGCCATAAATCAGAGTTCCAAATTTAGGCTGTTCTCATCATGGGCAATATATAAAATATGATATATTTTTGATAGACATGTAAAGATAATTGAAAGTTGGTACTTACATTTACACTGTGGAATGTTAGACAACCATATACCTCCAATATCACAGTAACGTTGTTTATTACCATATAAATAGTATGTTTTATCACAGTTATAGCTTATAGATGAATTATAAGATGATTGATGAGATGATACAGTTATATTATCTGGTAATATACCATTGTCATAACAATCTGGAAACATACATACATATACAATAACATACACTACAGGGTAACTTACCAGACATTTGGCCATCTCTAAACAACAGCCAACATATTCACAATGGCCACACCACAAAATTACACAAGTTTATACAACATGATAGCTATCTCAAAACAACACTGCCCCCTCCCAACAATATCCAGTTTTAAACAGTAATAATGACCACAACAAAGTAACGCCACTAAGAAGCATAATCTAAGTGCCAAAAGCACTGTCAAACATGGGGTTTTAATGGAGTATACATATATTCACCGGCTTGTTCAAAAAAAGAAAGTGGTACAAGGGAACTTTCCCTTACATAGGCAGGATAAGATGCACATCTATTGCATAAACAGCAACAACAGCATAAAATGTGCTTGTAAACCCATAATGCATACTAAACTAATTGAAGAAGTAATTATTCCTTTAATTGCGCATGGGCAGTCTTGTCCACAGTGGATTAAAATGAGAATTGGCTACAGCCTGCTTCTAAACATGGAGAAACCCCATATAAAAAATTGTAATTGAATCATACAATTTTACTACATCTCATAAGTTATCTACAAAGTATAGTCCAACAGAATTAACTGAGCTTGACCTTTATGTAAGAATATATTAAACTCAGTATTTATAGTCTATTTTGTCTTCATTTGTAAATCGCGTTTTATCAGAAGCTTTCAGCAAAATATACTGAACAATTAATGTTGTTTGCATAAGAATAAATACTTTGAAACTGTGCCATAATATTGCTGACTCACTTGTTTCCCCAAAAACTAATGTGTCCAAAATTTAAAATACAATAACATGACACTTTTAACAAATTGATTTATAGTCACATCGGTAGTTATAAACACGTGTTTAACCGTATACATGCATACGGAAACTCACGATTTAATGTAAGTGAAGTGCGAAATTATTATAACTAGATAGTTCAAGCTCAGGTTAATTATGTTGGACTATACTAGGGCTTCCCTATTATTACTTAATTAAGAAAACTAAGAATTTTTCTTTAGACCATCCTAGAACATAATATTGCTATGTTCTTGAGCAAACAGACTCTAAATAAAACAAGTATTTTACCTAGACAGGACTAAATAAACTACTTACCAAATGAAAATGAAGCTACCCAACCTTTCATGGTCAAACTACTATCAGATATAAAATGTATTCTCAACTGACCATTACTAGATGATACTGACCAAGGTTCTTGTTGACCACTAGCATTTTGTAGCAAAGTGTCTGAATTTTGAGCAATATTATACACCTGAAATTAAATCAAGAAAACGTTTAACTCACCAACATTACAAAAGAAATGATCGTAAATAGAAGCAATTTACACTAGTTTATTATGCAGATTAAATGCCCAGCATTTTTTTCACTCATGGAAAAAAAAATAGACAGAATAACTAAAAAACTGTGCAAAATTCTTAAGTAATCCACTTGCACTTGTTGAAATGTATCTTTATACAAGTCATTTTGCCTTTGGACATAAATTGCTCAAAGAAATGATAAAAAGGGAAACAACTAAAAAATTGCACACACTAAACTTAAGCTTTTGTGAAACATTTTAGAATAATTCTTTAACGTACAATGCAATAAACAAAACAGTAAAGTACTCTTAACCATAGCATGCTGAAAAATCTCAGGACAAATGATGCATTGAAATGTTACATTAGAATTCTCCTAAGAATCATCCATGTTTAATGAAAAAAAATACAAGAATATAAATAATTGCTGCATTTTTCTATTTCAGTTAAGATGATAATGTAAATTGGAATAAATGTAGTAGCATATGGTCATTTAGAATGTCCAACTTGTTTATCTTTACTTACTTGTACAAAATCAAACTCTGGTTCAGTATCAAAATGATGAAATACAAGTGTTGTAACCCTGAGTTCTGGATCAAGCAGGGAAACAGAACAATTGAGATTATTAGGATACTGGTTCCCTGAATAATATCCTGGTGAACTAATCCTTCCAAATCCACTTTCAACAATGAGATTACAACCTGAAAAGTAAACCATTCAAAGAAATAAGTGAATATTTAGAGAAAATATAATGTCAAACTTCATCTGCTGTCATATATTAGTCTGATTGCCTGTGGTGATCTAACTCCTAACTTTGGGTTTGGACAACAAGTTTTTGTGACAAGTCACCCAATCAGAACCATAGTATATCAACAACTGCCAAATTTTGTTGAAAAAAAAGACACTTTGTCTTGAGAAAATAAAATTTATAATAGGTCGTATACAGGCACCTACTTCAGAAGTTAATGTCAAGCCTAGTACTTTATTGTACAAATAAAAGCCTTCAGCTTTTTTTGTTTATACTAATTTATCTTAGCTGGATTGTGAAACAATTTCTTACAACTAAGATTAATCACTTTTGAGTCCTCTTCCTTGTCCCCCAGAACTGAGCTAGTAGGATAAAGTTTCTTGCTCAAGGAAACAACAGGGTAGGTTTTGGATGGGGTTCCAACCAACGTGGGGCTGGCTAACCAATGATTACCAGTCCAATGTCGTAACCTGCTGGAACACAACGCTACAATTCAGCTTTAAAGTTTCATAATATTCTTAC
Source organism: Mactra quadrangularis (assembly GCA_025267735.1). Lineage (NCBI taxonomy): Eukaryota > Metazoa > Mollusca > Bivalvia > Venerida > Mactridae > Mactra > Mactra quadrangularis. The sequence continues at coordinate 18,026,458 of CM046303.1, read as the reverse complement.
TTGATTGTGATGGATTTTTAAGATATATCTTTAAATCACAAACCTAGTGAGACTCGTAACAGCCCAGATGACTATAATCAAACTATCAAGCTCTATTGATATCATGATACTTTTAAAAACTAATATATATCTATACAATGTCAAAATTAAAACAGTCCCACATTCTAATGTAGGAAAACAGATAGCAGTAACAAAAAAATTGTTAGATTGGTTTTGATGGTGCTTTAGAAAGTTGTTCATGACCAACAAATGTATTTAAATCTTGGATTGATAAACAGACATGCATAGAAAGCGGAAAGGGTACAAAACTGAATTCATTTAAAGTGATGTATAACCATACCTTTCTGATATGTAATACTAAATCCCTTCCCAGCTCCATTGAGATCTGTATAGAGTTCTATATACACTGACTCTTCAGTAGAGAAGAATATATCACTTTTAATACCTCTAATATTGAAGAGTTTATCACTTATATCACTATATTCTATAATAATGTTTGAGTCTTTTGCACCTCCATCATATAGAATTAAATAATCTCCACTTCCTAAGTTAACATCTGTAACCTGTATAAAAACATCATAACAAATTAACAACAAGATAACTATGAATTCACATGCCGACAATTGTATAGTAAGGCAATCAGCAAGACTTCAATAAAAATACAATGGAACCCCTCTAAACCGGAAACCCTCTAAACCGGAATTCTCTTCAAACCGGAATTTTCTTCTGGTCCCAAAAATTTCTCCTCTTCATTTATATAACAAAAACACCCTCTATTCCGGAAACCTCTGCATTCCGGAAACCGGACGAGTTTTAGCTCAAACTTTATATTTCGTCACGCAAAATGACCCCTGTATATCGGAAGTCGAAATGTGAGAATAGATATTGGCAAGGTAGAGACACGATTCTCGAAAAAGTGACATCTTTCTTTGTTTAACAGGTGCGGCGTGAAATTGACTATCTGTGATAATCGCTTATTGATTTAAACATTCAAAGGTGACACTTATTGATTGGGTGCGAATGTATCCTTAGTAAGATAGGGGTTTGTTAGGTATTTTTGGCGATAATTACGTACGAACATATCCATTGTAATTGATAATTAAGAGTTTAATTGAATCGTAGATTGCATTTTGACTTGATTTGAATCAACCTGTGGCAAACATGCATGGCCGATGATTTAAAAAAAATTCAATTGATTTTCGGCGGTGTTTAATTGATATACGATTTACCAATAATTTGTAAAAGAAAAATGAATGTTCTTTATTTGAGTTGTAACAATGACCAATTAAACATATTTGTTCACGAGTTAACTTGCTTGAGTAAATTAACTGGTTACAATCTTTTCATTAAATCACCATACTATTGGAATTTTCATTGCTGTAAATTTCGGAAAATGTCTCAGCCACAGTCTAATTGTTGACCGTTTAAATTGTCATTAGATGATTAAATGAAAATAATTTATGTGTCTGAATTGGTTCCATAGCGAACAGTTATGGTAAGACTTTTTTGTTTATTTGTTAAAAAAGTTGTTTCAACTTTCAGCCTTCCTACGAAGGCATTTGTCTCTTCGTACTAAGCAATAAAAAATTCGGTAGTTGCTGATAGAATCAATTATCTATACATGTACTATTCAAAGAATGTAAACTACAATGTAAGCGGCATTTCAATGATAAATAGTCAAATGATTTGGCAATGCCCTGAAAGATTTCCAGCATGAAATATCTGGATGCATGACAGATATTATATAGAAACAGGACAAATATATTCACAACACAAAACTACATCTTAAAATACATGTACATTGTACCTGTACTACTTGTAAAAGATCACACACACTTAATACAAGATCATTGTAGGTGTACCATCAAACGAATATGTTAAATTTATAGTCAGAAGGAAACCCCCTCTATTCCGGAAACCTCTCCAAACCGGATTTTTTTCTTGGTCCGAAGCAATTCCGGTTTAGAGGGGTTTTACTGTATCAAATTATGCTCCTGGGGTCAAAATTAAAAGTGGTATTTGTCACTGATACTTCTTGAGCAACAGTAAGTGCAGTTATACTTGATTGAGGATATCAATATCGATATCAGTGACATAGATAAGTCTCTGTCAATATAGATAGATAGAGTTTATTCAATAAATGAAAATATTACACACATAGCACTTAAATAAGTTAAAATACAGTATAACATAAAATATAACTACAGTAAATGCAATACATTTATTGTGCTAAGACATATTTTCCTTTATTAAGGATATCACAAAAAAGGAAAGGTGAATTTTCTTGTTTCCATTGTGGTCCTTACACATATTTGACAAATGAATTTGTAAAAAAACTCAGAATCAATTAAAAAACCCTGTCTGTAAAAAATCATTCTCACGCATAGAACACTTGAATTAAAAACATGATAAAATTCTTCATACAGAACATATTATCTCAGAAAACAAATGAAATTAAAATGTTTTGTACCTGCAAAGCAATTACAGCTTTATCAGACTTGATGATCCATGAACAATGAAGATTGTCTGCATAAAAACCTGGATAACCAAGGGAGGTAACAACAGCAGGCTTGTCCTTTGCTGACAACTCATACTGACAAGAGTTATCCACTGAAATTAAAAGAGAATAAGTTTTACATAAAAAGGTCTGGTTATTTTTCATTATTTAGTGTTAAATTTAGTGTTTGGAGTGGAGAACTTTATGCCTGCACATATTTAACCTGACTTTAGGAAAAATATAGCTTTTCTTCCACTTTTCAACCATGCTGGTTGACTAGAACAGTTTCCTTTGCTCCCATTGTAAGCTACCATAACTTATTGTTAACTGTTGTACTACACAGCCAAAGATTTCCATAAAGTACATGTTGAATTTTATGTGTGAAATAATTTATCTCACATTTTCCAAGATACATTTTATACAAGCAATATGTTTATCATAAAATAAATCTCTGCAGAAGATATCTATGCAGGATTTCTTGTCTGATATTCTCTGATGTAAACAAAATGTTGGAACAATTTACTTTTTGCAAGCAATTTCAAATAAATACAAACGTTGCATGCTTACATCTAAAACCTGAGAGTTTCACATATTATTGCTACGGCAACCAGACATACTTGTTTAGGGGTGGATCAAAGAAAATATCCTAAAGGGTTCATGACAAGACCAGACTTTTTCAACAGCTGTGGTCGTACCGCAGAAAAACTACTGAATTTATTATTCCATTTTATTTCAATAGTAAACTATTTCCCCGGTTTGGCACAAAATAGTGGTAACTCAATATAAAAAAGATTGAGTTACAACCGTTTTGCGCTTAACCCCTATTTGCAAGTACAAAAGGGTTCCTGTTATCATATTGACCCAGTAATTAAGCAAGCCTGGCTAAACATGCCAACTCTTTGCATGTTGTAACTATGCGTGTGCATGAACTGGATCAAATTATTGTATAATGTATACCTGGTGCACATTGATTTGACAAAGAGAAAAAATAATTATTCTGGAAAACTTGTACACTATAAGGGATATTATGTGCATAATAAGATGCAATTTATACAAGTATATCATGCTGTTATCTGTGATTAAATGCAAGAACAATAAAGTTCATTAAAAATTGCATATGATTAAGTATAATATGTTTTATTTGTTCAGGCCTATGAGCCAAAATAAATATATCTACAAATGTACTGTAATTTCAGACTCAATCTAGGTATGGAATCCCCAAATAGTTTTGTCAGTAAATAAATAATGATTCAAGCAGTCAATCTGTTATGACAGGGGAAATTATTTCTTAACTCCTTACCGATACCTGGAAACCAAAATATTTCCTGCATGGCGCCATAATTTCAGTTTTTGAATTATTCAGTTTTAATTCATATTTAGTTATCCATGTAATTTTATCGCTTGGACATAAAGTCGGACCTCTAGAAACATAGAGTTTAAAATTTAATACAATTTTAAAATCATGACAAAATAAATTTTATATTTTAGAGTAAAATGTGACCAAGGCAAACACATTACTCAAAAAAACTTGACTTAATATATGAAATTTATGATGAACAAATTGTTATTCAAAGAGGTATTTGTCAACAAGCCAGTAAAAACATTAAATGTAATTGACCATGAATTTAAACAAATATGTGACGTTACTAAGGTTATTGACTTTGTATTACAAGGAATGCACAACTAAAATACCACTACATTGTACATTACGTTGTAATATCAAACTGTAATATTGGTTCATCATTTGGAACACCTCGGCCATTTGTTGAATTAATAATCTCAGAGTTTTTTTCTACATACGCGAGGCGGAGCACAGGCAATGCATGCAATGGTTATGCAAAATAGTTCATGTGGTAAACACACTTAAGTCTTGGTAAAAACATTTAAAACAAGACATTTAACATCCCCTAAAAGATCATAGAATTGTTTACTTCAACACTGGTTTAAGGGTTTAAGTATTAAGTTTGGGCATGTCACTAAAGGTAGTTCCAAAATGGCATCTAAATATGTCTTAGATTTTTGTAGTGAATGGTCAAGGACTTCCAAATGATTGGTTCACATATAAGAGGGCGTTCAAACTTCCCCTGATGCAGACACTGATAATTTCCTGGTGCAAGAAATAGATCTTTAGAAAATTGTTTCACTTCAACCAAGTGTAAATGAGTGCCTAGCTAGGGAGGTACAGTAAAGTTCTACTACTTGAATCATCAAAATAAATGGTCTTAATAATGAAAGGGCGCTGATGTAGGGACTGTTCTCTTGTAAAATTAAACATTTGGTACATTAAAATTAAAAGCCATTAATGCAGTACATAAAACATAGGGATGAAATTATTAAAAAATGTACAATCAAGAAGATAAAAACACAACACAGAAAAAGTACCATACAATTATATATCAAGACTGTTTATGACCTCATTTTAACAAGTTGAAAAAAAAAGTTCAAAACTTATGTTCTGTTTTAAGATCTATGAGACCGACAAGGTAATTAATAAAAGTGGTAGAATGAAAGAATGGGCGTGAGATGACACTTGTCATCGTATATGTCATATACTCTGTCAGATTATAACTTAATTAAATCATAAAAATTATAAACATACAATACCAACCGATTTACATATTTTCATAATCCATTCATATGTAAGGTCAAGGTCATACAGATCAAAGTTCAAGGTTGTGCAAAACAAACTTCTATGTCATACATTTTTGCAAGTTTTTTTTTTTTTTGACAATCATATAAATTGACTCATTTGAACTTTGGAATGAGCAATCATATTTGATTGATTTTTATTCCAACTTGAAAAGTAAAGCAATATTTAACTAAATGATTCATAATGTGGTTTAAAGAAACAAGAAATTGCAAATAAAATAGTAGGGTTTTTTTGCTAATTGTTAACTCAGTATAATTTTCCTTATCACATTTTTTTCCAAACTTAAACCATTCAACATCAAGCTTTATATAATGGTAAAATAAACATGTACATTAACAACAAAAATGGATGACTTCAATGTTATCAAATTAGTACTGAGAAATTAAAAATACAGCACATGAGCAGTTCCTCAACTAATCTTCAAGAGATCAGAACAAATGATTTTTCAGAGATAAAGTACTCATCCAGAAACTAAACATTTCTTCATCCAGGTACTAGACATTTCACTTAAATACTCTTTTTTATCACATTTATTTATTACACCATGAATATTCAAGGGGGTACAAAACCCATGAACCCCCAGCTAGACCAACACTAGCAACATTATTATAATGACATAATACATAGGACAAACAAATCCAATTACAAAGAAAAAATGCCATAACCCATAAACTCTCATTAAAAGTATTATGTACTTCAGAATATCATAGAAAAAATAGGGTGTGACACATAACTTCAAGCTATATTCATCATGAGTAGTACATGTTATTATATCATAAAAGAACATATCATAAAATCTACTTAACATTATTATTATGCTAATTGCTTCATACTTATTATAATAAAATCTTTGAGGTAAAACTACCCTACTTAAATACAGTGTGAAATGTCATTACAGACACCTAGAATACATTAGAAAAATGAACTCAATACTTATCATAATTGAACCTTTTGATGTATAGAACCTTATTTTACTATTTTTTCTATAACATACATAATCATAGGAAATGTCTTCTATAATAAAACCTACTTCAAATTATATAACTTAGATCAAAGTTTGGACCAGATAACTACACCATATTTAAGTCACATACCTAGATGCAAATTTGTACTTAACACTCATATTTAACATTAGTGTTTCCAAATGTCAATCTTGAAATGCAAAATGCCATTTGACCCTTTGGTCCCAAAATTTTCAAATAAGATCAAACTTTTTCATTTTTGGATGTATATCATGGAGTTACTTTAAAAAAAAAAGAAAAAACAATATTTCAAAATATGAGTCAGAGCAGTGTTGCATTAAGCCGACAGTATGTACATTGTATGATAGTAATCAATACACAATTAAACATTGATGCTATTTTCATAATGAACAATATACTATTTCAAGCTGGTCACAACAAAAAAGAATCAAACTTCCATTAAAGTGCAAACATGTTACACATCAACAAAACTTGCTCAGTGTCTCAATGAATGCAGGAAATGATGTGGTTAACCAAATCAGAAGAGATGCACAGTTACAAGGAGGTGACACAGGTCAGTATTACTCTGATAACAATATTCTAACTGTCAAACTTAGGTTCATATTAGTCAATCCACTCATTGAATATATTACAGTCTGTACACTGTACGTAATAAGTGATGCTGTCATCTTAACCTTATAAAACCTGAAGTCATAATTTGTTAATTACTTTGTAGTATGTTGTTTTTACATCTATTTAATTATATTGTGGTCATTTAATACAGACGCACATAGAGACAGTAAAGGTGTGGTCATTTAAACAAACTCTTTTTAGATAGACCTCCCATATTTAATGAGTTTGATGTAAGTAGATACTGTTTATAAGTATAATACTATTGAACTGGCACACAATTTTCATTGTAATCTTGACAAGTTTGTTTATACCAGTCAATTATATGAAATAACCATGATATTGGTTTCAAAAATTACACAATTTACTTAGTGTCTGCAAACTTACTAATATGCATTTAGTGTCAGTTTTATAATTATCAGATATAGAATGGAAACAAGAAGTCAAAATAAAAGCACTAGTCATGAGATTGAAAAATACCATAAAATTAGCATGCATTCAATAGGAGATTGAAAAATACTATAAAACTCACATGCACTCAATAGATCATATTGGAACTTAATTTTGTGTTGTTGTTTTTGAGTAGTATCTAGTTCAGCGGACCTCAGATGTTTACTGTACTCTAAAGCTATTTCGTATGCTCAGACGTTGCTATTTTTTACAATTTTGAACACCATTTTGTTTCTTTGTTTCTTAAATAAATTATTTTTGATAACTCTTAAGGCTTTTTGGCTATCTATTTTTATATTTCAGTGGGGGTGTGGGGTGGCAGTCCCCATAATAACAGAAAACTTGTGGCATTTACCTTTTAAAGCACAAAATTGCTTTGTGCACTTGCTAATAGTAACATATCTATATTTTCTTCTGGGGTCCGCTAAACTAGATGGGTTCCTTTTTACTTTCAATTGAAAAAAAAACCACTTTGATTGTACTTAAAGAATCAATGTGGAAAAAGAAATCAACTTGAAATCCTAATTAAATCCATAGATGATGCACAAAATGTGCTCTGTGACACTTAACATTGATGAGTTTCTTACACCATGCCACTGATGTAGCCACCAATGTGCTCTGTGACACTAAACATTGATGAGTTTCTTACACCATGCCACTGATGTAGCCACCAATGTGCTCTGTGACACTAAACATTGATGAGTTTCTTACACCATGCCACCGATGTAGCCACCAATGTGCTCTGTGACACTAAACATTGATGAGTTTCTTACACCATGCCACCGATGTAGCCACCAATGTGCTCTGTGACACTAAACATTGATGAGTTTCTTACACCATGCCAGCAATGTAGCCACCAATGTGCTTTGTAACACTAAACATTGATGAGTTTCTTACACCATGCCACCGATGTAGCCACCAATGTGCTTCCATCAGTCACACAGTGAGTCTTCATAAACTGATATCATGCGAACATGCCCATGTTCATAGTACATGTCAATAGATGCATATTAAACTACCATTTATAATCAATGCACCAACAGTTTAATTCCAGTCAATAACCCTAAGCAGCATAATGCAGTACAATAAGGGCAACATGAATATTCTAAATATATCATCAGAAATTTTTTGAACAAACTAACATCGTAAATGACAAGATGTATTTCATACAGAAAATAGACAGCAAAATCTTGAAACACATAATACAAAACAATCCAACTGCACAAAAAATGTAAGATAACGTTTTGCAACTATTCTCACTATGTTGTACGTTTTTCAGCAACAATGGCAGAGTTTATGATGTAAAACCATTACAATAGATGTCATTGTTCATCTACACAAGCAACAACCTTTACGCCTCGTCTATTTCTAATCTAAATCATAAAACATCTTAAGCTGTGCAACAATTAATATGTTCGACATTAAAAATCAAAAGAAATCATCAAAATGTCAGCTATAGTTAAGAAAATTGTGCAATAAATTACATAGTACGACATAACTAGACTACATAATCTAGAAGATAATCTTCGTTAGTCTAGAATCAGACAGCCCCAGATGATCTTCTGCAAGTTAAAACATCATAGACATAAACAATAAACAAACTGTACAGATTTACAACTAAATGTCTTGAGAAAATTTACTCAAGAACTTCTGAAAGTCAATGATTTGTTTACAACTTCGTGTGTGAAATTTAGAAATCTGCCACAGTAAAAAAGCTGGAAGGAAACAGCTGAGATTTAAGACTCAAAATAGGAACTAAAGTGCTAGTCAAACTGGTTATAGTTCAGCATCATGAAAGACTTTGGAAACATTATGACAGTATGGAATATACCACAATTTAAAGAAATAAAATATTAATTGTATGACATAGCAGTAAAACAAAATGCAATTGTTTTATCTGGATTTTATGGTGTTTTTCAATACTTTTTTAGTTTATGAATGGTGGCCACTCAAGTAATCTGCTTTCTTTGACAATTCTTATTACCAGAACTAACTTACCCTTCCACAAGAAACAACCAACATCTCCCTCTACCATAGAAAATTAATATTAAATTTTAATGGAAAGGTAAACAAACTGTGGAACAGAATTGAACCTAAAATCTCTGGATGTAAAATCCTAAGCTATCTTACTGCTCAACAAGTGCAGCTTTTAAATAATAAAACATAAACCAAGATTTTAAGAAGTAAAAAAACATAGGTGTTCTAAAGAAGAAAACCGCACACAATGTTAAGTTATAATTAACCATAAATCATGTTTAAAGTAGTAAAACATTATAAATTTAAACCATGTTTAAAGCAGAGAAACCTAAGCTGTGATGCAAAGAAATGACACATTGCTCTGTTTTGAAAATATACAGCATATTAGTATTACCATGTAATACAGAAATACAAAAAACAAGTCATATTTAAAATATTCAAATATCATTTATGCTTTAACAAAGTAAAAACCAAACTAAAAGCCTATAATCATTATGATGAAGACCAGTGAGTGAGAATGTCAGATTTAGTCCAAACTTGTACAAGCCAGAATCATATGATTCCTATCAAATCAGACATCTTGATTCTCTGATTTATATCAATGTAAACATTCAGTCTTACATTATGTAACCAGCCAGTAAAATATCTGAATAATAAATATTTCTTGTTATGTCTGGAAAGAAAATTATCCTGATTCCTGGAGCATTTGCCACAGCATATTTAATATTTCTTATTATATAATCAAAGTACTGAAAGTACTGGACTTGAGCCTCGATTTTTACTGAACTTGTTTCTAGACAAAATCAAGTCATGCAAATTTCATAGCCAAATCAATAAATCCCCTAATTTGTTTTATGCAAATGTACCATTTTAAGTAAAACTATGATGAGCAAAATAATTCAACAGTATAAAACTGCACAAAAGCTGAATCAAAAAGCGCTCAGCATCAAGACCAGTCAATGACAGGCATCAATTTTTCATTTTGTCTTAAATTAGCCAAGCATGATTAATAGCCAGTCGAATGAAAATCACAAATAAATTCAAAATACCATGCATAATAGTGGGTATATGGCTCTTTTAGGATATAATGAGACATTGTTTACATAGAATAGTGTTATCAAGTTATCTTGAACGACCTATAAAAGCTTTATAATTATCAAGAAGTTTCAAGGTCAACCAACCTGTTTCCCACTCAGCCTGAAATCCACCTGCTTGTATGCTGTAATCTGAGGTGAAGGTCACTAGAAGAAAGGAAGTAGTGGATATAATATCTGTAGACCAAGTTTCATCATCATGTTGATATATGACCTTGTCATCTATTGTAGGACCATCATAGACTGTAAGTAGGTCAAAGCCAGCTTCAAGGTCAATGGAGGTGAACTGCAATTAAACAAATATAGCATGTTTCAATTTGTGTATTTGCACTTAAAACATTGTTATCCTTACATATCCTTATAACAGTTATCCTAAACTATTACAGTCATCATTTTAACTCACAAGTCAAAACTAATGACTAGTGAAAAATATTTTTTGGCTGGTGGAAACTACTTTTTGCTTAATACTATAAAATATAATAAATCAGACAAGTATTGGTGACAATTTAAGGCATTGACTGCTATCAGTACACATCATAAATTACTCTTCCACATGGAACAACAATAAACATTAACTATTACCAAGGACTTCCAGAACAACATTATCCAAAACAAGAAATGTCTTAAAAAAAAACAAACGGCGTCGATTTAAAAACAAGAGGGCCCAAAGGGCCCTGGGTGCTCACCTGAGGAAAAAGTCAAAGGTCACAGAAGAGCCATTTACAGAGGACCACTAATGTTAAAACCTATTTTTTTGACCCAGTGACCTACTTATCCAACCCAATCAGACCTATTTGAACAATTTTGGTAGGAAACCACCCACGGACCATTCCTGTTGAGTTTGGGCAAATTATCATAAGCGGTTCAAGAGAAGATGTTGTTTGAACTTTTCCTTATATAATTCAATTTAATATTGTGATTCATGGGGTGGGGTCAATTTTGACACAGGGGCATAATTTGAACAACTGTGATGGAGGACCTCTAGATGATGTTATATACCAAATATGAAAGCTCTAGGCCTTGTAGTTTCAGACAAGAAGATTTTTGATAATTGCATTGTGAAAACCTATTTTTTGATTCCGTGACCTCCGTTAGTATTTGCTCATACAAGTTGTGACCACGCATCATCACTTCATTAACAACATTTGCAGACCAGTTTCGCAGACTTGGCACATGATTGCCTACCGTAAACAATATAACAGCCAATGCAATTGCCGTACACTGATAACCTGCAGCTTGTGAGCATATCTGACCTTGGTGAAATCGACCGTTAATAATCCTTACCATTGTTTTGATCTCCGTTGCCCGTTCAATGTTGTTTAGAGTCAGCTATGCTCGGTCACTACCAATGCTCGGTCACCCCTAGCAAATTTCGATTAATTAAAAAGGTGACCTCGCGTATTGTTTCTAATTTTAGTCATACCTGTCAAACGCTCGCGGAAAACCCCAAATCATGATCATCTAGACGCTTATCTGTTTATGCAGACGATAGATACGAGCGCACCTGCTGTTTTCCGCTAGAAAATCCTAGAGGCTAGAAAATCGAATTTGGACAGCCTTGTCTTTTTCACTTATAATTATTATAATAATTCAAGAAGTATTATGATTTATTTAAATTTATAATATTTATACAATAATCTATCAATTGTAAATAAAAATCTCACATATTTATGTATATTCTAAGTAAAACAAGGTGACTGAGCACCGGTCCGAAATTTTCCAAAAATACCGTGTTTTACGTATACATTACACTCCGCGCCGATTTTATCCAATAATCGGGATCGTCAGACGCTTGTTTTTCTGTAAACGGAAGTAGGTCAACATGTAGACGATAATGCGTAATGAATTTGACATGAATTGACAGAATACCGTTAACCCGCTTCGATTTTGATATAAATGTGACCGAACAAAAATTATGAATTTATTCTTAAAAGTTACGTACCAATAACTCTGCAGATTAATAAATATATGTGGAGCTGTGACTCTCAAAGTGTAAACCTCGGAAACTGGACGTAGTGAGGCTAACTTAATAATTATTGGGTAATATGTCAGACTTTTTACTAGAAACCGGTTCACATCTGGAGACGTAATTCATTTTACCCATAAAATATTGTGTTTGACACGTAACTTTTTATTGTTACAATATAAAAAAACACTTTGGAAAGCAATAGAAGTCTACCAAAAAAAAATAATCTACGAACGAAGCAAAATTTCGTAAAACACTGCATTACAATAGTGTGGCCTTTATTTTTTCGCGCGTGTCAGGGCCATCCAATCGAAGAGGGGATTTTCTCTGTTTCCCCCGTACGTCATTTTCAGTGCTTATAAAATCATCCAATAGAACGGCGGATTTCCGAAATTCCCAGACATACGTCATTATACAGAAATGTAGGTCAAAATCCAGCTTAGACAGCTACGCCGAAAAAATATTATGATACTTTAGCAAAACAACATGGTGAGATTTACAAAGACAATTGGTAGAAAGACCTTGGATAATACAGGCCCCAGGACTCTTCATCTAAGCAAATATTTTATTTCAGACCATCTAAAAGCAAATGACTCTTTTCGGACCTAATGATGAAATATTGTACTGACAACCATCAGCTAACTAACTGCAATGATGACTGTCAATATTGTTAAGGAAACATGGGAGTCACATGTAATAGTCATTGACATTATTAGAGGATTGTTTTCACTTTGCTAGGTTGGAAGTTTCCAACACAATGGCATGAATTCAGACTGTAAATGTCTTAGATTTTAGAGAAAACAAGCCATAAGTTATCTATATGGAGACTTGCTTTCTTTTAAATAAATATGGACCAATCCCAGAACACTAAGAGATGAGCTAAGGGGTCAGAGACTTAGTCCAGATCTTTCAAGAGTTACCTTTAACATTAAACTCAACTAAACTTTCTATAAAAAAATTATACAAACAATTTAAACAAAAATAAACCTTATCATAACAAGGTTATATAACATGAATCATTTAAAATTTAGCAAGCAAACACTTATAGATGCTTGTCATGCAAAGTATAAATAGAAAAAAAACCTAAGTGGTGACTATAGAGTAACAAAGGAACATGAGACCTAAGAGTCAAGTACATTGTAAGACTAGTATGGTAAAGATATATCAAGTTACACTAGGTTTCAAAGTATAGTTTGATCTTATTTACAATAATAGGGAACTCCACCCTACATACTTGATTTCAACCACAAAATTGTTTAATGTATATAAGTATAACATGATACTTTTAATGATACTTTATACTGGAGTTTTATTATTTAATACCATACAAGTAGTCATGTACACTTAAATAGCTGATGAACATAAGTTAATAGGCTAGTCCAACAAAGTTAACTTGCCATGATTAGTACTTGCTTTGTTTGTTGTTGTTTTTTTGTTTATGTCCTCATTTTTCAATATTTAGAGACATATAGAGTAGAGCAGATATAATTCTACAGCTATTCTCCTGGGCAGCATATTATCAAAAATTTTACGATAATTTATCTATGCATTGTCTAAAAGAGGAATTTACCGCATGAAAATCTTTCTAAGACACTTGATAATAATTATGGGCCCCTGGCACATCTCTCTAGTAGCAAAAAGCACATGTTAACTGACAACATGACTGAAGAAATTGATGAATAGCAGCAAAAAGCAGCCTAATATTTCTATACCAAAAAGTGTTTCATTTACTAAGAAAGATTGGTCAATAAGACATCTACTCTCCAAGTCATACAAGCACTTCTATTTACAATGATTTAAATGTTAGAGTTTTAGTCTGGCTGAAAGTTTCTTAATTTGTTTCTTAGTTTACTATGAAAACCTCAATAGAGTTTTATCACTAATTATCAGCAGTTAAAAGAAATCATAAGTTCATATAAGCTAACAACTTCCTCCAAGTACAACACAATACTTCGACATTTATTTAACAATTAGATACGGTAGATAAAAATTGTTTTAAACATTTTTCTTTTATAATAACCTATTTAAACATTTTAGTAAAGTTCTCAATTAAACAATCAATTTAAAATGTTAAAAAAACTATGTCAACTATTATAGGTAATGTTAATAATATGTCCATATCAGTGAGTCAATGCTGAACTTAGTCTGTCTACATATAACTCAATCTGATTAAAACCCGATCTAAAATTTTCTGCTCGCCTACTCGCCAATTTAGATCTGGCCTTTTTCAAACGAGGGTCACGTTCAGGTGACCTTTTCTCATCATAATATTAATGACAAAATTGTTATGATACGTAACCTGTTTACATCGCCTACGTCACGCAATTTGAAATGAGCCGTCCAATGGCAGACTGTGAATAATACCGCTGTTAAATTAGCTTGCAAACATTGGTCTAAAAATAGAAATTACGAAATCAAAATGGTTTTAATAGTGTTTCGTCTAGATGAAAGTTACGCATTGATTAGTCGACATACAGGTCATCTCGACGTGACCCTGCATTGAGAAATTAGAGATCCTGTACGACAATGCTCTACAGGATATCTGTTTATGGAGATTGCATGTAACTAAAGAAGGATGTAGACTAGTTTTGCATTTACCCATTGATATTTAAGTGCAATGTACATCATACTACAAAATGACACATTTTTACTTTGATTTAAGAACAAGTTGAATGTTAAATGAAAGAATCAATGATGAATGAATTTTTTATAAGCCACAATTTAATGTAAATACAGTACTCATTATTAACTATTGTTATGGCTACCCTGTGATTTGAGTAATTACATGGATGTGTGCCCAAATGCTATTAAATGTATTAAATTCATTTAAATAAGGTTGCAAATGTTATTATTAAAAATTTCTGGTTATTATGACTCATGTTTTATATTTATGAAGACCCCAGGACTGACAGGAAATACAAAGCTAATAAAGCAACATCAGCTACATAAATATCAAGTTATTTAGCTTGCTTCTCATTTTGTTAATATATTAGTATGAGAACTGCTGAGTATTAAAAAGATCATCTTCATCAATATGCATTAGACTTCCTTTATATGATCTCTATGTCATGGGTAGCTCTTTACAATGATAAGAAATTCATTAAAATCTATTATGAATACCTGTATATTAAGTATGCAATACTGTACGTGCAAGTGATTGAAATTGTTTCCATACTTAAAATGATATTAAAATATCAAATTTTAAGTTCCAGGGACTCATATTATTATCAAGTGTCTTATGACTGTTTTGAGCCATATTAACTAACTTCTATATTGTCCTGGTAAATTATCATAAGACGTTTGATAATATGCTGCCTTGTGCTGTACGATACGCTGCAGTTTTAAAGCTTTGCTCAGATAAACCAACAAACATGACTGTGCAACAATTTCCTATTAAAAATGTGTTATAATGATAATAATAATAAAGACTTTATTTACAGAGGCAAAACAGATAGGCAAAGCCCAATCTTCCATGGGAGCCTTTTTGAGAATGTATGATCTTTTATTTGAAAATATTATACCTCCTTGAAAGTCTGAAACAGTTTCAAGGAGAACTTGGAAATTTAGGAAGACTTTAAAATTAACATAAACTAATCATGTCAACAGTTTCACATTAAAAAGGGAAGCACTCATATAGCTTAAGTTACATTAACTATTGCCATATGGAATGGGGCGTATCTCCTTAACTTAAACTGAAAATGATTATTTAATAGAAAATTCACTCTAAAATCTAAAACTTTCTAAATTTTTAAGTGCTTAAACACTAAAAAGAACATTGTTAGTGTAATGAAGAACCTATCTATGGCAGATGCCATCTTTATGTTGTTTACATTTTTTCTGAAGAAAATCCTATCATTTTTTGCACATCTTTTTTCGCATTTAAATGATTTGCACTCCAGGGATAAGCTACTTTTAACATCTTGTAGAAAAATACTCTTCAGAGAGAAGATAAATATCTTCATCACCATAAGAAACATTCCATGATGGGTGTAACAGTTTCACTGAGTGAGTTTATACTAATGTTCAAAGATTACTTATCTATTTGTACAATCTAATACAAAAATCCTGATGCATCTTTAATAAATCTAGAATTATCTTCATCAGGCCAATAAAACTGATAATTGTGTTCTTTCAGACAAAGTTTTTAAAAAAAACATGAGGCCAGTTTCGCTATCTAGTGCTTTAAACTGAGGGTACCGGTGATAAATCGCTAGCAAGCAATATGCTTAAAAAACTGGTCGATGGAGAGTTATAGTTTGTGCAAATTAACCTGAGACAGATTATAATACATTACTGTCATGTGTAGGTACACTTCGTTTAAACTTATTTTATATATGAAAATTATATTTGTATTATAATTTTGTCACAGGTCAAAATTCACAAGATATAGCAATTATTAATTAGTTGGATTCAATTAAGAAGTAGTCTGATCATGTGATCCAATATAATTTAACCTGTCCTTATGACAATGAAGTTATACAAGCAAACAAATGACATATGTTAAATCAGAGAATTCAGATAAGTATAAAAACAGAGAAATTCTTCTTTTCATATGTTCTTCTGTATTACTCTTGTCTCCCCTTTTCTCTCTCTCTCTCCCTCTGTATCTCTTTACAAACACCATTCTTATACAAGTATATGTTGCTATAAGATTGTAATTGTTTAATGCAATGCAATGCATTGTAATGCATTGCATTGCATTGCATAAATAAATTACAATGTTTATAGCATTGCATTGTATTGCCTTCTAATTTTTGTATTGTATTGAATTGTATTGAATTGTATTGCATAATTGCATTGCATTGCATGGCATGGCATGGCATGGCATGGCATGGCATGGCATGGCATGGCATGGCATGGCATGGCATGGCATGGCATGGCATGGCATGGCATGGCATGGCATGGCATGGCATGGCATTGCATTGCATTGCATTGCATTGTATTGTATTGTATTGAGATATTTTATTTTGTTCTATTCTGACAACTGTCATGAAATGCAATTATGTAGGGTAGCTTAAACAAAAAAAATATTTTGGCCTCATACATGGAGTCCAATGTTGTAAAACACAAGTATAAAACATGCTTATCATAAGCATCAGGAAAAAAACCATTAAATGAATTACTTACAAGATTACTGGACTTATAAAGATACTTTATCAAGCTGCATGTCAGTAAAACTATTAAGTGGTCTCATCATTAAGCAGAACTGAACAGAACTGCTGATTTCAATCAAGAGATTATAAAAATTATTAATTTGTTGCCAGTGAAGTCATTAAATGAAAACATTAACTATCTCCCATCAGAGAAGTACTTTAGTCATGAGCCAGGTAATAATTTATTGGGATGTTGATAAAGCTTTTGACAATTATTTGATAATTAAGGTGCATATTTTAACATCAGCTCCAGTTTAAGTCTCAGGGAAGTTATATAAATGTATCACTACCAAGCCAGTTCCAGGTTTAGATGATACTGAAAACATTCAGAAAAATAAATGAACTAAACTTAAAAACTCACATTAACTATCTTAAAAAGTCAAAAATGTAACTACATTGTATCTTTAAAGCTTCAAGTTTGGTGAACTGTATTGAAAACTAATATAAGATGGCTGTCTTGAAACTAAAAAATGTAACTACATGTAATAATAAACAGACTTGAAAATTAAAATGATGATAAAATTTGAATAAAAGTTGGAGAACTACTATGATCTATCTTGATCATTCTTTTCAAATTTTCAATTAATAAAAACATACTAACTTGATTATCATTCATAAATCTAAATTAGGTTTATATTAAAATAAGATTTCTATTAAATTTATCATGCAATTTAATTAAAAGATTCCTTGCAATGTTGAGTGATATGCAGGTGTAACCAGTATAGAGTTGTATAATGATGGTGTTGTATGATGGTGTTGTATGATGGTGTGGTATGACAATGGCTGTGCTGATGATGATGTTGATAATATCAAAATGTAAAAATCATCAAAACACAATTAAACCATCCACCTACTTCATGTATCAGTTACAACTTGTGAAATAAATCATAAATAGGACATTGTCATTATCAGATGAAACAACAAACTACCTTACCCCCCTCACCGACAAAAACTCATTGGCAATATAAACAACAGTGTAAGTATTCTTTTGTAATACCAGTAAATTGTAAATTTTGAATGAAAAAAAAATTGCATATTGTTAAAGAATAAATATCTGATAACAAGATACAAGAAAATACAAGGAAACAAGGGAACACAATACATTATAGGATGAACTCAATACATACAGGGTGTGTCTAAAAGAAACAAAATCTTACAATAGACAATACAATGTATTCAGGGAGAAGTACCATCGTTTAAATATTTGAATCACTTTATACATTAATACAATTTCAATAGCTATTATACATTATATATACAATATGAAACAGGAAAAATTTAAATAAATGTTTATATATTAAGTTTACATAATACCACTGAGTGGTGAAAGTTACAATTAAAAGATAAAATTTATGAAAAATTGCATGTTTACATTCACATTATGAAATTGACAATTCACCCATTATAAAAATCTGTCAATGAAAATTTTGAAAAGCTGTTGAGATATCGTTAAGTCAATAGTTTTTGAAATGCAATGTAACTTATTTTTGTGTGTTTTCTGTTTTGATATAGAATAAAACTTAAAACCCAGGCACAAGATTTTATGAGCAAGCTTTATAAAAATTATGATTGCATAACAAGTTATGTTATAATCACATCAAAATAAATGCCTATTGTAACTCTATTCTGCAACAAAATTAATGTAAGGTTTTTCATTTCTAACTTGCAGCATATATCATTTTGGCTATATTTTTATGGTAGAATAGCACAAAGCGAGGGTTGCTCACAAGACTGTTGTTACTCACTCTTTAATGTAATGCACTTACTACAGTCTTGTGGGCAACCATCATTAACATTGTTTAAATTCACTGTAAACCTTTTTGGTTAACAATATAATCACTTTAGCATAAACTTAAAAATTCAAATATCCAAGTGAGATAGATGTATCAACTGAAACTTGTTTGTAAATCATAGTTAAATGCAAAAATTGTAGCAAACTGTACATCTCATAAGAAATTTATTCATTAATTACTTATTATTTATATATAACACATTGTTTCAACCGTATATCCAATGGGGTGGTAGGGAAAGGGGACTCCCTTTAAATAATAGCAAATTTCTTTAAGATGGGCTTAAAAATGATGTTTTGGTGTACAGCCTACTAGGGGAAGACCCACCTGACTGCAAAAATAATTATTTACTGACCAAGCTATGTTCTAGGATTATATTATAGGAAGCAACATCACAGCGAGACACTAGCAAGATGTTTTCAATCAAAAAAGTATAAAAAAATAAACATAGATAAACTAGTGTGCGTAATGAGACTGGGAGACAAAATTAGAATAAAATATTAACACTACACTACAAACAACATCAAACATTTTGTATACTTAATGTTTAACAAGTAACAGACAGTCTTACATCAAAGGTAAACATCAACATGACAAATTATATACATTTATAAACACATACATCCCCATAAAATACTAATTACTTTACTGGACTCCCACCTTAATTTTTTCTATGTATGAAAAACTCACTGATATAACAGGTAATTAATTAAACACAACATGATGACTTTTACACATAATTAGCATATTTGCCTGCCTAACTTTTACAAGAAATCTAGCCAGAAGTAAACATTTTCATGACAAAGTTCATTTTGACCTTTATCACCATTATAATATACATCCTAATACTTCCTAAACATCTGAATCAAGCATCTTTTGAAATAGAAGTTAAGGCTGTAAAGGGTTTTATTATTGATTTCATTAGTAAGAGCAATTTCATTAAAATCAGACAACATAATGCTCCACCATTTTCCTGCTACAGTAGATCTGATTGTTTCTCATATACAAGTCCAATTTGATGAAAGTTTAAGAACTTTTTTTTTAACTTTTAATTTGAACAGTCTCTACTCAAAGATAGAACAAAAAACTTAAACTTCAGGACCAGGCCTATAAACGTTTATCTATGTATCACACAAAAATATTCTTATATTATAAACTAAGTCCAACAATGGCAACCTCAGGTTGTACCAGTAACCATATAGCAGTTTTTCAATTCTATTTGTAGATTCCAATCAATCTTTGGGTGGTTTGAACATCATACTCGGTGGTAATCATGCTTTCATAATAGTATAGAACATTAGACAAATCCTAAGCTAACCCAACAGAAACAAGTTTGAAGACATGAATGACTGAGTGATTACATCAGTAAGTAAGTATGTAATTACCAAGAAATATCCGGATGTTTTGAGGATTTTCTTATCATTTATGCAAGATTTCAAATAGATTATCATATATTTACGCAAAACTAGAAAAATCACATCAAGTAGATTCTAAGAAACAGCGGATATATAAACTTTACTCAGAAACAGCAGACGACAGCAATGAAAAGTTGTTTATTCTTTTTGCAATTATTTATTCTCTGTCAACAGTTGAATTAAGGGATTTAGGAAGTGTTGAAATAAAACATGCATGAGATTATACGACTTTCCACACCCATCCTTAATTCAAAAACAGGATTTTCTCAGCAGCCGGCAGATTGATGAGTCATTCAGTGCACAGTTAATATGTGGAACCTTTCAAAATCTGTTGTATTTTATTATAACATGATTTAAAGACTTTAAGAGTTTATAAGGCAGATAGACTTAACTACAGAGGTGGATCCAGTTGCAGTAAAGGACAAGGGAATTCCAACTAACCCCTCATAAAATGTTTAAGTAACAATGATACATTTTGAATTTTAAGAGTTTTCACATCTCAGATCCCCTCTAGCTGAGGATGAATTTTTTCACCTGTATCCCAAGACAAATTTTCTAGATATGCTCCTTCACTTTGAAGCATGTCATACTGATAGGACAGAATGTTCATAAAATAAGAAATCAATGTCAATCAATTGTCAGCTACGTTGATAGTATATTATGGCCATCATTACACTGTATCAGCTAATTTATTCATTATATATTCAAAATTCAAAAAAATGTAAGTTTAAGGCAGAAATCTCAATATACCAATCACTGGAAGATAAAATTTATGAAATCCATAATGAATGTTTACAAAACACAAGAGTCATTACGCCATGCTAATTATAAGTTTCATAAAACAACATGCCATAGCAAAATTATTGATGAGTCAGTGATTACCTCCCTTAATTATCAGAATAGTGAAATTCATGTCTACAAAAAGTAAGTTTTAATATAAGTTAAAAATCTGACACAATGAAAATTAAAAAAAAAACAATAAGTTTTTTGTAATCATAATCATATTTTTGGTAGAGGAATTCTACCTTAAAAAGACTAGTGGAGTAATTAACATAGGACATAGAACATCAATTAAGAACTTATACAGGTTCATTTGACCCAAAAGCTTTTGACCCCAAAACACCAGTGACCTTTATATCAAATTTAGCAAAACAGGTTGTATCTAAATATTCACAGTCAATGTAAATTCAAGTCAAAATATAAATCAGAGAAGTGCATATGTTTATAGGTTATATTTATGATGTTACGGACAGTGATTTTTATATTTTTTCTACATACACCCCATGTAGGTTTTAATATACCGTTTTTCTGTGTTATATTAAAATTGATACCAATAACTGCATGATAATATAATGAGCTGTTTCATATATCTCAAATGTCAAAATTACAATGTATAGTAGTGCAATACACATAAGAAGCTAAATACGATCATGCAGTTAGATACTGATATGCATCAACTCATATCAACAGAAAATACTTGATGAATAGTTTAACTTTGTCATCATAATCAAATTCTTTGTTTGTTTGTTTTTTTGTTGGGTTTATTGCATAGCAACACTTGGTATACTGTTCCTGGAAATGCTAAATTTCTGGATTTAGGTGTCAACCAGTTACTAGGCCCATACTTCCATCGGTGACTGACAACTGTCTAACATGATTTAGAATCATTGGCAGGAGGGAGAATGGCCAAAGAGATTATTTCATGATCAAAATCCTCAAGTGTGTCTGTCCAGGAATCAAACCTACGACTCTTCGATCAGTAGACTTGTGTGCTTCTGACTGAGCTAGCCAGACAGCACTATAAAAATTAATAAACATATTTTTAGATATTATCATATGCATGTATTGGGTATTTCATGTACTTTTCCTTACTTGAATTGTTATAAATGTACCTCAACAAAGCAGACAGTACCAGGAAAAAACTGACAAAGAAGTACAACAAATTGTAAAAGTAGAACTAATGAAGCCTAGTACAATTATAAAACTGAACAAGAAAGGAAAGAACAAAAACTTGGCTAATTGAAAGCATGGAACAAGGAAAAACAAAAAACCAACAGAAAATTGTACAAAACATCTGTGGTACAATTTTATCAGGAAAAGATAGCATTATCATGTTTATGATATTAATTTGTAGTTTATAATAGCATGTTATAATGTTATAACATACTTACCTTTATAAACTTAACATATTTTATAGAATTACAAAGAACAGAACAACAAACTGGTGTTGTAAATCTTAGTAAAGGTATTGCCAACTCTGAATGGTTACTCAGTACAGACTCTATATATTTATTATTTTAACATAGACTTGCAGGGTGCTGCATGCATCCTGTCTATTTTCTCTCCCTTGCTATGTTTGCTCCTCCCAATAATTTGTTATGACTCAAGATGAATAAGGAAAGTCAAAATCAATTGAAATCAGTTGAATTGTTCCCTCTTGTTTTTCCGGGATCAAGAGATCATTTCCTTCTTTTTTATTGAAGAGTACAGGGTCTGTAACTCTGGAGCAATGATGCACTTGAGTACTGACAAACAACTAGGGAAGAGATGATACAGTCATCACACAATACAATATGTATTGATACGAAAGGAGACGATATGATTATTTACAATATGAAACCATACTTTACAGGTAGTTATTGTGAAATTACAAACATTCACATTCTTTTATTTATGATCAGAGATGTCCATGGGTTGAGTTGTCTCTACCTGTGGGATGAGTTGTCCAAACTTAGGATTGAGTCATCCACGGTTGAGATGTCCATGGGTTGAGTTGTACCGAACCCGCAGAGATTATATTTCATGAACGAATACAGCAAACCTGTCAAATGCTGAAAATACAGTTACTTCCCCTGATAAGGAATGTCAGGGTTGTATCGCGATATATTGTGCTAGGCCTCGATACATATCATGGCCCAACATATCGATATTATATCAATATATTGCCACATCGTATCATCCCTACAAAAAACATACAATGAACTAAGTCTATTGATATCAAAGCTAAAAACATCTCAAAGAATTGATCACAAAGAACATCATTCTAACAGTCTTACCTTAAGTTTGATTTTATATCCAAATGGACCTTGTATTTTCCATTGGCAATTAGCATATGCTGGATAGTTTTCACCGGTAGTTACTGGATATTGGAATGTGAAGTCTGGAGATGTTACAATACCACCACATGATACTGAAATAGAAAATGATGAATATAAGTTGTAATCATCAATATTGCACTGATTTTTTTAATATTAGATTTTGTGAGGAGTGTAAAGCATGAATGTGTGGCTTTATTCAGTTTTTAGGGATCAGACCAGGGGCCTCACTTTATACAGAACATTTGGGAAATTCTAGGGCTATTTCATTGATTGGAGGGGTGGAATTCCAAGGTTAACTGCTAATTTTGGGTAAACTGCATTATTTCAAAAATATATTCAGAAGGGGGGGTCTCAAAACATTTTGTCCACCATCATTACCACTCAGCTACTTGTAATTGCATAAATCAACAAATTAATCAGTCAATTTATAATAGCAAATAAACATAATATAAAATATGGCTAATGAAGTATCAAACAACATTTAAAAGTCAAATATTGGAAACTTATTTAGCATTACTACACTCATGAGGCTGTACATTTACTGCAATCTCTATCAATGGCTGGAAAGAACAAACATGCAATTAAAACATTCCATGTTTTTATTGTAAATAAATTCCATCTTTAATCTAATAATATGAATATTACTATATTGATTGCAGCAAACATGTCCTAGAGCCAAACAATAGTGTTGGATTCATTATTCACTTGGCAGCATTCAAGGGTTGAAAATCCATATTTTGATGTAAGCAAAAGCTGCATGATATGATTTGCCATCAATGAACCTTATCATTGCAATACAAAAATGTAGCAAGGCTGTATATAGTATAGGTTAAAATCATTAATATGTTACATTCATCAGCCTAATAAGCTTAGTTGGGAGAGTGTCTGACTTCAAGCAGGGGGTCGTGGGTTCAATCCCAGCATTGGGCACTTAACTTTTCCTCCTTCTATTACAAATGATATACAAGTAATACAGAATACAGTCACTGCAACAACATTTTATTACAGGACGGTAGGTCCTGTGAAGATCAAAATTTTTCAGGACCTTAAACCAATTCTTACAGGACCGAAGACATTTTACATATTTTGATGAATTGAAAATTTTGTGAATGAGATCAAATGCTTTGCTGGACAGTCTGTCCTGTAAAAACTGCAGATCTAGACGGAACTTCTAATTTTTTACAGGAATTGTCAGTCGATCTGCCATGTTTGGTGGTGACTGCAAATAATTCTATCAAGTTTCAAAGTTTAAGGTGAGAATTTATTGTTATAAAAATATATAGGACATCAATCACCTCAACAGGTAATAAATATTTTATGACAATCTTTAAATAATAAAACATTGTAAAATGTAAATACCTCATACACAAACATTTATAAATTATACACTAAAGTACAAGTATGACATTTAATGAGTTTACAAGAAATAATTCATGTTTAGTTCAACTTATTTTAACATAAAACCATGCTGCAATTGCAAGTTGGAGCAGTGGGTTAAGTTTACACTAATTTTGTTAAGCTCAATAGTGAAACAGGTTCTTACAACTTAGATTTTAAATCACTCTTGAGTCTGCTTCCTGGTCCCCAAGAACTTAGCATGCATGATAAAGTTTCTTGCTTATAGAAATAACATAGTATGTTTTAGATGAGATTTAAACCAACACCAGCTGGTTATCCAAAAATTGCCAGTTCAATGTCGTAACCACTCGGCCACACAGTCTACACACCTTACTATTGGAGCAGTAGGCCTGTGGTAGAATGCTAATTTTAGATCTTGTTAACATGTACATCTATAAAAGCAGACATTAACCACTGTGACTTTAACTTTAAACGAGAATAATAAAAGTTTTATAATTTTAATTAAGATAATAAATTGTTAAAATTAACATATTCACTGTCATAGATACAATACATCCTTTCTTCACAATGGAGAAATAAACAACACATCACCGTCACAGGGTCATTCATTGACCTTGCAGCACCATTGGCAAGGGGAAACATAGAGTACATTTTATGGTAAGTGGGAATTCTTGAGGATGTAGGTGAAAGAGTTCTAAGTGATTGCCCTTTTAGAATTCCATTTGTTTGCAAATAAGTAATCAAGGTAAGTAGTGTGTAAAGTTAATGACTGGTTATCAGGAAGACAAACCATAGAATTTTGATCACCTTAATCATAAATGGTTTGCTAGTCATCAGCAGACTAACACAGTCTACACAAATACCAAAACTATCATCTTTATAACTTTTATATTTTCAGGTTTTTTTTACTTTCTATCTATTTAACTGCAGTCTTAGGTCTCTTCTTTATTGAAAATTTTCATTCATCATGCAGTTCTCCCGAAAATGCCTGAACTTACATAGGCCTTTTTTATTTCCAAAAAAGCAAACAAAGCAATATCATTTCCCCACAGACAACAGGCTATGTAAAAGCCTATTCCCAATAAAGTTAGAGAGAAACCCTGATGTTGGAAGGCAACATACAATGTTACAGTAAAGTTCTGCTATTAAGACCACTTTTGTTATTTCAAAATCATGCAGTTTTTTACAATTATTAAGACCCAAAATGCTTAATTTGTAAACTAAAGGGTCTCTATAATAAGAGCATTTCACTATTAAGACCATCGATTTTGCTGGTCTTAATAACGGAGCTTTACTGTATAATGGTTGGTAAATTATTAAGTTACCTATCCTATATTTTATGACACAGAAGTCTCAACATGATGCATATCAAATATCATAGTATATAGATTAAATACAATAGATATAAAAAATATACATCCATAAAATAAGAAATTTATGTACAAAAGGTACAGCACATAATGGTAGGTGGTTTTCCTGCATTATTCAATAAAATATCAAATTTTATGTACAAAAGGAACAGTATTGAATAATGGGCGGTATCCCTCCATAAAATATTCTATATCTATGTTGAAACATTAAAACATTACTGAATTGTTGAAGGTATCCTTACTATAAGCATCCTGTATCTTTGTTGCAGCATAAAAACAGGGTGAAATAAAGATATATCAGTAAGATTATAGATATATTGTTTTTGTTCAAAATTCTAAAGTGATTTTAAATTCTTTTGTAAACTTGAGAAATGAATTAAGATAAGAAGAAATTATCATCCCTATTTTAGTAACTTTTTGCTGTGGCCCAGCTATTACTAAAGTCTTCATTATGATTTAACTTGATATTCAGGTGTTTGTAAGGCATTTAGAAATTATAGCACCTGTTCCAGCAGACCATCTGCTTGAATTTATATTCATATACTGACTGGACTAATTGTGGATATGGTAGATACAAATCTCAGACAGGAGACTTTATTAAGACTTCCCAACTCTACGTTACAATGCTGAGCCTCAGAGTTTAAGGTCAGTTTGCATCCAAATTGTGCAATCTATTTAAAGGAACTTCACATTTAGAGAATTTTTAGGTGATACTATAAACAAAAATATTATCACTCATGACCAAACTCCATCAGGCATATAAGTCTGGCTCAGGAATCAAACCCTAATGCCTCAGTCCCATTAAACATGGCTTTTTGCAGACCCGTACGTGCAGACAGCCATAGGCCATGGGAAGCCTTGGGTATTAAGGTGACAGTACGCACATGGCACTAAACAACACATCCGTACAGAACCGTAGCTGGAAGATATGCTAGTTTGAGGCCACAATTTTGTTCATGATTTGACTTAGAAACTGATATGTGTATCCTGGGCTCATCTCACGGACCATGGTAAAAACGTAACAGTCCGTACCAGTACGCAAGAGTTTGTACAGGTCCTTGTGGAGCTTGATTGCACAGCGCCCGTACGGTGCCCTCACATTTATATACATGTTTATGGGACTGCAGCATAACAGTCAATAGTCAGATTCCCAACTGAATGCTCAAACAAAAATAAGTTCACCATGACTTAAATTGCCTACTCAACAACATAGGGCTAAACATGTATGAACATGATATTTTGAAATCACTATAAATTCTAACCAGCTGTTAAACACCATTCATCACCTTGTAAATTGACATTTTAATATAAAATACAAGGTATCAAATAGTAATAAAATATTGTCATCCAACAACTGGGATATGAAACATTACATTTCTATGATAAAATAGAGTACCAAAATTGTTTAAACCAACCTGAATTCAGCTGTATAGTAACAATACTATAAATATGATCTTTAGATTTTAATATGATACTATCTTACAGTGGTATGCAGAATATTACAAGACAAAAAGCGCTTGGTAAAAAGCTATCTTGTTTGGGTTTTTTAACGTCATATTCAACACATATTTAGGTCATATATACGACGGGCAGCTCTTCCTGCAATAGGTTTCCTGGACATTTTTCTATCACCAGTCCTAACTTACCCTGCCACGAGGCTGCCAACTCATGTATAGGGTACGACCTACCGCGACCGGTCTCGAACCCGTGGTCTCAGGATTCAAAGTCAGACATGCTAACCACTATACCACAGCCATGGCTAGCCATCTTGAAAACAAAGTAATAACACAACTGAGCCTTGCATGGGATGCAGAAATATCTATGAATTATTAAAGCCGAAATGGTCTGAAATGTAATGGTCAATTGTTCCATAGTTTCATTATGTCACTATTATAACAAGATCATGTGAACATATTTTTAGGGGAAGATGGCATGAAGTGCTTTAGATCTCTAACTTTTAGAACTGCTTTCTACTGGTGTAAGTCCAACAAGTCCCTATATTTGGTATGGGCATAAAATGTTGCAAAGTATTTCATATAATATTATATTTTATTGCCTTCTTTTACTATTGTATTACTAGACGATTTTCATACATGTGTATATTACATATTCAGCAAAAATTACAGAAGTTCCAGACAGCAATGAGGTTGGTTGAATCTTAGCTGGACCCTGATTAGAAATGATACAATGTATTTTGATGTACAAATCTGGCTTAGTAAAAATATTTTACCTAAAACATTTTTTGTAACAGAAACAAAAACCGAAAGTTTTCATGAACTCAAGTTGCTGAAGCATACCTTAAGCCTAATAGATAAAATACAGATAGTATAAAGCTATTAATTTTTGGCATGCAAAAATGTAATATAACAAAAAAACAACTTATGTAATATTTTGATGAAACAAGAATACAAAAAACATAGTAGGAAGATGATAAGATCACGAGAACAGTGTAACATATAACTTTATTTCAATGTAATATTCATTTCACACATAAATGATTTTGAAAGGCAACTTATTATACTGCAGAGGAGGATCCTGATATATTCTCTGAATAAGGGTCAAAGCATATATATTTTCCAGCCAGTGGTGGGGGGAGGGTATTGACCCCCCCCCCCAAAAAAATCTTTTTTAATCAAATTTAATCAATATTTTTGCCTATGTTTAAAAAAAAAAGAACTAGGTTGGGGGCCTAGTTTCTCTACTCCAACTAGCTATGGATCTGCCACTGAATTCTATATAATGATTTTATAAATTAAATATATTCATCAGACTTTAATTGTATATCAAAACAAATCATAAAAGTAATTTTACGAGGTGTAAAGAATCTTTATACCTACCATTATGAGTCAATTTATAATAGAAATATTATAGAACAGAACAGAATTTTATTCATTATATACCGTAATATAATGAAGTAGACTATAATACAACTTATATTTCAATTAACTGAAGTGAACTTATCATTATTCATTACAAAACATTCAATTAAAACATTAATAGACCAAGCTCTGTGATTTTGACCATGAATAGAAGTCATAATTTACTGACTGTGGCAATCTCATTCCCTCTGAAAGATTTTAAGTAATTTTATTTCTTTCATAACTTACTCCTGAAAACAAGCTTTACATACAAATTCATGATAAAATCCCAGTATTTCAACTGATAGGACCTACTTACCAATTAGATCTCCCCAGACTTTTAAGGAAAGATAACAAACATATATCCCTTATTATAGCCAACAAAATAAGGATATGAAAGTGGTTGCCTGAACAGGTCATTTAAGCAGCTACCACTATATCTTGTTCGCAGAATTTTTGTTGCCTGAACTAGAAATTGGTTGTCCCAGGCAACAAGACACCCACTAACTTTGTAGACTGTCATTACATTGTAGAAAGAGAACACTTTCAAGATGAACATGGTCATGTTTGAGTACAATCAAGTGGTTGAATTGAAAATATAGGAAACCAATATAAAACAGTACATTAACATTTGTACTATAGTTACCTTGGTTACAGTCTATCTCATCAGTGCCATCCTCACAGTCCTTGCTACCATCACATCTCCACCATGAAGGAATACATCGACCATTACCACACCTATATTCCTCATTAACACAAGCACTTAACTCACATACAAATATCCGTGAATTATCACATTTATCTAATCTCCATCTATAGTTACCATAGTTTACATTGGTTGTCATGGAAACACATAAATCATTATTTGTCACTTTAGGCTCACCAATCTGCCATATCCCATCATATAATGCACCAGACCGTCCATTGTCCCAATAAAATGTTCCATTCTTACTTCTATGAAATCCTACAGAAGAGAATCAGGCAAGAGTAACAAAGGTATTAAAATGACAAGAACAAATATGGAAATATATATGTACCAATATAAATGACTTATGACAAAAGCTATTGCTTGGTTTAGTTGAAAAGAGCTTTAATGACAATTTTTTCAGTCATATCAATTGTGATAGTAAGCCAACTTTGCAGTCACAGAAGGATTTTGGTGTCCACACCTAAGCTTTTAACTGGAACATAATATTAGCACATACCTTGGCCAGTTGCTGAAAACTGCCCATTAAGTTTTAGACTCCACAAAGGATATTTAAGGCTTAGCATGGGCATCAAATCCAAGTTCCCTGAACTGACAGTGAGATACGCTATCAACTGTGCAAAGCAGGCATGTTTATTTTGTATGTATTTGTATTTAATGTACCAATGAACAAAGCTTACCAATCCATACATCATGATTCCCAGATATTGCACTTTTTACTATGTTCCCTATTACATTGTTTTTATTTAATCTGTCAATATACACCAGATGTGCACCAGAACTGAAACATAAAACAAAAATATAAATGTATAAATGTCAACACTATACAGTATTTAGGTATAAAAGCAATACTAAATAATGGCATCCAAAGAGTTTGTCTGATGTACATCAAAAAGTAACAGACAGTCCTGGTACCAAAAGGCAATGTGCTATGACCGATTTTTGTTTATTCTATACTATTACATTGATGATTAACCCAAGACAATGCTAATGTTGTCCACAGGTACATGTAACAATAAAGTATGTTTGTACAAAATGCCCATTATGGCATTATGAAGTACTATAGTAGTATCGTATAATTAGACTAGAGCAGGGCAATGTTACTTTGGTACAGACAACTTAAGTAAGACAGATCTGCACTGGTTTGAAATCAATCCAAAAACAAAAATTGTTATTTCTCAAGCAAAAAACCTTTATCCCACTCACTTAATACTGACCCTTTACGTGTACAAGGAAATAGACTTGAGAATGAAAAAATTAAGCTGAAATAACTTGCTTCACAATTAAGCTAAAAAGAACATGTATACAATAAATCCTAATACTATACAAGTGTTCAACATTCGGGATAGGTAAGCGACAGTGTACATTGTTAAATAACAGAAGCAATTAAAATGAAACCTAAATCCCACATCAAGATTGGAGAACATGATACATGATATTGGATGCTAACTATTCATGACGTTCATCAAAATGAATAGTAAAGATTTTTTTTTTAATCTAAGATTTTATCTACTTCAGTAGGAAAATTTTAATAAATAAAATTCCTATTAGTGAACAATCAATAGGAAGTAAGTAAACCTGCTGTTCCCTGCCACACAAGATGAGTACTGGTCATAAGATAAAGTAAAAGATCAAACCAACACAATTACCAGGAGGGATATACTTTCATGGAGCTTGGTCATAAAATTATTTCTACAGCCATTCTTCCTTCTACCAATGATTCTTAATTATGTAAGGCAGTTGTCAGTCACTGAGGAAAGTACAGTAGTTAGATAGCTGTTAAATTCAGAGATTTAGGCTTTCCAGGAGGAGTGAGTAGGTGGACTGACCGCCATTATATGACCTATACAATATGTTGCTATGGCATTAAACCCAACAACAAAAAAAGAGCTGTAAAAATCATAGTTAATTTTGTAAGACCAGCATGACACCAAGGTTCAATGGCTAAATTTGTCTTAAAGACTGTATAGAAAAATTAGAAATATGAAAATAATAATAGTAATTACTGTACATACTTCACTAACAATGAAACTACATGTACTTAATGTATTTAATAAGTATATTAAGTAACTGGCTATGAATAGGGATACAAGGCTTTTAAGTTCCCATGAAGTTTCATATTTCAAACAAGTATTTATATACATACATGTACATATATGCATTTTATTTACAGTAAGTTATTTTTGTAGTAAGCTTAAAAATATAAAGAAAGGAAAAAAATACAATGAAATTGTAATGGTTATAGGAGTGGTAGCCACAGTGTCGTGAAATAAAAATAAAACGGAAGTACAATGTACAATAAGTTATATTAATAATTACAATGTAGAAAGGAATCAATAATCTTAACAAAAAATATCAAAGAAATATTTTATACTATACATTGTATTATATGGTATTATGTTTTGATCGCCATGTGAAATATAACTCTTCTTCATTCAATTTATATGTACAAAATTCATCAATTCATTACAAATGACAATGATGAAATAAAGATATATTGTATAGTCAAGCTAAAACATTTTCAAATATAATTCAAATATAATCATTCTTTTGTAATAACATCTACTATGACAAAAAACCTAATACAATACATTCTGACTACTCTCCTATAGTGATTTTCAATGTATACATGTCATCTATTGCTCTGATTGATTGCTTAATTCAAAATCAATTAAAATTGATCACACAGTCAGTAATAAAGCTTTGATTGAACTAACATATTAAATTAATTTTGTATGCATTGTATACTTGTAATACAACATGAATGGTATTCATGTGAAAATAAATTGTAGATCTAAGACCATTTTATGTTTAAAAAATCTTATGTTAACAAAAGAGTTTGCTTTAATACATTAAGTTCAAGGATGCTGAGTCATTAAAAAAATCTTATTGTGGTCCGACTTTTACAATCATATGTAACTTGAGCATATTTTATAACTTCCTTTTGTTATTTCACAGCGTCTCAACGCCGTGATATTGTGATGGGTAGTTTTTGGTAGCAATGGGCAAAGTCACGTGACAAAGTCCTTTCAATTTCTACTGCCGACATTTTATTGGTTTTTTAATGCAATCATTGTACAGCCCATTTCCGTAAAAAGTTACATAGAAAATTTAAGAAAAGGCATTTTTTTCAAAACCATGTAAACAATATTTTTATCAACACAAAAAATATCTGCGTTTTATATTAACACATTTCCGCAAATCCTTTTGACACACTTGAAAAGCTCGCCACCTTTTTATTTATTCGAATGGATTATGTTTTCTTGTGTCCGAGTAAATCTTTTCACGTGTAAAATGTCTTTTGAACCATTTTTAAGTTTCTATATTTGCGGGCATGTTATTTTTTTCTTTCCTATAAAATTATGATTTCTATCCGAAATAGCTTGCCTTTTGTATTTAGGCTCATTTTTGTGGAAATGAGATAAGTGTGAAACCCTTTTGAGTATCGTGAACAAAAGTCTTCCGTAACAAGTAAAGGTTATTGCCTTGATAACGATCACCTCCAATAGGTTCTTACTTCCTTAATTAACAACGAACAAAAATGTATATTTTTTTGTTACAAGCCTTTGAGGACCAAAGATTTGCAGGTGTTTAACGTTCCAAGTCCCAAGGCTGCATGGCCAAACCGCTTCATCGGCTTAGCGCAAATACTCGTGCTACATTGACCTATTGGAGCTTTCAACCAGGGGAAAGTAATTTTCGTCTAATTCAACATTTTTAACGATGAAAATTTCATTTTAAGGGATACTGAAATCAAGCTGGTGGACAGTAAGTAGCGGACATTAGTGCAGCAGACGTTAAGGCAGGCTACACATCACTAAATTTTCAAGTGGACATTATGTTACACGTAAAAATAAAAATGTACATAGATATTGCTGATATAACATTAATTACTTTGAAGGGTTATAAATGATTCATAACTTTTTTTCCTTGAAAGGATTCATGTTTAAAGATTTCATTAAGTATGACTTTAAATCTGTAAAAAACATAGAACTGTTAATAAGCTAAAAAATGCAGTTAGGTTCATAATGTTTATAATGTTTATGTTAACGGGGATAGTTTTTTCCTACTGCAATCATTAAATTGAACATAATTTTATCAACATGCTTTAGTAAAATACACAAGGACAGACTCAATTTTCCTTATTATAGTACATACATGTATAAACAGGAAAACGTTTTATAACAAGTTACATTATAATATTGAAAACCCTTAACAGTTAACATGACAATTCAACACAATGCTATTTTGAGTTACCTTAAGATTATACTTAAGCGTTTTTTGTTTGTCGTGACAATCACATTGCTGCATTTCGCAGCAATTTTTTAATTGTGTTCTAAATTAGCAGGGTTATAACGCATTACTTAGGTATTGAATTGACACTGAGGATTAAGCAGAAGTAAAGGTCAAGAGGTAGAATGTTAGGGGTCCACAGGTGTAGGGTTCAAATCTCATCAGGAGTATTGCTAATTTTCTTGAGCGTGAAAATTCTATAAAAAAATTACCTATGATAGCTTGGAAAGCGTTCACTCCTCATAGATGTAAATGGGTTACACTGCAAGGGTCACCCAATTGAAGCAAATTTCTATGACCAAATGTTATCAAACAAGATTGTATTGCTGACTGAACATCTCTATTATGGTAGCAGATTTTATATTAAGTATTTTCAGGTATAAAGATGGTAATTGATTCACATGACAATTCAGCTTCTATGCACCTTATAAAATTTTCACAAAAATTCTTAACTAAGATATGATACTCAAAAGGTATACAGTATTCTACAGAATTCAATAATATTTGGAATTGATTAACCAAATAATGACCATATTATTAATGTTTCTTGCTTTAGACTAACAATGATTTTTATTGTAAGATTTTTGTGGAAAGGTGCCCCTAGTCAGTATGATTGTTATCCATACAAATACATCATTATTACATAAAAGGTAAGAAACAACCACAGTCAATCCTAGTACTTAACGAGACACTGTGAAGTCATCATAATACAGTTTAGTAATGGATTAGCAATGGTTTTACATAACAAGTAAATGCCGAGCAAGCATGACTTTTCCCGTGAAATAAGCTTAAACATGCATGTTAATTAACATAAAGTAAGAAGTATTCCAGTTTTGTTAAAGAAATATAAAAAGAGTCTTTTGATATAATCAGATTCTTATATTAAAGGTAATATAGACCTAGCCCATTTGATTATAATTGACAAAATACTTTCATTAAATTGCTTACTTATATATCTGAATAGAAAACATAAAAAATTGAAAACTTTGAATGATTGTATCTCCGGAAAAAATACTCAATTTCCATTTTATTTAATTATAATGTTAAAAGTGTGACAGCGCAATTTATCAAACCAGTAAATCATTTCTAATTAAATAGCATTCAATTATTAGGCACACACCCATAAAAATTAATTTCATTTTTTATCACTTTTTTCAATACCTGTAAGTTTATAGGTAAAACTGTTCTTTGAATGATTTGTATAAACTTTGAAATCAGTACTTAATGACCTTGATTACAAAATGCATGAAATTTAAAGAAAATGAAATTACGAAAAAAAGTTCATTGTAATCAATAATCAATTCATGTTCAAACATAATTCAAAATAAACTTGTCAAAATACATTTCAAAATGAACAAAAAATATTTTTTCAATTGCGAAGTCAAATTACGAATGTATTGTACAGGCAAGTAAAAGTTTATGACAAAATTGGTTAAAGGAATGCACAATATTAAATAAGTTTTTGTATTATAACCTACATGTATCAGCAAGAATTTCAAAATGAGATTTAATAATTGAATCAAAACTTTACCATCATACTACTGTACATTTCCAAGGTATTGGGGGCAGGCAGCAGGTGGCAGGAGTGTCTTTTTCCTGATCTTCATGCAGTTTTGTTAATTAAATGTATGGTGTCCAGGCTGCTAGCCCCTAGATCATCAATGCTTCAACCATACAAGGATGTCTTAGGTCTCCCATGTTTCAAGGAGATTTTGCCATTTTAAATATATCTTTATTGTTATTAACTGCATCCATCAAAAACTTCAATGTTATGCAATTTTGTACTGATTATTAACCCTTCAAAAAACCTGTCAAATAAATCTTTCCAGAACAGTTAAATAAATTTTTTTAACAAGTGTAATTTTAAAATTGAAATGAATTATGAATGATTTATTTCATAAAATTCTTGATTCAAGCATATTTCAATTTAAATTAAATTATAACAAACATTTTAAGAAGTAAAAAATGTAGAAAAATAATAAACATTCAAAATATTTCATTTCGATCACAATTGATTTCTTCACATGCAGACCAAAATGAAACTGTAAGAGTTACTTTCCCTACAGACAAGAACAGCCTCCATAGTACTTAGTGTGACTGAGATCATTGACTTCTATAATCACGTTATTACCTCATATTTCTGCCTTAAACTTGAAATTAAAAGATGGGGGTTTGAGTCCAACTACCTTCCATTAACTAAGTTATTCAAATAAAAAAAGTAGGTAGGCCAAACTGTTAATGAAGGATAGGAGTCTAGTATTGGCATTTGGCATGAAAGATGATAATGTTAAGGATTTGCCTCATATCACCCTCAATGTTGAAAATGGGCTAAAATTTAAAAAAATCCACCATGAAAAAAGATTTAGATTTTTGATTTTCTGGCAGTAAATTAAACAGGATACTGAAAGCTACATAATACATAAAATAATTGAAATATTTTTTTTTAGTACCATCAGTATCTAATACATTTTAATGTATCCAATGATAATATACAGACATATAAACATCTTAACTTTTATGAGAGTAAAAATTGGGTATCATATTAAATATTTAAAAGCTTTTATAATCATAAATGTTAAAATAGATGCACTGAAGTTTTTGAAAATGTAACAAATTATCTAAAATCATATAAAACTTATCAGTATCCTAGAAGGTTTTTTATTATATTGAATGGCAACTGGCCAGAAGAAGAAGAAGACAAACTTTTCTCAACTAGAACTGAATATCTTGAGGAAATGAAATCAAGGCACTTTATCAAAGGGTACATAGTATAGATAGGACATTGGCCTACATGTCTGCTTCTAATAAAGTAATAATTTTAATGTTTCATTATTCTATCATTTTACATCATCACCAACATCATCACCATCATTATAATCACCATTACTACATGTATTACTTTTACTATAATCATCATCATCATCATAATTGTCTCAATTGAAATCATCATCATCATCATTGAAACCATCATTACTATCATCATTGTCATCAGCATAATCATTGTCAAAATTGGTTCCCCAATCATCATTGTAATCACCATCATCATTTTAACTAGAATCATAGTGATCAACATCATCATCATTATCATCATGATTGTTAACATTATCATCACTGTCATCATTAACATCATCATTGTAATGGTCAGTAATACCACGCCCCCATGCTATCTAGCTAACCAATGGAATATCTTGATGCATGCATGTTGTAGTATAGTATGAATGTTCTGAGTATTATGGTCATCTTACTGTTAGAGTTCTAGAATAAAGGATATACTATTAAACATCCCTTTTGGGTCTGTTATTATATACAATCCCTATTCAGGGTCGGATAAGTTATAAGAACATTACATTGGCGACGAGGATAAACTTAATCAGTGATTTATCAGTTTGACAATTTCCAAGGGGAATCTGACAATTATTCAAGAAGTTAAACATTTATCTGGATTCAATTTAATTGTAAAGTATGGCTAGTTTAACACCGTTTCCAAAATTTGATGTGTACTCAGAAGAAAACTCACTGGGAGTCAGGTGGAACAAATATGTGTCAAAATTAGAGAATTTATTTGTTGGACTTAACATTGATGCTAGAAAAAGGAAAAAGGCATTATTATTGCATTATGCAGGAGATGAAGTTTTTGATATTTATCAAACTTTGAACCTGGAGGATAATGACTCAAATTATGATGAAGTCAAGGATGCTTTAACAAGGTACTTCAATCCAAGGAAAAATAAAGAATTTGAAAGGTACGAGTTTAGAAACTTAAATCAACAACCAAATGAATCAATTGATCAGTTTGCAACACGACTTCGCCAGAAAGCAAATAATTGTGAATTTTTAGACAAAGAAGGAGAGATCAAAAGCCAAATTATTCAAGGCTGTACATCCAAAACACTCAGAATGAAATGTCTCCAGGAAGACAAGCAACTTAATGATTTGTTAACTTTAGCTCGAACGATGGAGATCTCTGAAAAGCAAGCCAGTATTATGGAAAATCATGACTCGCCCAAAGTTGATAGGATAAAACCAAAATCAAGAAATCAGAAATCTAGGTCACATAAGCCTGTACATATGTCCGCAACCAACAGATCATGCAGAAATTGTGGAAAGAACTACCCACATCAAGACAAATGTCCAGCTTTAGGAGCAACATGCAACTACTGCCATAAGAAGAATCACTTTATTGCAGTTTGTCAGAAAAGAAACCGTGCAAACAAATACCAGGGTCAACGGGTAAATGAAATAGAGGAAAGTGACAGTGAATATAGTGAAAATGGTCAATATTCAGAAAATGCAATTACCTTTGGAATGTCGGAAATAATAAAATCTGTGGGAGATAAAGTGCCAAAAGTAACAGTATCTATTAATGGCGTATATTCAAAAGTTCTTGTGGACACTGGAAGTTCAATTAACATAATCAGTGAATCTTTAATTAAGAAAATGATTCCAGAACCTAAAGCAAACAAGTCACCAATCAAGGCATATGCGTTTGGACAGAAGAAACCCTTAACCATGAAATGTAAGTACACCTTACCTGTAGAATCGAAATCAAAAATTATCATTGCTGATTTTCATGTCGTTGCCGGAGCATCGGAAACATTATTAAGCTATAAAACTGCAGTGGATCTAGGCATCGTTCCTGTAATCAACTCTGTGCAACCTGACAAATACAAGGAATTGTCTGAGAAGTACAAATCAGTATTCACGGGTCTCGGTAAACTCAAAGACTGTCAAGTAAAATTCCACATTGACGAATCCGTTATACCTACAGCGCAACAGCCAAGAAGAATACCTTTTCATCTAAGAGATCAGGTCAATCAGGAATTAAAGCGACTCGAGCAACTCGATGTAATAGAAAAAGTCGAAGGTCCGACACCATGGGTCTCAAACATGGTCATAGCTCCGAAACCCAAAACAGAGAATGAAATCAGGATATGTGTTGATATGAGAAAAGCCAATCAAGCGCTCAAGCCAGAACATTATGTAACACCAACTATTGATGATATCATACATGAGTTAAATGGATCAACTGTATTTTCGAAAGTAGATTTGTATAAAGGCTACCATCAATTAGAACTGCACGAAAAATCGAGGAATATCACGGCCTTTAACGGTCCAGACTCTCTGTGGAGGTATAAACGTTTAAACATGGGTGTCAGTGTAGCCCCATCCATTTTCCAAAGGGAAATAAGACAAATCGTACAAGGACTTAAAATGACATTAAATGTAAGTGATGATATCATAGTGCACGGCAAATCTCGTGAAGAGCATGACGAAAATCTCGAAAATCTACTGAAAACACTTCAGGAAAAACATCTTACAGTGAATGAAGCTAAATGTGAGTTTGGAAAAAGTAAGCTCACGTTTTACGGCTATGTGTTTTCAGCTGCAGGAATTTCACCGTGCCCCGATAAAATTAAGGCTATCAACAATATGGAAAAAACCCAAAATCAGTCAGAAATAAAAAGTTTTTTAGGACTAACTAACTATGTGTCACGCTTCATTGATGATTACTCTACAATAACTGAACCTCTCAGACGTCTGCTTAAGAAAAATACTCAATTTCAATGGTCAAATGAACAAGAAATCTCATTTAATCAGCTCAAAAACTCATTAGTCAGTGACCAAGTAATGACATTTTTTGACCCAACAAAACACTCAGAATTATGGGTTGATGCAAGTCCTGTGGGAGTATCTGGCATTTTAATTCAGAATAACAAAGTCCGTTACCAAAACAACCATGGGATGAAATTTCTATTGACTTCTGTGGTCCATTTCCGACTGGAGAATATTTTATGGTTCTCATATGTGACTATAGTAGATACCCTGTCGTTGAAAAGCTTAACTCGTTATCTGCACAAACTGTTATACCACACATTGAACGATTGTTTTCACTGTTCTCAATTCCAAGTATCGTTAGAACAGACAACGGTACACCTTTCAATAGCCACTTATTTACTGATTTTGCAAAAAGTTATGGATTTACGCACCGGAAAATTACACCGCTTCACCCAATGGCAAATGGTATAGCCGAAGCTTTTATGAAACCGCTAGTTAAAGCAATGAAAACTACATCAGCTTCTGGGGAAAACTTCAAATCAAATTTATCTGGATTTCTAATGAATTATAGAAGTACACCACACCCTAGCACTGGCGTGTCACCTTTTGAACTGATGTTTAACAGAAAAATGAAGACAAAAACATTGTACCAAAGAATGACAAAACCATCAGAAGAAAGGATCAAGAAGCAAAGGAGAAAAACAAATTGTATGCTGATAATCGAAGAAAATCAAGACCTTGTTCGTTGAAATCAGGTGACAAAGTATTAGTGAAACAAAAGGTGCACAATAAGCTAGATACACCTTTTAGTCAGACACCCGGGACAGTTATAAATCGGAACGGTTCTATGATAACAGTTAAATATCAAGATAGAAATATTACCAGAGATGCTTCTCATTTCAAATTAGTGCCTAACCAAACAAACAACTCGCAAGATAAACAAACTCAACAAAATGCTAATAAAGAGCAAATGAAACGACGAAGCAAAAGACAACATCGTGTGCCAGCCCGTTACATGGATTAACCACATAACTAAGTGTGTGAGTGCCCACGTTAAAAGACTATTCAACAGAGCTCCGAGATTATTATCTGTGAAATTTGCAGGTCACAATAAAACCTGTATAAAGTTAGAATAAATTGTTTCTTGTATTAAAAGTGTTTCAAGCACAGGTCATAATAACACCTGTTCTGTACTAAATAAATAGTGTCAGTTTCATGCTGGATTAAATTAATGGTTTACAGTGTTCTCAAAATTGTTTCTATCAATTTAATGTCTTCAAACCAGACGAATTTTCAGACATTTGTGGATTGTAAATCTTTACTGCCACACACGCGAATGACTTAATCTTCTTGCCAAGAAAACTTTCGGACATGAATAGAGATACTAATTGACCATTTGATAAACATTAAATCAAAATTTCATGCTGATTTTGCGGTCAAACTTTCAGACTAATGAACTTAAATGTGTTATCATCAACTGTAGAAAATTGAGATTTCAGAGAACTGTGGACAGTTTAAAGTAATTATGTGAACTGTTTGTAATATAAACCAGATGTTTTTTTTTCCAAATTGTGGGAAGGAAAACTGGACTATAAACTAGACTTATAATGATTGTAAATAAAACCGGACTATATAGACGATTGTGATAGATGATAATACATTAATACATATGAACCTTGTCAATATGAACATGAATAAATTTTGTCATACATATTTTATATTATTATAATGAAATTGAGTTAATATTGCTTAAATGCACGACTGTTATTTCAGTCTTATTTCACTTCATGTTTATGCTTATGTTATTGATTCATTCATATTTGGAAACATGGTTCCAATCCAAACATAGGAGGGATGTAATGGTCAGTAATACCACGCCCCCATGCTATCTAGCTAACCAATGGAATATCTTGATGCATGCATGTTGTAGTATAGTATGAATGTTCTGAGTATTATGGTCATCTTACTGTTAGAGTTCTAGAATAAAGGATATACTATTAAACATCCCTTTTGGGTCTGTTATTATATACAATCCCTATTCAGGGTCGGATAAGTTATAAGAACATTACAATCATCATTATCAAAACTAGTTAAATAGCATGTTTCTCACACAAAGTATGACACTATGATATAAAGCATTAATGACATCAACAGAAAAATCAAAATGCATGCTTAGATCATTATATTATTCTGATTCCAATCCTGCAGGATTCAAATCATATCAAAGTACTTAATAACTCTGCAATCATTATATTACATCTGTTTGGCAGTAAATCTGATAACACCACAGCTTTAC
The DNA here is from genome assembly GCA_025267735.1 of Mactra quadrangularis. Classification (NCBI taxonomy): domain Eukaryota; kingdom Metazoa; phylum Mollusca; class Bivalvia; order Venerida; family Mactridae; genus Mactra; species Mactra quadrangularis. Next base: position 17,984,338 of record CM046303.1, on the reverse strand, counting down.
TTATCTTAAATTACGTTAACAGCTTGCAATTGAAGTTCACCAGTCAATTATAAATAAATAAAAAGTTGAAAATATAAAAAGCAAAAATTTTGATAACATATTTCCTTCATTTTTTGATTACACGCTGACATAGATGTAAGACACACACTAAAATGTGAAGATTGCAAGATGAATCATATAGTTTATGTAATATGAATGATTGTGAACATGTACCTGCTTATATTAGTTTGAAAAATTGTGAGATCTATTACCAGTATATATACTTAGTCTAATTGTGAAACTAACAATTCAATCCTACTTTTAAACATGTTCAATTATGCAATTTGAAAAAACTGTGCTAGTATATATGCCACGTCTCTACATAAAAATTAGTACAGGTATGTTAGTAAACTAATCAAAGAACTGCGTTGGTTATGATATGCAGAGAAATGATTATAATTGAAAGGCTTTAAATCACAATTATCAATTTGCAAACTAGAGGTAACTATTCAAAATGTTACATAATTAGAATGTTATCCAACAATGAATTCAGCATACAAGAGCATCAATGTGCGGTGGAATACAAAGTCATCTTAAATCATTATTACATGTACTTCTTATTACTAAATATTATTATCATTATTACTTATTCTTACTTTTTTGTTGTAAGTATGTTTAGTCAATTGTCAAATGTTTTACCTTGCTTGATGTATATATCTATAATGTAAATACATGCACTGTTGTTTAAAGACTCACAGGGAAGAATGGGCTTTGCCCGTGTTGCCTCTATAAATAAAGTCTTTATTATTAATATTTTCATCAAACATTAATACAACCCAGTTGGTATAGTCTAAAGTGATATACAAATGACTTACAGTGATTTCAAACAGATAGTACAACAATAATAATGTGTAATAAGTACATTTTTGATAGATTTAACATATAGCTAAAAGGAACAAAAAGTTCTATAGCAAATTGACATTTCTTCAATTCTTTCTTCTATAGTGTAGCAATAGACTCCTCACTTTCTTTGATATTTTTATACTTTTAAATTCTCTGTCCCCTTTGGACTGATCAGTGTCAAATTTGGAAGAGTATGTTAGTACAAGTATTGGTAAGACTTTAGGTAAGGAAAAGGGGTTAGGTGATGGTCATCATGATAGTTTGAGACAAAAAATGTCAAAATAATTTATTTTTTTAGTAAATTGTTAATTCAATCAGTATCAGTATACCTTCTACAAATTGTTGATGCCTCAGAATAAGTAACTTTATCTGTATATACTTTAATACAATCTCTGCCAAGTTTAGTCCAATCTGAAAATGAAGCAAAATGTATTGATATAAATATTAAGACCATACAATTATATTTTACAGCCAGTTTAACATATCCTTGCCATCAAATCATGAACTATGAAAATGGTAATGATATATGATCATTTAAGTTAAAGGGCAGTATAAAGTCTTCATCCATATACATGTTGATTTTACAATTTTGTTCATTGATCACTGAAATCACCATCAGGCAGGCGATCCCTCACAGAACCCATTTACACCTAAGTTGAGTGGAACAACAGTTACTAAAGATTATTTTTTGCTCAAGGAAAATGGCAGTGCCACTAGTGCCACTACGGCCTATTGCTGTATCAAGCAGGGCAGTTGTTAGTCTCTGGTTTTAGCACATGCTTAGTACTGGTTAAAGGCCAACATCCAAAGCAAAACCGTTCCAAGGACATTGAGTAGAAAGGCTGACTGACGTGACAGTGGGCTTCAATATGATTTAAAAATGTTCAAATTTCAATGGTTAAACTGTACCAAAAGACATTTAAACTTCTATCTTTTTTTTTCATCACACAAAGTGTAAGTCTATAAAAAGTGAACTATACAAGTTCATAGTACTAATATACCTTGAGGACATTTCATCCATGGAATATCTTCTAGATAATAATGTAGCTCAAATTCATATGCTGGAAATGCCTGAAATAATTAGTAAAAGATTTTCAATTCAAAGAAAACATAATACTTCTAAGAAATAATTACTGAATAGCAAAATAAAAGCCAGTGAAACAATATTATAACAATAATTATGGTTATTAGTTTATTTAACAAAACATTATGATGTATTAAATAATCTAGTTTGACTGGTACATTGTACTGTTATTTTTTCAACAGTCAGTGTCGCATACATTAACCCCATTGATTTAAGTACTTATTATTTTATAGTTATATATACCTTATGCACATGTTTCATTGTACTTTCCTTTGTGAAATTGAAATAAAATGTATGTATTATTTAACATAATGTTATGTTAAATAATCTATTTTGGCTGGTACTGTTATTTTTTCAACAGTCATAGGCATATACTTTAACCCTGCTTATTTAAATACTCTGTATTCGATTGATAATCCCCACATATAATTACAGTTATCTATTTTTATTGACTGTAAATACAAAAGTACTGCAGTAAGTATTTAAATCAGTGGGATGATATCATTAAAATGAACACAAAACATGTTAGAATTTCCATAGAAGGATTTAGAAAGTTATTTTGCCAGTATAAGGAATACTGTGGTTACTGTGAACATACATGTGCATGTATATCCTTTTCTGTGCACTCTGAGTCTCTGTCATCATTGTAAAATAAATCATTTTTCAAGTGTGCATCTAAAAATATCATTGCAAGCCATATTTAGATAATATTTAGATGAAATGATAACAAACTTGCGTATATAGAAAAAAAGTTTACAAAAATAAATATGTCTCTATATAAAAACAGTCAGTGATTAACAAAGAAGTAATCAACAACAAAACAGAGGCGCCTTACAACATTGAAATTTGTAATTTTACAAATAAAGATAAATATGTATGTAAATACAGACAAGGAAAATTTGTCACAATTTATCAAGTACACTTCACTTAATTACAAGTCTTTTACGGCTGTAAGTTGATAGTTTTGTCTACCTTTTTTAAGTGAAGTTTTCCTGTTATAAGTAATCTATTCAATAATCAAGGATGTAATCTTATAGCATTAAATATATGTAAACATGACCTTAAGAAACCTGCAGTCATAGTGATTATATAAATGTATTTTATTCATTTTAATATGACCTAAGATTTGAACAGGAAGCTGCCCCTCCCCCTCCATTAATTAAGGTTAAACTTTATAATTGTGAGTGCATTATACAATTTCTTCATTCGTTTTCTTAAGATCTCTCCATGATTTTAAGCCATTACAAAATCAAGTAAAAATACAATTTAGCAGTGTGACTATTTTAGTAGAATATGAAAACTAAGTGCCTCCTGTTTGCATATCAAATTCCAATGATGCCATCCTCCCCCCCCCCAAGTGAAGAGTCAACAGCAATCATAACACTGAACAGAACAGAACTTAATAACTCTCAGACAGTGCAATACAATTTTTTAGTAAATTTGGGATGAAGTCTTGTTTGATATTTATAATGATAAAACCACTTTGTGTAGCTCCAGGAATTCATTAACATATTAAGAGAATTAAGTATTAATGAACCCCACCCAAATTTCAGGGCGGAGTGTAATAACATGCATGCTGCACACAATATAATTAGTTATGCAAATACAATGCATGTCTAACAACTTCTATAAATGAGTGAAGTGTTTTAGTAATGAAAGAGTTTGTCAATAAAGTTGGGTCCAAGTGTTCGGCAGATACATAACCAATAACAAAATAATGCCTCGACAATTTTCTAGAGGGTCTGTGGCATGGTTATCAAGGTCATATTCAATTTTACAATAAATGATTATTGGTCAATATTTACAACAATGTACCCCTAAGTGCCTCAGCTACATAAAAATCACTTAACTAATTCTCAATGCTGTTTCTATTGATCAATAAAATACCACCCAGGCAGTTTTCTGGGGAGAGTCGGACACGGGTAACCCACATAATCGATGATTATACTAAACAAAATTTGAAGCAAGGGCAGATCTAGGACTTTTTCCAGGGGGGTCCAATCTTTTTCTAGGGGGGTCCAAACTTTCGAACCATAAACCACATTATACACATTTTGCAAAAAAATGCAACATATAATGAAACAATTTACATCCAGCTTTCCGTCTCTTGGTTCATCAGCGCAGCCATATCAAAATGTACATTTAGCAGATCTACTCAGCAAAATCCAACTAAAATTATAAACCATCCTTCTGTGCTGTTAAAGACACAACTTATCATAAATTTTGACACATGTATTGCATGCTTTTTCGTGGCTAGATTTAACGGTAGAATTTCAGTGTTTCACGTAGAATGGATATAATAATTGAGGCCCTGCAATGAGTGCATGAACCGAGTTCAAATGTAGATATGGATCTTGAACAGCAAAAAACTTACATGTCCCTATTTGACTTCCTTTTTTGCTGTTTGAGTTTAAGTTAAAATCTCGATACAACTGAAATGATAAAAGTCTGCAGACGCAAACGGTGAGACATCGGATACCGACACCCGAGTGACAGTAATAAGCTCTCATTCTCTTTGAAAAGCCATATGTGACCCATATATGGACGATACAGAAGATTTGGTGCACTAAGACACTTAGTGACAATTCTTCTGTGATTTTTTTGTTGAAATCCAAATTGACAAACGTAGATAAAATTGTGAAAAGAAAAACAATTCCCTATGTATTACATATGTCTAATCGTTGAGCAGCTACGAAGAAAACTGCCGTCTGCTCAATCAAATGTTGTCTGCTTAACTAATCTTTTATCCATTGTTTTAAAAAATGGTGGAAATATTGTCTGAATGACAAACAGTTTGGAACAAGGCGCCGCAAAAACAATATACTGACTCAATTTTGTCAGAAATATTCATAATTGCAGTACTAATTACATGACCAATAACTATGTATGGGCCTCAATTTATTTCACTTGCTAGCAAACACGAAAGTCATGAAACATGTAATACTTGAAATTTTTACCTCTATTATGATGTAACAACTATACTAGAATTTTCTTTTGATGTCCAAGATTTATAAGTTGTGTCTTTAAAGACAAACTTTTCAGCTCACGCTCATGAATTCAAGCTTTTCACTAATATAGATCAATTCGACAATAATAAAAGACTTCAACGAAAAAGCATATCTATGTCTGCACAAGGACCCAGTCTATGGTCTGCAGCAGACGAACATACATTAATGCTCGTGAATCACGGGCACGCGCGTTTTTCACCGGCGCATGCGCCAACAGCTTCTTTATTCTTATCCAAGATAAACAAGATTGAAAAGAAAATTAGAATATTTCTTACACTAGAGTAGAATCTTGAACATCGCAAGAGAATGATGAAAATAAAATAATTATATACAAAACATGACATAGCTTTATTCTTCGCCATTAATTTTTGCAAGAGTTACTCCCCCTGATGTCACATTTCGAGAAGCAAAGGGGTCTCCATATAAATAGCAGTATCTTTCGACAAACAACTAAATCAACCACCGTCGGACTTATTTAAAACGAGTTATATTTATTGGATGATCACATGTAGGGGCCTATACTGTTTCTCATCAAGTTCTGGCTTCTAGAACTTGGTTAGCCGCTTTTTAACATTTTGATTTTCATCAGATGCGGCATTGAACAGTATACACACGGGATCGCTGAAGACCTTAAGCTATCTCTCATCTTGTCCTACGTTGACTTGCTGTCACTAATAGATTTTTGTGGGTGAATAATGCCAGACAGACAACAGGGGTATTGAATTCTTTATTTTATAACTGTATACATATATTTAGTGCAGAGCACTGCTGTACATTGTAGTAATTCATGAACACGTAATTGGGTGCAAAGGTCACCAGGGTTAGAAGTCTTTGTGAAGAAAGTCTGTCACGCGCATGATACAAGAGAAAATCATAAATATGTAGAATGTAAACAACCTAACACAGCCAAAATAACAAATTGCTTCGTCATTAAAACTTAACATTGCTGAATTTTAAACTGGGTGAAAAAAAGACAGATACCCTGACTTATATATTGATAAACTAGGCTTAGGTAAATGCAACGTGTTGAGTGCATTAAGATAACCCTATGATGTCTGTTGGGAATTAAAAACCGGATGTGTTACTGACAGCAAATATTCTCCTGCAGTTTTAAATAGGAGTTTGTTGACATGAATGAAGACTGGATAAAATGTAGTTTGTTTTGCTTTTAGATTTACGGATATGTCTCTGCTAATGATGATTTATAGTTTAAAACGTCATAATAGGATGAATACGCATAATATGACATTCGGACAACCTCAGTTATATATTTATATTTACCAAAATTCACGCAGGAGGTAATAAGAAGATCACGTCGTAAAGATATGCACTTTAAAAACACACACACAATAAGAGCAGTCCCAAAATTCGGTCTACTTGAACTGGCAACTGCCTATACTGACTCCACGACGACAAGTTACTCACACTGTGTTTAAAGCACAGTCAGGGGGAACTTTTACAGAATTATTTTGCAAACAGGGAAATACCTACAAAGTTTTTCAGATTTAAATGAGACAAAGAAGAAAAACTTACAATCAGTAAACTTATAATTGTTGTTTAACTGCATATATCATAGAACGGAGTCACACTCAATGTCAGCAATAAACCGGTTCGTAACGTCCTGTGTATACATGTATATCGATCATTTACTAAATTCCTGCAACGCTAAGAACATGTATTAAATGTGCATATAACTAAATTTAAACATGAATTGTGCTATTTGAATTAATTTTTATCTGTATCCTGTTCCAATTGCCATTCATCTGGTCAGTACCTCGTTATCATGTACTGTACATGTATTATATTGTGCACAAATCAAACATGGGCTGTGGGTTAGGACTTACATGAAAATTCATGTGAGAACAAAAAACATTGAACGTTGAATACAACTCTCGATTCTAGTAAAACAATGTTCTATGATCTCCTGTGAAAAGAAATGGACTTATGTCTTTGAACCATATTACATTAGTGCACAGAGATTATATAGATGATTACATCCTATTATAGGATCCATTGAATATGATGCATAACCTCGTATAGCGAACCATTTATTATAAATTATAACTTATCTCAATGTGCAACAACACGTAGTATAATTATAATTGTTTTACTCCGTACAAAATTAATATTGATATTTAAAATGTTTATGAAATATTGTTTAAATATGACCCGCCCAAGATATTATCTCTATGTCAAACATGCCTTCGTCATCTATCTATACGTACTTTCATCAAGGTTTAACGTTAACATTTTGAAACATATCAATATTTCAGAGTAAACTTGTCTACATCCCTCTGTATTTACATGTAGTTAGACTAGTTTTGCGCTAATGCATCGATATTTATATACATAGACTTGGGCTGTACTGAAAACAATCAAGTTTTGCTAGTTTAAAACAGAGTAAAACCGACAATTAAATTCAAAGAGAAGAAGAAACTTTAAACCGTTCAGTCAATATAAAAGTTTTCTGCTTGCTGTAAACCAATTAACGATAATTGCAACTATTACTTACGTTACAATCTTGAGGGAATGGGTGTGGTGATGTATTTGAGGTGATATACAGCTCACAATATAGACAAGAAATTCATTCTGATGTGTTTTTATCCAACTGATTATATCGACAGTGAAAGAATTCAGAAGAAAACAAAAACAGATCTCCCAGAGGCGCCAATATCATACAATGAGAATAATCCGCGTTCTGATTTTTTAACCAGCAAAAAACATCTCTGCGATCATGTTTATTATGTTAGAGTAAGGAATCATTCTTTCAGATATTGACTAGGTTATCATTGCTTGGAACAATCATAACAACTGTTTTACAATATACCTGTCATAGACGTCTTAATTATCCTTGGTTGGTCTCTGATAAATATAGAATCCTAAGATATGAATGGCACTTAAATACTCGTACATCAATAAATGACTGATAATTATAGAATATCAACTACTGAAAACTGATGTGCATATCATATAGTATATACCCAATAATTTATCGTAAAATAATTATTTCGTAGGTCACTTATAGGCAAAATTCATCATAGCAATACATGAAATAATGTTACATAATACAATAACCTATTTTTTTATTGCTTAATTGTTTAATTTACAGAGTTATCTACATGTAATCAATTCTGAAGTCGAGTGATGCAAGTGTACAGATATTTGCATGTGCAAACTTTAGAACCGTTGAACGCGGTATCCATTTTAAAAGCCATGAGTAGAAATGTTCAGAAATGTCCCACAAGGAAATTTACTAAGCATCATTCATTCTATAGCTTTGCCTTAGGAAATATAAATGCATATATGCGGTAGTTTAACATAAAGAAATCATTCATTGTTTCATACGAAAATTACCAACAATATCATAATTATTTAGCTTTGCCTTCAGACATATACATAATGCATACAATGCACTTAGTAAACATATTTATTACAATCATGGGCACGTTAATCTTTACTATGTCTATTTGATTACAATACATATCAACCATTCGGTGCTTAAATTTACTTATCGTGAGACTGCATGAAAGTGAAATTGCATTTGTATTATGTACAAAATTGAACAATTAGACTAGTGTGCTTTTACCACGAGACCACCTCCATTTAGAGAGTCACTGAGTACAAATGCCCTCAAGAGGCCTTTATATGTAAGTCTGATAAGAATCAACTTCGACAAGTATGTTGTAATGAGGAAGAAATATTTAAGTGTACATGGTTTCACTATGACGTGTAAAACAACGCAGATAGTTTTCATTATTTTTCTACATAATATAGATTATATTCAAAACTTGATTGAATATCGTTTTGTACCCAATTTTTGATAAAGAAACCAAAAAAGCATGCTTCTTATATAATTACCAAGTTGAAGTTTTAAATATTCTTTTTTATATAATGTGCATACTTTTCTGACATATTCAGATATCTTTTACTATATGAATAAATACTTACTAGAGCAGATGTCACGACCAGTGCTACAAATGTAAGCAGGGCTGACATTGAGTTCAGGGACTTATGAGTTTCGAACATCACACCGATGCTGGCGGCATGTTAGACGAACACTCGAGGCAAGAAAGTTCAGGTGTTATCCATTATTGTAACAGAAGCAAACGTGATGTAAAAACGTAAATCCAAGTAGTAAAGTACTGTACATTAGTATAATATATCCAAGTTTGAATTTTGATATGTTTTCTATCTATAATACAAAGCATGAATAAATGAAAATCTGTTCTTACAAACTACATACTAGACGTACACACTATCACTGATAGACTTAATAATTCCTAGTAATTAATAAAACACAGATATTTTCACAACTTCACGACACACAAAACATAAATATAAATCCGCCACTTAAACGTACTTCTAAACAGAAAATGAAAGTTAAGCAGAGCGAAGAACGCGTGGAGGAAGGCGTTCATTCATTTTCACTCTGTTTACTACATTCAAGTCTAGCTATCATTCATTTTCACGATCAGCGAAGTTACAAATCCATGGTGTAAAAAAGATAAACCAAAATATTTCAAAAGCCAATCACCGCCGAGTAAATCGAGTGGTATTTAAATACTACGACTGGATGTGATTATGTAAAACGTAATATTAACATCACTGAGTATTTGAATGTCTTCTGAATCAGTATATAGCCTAGCAGTTGACTAGCCGTATTGTATATATATTATGAATAATATTACAATACAATGTTTATACGCATTCATGTTGTATAAACGTTGAAATTGTTATGCATAACTTTAATATAATACAATGTGAGTGTGAAAGACGAACTACATGTATTTTTCAATGAGGTATAACTTCCTACTAACTATCGAATTACACAACTTAAAATTTTACAATTTCAAGGCGAAACCACACGTTCTGTATGAGCAGTTCTAAAATAAAAATGCAGAGCATGAAAAACAGTTGTATTGAAAAATTGCCCAATGCGTGAGTTTTATTCAGTAGCAAAGAATAATTCCCGTGCATGCTGGGCAGAGTGAGGAATCTTAGTTGAGTCTGTCTATTCAAGTGATGTCTTAACTCTTTTGTTAACGTCAATGATCTTTGAAACTGTGATAAGTCTTAAACACAGTGTTTTACAACTTTATAATTTTAACTAGAAAATTGAGCCAGATATTTATTACTTTGTTGATCTTTTCTTAAGTGATCTGCAGATGAACAATACTAGAGATTCAATATCTCGTGTATATGGAGGCTTGAGTTTTATTGTTCACCGAGAGTCGTCCATCTCATACAAGTCCATTGTGTGTAACAGTGTGTTGACCCAGGCTAGCACTCATCCTGAAACCAAGAATCATAATAACATATTCGTATCTCCTTACCTGCTCGTCCTCTAAGCAGTCCGCTTTCTTAACCTGGTTATAGGTACTAGCTATGATGGACTTGTAAACACTAGTGTACCGTCATTCATTGGTGCACCCCAGCGTGTGTTTTACATATATTTTCCCCTTTATCACATGAAAATTAAATGCAAGTCATGCCATTATGTATTGCTAACAAGTGCAATGACTTCTTCGAATGGATTCAGCTCGATCTTCGGAAAAGATGTATGTATAATATTATAGTATCAAAAATTTGCGTCACTTGATTTTTGGCCTTTTCTAATCAAGTATGCTTGGTACATTGTACAATTTGTATTTCTGTGTTGAGATATAAGACCATTTCTTTCATTTTAGAACGAAATGCACTTGAACTGAATAAAAATGCAACTGAAATAATATATGTCAAGGTTCAAGAAAAAAACTTAAATTATGCACTACCAGGACTGTCTAGTAAACAAGCGTCATATAACAAAATGTGACGTGTATCATACCTGCCGTTTAGTAGATTTTTATATTTTGTCTAAGCTACTAAACTAATGAACTATTTTGGGCGTGCCGCACATGTTGTCTATCAAGCATTCTAAAACAAGATATCTAAATCTATTTTTCATAATCCGGAAACAAGTATTCTCATGTGTAATTTATTTTGATAAATAATATACTTGATCCATCAGCCATTGTAAGAAATGAAAAATCCATCGTGAATAAAACTTGAACAACGCCTAATTACCCCATACGATAAATTAGACGTGTCTGTTTTCACACTCATATTTAAAAGGTAGAATAACAGCGTGGTTTACTGCGCAAGGGAGACAATGCATTTTCTGTAACATTCGTTCGTGTTAGAGTTGTGTCCCTTATGTCTTGTTATACATGGAATATAGCCCATTGGAATTGGATGGTTTTTTCCCAGTTACTCATTGAAGTCCTAATCAACATTTCTGTAGACATTATGAAGCCTGCTCGCAACTTTCAATGTATGTATTGATGCAAACAATGTCAAGCATAAAAGATTAAATAGATTCTATGGTCTGAATTCTTATTGATAACATCAAACACAGGGACAATTAAATAATAAATATACACAAAATATATAGTTTTTAAACAAGTTTTACTTTTTTATTTAATTATTTAGTACATTTAAACAATTAACAGATAGATAGCCAACCAAATATAACAGCAATACTAATTATCTAAATAAATACAATTAAAAATGCATAAAAATGTCTTTTAAGTAAAAATGTTCAGACAAGTATATCACATAGAGCTGTGCTTAAAGTGGAACCTTCAAAAACAGAATTGTAAATAGATACAATTTCAAATTTTGGAATATGTGTTATTTTCCATTGCCATTTGCTTTTAACCTAAAGTCTGGGACAAGTGAAAATTGAACCAGGGCAAGTGAGAATTACTCATTTCAAATAGCCAGGTAAATTGATAATGTTGTCCTTTACTATATATAATTCTAACAATTTCCTGAAAATTATTTCAATAAACCACTTTTACAGGTAAATATTTGAATATAAATCAGAGTGTAGTTCGGAACTGTAAGTATAATATCATCTTGCTACTAAATAAAAAATAGCAGTGTTAATGACAAAATATGAACCATGAGTTATGTCCTGAGGAGTAACTTTAATATTTTTAAATCGAAACAAGATAAAACTACAACACAATACATATGTGTATTAACTTGGTGAAATTTGCAATCCAAAGGAAAGTTTTAAAATCAAGTTAGGACTTAGAACAATATCTAAAATCAGATTTAAAAACAAAAAAATCACAGTCATATGAAAAATGATATAAGACTTATAATAAGTAAACAAGGATTGAGTTAAAAATATGTTAAAAATAAATAAAACACACAAATATTACCACTTTAAAACACCAGAATGCCCTTAATTTTAACTAGCATAGAATCACAGTAAGCCTAACTCTAATTTTAAAAACATTTTAAGTCCAGGATTATCAATTGTTTCTAAGTCCTTTTTTACTCTTTCTAATCCAGCATCTTTAGAGAAATATTGTTTTAATTCTTCAGCATATTGTATCCATACACAATTAGCACATCCACTCATACAGCAATCTACAGGGGGTTCTGGAGGTGGTCCTTTTCCTGGTACAATATCAACATGAAGAGGTGGAGCAACTGAAGGTCTAATACTATCTAAGGAAGGTTTGATATAGGCATCTTCTAAATCTGAATCAGTTTCATCCAGTGACTTAGTCTTACCAGTTAAAACTGTTGCACTATTCATAGGTTCTGAACTATCAGTTCCATTGTTTGCAAGAAGCTCACTGTGTTTTCGTCCAGTGATATTGTCTTCAAAATTGCAAGCACTAGTATGAAGATCACTAGTTTTACATTTCAAATTATAATGGTTCAGATTGATATTCACATTATAAGTTGATAGTTTTTTAGAACAACAGGCACACAGATGGTTGTACAGCATTGTAAGAGATTTTGAGGTAGGATTATCCAGTTGGTTTGGCAACCCATAATATTTCTTTGGTATTAACACTTTTGTCAATTTACTAGTCCATGATTGTAATGCCATAATGAGCAGACCTGTAAAAGGATCAGAAAAAAAGAAATTACATGTATACATTATATGGAAAAGACAATGTTCTTTCCACTTTGAGGTATCACATGAGTTTTGGCAGATTAATTTCTGTATACATGTACTATCCAAACTGAACTGTCAAGGTTTAGTTTTTTAGTTACCTCCCTTTGGTCCATCTATAAATCAACTAAAAGGGAGATAACATACTCTCATTTTTCAAACTTAATTTGGATCTTCGAAATAATTCTGGTTCCAGTGCAAACCACTTGTCACATGATAGGACATATGACTAAAATATGGAAAAGAGAATTTTTGGCAAAATGAAGCAGACATAGGCGAAATGGAGACTTAATTGTTTATATATAGAGGCTCTACAACCAACTAACTTCTTCACTAAGATGCATATTTTTTCCATCAATAGGCTGTGCCTATAATTATATTAATAAAACTATACAAAAATACATGTACATGTATGTATGATATGAAAGCATCCACAGCAGACTCTTTCAAAATTATATTTACATTGTACAGTCTTCTTGGTCTTTGCATTTGAGCTTAATGAAGATCTAAAATGGTGCATTCTGGTGCCTTTTTTGGCATTGTTGTGGCTTTCATTGTACGAGGGGTGATCCAGAAATTCATGGACACCTTGCATGAAACAAAAAATAATAAAGCCAATCACACAAACTTCTAGTATCTTTTTAAGTGTGCATTTGTCAACATAGACGAAAAAAGGACATTTTTCATTAGCATGAAAGGGCCATTTCAAGATACTCCTTTTTCATTACAAATTGTCTGACAGATATGCAACTTGGCTAAATTATGATCTTAGTGATTGTCTTTCAGGAAATGCCAGTTGAACCCCAAACTCAGTTAACATGGCAATGCTGGGGTGGAGCAAAAACGGCAAAAAAATGCATTTCATTCAGTTATATGTTCTCAAAATGAAGTTTAAACTGCTATACTTTACAGATACTGAAAACATATTGTTTATCACCACTTTGGGTCATTTTTCAGCACTCAATGACCCTGATGTATTTTTTTTGGTGATGAGTGATGCTGTGCCCCTTCGAACCACAACAGCAAAAGGGGTACATGCCCAAGAACTCCCCTGGTACCACTTTGATGGGTGATGCCAAGAAACAATATCATTTTTTAGACTATTCTTTTAGTGAAATTCGTAAAATCTAGTTAAAACACTAGTTTCAAGACTTGTGGCAGTCTTTTTGAAGGGGCCCAGTCACATAAAAACATAAGATTGCCCAGTTAAGAGTTAAGACCAAAAAGTGGACTTATTTGCTGAGTATTCTGTTAAGTATTATTTTCATAAAACAAAGAACGTATAATCAGTATTGATAAAAAATGACACCTAATGTATTCATTTTTTCTGTAACCATATGGATAAGTGTCACATTGTTTGTTAAACAGTCATATAAAACTGAGGCCATCAAGGGTGTACAACTTGTTGATCGAAAATTACACTCAATCGGATTGATAATGGATCATAAATGCAAGATATAAGTCCAGCGGGTAAATGTATCTTTGGGCTGGGAATAGCCTGGGATGGGGTGCTGCAGTCTTGTTGCCCAGGGCTGAACCCGCGGCTGTAAACAAACTTTATGTACAAATATATCAGGGAATTAGATACTTATCTACGTCTCTGATATATATAGAGTAAGACAGTATTATTATAAATATATATTAGGCTTATCGTCACAATATTTTTTTTTCTTATTTATAAGATCGGTAAATAGCTATACATAGCTAATGTTACATTGTTATAATATGTACCGACTTAAAATAAATATTTGTATAAGTAATGTAAACAACTGAAATGTTGCTGTCCGAATACCCCTTCACTTTAAATTGATCAAAAGTGCAAATGCAAATGATCTTTTTGGGCGTGCGAGGATTATAAAAGATTTATGAATCTTTTTTAAAAAAAAGTAAATTTTTATTACCTATCAAGGTGATGAACAAAGTTTACATCACCTTCTCAAAGTGAAAGTTGTCCTTCCATGACGTCATCAGGTTATGGTAAAGTACAATATCCGGAATTTCCCGAGTCAGTCATTGTTGTCAGACGCTTGTTGCTGGAGTGGAAATTCCGGAAAAAAATTTTGTTTCTAAGGTACACGTTTCCTCAAGTTTTATTTGTGATTTCAAAGGTAAGTTGTTGATTTTTTCTCATTAAAATGATAACGTGATCGAATTTCTCACTGCAACTGTCCGATTAGAAGGCTTGATTTTTCGATGTCATTTTCGTCCCGAGGCTTTTCGTTCTGCACTCAAAATTACAACCTGTCAAATGTTAGCCTGCATACATGTGGCATAATTTTAATTAGTCCTAAATAAGACCGGTCATAATTTGTTTGTCATTTGAACGTTGATTCTATTATGCCAAGATTATGGTTTGTTTTATGAAAGGTCTTATATATGAATCATTTTTTTGTAGCCAAAGCATAGATAATTTATTATTACACATTGTAAAGGATAGACTAAATTTGATTTATATTCCTTTTCAGATTTAGTACAAATCAAGTCCATGGAATCCAGTGTTTTCAAAAATAAAGATCATAAATTGTTTTAATAGGAAATATATCTGATTTTGAAGCTGGTCAAAATGGCAAATGTAAAGGATATGAATGAACTTTTTGGAGTTCTAGTGCACAACTTGAAAGTACGACAAATTGAGATAAAACAGCTGAAAGAACAAAATTTCTTACTAGAACAGAGGCTAAAGGAGCATACAACCACGTTAGAGCGTAGTAGAGGGACTGACATTTCAGATCAGTGTGTTCCTACATATGTACCAAAAAAAACCTCACAAGAGGACAATAAATGTTCTTGTTGTAGAAAACAATCTAATCCTGATGTATTTAACTTCCCAGAGCCGAAGTCTGAGTCAGGGAGTGGTTGTGATAGATCTGACTATAGGGATACTGATTGTGTTAATAATAAGGAAGATATGGAAGCAGTTTGGAACTTGATTGATAACAGTAAAGCACCTGCTTTAGTTCCTGAAAAAGATTTTAAAAGTGCAATCCATGAATTAATCAGAACAAAGACATTACTTCATAATCTTCAAAATAGCCAGGTATTGTTAAATTTCTTTCAACTGTCAGTGGAGCATACCTTCAGTGGAGCATACTGTCAGTGGAGCATACTGTCAGTGGAGCATACATTTACCCCGTTGATTTAAATACTTGACATTTGTTTGGTAATCCATGTACATAGATACTGATAACTAGTTTTATCAATTGTGAGTTCAAAAGCACTGCTGCTAGTATTTAAATCAGTGGGGTTAATGTATTGGCTACTTACAGTTGAATAAAATTTAACTGGAAGTATGAGTTTATGTATATCATTATGTTCCAGTGTTGTAAGGCTCTTTACTTGATGTAAATATGGGACAATCAAAAATGATAAATGAAAAAATAAGTTTATACTTAAATGGTTATTTAGGAGTTGCATTAGAGAGATGTTTAAGGGAGCTATTTTAAGGAGGTGACTTTGAGTATAATTGTACAGTATTCGATGCACTCATTTTCTTTGGTTATTTTTTCACTTACTTTTGTCCAGTGTACTGAAAGCTGTTAAACACCATTTGCCTCAGATTTTCTTAAATGCTGCATATTTATGCTACATTTTGTTAAAGTATTTAGTTTGAAATTAATTACTTTTTTACAAGATTGAAAAAAAATTTTACATCTACATTTTTCTCCTGAGAGGTAAATTTGGTCTAAGCTTTTAATGCTATTTTATACTGTTACAGAGTGATGTGAATGTCATAAAAAAATTACGAGATAAACTTGAGAAATCCGAAGAAAGAAATGAATATCTAGAGGTATGATATTCTATGTTCCTATATAGAATTTATTTGTTAGAACAGTAGTCCAATGGTATGACCCGCACTTATAACTCGAGAGGTCCTTGGTTCGAACCCTACAATGGCACTGCTGATTTCCCCTAGCTGTAATTGCTTCAATCCACCCAGGTGAAAATGGGTATCCGCAAGGGTAGTGTAATTCCTTTGCGCCAATGTGATGGCTTCACTAAGTTGAGTAAAAGACTCCCAAGAGAGATTGATAGATAGATACCAATGCCCAATCACTAGTGGTAATACAGTATAAGTTCATTTACTCGAACACCACCGGGTCGAATTAATTGGCCGAGTCGAACACATTGTCTGGCACCGATCAATTTCCCTTCTACATCTTTATTAGTCAACCTCTGTTGGGTCGAACAGAACTGAGTCGAACTCTCGAACCAATATCTTGGTCCTGTGGTTTACAAATACACTTAAATCAATTGTCTCTCTCAAACAATAGATTTTCACACATCGGCCGTAAAATCTTGTCCGTAGTCATTGTTTGTGACGTGTGATAATAACAGGGCGTGACAATCGCTTAACAATAGATTTGTTAATTGATTTTAATCGCTTAACAATAGATTTGTTAATTGATGTTAATTTGCCCAACACATTGTGATTAGTAAACATAATATTGCATAAAAATTGCTTAACAATAGAATTGTTGGTTGACTGCAATTTGTAGACAGGCATATATAAAAAACGTCATGGTATGATTAAAAATAAAGGATAAAACGAGTAACTAAGGTCTCGCGAAAAAATTAATTAGCGCATATACAGCGTGTATGTTTGTTTTAATTAATAAAAACTGATAAAAAAGTTTGTGCAATTTCGGTAAAAAATAAGTCCAAATTAAGGATCAAAATGTTAGAACAAAATATACACACATATACAATGGCGGAAAAAAACTTACTGGAAGACCCGGTCACATCGAACCTTTCTCAATTACATGTAACCACATTAAAGAAATGATCAATTCATCTACAACTACTCACCTATATTGTAATCATGTTCATAAATGTAAAAAAAACGCACAACAAATATGTAGCTGGCAAATTAATTTGCAGTAATTACTAACTACGTATACATGACACATGAATGAACCATGTGTTCGGGTTATATACTAAACCAAGGGAGATAACAAATTTAAAAACAATGACAAAACAAGGGGAAGTAATAATGTTGTTCTTGGACAAAAGTCGGCCAGATCGAACACTTGGCTCTCTCGAATCATTTTTCATGTCCCCTCGAGTTCGAGCCAGCGAACTTTTACTGTAGCTGTAAAGTCAGTAAACATAGATAAGCATGACACATAGACTGACTATAAAATGCCATTACTCTCGACTATTAGGAGAATAGTGGGGCTATCCTACTCAGTTGTGCGTCGGCTGTGGCATCGTTGTAACACTTCTTGGTTTAGTTTTTTGATGCAACATTTTATCTTTGAAACTTCTGAAGGGATTCACTTGAAACTTTACACATGTCTACATAGTTGCCATTGGAGATCAAATACCAAGCTGCATAACTCTAGCATGAATTTTAATTGGATTATGGCCCTTTTATACTTAGAAATGTCTTGGTCAAGTTTTTTTATGCAACATTTTATCTTTGAAACTACTGAAGGGATTTACTTGAACTTCACTCAGACTGTTGCAAATCCTCATTAAAATTTGTCACGGACGATTACATTAGGCCGTGCATGCACAATTTAAGGGATAATTACTACTTCAATTAATATAGTTTGCATTGTGCGGTAACAAGCAGACGATATGCTGTTTGTATGTGCAATTGTAGCATATCAAATCTGGTTTATGTAAGGGAAAGTTCCCTTGCATCGCATCCGTTCATTATATAATCCCGTGTTAATATATTCTATCAAAGCCCGTGTCCGACAGCACTATTGGCGCTTTGATCTAATAATTAAACAATATGGGACTCAATGTTGTTCTGTTATTAAAGATAAAGTTATTTTGTTACATTTCAGAGACACGTTAAAAAAATGGAAACAGAAAAAATTCATCATCAACAACAAATGGCAAAGCTAAAACTAGGTCAAAATGAACTAAATACTACTGTAGAGCCTTCATCTCAAATGGTTAGTGACAGCTATACAAACATTTATACCCCAAAGTTCTGCTATAAAGAGCACCTTGATGTTTGTCATTTTTTACTACATATATTTTTAAGTTCCAAATGCTTTAATTTAGAAGAAAAAGATCCCATTGTTAAGACCATTGTGGTATTAAGACATCTATTTTGATGACCTTTGAAGCAAAACTTTACTGTACATTTGTAGGTGGTTTAGTTCTGGACCCTGGATTAAGGACACTGAAATTGAAACACCTACTATGTATATTACTGATACACCCTTTGCCCATATTAACCCTTTTCTTGTCCTTTTTATTGTTCATGAAGAATTTTGAGAACAAGGGATTTAACTACTTTACAAAAATGTAAAGAAAATGTTTTTTGAAATACGTATCAACACAGTAGCCATCATTTAAATTAACTGTGAAGAAAAGGATACATTTTATGTCTGACCTGTATGAGTCACTGATAAGGATCGGGAAGATCCCTCTATTAGTTAAAGGATAAAACTAGTTTTACTGCTGCTGGGTTGAGTGTTCATATCAATGGAAACTTCAAGAGCTGGGGTTTGGTTCATTGTCAGCAACCACAGTACTTACTTCCATTATACTCCATATGTACCGTAGGAAATTTGACTGGCAAAATTTTGTTTTCATAAATATGCACGAGGCAGGGGAGACCAATCTTCTTCCAATGAAATCCCATGTTACAATTTAATACTCTTCAATAACAATGACGTCATACTGGGACTTTCTGACTTAAAATAGAAACCAACAAACATTTTTATTTTTTCATTTTGAATAGTAAACCAAACTTTAGATAAAAAACATAATATTATTGGCTAGCTTTCCGCAGTGGTTTCCTTGCGGCACCAATGAAACTGCCTCATTAATTATTCATGATTAACAGATTTTCTAACCAAATGGCCCATGGTACATAACGCAGCATAGCGGAGTAATGTATAGTGGGACAACTGACAATGGGGTTTGGTTATGGTAATTATTTATCTTTTCAGGCTTCTTCTGCAATGTTGACTAAACTGAAAGCAGAAATAGAAGAGCTTAGGCTAAGAAATCAGGTTAGTTGTTATTTTGGTATACATGTACTTTAAATAGATTTTTTTTATACTTGCATCACCTTGTCATCTATACTCAACAATGACTTGCTTAGTTTTCTACAAAATGTGTCATTGATCGATTTAAGTTAAGATAGATTCTCCTTTTTTCCATTCACAGTAATTCATAAATTCTTAAATAGGATGAATTAATTTTGATCGAATTATGGCCCTTTTATACTTAGAAATTTCTTGGTTAATCATTATTGGTGCGACATTTTAACTTTGTATCTTCTGACAAGATTCTTTTGAAACTTAATACATGTCTATGGGTTACCATTGGAGGTCAAATACAAAGTTGCATAACTCTAGCATGAATTTTGTCTGAATTCTAGCCCTTTTATATCCACCCTAAATTCCACTAATTTCAATGGAATATCATATTGATTTTGTTTATAGTCCATTATTTCTCAACTGTGATTGCATACACACTATCACAATACCACAAGTGTTAGACAAAGAACACAAAGTCACTGTAAAACTATTTATGTTTTGACATTTGAGAAAAAATGAACTCTACAGTCATGTGCACCAAGAATAGTCAAGCGCACTGTCTGTGGATTTTTGTTGTTGAAATTTGACTTAATTTATCATGTAATTCTTACCTAACTGAGTGAAAATGTATAGTACAATCAGATATCGTATTCCTATAATTTTTAGTGGCCATAAAATAGAGGGTAGGACATGTATTACAGGCTATCTATAGTCTGACAATATTAACCTGAGCTTGACCTTTATGCAAGAATATATTTAATCAGTATTTACAATCTGTTTTTGTCTTCATTTGTAAATCACACTTTATTGGAAGCCTTCGGCAAAATACTCATATTGAACGATTAGTTTTGTTTTCACAAAAATAAATACTTTGAAACATTCCCACTATATTGTGGACTTGCGTGTTTCCCCATAAAAGAATGAGTCCACAATTGAAAGAACATTAACATGGCATGCTTACAATATTGATTTATAGTCAAATAGGTTGTTGTAAACACCTGTATAATCGTATATACACATATAAGGAAACTCACGATTTAATGTAAGTGAAATGTGTAAATATCATAATTAGGTAGTTCAAGCTCAGGTTAATATTGTCGGACTATACCTTAAATCAATGCTTATATTGACATTCATTACAGTCTATTGGTTAAAGTAAGATTTTTTTACTTTTAGACTCTGGTTGAAAAACAAAAAAAAACAGAAATGGAGAAACAAACTCTTTTAAAAGAGAATAAAAGATTACAGACTGAAATATCTAGATGTAAAGAAAATGTAAGAGTAGAAACAATATCTATACCATTGTAACATGTGTTGTATGTTAAAATTAGCTGTTTGCTATATGCTATTACAAAAAAGGAAACTGGACCTGTATAGTTTGGTTAAATTTATGATTGTGAGATAGTTAAGCATATTCATATGTGATACCTATCTTTAGCTAATGTTATTTCCTTTTATTGGTATGAATGATTTTTTAATTCATCAACGTTATTTAACATTAACACCTCTGAAATGTAAAATTGCAAAAACTTAATGTAACATTTGTCAAATATCCATTACTGAATGACAAAGTTTGTTATTTGTCATGTTTTGTCACCTTTTTTAACCTAATTGATTCGATATCATATGTGGCCACCTTTACTACATCTATAGTCTATACATGTCAAGTTCCTTTTTTAGCCGGATTTTTCAATGAAAAAATTCGGCTAATAGTTTGCCGAAACCTAGGCGGGCGTCCTGTGTCGTTAACAATTGCGTTTAAGTTTTTCTTTACCATATATTTCTGCCATTTATTGTCAAATCCTTATGAAACTTCATACAATGATAACATACCATGTGATATACAGAATTAGAAAGTAACAACAACTGTACTTGTTATAGTATATTTACTAGACATGTTAGGTCAGTTAGTAGAACATCTGACTCTTAATCAGGATTTTCAGTTGGTGGCAGGATTGACCATCCTCACTTATTTAACTGTTTGTCTACTTCTTACATTTAGTATCATAAGTGTTGGATATATCTTAAAGTAAGGGTGCAGCAAAGACTAGGTTAGATGAAAAACTCTGACAATGTTGGTTTAAAATATTAAGAAAGATGGAGGTATGTAACCAAGCTGTATAGTGCATACAGTTGAAGTGCCGTGAAGTCTGCTTCCATATGTGAAGTGCCGTGAAGTCTGCTTCCATATGTGAAGTGCCATGAAGTCTGCTTCCATATGTGAAGTGCCGTGAAGTCTGCTTCCATATGTGAAGTGCCGTGAAGTCTGCTTCCATATGTGTCTTTATCCCTTTAACACAGTTAGGCAGGATGCCTCTTTCATGAGAGTCTCATAAAAGTAAATTTGCTAAATTGCTTTTGATAAAGAATAAACATTTTTTTGTAATTTTTCAGGAAAACATTCTTAATACAAGTCTAGAGGAAACAAAAGAGAGATGTATTAAGGCCAGTGGTTCCCTTGCTTCTTTAAGGCAACAGGTAGGCCTATATATTTTTTATTTAGTTTACTTACAATCTTTATGACAAACTTTCATTAGCATTGGACAATCAGTCCAACAAAATGGATTTTACTGTACTGAATGAAGGTTTTCCGGACCAAAAATGTCTTCATAATCATGATATGTTAAAATATGCTGTCCGTTTTAACCATTTAGAATACTATATTCTAAATTAAATTAACAATATACATGTAACAACAGAGGATTATTTTTTATTAAATTAGGATAATTGTGGTTGTAAAATGTTGGTGGACCATGGCACCACTTACTTACTAAAAGTCACTGAACATACTACAATTTCGATATATTTGATCCTTGGTTTACTAGCAAAATTTGAAGACTGATAACATAATGTAGCCTATAGATTAGTTTAACTTCTTACTAGTCTTCTTTGTGGGGTTTAGTCATGTTCTATCTTAGCCCCGGGGCTAGCTCAATTGGTAGCACGCAAGTCTACTTATCGATGGGTTGTGAGTTTGCCGCGGGCAGGCATACATTTGTGGAGCTTGGTCATGAAATTATTTCTACTATTGTATTAAATTTGTTGAGCTTGGTCATGAAATTATTTCTACTATTGTATTAATTTTGTTGAATATAATTTAACAATATGATGAAATAACCATGAACATTAACATTTGTTATTCAGTATGAAGAATTGAATGTTGAAAAGAATGCCTTAGAGAAAGAACTTAATTTGTTGAGAGGTAGAGATTATAAACCCAATACTGGAAGCAGAGCAAATGCTTCAGATGCTCAACAAAGAAATCCTTCAACTAAAGATGGCTACAATATTATGCCAGATTTAAGATTCTCTCATGCATTAGATCAAAATAATTTATCACCAAGAATTACAGAAAGAAAACGTTCCAATTTATCACAGACTTCAACTGATAAATGTCCTAGATGTTATGCTGAATTTTTTGATGATGTAGATGCTTATATGGATCATTTATATAGATGTTTGAACTATGACTAACTTTCATCAGTCTTTGAGTGTCCGTCACTGTTAACCTCTCTTTATATAATTAAAAAGACTTAGAATTACACTTATTGGCATATGACATCATGTTAATATTTTTTACAAAGATTGTTCAGTTTTAATCATGCATAAGAAATGGAAATGTCTGATTTATCCTTGCAGAATTGTGATGTTTAAGTTTTATAAAATGTAATTTGAATGTCTCAAGTTTTTGTAGAAGCTTTCCCATAATCAAAATAAAGTCATTGTGTGTGTGGACTTTTATTAGAGGTGGACATGGATGACAATCTAATAATTAACTTTTATTACTTTAGTGATTTATTATTGTTTTAGGTGCAATGTTTCTTTTATTATGTATATCACATATGTATATGATTTTCTCTTTGTTAAATGTACTTATGTATAGCATTATAATGGGCATAATATGGTGTTTTTAATATGTGGTTATTTACTTTAAACGTTTTCATATTATTTTTTTGTACTTGTTAGCATTCATTTACTAAGAGTTTATAAAGCTATATAAGGATGATACAAAATAATTATTCATTTAAAGATTTAAAGTATTATACATAAGGCATTTACAGTTGAACATGTTTATTCAAAATTAATTACATTTAAATGAGTAGCATATTTTATGTTGATGATTTAAGCAAAGGTACTCACAGGACTCAATGGAAAAGCATATTAAATTTCTTTTTTTATTTTTAAATTATAATCAATTGAGTGTATTAAGTGGCTGAAACAGTTTTATAAATTGATTTGTATTGTGGTCATAAGAATGTTATACTATTTGTTTTTTACTTTTTAGCAGGATTTTTCAACGGGCAGTCGGATGGGTGTTCGGGCGTCCAGTGTCGTTAACAATTGCATTGAAGTTTTTCTTTTCCATATATTTCTGCCATTTATTGTCAGATCTTTATGAAACTTCATACAATGATAACATACCGTATGATAAACAGAATTAGAAAGTAACCACAACTCTACCTGCCTTTTTATGGATTATTTCCCTTTGTAATTTTTGCTTTAAAGTTTCTAAATCGGGCTTTAATGTGGTTTCCACATTACATTTCTTGTTTAAAAATATTAGTTTAACTAATTTAGTAAGCTTTGTATGCTATATAAGAAATGTGCCAACAATGCTTAGCAGACTAATCAGTTAGTTTTTTACCGAGTTAACTTTTACTTACTTTTATATTCATAATTGGTGCATATTTATACACATGTTTTCTTTGTATATGAATTTTAAGCCATTGGCTTAAACCTGTTTCATGATGGGTTTGTAAATAAATAGTTTTAAAAACATGTTCCTGTGAATCTTAACAATAAGCTAACACAAATGCTCAATTAGGTATGCTTATTCATTTTATTGTTAATTGCAATTTCAATTTGTAATAAAATGTACTTATTTATAAATTATTCCATGACAAGATTGATTTTAAAAAGATGTTTTAATCTATTCATGGATTTGTTTGAACAACTTTGGTATAGGGAGGTGTTCATTTTGCAGTTTGGATCCTAAATCAAACTAATCTTAATTACAATTAACTTCAATTTCTGGATGACATATTTTTTAATACATAAGTTAAAACACAGATAGGAATTTAAGAGAAAGTATCAGAAGAATGTTAGACATTTTAATTTATTGCAAGTTATGAAACTTGTCTCTCAATAATCTTCTACATTTTTATTACTGATTTCATGATTTTTCATGAATTAAGAATTAAGCATTGTAGGACAATACATGATCAATTAGAAAACATGAAAACCTTTACCAGTTCAGTTGGCATTATGTTCTTGTTACAGTTGTATATGTATTATAGTTAAGTATTGATATTTTGTTTTATAAAAAGCACTACAGTATTATCTTTACTCTTAGAAATACCACAATTAACTCAATCAGAGATGATATTGTCACTTTTATGTATTGATATCATAATGAATATGTGTACAGTTCTTTGTTATTGAAAATAATATCTTATTTACATGTATGCGAACACTCACAATCTACTATCAAAATGTTGTGTGGCTCTTGATCTGCAATGGAGAATGCCATTTGGAACACCATTTTGTTTACATTGTGTGACTGGAGTTATGACAAACTCAAGGTGGTTACTTACAGTACCCACCAAAAGTTTGGAGACAAAAGAAATACTACAATTATTGAATTTTGATGATTATTTTTGTAGAATCATTTTTTTATATATTTAAGTATGGTTTGTGATATAATGAAAACAAATTCCATTAATGCAACAAGTCTATAAGATTACCATTCTTAAGCCTCTAAAACTATGTTCATTGCAATTACTTTCCATAACATAGCTTTTATGCTTTTTGTAGTCTAAGTTATTATTACAATGATAACTAAAAAATAAAGCAAAACTTAATAAACATTTCAAAATAAACAGTTATCAAATTTCAGATAAAAGCTAAAAAGTAAGCCTCAATGTGAAAATGTCACCAAACTTTTGGTGGGTACTGTATTTAGGAATTGTTTTATCAACAGTCTTACCTTCTTTTTTACGTGTAAATCTGTCTATCTTGTATTGTTATTAGGGCTACCTATCCCTGATCAAGACGCTTTACGATATGGATATGGATCACAATACTTTATGCGTCTTATATTGGCGAGTGCAAATATTGGCGTTTTTTAGATGTTTTTATATTAGCAGTATGAAGGCTAACCATCAATGTTAACCCATGCTCGATTTTAAAACTGCCAAAATTAAAACATGAACAACTTTCGATTTCGTCATTTAAGCCATTTTTACATATATTTAGCAAACATGCAAACTTTAAACAGACTTCTAAAATTAAGAATTTAATTGCAACTTTGTGGACAAAGTCGAGAAAAAATAGTATTTCGAGTCTCATTTTTTCCAACATTTAGGATCGTTTTGTTAAGTAAAAAGAAAAGTAACTTGATCAAAGTAAGAAAGTCTGACTTCCATAAATATTAGGGCTGTTTTATATTGGTGGTGTTTTAATTTTGCTCGCTCAATATTTGCCAGTGTTATATATTAGGGGGTTAATACTTGGCGGTTCCTACCTCGACCACCAAAACTGCCAAAATAAAACGATGCCAATATTAAGACGTGTACAGTACAATTACTAGAATACCATATGCATGGATGAAATGTTTTGGTATTTATACTCAGTATTTTGAGAAAATATTACTCTATGACTATTTTAATGCACGTATTTTGAAAGTACATGTAGGTTTTCAGTATTTTAATAAACTTACAACTTCCACAACGCCATATGTACCACAATACCTGTAAAATATAATGTAACCAATATGATCAGAGTTAAAGAAAGTTTTATCATAGTGTTGTGTTCTGTTTTTCATTTTTTTTTTCATTTGTATTTAGATATATATATTGTTGTTGTTTTTTGTTCCAATATGATACAACACCATCAATAAGTTTTGCTCACATACCAATATTTGAATGCAGCTCTAATTGAATATGATTGTTTGATATTTGATAATACACTGCCCTGGAGCCCATATTATCTTAGTAGTTCATTCAAATGAATTTCATCATAAATCTCATTATATATATGTATACAAAAAGTTTTTGATAATACATGTGTCATATTGAGATATGTACGAGGTCAAACTAAGTGACTTATTCAGATTTTTGCAATGTTTTTATCTTTGCTCATGCTTTAAGTTTTCTGTTAAACCATATATTTATTATGTCTAGATCTATACTTGTGATTATATGATTATACAAGTTATTTATTTATTGTATATTGTTACTTATACACTTAAAATAATAAATGCAATGATAATATTGATTTTGTCTTTGTTCAAACTGTTTAGATGTACTGAAATTGTTCATCAACTTGTTTGCAAGATCAATCTTTATCTCACTACCAATGCTCAGAACAAACACTTACAAGGGGGTAGTTGTCTCAAGTGACAGTTTATGTTTGTGATTCTGAAGTTGAATTAAAAAATCAAAGTGCTGAAGCAGTAAATTTGTTTTGGTTACAAAGTAAGAAATTTCACAGGTCTGAAGTATTTTCTCATTTTAATTTAAAATAGATGACCTTTGACTTTGACTTCTGGCAACAAGAAGTTGAATGGGTAATTTTATTACCGTCCTGTTGTTCTAGGTTTAATGTTACTATTCATGCATGTTTATTCCACTTCACCTGTTAAAGCAACAATGAATATTGATTATTGTCTTCTTTCTTTCCGGTCAACGTCAGTAGCATATACCTTTCCTGTAGTTAGCTGTTTATTCCAAACAGACGTACAAAGTATTTACAATATATAAAGCAACACTCCTTGAATCATTTCTTTCTGATTAACAATTAATTTGTTTACTGATCGAAAATTCCCCAGAAACCTGGCATTCCTTTTATGTCTGTTTGCAACTTTGTGACAAAATAATACAGACTAAAAAGCCACAGACATGTATGTACACAAGACTCCACTTTGTCAAAGATATTGACAGTTATGGTATCTTGGGAAGATAATTCATGGTAAATTGGGTTTGAAAGTGCTTGGAAACAAAATTGCTGTAATTTTAGCTGACTGACATTGGCATTGTTATCAATTAATCAGAGCACAGAAATTTGTTTCTTGATGAAAGCCAATAAGTGTTATTACCACTATAACAGATTTTGCCCCGATTTCAGTTTTATTAAGCAGGTTTTGGAATTTTTAGCAGTCATTTTACAATGCAAATAACACATCTATTAAATGATAAACAATATTAACCTGCAACTTTTGTCATTTTTCTTCACTGTGAGTGCAAAAGTGTAATAAACTCTTTTCATAATTTGTCAGTGGACAAAAAGGACATGATAAAACAGAATATACATTTTTGTTTTATTGTTTATCTTGAAATACAAATATTTCACAGCACAAGTTTTGTTATGTACTGTTTAACCTTGTTTCATGCCACCTCCACCACCACTCACACAGGCTGAAATTTAACACGAAACAAATATTATAGTGTGTAAAGCTAAAGTAGAAGGATTATGCCATATAAATTACAAAAACATGTATATATGTAGTAAATAAAATTTATATCTCTGCCTTTTTGAATGATTAAAAAGTAGTTTTTAAAAAGAAATGTACCCCGTGTGACTTTATACTCACAGTTGATCACAAGTCATGTCATAAATATTAAACTATGCTAAACAGAAACTAAATGATGCTTGCAATTACATAATAGGCAATAACCTGCCTGAATGACCAAAGAACGAAAAAAATCCATAATAATCATCCGTAGATTTTATACTGGGTATATAAGGTAACCACTGTATATGAATGATGAAAGTATTGAAACAAATTTACTTTTAGGCCACACTCTCACCTATACAATTGAGTACATCTGGTCACGACTGTTACGAGTATAGTACTTAGTCGTGACAAGCCATGATGGAAGAAAAACAGTTAAAACATTTTGCGTACTTTCGTGTTTTATGTGGCGACAATGCATAAATCAGCCACCATACATTTAGGAGATTGTAAGGTATTATTTACATAGAATATCGTTTAGATTTGTCTCCAGTTGTCCTACACGACATATAGTGAATATTATGTCCATCATACTTAAATACTTACATTGGGTACGTCTTACTGGTTGGAGATCAGTCAGAGCAGCTCTCCATAGCTTCCACATTACTTTATCAACTTGAGCAAGAACAGCACGGCTTGGATATGGCATTCTAGTCTTTACACTCAACCATGGGTCGTCACATTTATCACCGGAAATTGACATTTTTGTACAACCGTATGTTAAACTCCATGACTTGTAGTCAGTAGCAACAACTACGTAACTTCCACTCATGTCGTCACCTAGAAACATGGTCAAAGAAAAAAAACATCTATTTGTTTTATCAAATGACCAAAAGCACTGTTCTGTGCTGAAGTCTTTGAATAAAGTGAAATATCAAATGAGTTTAGCACAAATAGTATTGGTGCACAAAAAGACAGGACGTTCATGTGCTTTTTGGTCAACAGTAAGTGCTATCAATTAACACTTAGAATAAAGTTATTTTGCTCTGGGTAAAGATGTAATGGTTTTTGTTGGGATTTAATGTGGGAATAGGTTAGTCGATGACAAGGTATAAGGTAACTTCAATAAGGAATATTTACATTTAGTAACATAATAGTAAAGTAATAGTAACATTTGACACTACAGCATTGGCGCGCGTTTTCTTACGAGTTTAAGCAACCATTGAGTGCTACGGTAAAAGGAAAACCACCAGCATAGAATCAAACATGGTTTATTCATAAGCTCGACTTTTCGAAGAAAATGATATATACAAACTTCAATACTATCAAGATATTCAACTCAAACATGGAATACTAATTCATCATTACTACCTCCACCTTACTATTAAAACCCCATTCACTGATTAACTGAGAAAAGTCGAGCATGCTGTCTCCTCTGACAGCTCTTGTTTTCTAATGCAAACACAAGAATTACATACGCACATTTTATCAAAATGTAGTTTTACTAAATTTTAGGATGACATCAAAATTTGAACGCTACATGTATACGGAGTCAATTGCCTTCCACTTATAACGCTATGAATTAACAATGCCAACCTTTTTAATACTACGTGACTCGAAATATTTGTGTTGATCTAAACTTATAACAGCTTTCCCTTATCAAACTATAACATATTTTGAAACCAGACTTGGTAAAGATTAATATATTAGACATTTAGATTGTCACGTTCTGTGAAACTTTATTTATTGCATGCACTTACCCGCTGGATCATCAAGTACGAAAGTGCCTGGCATTTTTTCTGGGTAAGCTAGCATATTCCAATCATTACAAATCTTGTTTCTAGAAAGAAATATATATATTACCGTATAGTACAGAACAGAACAAAACAGAACAATACTTTCATTATTGTACATGAGAATTATAAGAAAAACGTTTAAAGTGTATAAAGTTATATCTGGCGGTATATGCTATGTCTTTCATATCGGCGTACATTTCACCCGTCCAATCAGCCAGTTGTCTTTAACTGACGGTAACTGATTTCATATAGTAACTGAAGAGTGTCATTATGAATGTCTTTTTTTCTCATGTGGATAGTAATACATGTAACGCTAAGAGGATGTCTTCTGCGCAAGGATAAGCATAACAAGTTGCCAATGATCAATCCTTAAGTTTTATGAAAATAACTTTAGTAAACAATTCTTGACACTGTTTTACAAACAAAACAAAATTCGCCCCAATGACTTATAAATATTGCTCCTAGCACGTCTTTGAGTAGAGACAAAAGCTCAAGCAATGCTCCAAGGACACAACATTGGGGTATAAACTGTAGTTGGGACTTAACATACCTCAAGCATTGGCAAAATTCGAACACTTTCCAAGACCCAACACAACCTTCAAAAACGAAAATATGCAAATGTCCACCATGTATACAACCCTGGGCATACAAAAAAAGAAAACCAAACCCAAAAATGCTTAACCCTAAAGTTACAAATATGACTGTCGCTGTTCACCCACCTCACGATTTGGTTCGAACAGTGGTTTTACAAAATTAATGAGAAACTGACTCAATATCATAATTCAATGAATTAATAAGAATGTGCTTACGTTTATTCAGCTTCAGTACATTTAGAATGACATATCTCTTTTAGAAACGAAGTCTTATACCAATAATCTTTCATAAAAACAAGTCGAGGGTTGCCCGCAAGACTGTAGTTATGCTTTTACGCAATGTACTTAGTACAAGTCTTGCGGGCAACCCACGAAGTCAATATAGACAATTCAAAGAAAATTCGGAATTAAAGAAGTTGTCAGCGATGACGTGAAGCTATTCATTGCGTCTTTAGACGAAATTTTAGCTTGACTTTAATAGTTTTGAAAATTTTAGTTAGATGTTTTGGCAACTGTAATCAATGAGTCAATGCACATGTATCGTTAAAAGTGATGGCAATGTATCGTACAGGCTTTGAAAGCAAATATTTTAAATTATTAATTCTTTTCGCAAAAATTAACAAACAATCGTTGAATTCACTTGAAACTTACTTAAAAAGACCATTTACTTCCATGTATAAAGGCATTTTATTGCTGATGCATCGGGTTAAACCCCACACAGTGGTCTAACTTTGAGTTCTCGAGTATCTAAGACATATCTCTTAGATATGACTTTATATTAAACGAAACAGGGTTGTATAGTGAGAATAGTGAATTTTATGTTAAACGATACATTCCATATCTAGTATTAGTGTAATTGGTCCTTTCACTATTTGAATAAGAGTTAGTTACCTGCTTGTTTCTTTGAGAATAATGGTATTATCCTTAAGTATTGACAAGTATGTCTCATAATCAGTGAATTCATTCGATGTTGCAAAGGTACATGGTGCCTTTCTGAATTGTATGTACCATTGACCTAAATACTGCAAAAATAGAATAAAAGTCTAAATTATAAAAAAAAGAAAATATAACGGTTAATCTGTAACGTAAATTAAGAAATAATCACATGTAGCTGTACGGATTTATATTACTTATGGTTAAAGAAACAAGAGGTCAAATTGCTAAACATCTTCCGACACAAAATGGAATGCGTCAGTACTAAAGTAGAAGTCATCGACTTCTGTTGTAAGAGAAAACAAGTGCTGGTAAAAGAAATTTTGGTCAAGAACGCAGGACACCAATCATACTTATAAGTTATAACCATGTTCAAAAATATATTAATTACTAAGCTTATGAAGTGAACAATGTATGCGACTGTTGTTATTCTACTACTTGAATTCCTGAGAAAAAAAGAAAACCCAGACAAAGAAAATAGTTCAAGTACGCAAAACCACTGGATGACATTTATGACCGTATTAAAAAATATATTTGAAAAAGTAGATTGCTTGACTCGGGCACGCTACATTATGCATTATCTCGATCTTTTTTTCTACAAATTTGCGTATAGTACGCGCATATCCCTCCCTCTACAACCGCTACAATTCTAATTTTGTGTGATTTGGATAAAGGTTCCGAAGCAAATAAAACATCAGGATACATGTATATAACATCCATTGAGTATGTATTCCACATCAAACCAAAACAGTTGAGTGTCCCAGGAAAACTAGTACTGCAACAATTATACTTCGTATGCAGAGTGTTAGCGTGTCGACTCCAGCATAATTCTGGCAAATATTAAGGTAACGATAAAGAATATCAACCTGTGTTCAGTCACCTACATCCCAAATACATGCATGATCAAATATGAGTGGATGAAGTCTCATGAATTTCCTACCATGATTGCGGACAACAATATATTATACTTACTGGCATAAGATTAAAACCTTTCATTGGCGGTGGTGGCTTCCAGAGTCTTGTAGTTTCCAATCCGTAAGTACATGCCACCAATGAGAGAATCCAGACGAAATACATGATGATGGCAATACAAAGACAGAATTGGATATAACTACAGAACGTCTGTACTGTTTCCGTGTTATGAAATTATAAAGAAAGATTTGCTAAAGATTCTAATATGATGCGAAATTTTCTCTATACATACTGTTTTAGAATATAAGTGTTTTATTTCCTAACACACGGTTCCGAGAGAAAAAACACCATACATATATGATATATGTATTATTATAGTGTTTTCGTCTCGGAACTGTGCAGACTCTCTGGATTTAGCTGTTAACAAACTGTTAAGCGCATACTTTCGTCAGTGACTGACAACTGCCTTACTTAATTAAAAATCATTGGTAGGAGGGAGAAAGACCGGGGAGAAACAATTTCATGACCCAGCTCCACGAAAGTATGCGCCGCCCGGGAATCGAACCCAATACCCCCCGATCAGTAGACTAGCGTGCTACCGAGCGGCTAAACTACAAATGTATACACAAGTACATTCAAACGACACCCCTCCTTGACGTACCATGCTGTTAGTGGCGTTGACGATGGATAGGCTAGCTTAAGGTCTTCAGCAAACTCGTGTCTATAATGAAAAAACAAAATGTTTAAAATGTGGCTTATAAAACTTTGGCAAAAAGCCAAATCTTACGATGAGTAAGCAAACAGCTATTTAGTAAAATAAAGGGAAAGATGTCTCATTTTCAGAATGACATTTATGGTGAATTTTGTAAGAACTATTTAAATTTTTCGTTGTAATTAAAATTTAAGGTATACGCAATTTTTTAGGAACAGCTATTTTAAAAACACAGTCCTACCACACTGCTAAAAAGCAAGTGTTTACATGTATACATTGTATTGTTTTCGTAATTTCATGAATTTTCTCAAAAGTGAATCTTAAACATCAACCTAGATAATTTAAATAGTGATATTCAAACTCAACACATAATTTGTCCTAAAACGTGTTTGGTTTGCACCTTTTAAAATAAGTTAATATTTGCCCAAGAATAATATTGGCAATATAAACCGGTATATCGGCTAACCGTTGCAACCCTGGTGATAACTCAATTTGTTATCATTTCCTTACAGCTGTATATGAAACCAAATTGTAAAAGTTTTAAGCTTTTTACGCATTTTAAGAATACAAATGTAAATATAAAAACGCCGACAGTCATAATCTAAATGTAAAAATATCCTTAAGTCGAAACTCAAAAAGTATCCTACCAGTTTCTGTTCTTTTGAGTGTTGCTGCGCAATACATAATTAAGTAAGAAACAAGCCTTACCTTGGTCGATCTTCCCTTCAGTTGTAAAGATTGATACTGGGTGCTCGTCAGCAGCCTTTTTATAGTTCTACCAAGATTTTCTTCAAGCGCTAATTACATGGCTTAGGGTGATCAGTCAAACCTGGTTAATTAGTTATGTTTTTTATAATTAAAGTTGATGTAACAATCTAATTGACTAATTTACAATTGTTTCGCATGTTTTTTTTTTTATTTCCATTGATTGAAGGGTTAGGGGATAAAATATGGATGTATGTACTAATGACTTCTAATGATAAAGTGTTAATTACCTTTTTAACGTTTGGATTATTCAGTTAAAAAGGAATATGATTTTGCTCAGGAGAATGATTTACAGAGATAGTTCACTGTCAAAAACATTTCAAATCAATATGAAAATTTCGTAATATGTTATGCGTATAATGATCTTACATGTACATGTATAACTTATAATTATAATACAATTATTAATACTATCAAATGTTTTCTACCAATTTCATGTACACTTAACAAAACTTATAAGTACATGTATACATTTTCAATTGCGTATAACTTTTTTATGAACAAATATTTTTTTACGAAAGTTTGTACGTCTGTTATCGATTATATAACAATTTTTATTGCGTAGACACTTCTTCGAAAGTAATATAACCGGTGCGTTGAACCGTGAATCGATGAAATTCACTAAATGCAAGAGTAAATCGTGACTGGCGCTAATCAAAATTGCACATGGTCGCTGTGGACAGTATTACGACCCACACATCCAAAAAACACAAAATGAGCCGGCTAACGATAGAGCAGCTAGAATTAGCTATTGGGTTGTTAAAATGGTTTTCGCGCCAGCCCACACAGCAAGAGAGACATCAGCATGACAGCCACATCACGCTGATGTGCACACCGCCGAAATCTCTAGTTAAACATAAAAGAACACGTATGTGATAAATTGAACTACAGTGGTGTTGCAGCGCAACCCCTATCTGAGCTATGCGGAAGGATTGCACGCGAGTGGGCAGATATTCGTCAGAGTAACTTCCATCAGTATGTGCTATCCATGAGAACGCGATGCCAATCGGTCCCAGACGACCATTAACATTCGTTATTAAAGAGAGAATCGTAGACAAACTTGACAAACTTTTCAATATTCAAAAAAGAAAAAAATATTTTGTTAAAGAAATATTTGTTTGGTAAAAAATTTGTTACAAAAAAATATTTGTTGTGTATAAAAATATATAAATTGGATAAAAATATTTATGTATTGTAAAAATGTATTGTTTTGTATAAAAAATATACATTTTGGAAAAAAAATTATTTGTTGTAATTTGTAATTTGTCTTTAAAAAATATATGTGGTATAATTAGCATGCTCGGAAATAAGGTTTATTGCAACAAAGGCTCTAGTTGGTCGACTCTAATACAGATGGTAATTAGAGTAAACAAGCCTTATTTCTATTCAATTTAAAAAAAAAAGTTTCAATTCAGGGATTCTGCTAACACATGTAGTAATCGATGACCCAACAATATGAAAATAAGCAGGGTCTGTTTGATTTAGATGTCCATACCTTGTACAAAGAATGAAAATTCATGCTGACGTCTGCATAGTAGGCCCTACAACCTAAGTAGTTTTAAATTTATAACAGTATCAGTTATATATCGGAGAACAAGAAACCGAATTCACATTGTGCTTGAATTGAGGGGAAGTAACTACCCCTTGCACTCGATCCTGCAGTGGTAAAAGGTTCGAACCAGATGCATCAATTATAGACAACAGATCTGTAGTTTGTTTGCACCTGCCATATCCCCTAAAACTATGAATTATGAGTATACTCTATGACTTGGCTGACACATCTAGTTCGACCCTTAGACTGCTGTTGAACCGAGTACAAGGGATGGCTTCTGCTGTGTTCTATTCCATTTAGAATATTGCAACGTTTGTCATGCCATAGAATGCCACTTTCATTTTACAACATTCACTTAGTCACGGAGATAGCAATCCTTATTTTGTTACTTTGACCCTTTTCACACACTGTGATGTTTTGCAATTAATTGTTAAATCTTTTGTTCTATGTAATAAAAAAAACATTATAATGTTGTTCCATCTTTAAACTATATTTGTTGAAAATTTGACTTCAATCGGTCTAACATTTACTTAGATATGAGCCAAAATATACATGTATACTTATAAGTTTTGTTAAGTGTAATGTACATGACACTCCACTTTGTCAAAGATATTATCAGTTATGATATCATGGGAAGATAATTTATGGTAAATTGGGTTTAAAAGCGCTTGAAAACAAATTTGCCATAATTTCAGTTGACTGGCATTGGCACTGTTATTTATTAATCAAAGCGCAGAAATTTGTTGCTGGATGGGGGCCAATAGGTGTTATTACCACTATAACAGATTTTGCCCTGATTTCAGTTTTATTAAGCAGGTTTTGGAATTTTTAGCAGTCATTTTACAGTGCAAATAACAAAAGTGATAAACAACTTAAGTGATTTTTCCCAATGAGTGCAAGAGTGTAATATACTGTTTTCATAATTTGTCAGTGGACAAAAAGGAAATGATAAAACAGAATATAATTTTTTGTTTTATTGTCTGTCTTGAAATACAAATATTTCACAGCACAAGTTTTGTTATGTACTGTTTAACCTTGTTTCATGCCACCACCAAAACCACCTTGGTTCATGCCACCATCAAAACCACCTTGTTTCATGCCACCACCAAAACCACCTTGATTCATGCCACCACCAACACCACCTTGTTTCATGCCACCACCAAAACCACCTTGATTCATGCCACCACCAACACCACCTTGTTTCATGCCACCACCATCACTCATACAGGCTGAAATTACATAGAAAACAATTATAAAAATGTGTAAATTTAAAGTAGAAGGATTCTGCCATATTAATTACAAAAACATGTATATATGTAGAAAATAAAATTTATATCTCTGCCTTTTTGGATGATCAGAACAAAAAGACTTTTTAAATGTACCCCTCGTGAGATTTTATACACTTGGTTGATAACAAGTCATGACATAAATATTAAACTCTGCTCATAATGCTCAGAATTGCTTAAATGGTAATAACCTGACTTTTCAGACCAAATAAGAACCCTCCTTGAACCAAAGCACAAATATTTTCAATATTAATAATCAATGGATTATACATCGGGTATATAAGGTAGTCAGGATACAAAAATCTCTGAATGATGAATGTGTTGGAACACTGAAGCAATGTTTGACGTGATCGCTTTGAGGAGTTTGCAGTTGTGCCTATTCGTACGTACAGGAGTCGCAATGATCCCCTCTTTGGTTATGGCTCATTTAGGACAACGAAAGGTATTGTTTACAAAAAAATCATTTAGATTTGTCACAAGTAAACCTAATCGACATATGCTGAGTAATGTCAACTGTACTTAAATACTTACATTGGGTACGTCTTACTGGTTGGAGATCAGTCAGAGCAGCTCTCCATAGCTTCCACATTACTTTATCAACTTGAGCAAGAACAGCACGGCTTGGATACGGCTTTCTGGTCTTTACACTCAACCATGGGTCGTCACATTTATCACCGGAAATTGACATTTTTGTACAACCGTATGTTAAACTCCATGACTTGTAGTCAGTAGCAACAACTACGTAACTTCCGCTCATGTCGTCACCTAGAAACATGGTCAAAGAAAAAAACAACATCTATTTGTTTTATCAAATGAGTTTAGCACAAATAGTATTGGTGCACAAAAAGACAGGACGTTCATGACTGCTTTTTGGTCAACAGTAAATGTTATCAATTAACACTTAAAATAAAGTTTTTTTGCTCTGGGTAAAGATGTAATGGTTTTTGTTGGGATTTAATGTGGGAATAGGTTACTCGATGAGTAATAAGGTTACTTCATTAAGGAATATTTATAGTAACCTCTGAACAAGACAGCATTTCCATTTCCAATGGCGCGCGTTTTCTTACAAGTTTATTAGCTACCTTTGAGTGCGTGCTAGTCTACATGATCGTACGACAAAAAGAAAACCACCAGCATAGAATCAAACATGGTTTATTCATTTTCTAATGCAAACCCAAGAATTACATACGCAAACTTTACCAAAATGTAGTTTTACTAAATTTTAGGATGACATCATAATTTTAACGCTACATGTATAAGGAGTCAATGGCCTTCTCCTTATAACCCCATGAATTAACGATGCCACTTTGTTATACCACGTGATTTATAAGAGCTTTCCCTTATCAAACTAAAACATCTTTTGAAAACAGATTTGGTAAGGATCAGTATTCTAGACGTCAGAGTGTCACGTTCAGTGAAACTTTATTTATTGCATGTACTTACCCGTTGGATCGTCCTGTACGAAAGTGCCTGGCATTTTTCCTGGGTAAGCTAGCATATTCAAAGTATTACATATCTTGTTCCTAGAAAGAAATAGATATATTACAGAACAGAACAAGAAGTTTTCAGCGATGACATGAAGTTATTCATAGCGTCCTTAGACGAAATGTAAGGTTGACATTGATAGTTTTGAAATCTGTAGTTCGATGTTTTGGCAACTGTAATCATTGAGTCAATACATATATCGTTAAAAGGGTTGGCAAAATGAAATTTACAATACAGTAATTAACTAGATAATGTAAAGTAACTGACATTTCGATATGACTTATGTTTAAGGTGCTAGTTCACAGATTTGGTTATTGTTTCTGCAATTTCAGATTATCATTCAGTGTCTGTAATTGTGTTTTTATAAGACAACTGATCTACACTGTATGTTGCAAGAAATATACAATAAAAGCTACAAAATGCACTAAAATTGTCTATACCGTGACATACGGGGTAGACATTTACTGCATGAAACACCAGCATTTGTAGTTGTATATAGTTTGCACAAAAATTGTCATTATCAGAACACTATTATTCTGCTTTCAAAAATGTTTCCTTACAATTTTGAAAACTTTAGGAAAAGTTGATATTTATGTTGGAATCTGTGAATGAGTACCTTTAAACAAAACAGGGTTGTATAGTGAGTATAGAGATACATTCCCTATCTAAATAATGTAGTCATTGTTTGTTAAAATATTAGAATGAGAGTTAGTTACCTGCTTGTTTCTCTGAGAAGAATGGTATTATCCTTAAGTATTGACAAGTATGTCTCATAATCAGTGAATTCATTCGAATTTGCAAAGCTACATGGTGCCTTTCTTAATTGTATGTACCATTGACCTAAATACTGCAAAAATAGAATAAAAGTCTAAAGTGTATAAAAAATAGAAAATATAATGTTTAATCTGTAACATAAATTGAAAATTAATCACATG
Source organism: Mactra quadrangularis (assembly GCA_025267735.1). Lineage (NCBI taxonomy): Eukaryota > Metazoa > Mollusca > Bivalvia > Venerida > Mactridae > Mactra > Mactra quadrangularis. Next base: position 17,944,979 of record CM046303.1, on the reverse strand, counting down.
TAGCTATACTGATTTATATTATTTATATCAGTTGAAGATACGAGCTATCAAATTGCTATACCTCTTCCGACACAAAATGGAATGCGCCATATTATGTATTGAGATAATATCACCAAACTTTCATACCAGTATATTTTTATGGATTGATTTTTCTTATGTATTTGATACTAGACATGATCATATATTTATGTTTTATATTGAATAGTATCATTATACACATGCCTTCACTTGAAATGTAAATGTTAATATGAATGTATTATAGTGTATTGTATAAATGTAAAATCATGGACATATTGTCTAAATTTTGAAATAAATATCTATCTATCTATGATAAAATATGAGTAGATGAAGTTTCATGAATTTCCTAACATGATTGCGGACAAGAATATATTATACTTACTGGCATAAGATTAAAACCTTTCATTGGCGGTGGTGGCTTCCAGAGTCTTGTAGTTTCCAATCCGTAAGTACATGCCACCAATGAGAGAATCCAGACGAAATACATGATGATGGCAATACAAAGACAGAATTGAATATAACTACAGAACGTCTGTACTGTTTTCGTGTTATGAAATTAGAAAGAACGATAAATGTTTTATTTCCTAAATATGAACTATTTTTGACTCTGTCATGTAAAACCCCTTTGTGAACAAACAGTATTGTAGATTATATTGTAGCAATGCAACCATAGGCGACCGGCACGGTTCCGGGAGAAAAACACCATAATATTATATGTATAATTATAGTGTTTTCGTCTCGGAACTGTGCCCACTGTCTATATGAATGCAACCAATGGAGCTAAAGTCGTATGTGTTGAAAGAATAACATCTTTTCTATTTTGGTTAACCTTCGCACAAAATGTACAATCAAACGACACACCTCCTTGACGTACCATGCTATTAATGGCATACACAATGTATAAGCTAGCTAGCTTAAGGTCTTCAGCTAATTCGTGTCTATAATGTTAATGAACAGTTTAATGTCGCATCAGATGAAAAACAAAATGTTAAAAAAGTGGCTTATAAAGTTTTAGAAGCTAGAACTAACGATAAGTAAGCAAACAGCTATTTAGTAAAATGATGGGAAAGTTGTCTATTTTCAGAATGACATTAATGGTGCATTTTGTAAGAATTATTTAAATATTTCGTTGTAATTAAAAATAACGCTCTATCAAAAGAAATTGATAGAACAATGTTAAACAAGTGCCATTTAGTAACACATTTTAATGTCGAAACCTAAAACTTAAGGTGTACGCAAATTTATTAGAAACAACTACTGTAAAAACTACAGTCCTACCACACTGCTAAAAGCAAAGAGGGAGAAGTTTTCACTAACGTTTTGTTACAAAAGAGACGCCACAAAAAAAACGAAACCAAGACCATAAGGTGTTTCCACCTTTGAAAGGACAACGTCAAACTTGCAACTGAATGTTTAAACCAGACACTAGGGCCCACCAATCTCTCGCTTGCCCCTTTAGGTGCTGCTATCCACTTAGATAGCAATAAAAACGTATGTTGTAACTTCTGTCTCAATAGCGACGAGGATAAAATTTGGTCTTTAACTGTTCTATTGCGGGTAACATATTTTGCGCAAATAGTTTTTTTTTCGAACTTTTCCACACATTGGTATATGCCTACATGTACAGTTAAGAGATTGTATTACTCAAAATTGATTATTTCATCCAAAATATAAGTAACAAAACGATGAATTTCAATAGTATATGTTTTGAAACAATAACATGAGATATTTAAAGTGTATGCATGCAGGGTCTGCAGTAGGAAATATTTCGTTGAAACTTAAACAAATAATAGCAAAACAAAATGAGAAATCCTGAATGGAATCAATTTGTCTAACATTTAAAAAGTCAACATTGGATGAAAAAGAAATTTGTGGAAATATCAAGGTCTGGTCCATAAATCATACAATTATAGAATAAATATGATTTTTTTTTCAATATGTATTGTTCGTTTTCTCTCAACTGTCAAAACATGAATAATATCACGGTGACTTCGTGCTCTTTGTCTAACACAAGTGACATTGAGATAGTGTGTATTCATTCACCGTGAAATTATTTAAACTTTGACAGTTTAGAAAAAACGAACAATACACTTATAGAACACAACCGATGACAAAATGTTATTTGCTCATTCCAAATATTACAGGCGGTCAAGCACAACGCAGAGCTGACATCTTGAAAATTACCTCGTTTTATCTCTGTATCAAAAATATGTTTATATTAGAGTTCATATGTGACATATTTAATTGTGTCACAATTCCGTCAAGCTGTATGCAAACTTTCATTGTTAAAAAGTATGAGCAAACATATTAGGAACAGCAGCAGCAAAAATAAACCACATATATCTTCCACACAGTCAAAAAAGCAAAGATAATGATGTTTTTTTAGATTTCTTCACTTTTGTTATAATAGGGATACCACGAACAAACAAAAAACAAGAACCTTAGAGGTGTCTGCCTTAGAACAAACAGTGAAAATGATTGTCACTGGGGGTCCAAACCAGGTTCTATGATGTATGATCCTCATACTTGCCAAACAGGTTCAAGAAAAAAAACAATAACAAATTATCATGGTGAAAATTGTTCAACCCATATGACTATGATGCATGAAAAAATACAATTCAAGCACATTAAAAGCTATTCGATAATTTGTAAATACATGAAGTGATAACTAGTGGCGTAACAATACGTTAAAACTGTAATATTGCAGAACGTATTTTTTGTTAAGACATGATAAGCGTGAATTAATGCACATCGTCTTAATTCATTGGAAAAACAAAACATATTATGAGAGTATTTTAAGATGATCTCTCGTACAAATGTTTAATTCATATGAGAATGACTGCATGTTAAAAAAAGGTATACTTTGATCATCCAATAAAATTATTTCAAGTTTCCTACGCATGTTAACAATAATAAAAAGCTTTGAATTTCAGATTCTGATATAAACTATAAATATCGCACATAACTACAAAACCGGTTCAAGAAAACGGAAGCAATAAAAAACGTCAGAATCCGTATTGCCATATTTACCGGTATATCGGTTTTAAAACCGTTCCACCTCGTATTGATGTTACCATTGCCTTACAACTGTATATGCAGCGGAATTGTAAAAGTTTAAGCCTTTTAATTCGCAAATTGAAAGTAAAGGTAAATTGCCAAAAGTCATAATCTAAATGTGAAAATATCGTTAAGTCGAAACTCAAAAGTTGTTCTCTACAGATTCAGAGTTGCTGTGCAAAGTACAATTAAATAACAAGCCTTACCTTGGTCGATCTTCCCTTCAGTTGTGACGATTGGTACTGGGTGCTCGTCGGCAGCCTTTTTATAGTTCTACCAAGGTTTTCTTCAAGCGCTAATCGCATGACTTGGACTGATCAGTCAAACCTGGTTAATTAGTTGATTATGTCCAATGTATTTAAAGTTGATGTAACGATCTAATTGACTAATTTATAATTGTTTCGCATACTTTTTTATTTCTATTGATTGACGGGACTTTTTTCAGAGAATAAAGTATGGATGTATGTACTAATGGCTTCTAATGATAGAGTGTTAAGTACCTTTGTAACGTTTGAATAATTTAGTTCAAACAGAATATGATTTTGCTCAGGATAATGATATATAGATATAGTTTATTGTCAAAAACATTTAAAATCAATATGGACATAACGTAATATGTTATACGCATAATTATCATATACATGTATAACTTATATACAATTAAATGTGTTCTACCAATTACATGCATTATATACAGAGGCGTAGCAAGGGCTTTTTAATGTGTGCGCAGAATTCTAGGGGGTCAAGGGCATGCCATCCCCGAAATTGTTTTTTCTGTAGATTATCTCAGGAGCGATTTGGTAATTATTCAAAAAGAGTTTGTATAATTCATTCCGGGCACAAATACAGGAAGACATTCGTACCAATTACCAATCATTTCCAACCAGCGTTCAAGAATTATATAGTCTGGAGTCAAAGACAAACAACTAATTTAAATCGCAAACTCGACTTACAGTTTTTAAAGGCAAGTCCCATTGAAACGTAACTTGACATAAGGTTAGTAAAATAATGAACAGTTTTGTTTTACATCCCATACCCCCCCCCCCCCCCTCAGGCTTTAGTTTTTATTGCATTTTTGGCGTTTGTGCTTATACGATTTTCTGGACCAATTTGTACGCAGCTGCGTACTCTGCGTACTGGTAGCTACGCGCCTGATATAATAACATGACTAGATCGGAAAGGAGGTCACGTTGACATACTACAGTAAAGTTCCGCTATTAAGACCGGCAAAATTGGTAGTTCTAATTTAGCAAAGCGGTCTTATTATTGGAACCATTTTCTTCACAAATTTTGCATTTGGGTCGTAATAATTGTCAAAAAATCGCATGATTTTGAAATGGCATAAGTGGTCTTAATAGCGAAACTTTACTGTATATTTTCCGATAATGACAACTGACCCATTCTAAACGCCTCGACTATTCATTCAATATTCGTAGTGAATGGCCGAGGAGTTTTGAATACAACTGACAGTGAACGACAGATTTCTGACAGATTTTTTACGGAACTCGAAATATACTCTGCTTCAGTGTTGCCATGCATATGTAATTTGTATAAGGGAATGCAAAAGGAGAAATGCTATGCGAATTCCTTACATAACAGATAGCAAATGATGACAGAGAATGACAGAATTGATAAGTGAGTAGTATTTAATTGTGCAATTAACACTTTTGTACATTTTACGATCGGCTTGAAATCACATATCATTCGGATTCATCGATCAAGAGTAGCTGATAAAAGACTGTTCTGGTAACGACGAACAAATTTATTCCCATAGTTAATTAATGTTATCAACATCAAATCATCAACTTTGAGGGATCTTTTGGTCGTTAGAACAATTTATTGCGTAATTACATTCACACCAGAAATACATTATTCATGTATTGCAGGGCGGCTTCTGGATATTTTCCGGGGGTCAAAATTTTGAACCATACAGTATATATACTGTTTGCAGAATAGCTTAATTAAAATTAATTAAAAAATTCTTCATGCTACTTGCATTGCAATGATTAAAAGTTAAAAATACTATAATGAATGGGGTAATTTTTGAAATTTCAGGTGGTCCGGACCGCCCTGACCCCCACGAGATCCGCCTATGTATTGGATTTTAATGGGGATGCTAGTCAGTACATAATAATTATGCACCATTAATTGATGATAAATATCTATACCTCGCGTCATACATCGTGTATTTTAATGGTAAAAAGTGTTAATTAACTTATAAAGCCACTAAGAGTAAGGCATGATTCAGTTTCGAGTTTTTTTACCATTTAAAGTACGACATTGAAATAGCACAGTTTAGTTACCACAATGATGAAATAGCAATTGTCACGTAATTGGTTCTAAAACGATTCATGTAAAAGTCGATTCGATGCAATTCGATTTTTTTCTTCCAAATTTACATAAAGTCATTCCATTTTGATTTGCGTTGACCAGTGTATATACGCAAGGTGGTCAACGCAAATCAAAATGGTTTGACTCCGAATGTAAAACTCTTAAGAAAGATAAATTAAAAACCTTGAGAAAATATAGAATGAACTGGACAGACGTTTTTCTACAAAAATATATTAACGCAAGACGTCGTACAATGCCACCCCAGCAAACACGTGACGTCTACACAACGTAAGAATAACGTTGGATTTTAGTCACGACGTTGCCGACCACAAATCAACGTTCTAAATCACAACACGACGTCGATCCAACGTCGGGAAGTGACGTTGTGTCGACGTTTGAATTGAGTTTAAGTTTTATGTTTATGAATAATAAAACAATTATTTGGTGCTGTCCGAAACATAAACAACTATTTGTTTTATGTTTTTGTGAAGAAAAGTGAATAAATGAGACAAATTCTGAACGACCAACACGCCACGGTGATTACGTCCGCTTTTACTTACAAATTGTATTGAATTTCGCTATTATGACGCCATTTCATTTAAACTTTGGTGAATCATAAGTGTACATATCTTGTGCAGCGTGGTCGTTTATTCTAGAAAGTTAATATTTATTAACGGACGGATTTGAATGAGTGTAAAATAACATAGTCGGATCCAGGGGGGTCCGGACCCCCCAGAATTTGGAAAATGTTCCTGTCCATTAGTGTATTTCTTGCCTGTAAGTCATTTTTAAATGGCATGAAATATTTTTTTTCGTAGCTTTAAATACATTTAATGATTATGTAGTTTTTATTATCAATATGATGCATTTCTTCTGCAAAATGTGTATAATGTGGTTGTGGTTCGAGATTCGGACCCCCCCTAGAAAAGTTCGGACCCCCGCCTAGAAAAATCATAGATCCGCCCCTGATTCAGATAATAAAACTCAAGTTTATCACATTGGTACGGGGGTCCTGCGGGAGCTATAGAGTGTTGATGGCGAGGTTATGTGTATACATGTATTCAGCAAATAGGGTCCAGAAATATAGGCCTGTCCAGTTAGACGACTGATCCCCGGGTTATGTTGAATTGCTGCATGAAGCGGCAAACTTAACATTACACTGTTCTACCCCACATGTATAACATATATTGCAACAGAAATTAAACAGTAAAATCGTGTTTTTGTCTCCCGATCAAAATTATGTAATATGGCTTTTATAAGCGAATTTCGCGAAGTTTTAGAAGACCGCCATGAAAATCAAATGTTTATAAAGTCACGTGTTTTCAGAAGGTAAACAAATACTTGTTTTTCGTCAATTTCTTTCTTCAGCCTTACGTATAAAAGAATCAATTAGCACATAAAATAATTGTTGCTTTATTAACCGAAAATGTCCATTCTATCCATGAATTGTAATTGGCCACTCGATCTAAATCCCCTGCATCAAATATTTCTGCAAAATCACCGCTGGACTCAGTTTTTGCGTGAAGTATTAAGATTGACTTTATTTAAATTGACAAGACAAAACTGGCACTTGTTTTTTGTGCGTGTTCTCGTAACATTCATTTCACGTGCTGCCGACATGAAATAGTCCCTATTTTTGCGGAATTTTTGTGTGAAACTGTTTTATGCCGGCAGCCTATGATTCAATTAATTGTTCTGAACAGGGGAATGTTCTGTTTATTTCAAGGATAAGTTGTTGCGTTAATGTTCTTATCTTTAACGGAGAGGTGTGTAAAATTATTTCGAATAGGAATAAAACTCATAACAATGCATGTTTTAAGTACGTCCTATAGTTCGTTCCTGCATAGCATCCCACCCATTCATGTACCTAGCCATCTATCTATCTATCCAACCACCCTTGGCCACATTAGGGTTTCCCCAAGATTCCACAGTAATATAAACTGAGAAAGAATATCAGGATCTGATGTGATAAAATTTGAGAACAAAATCCATGCTCTGAGCTCAATTTTGTTTTCAAACACAAAATTCCTTTATTTAGCATATTAAGCTTGAGAAAATGACCAAGTCAAAATAAAAAGCAAACACGATTGTATGGAATGAGTAAGTTGTAGTGTAATTACAAACGCTTGTAATGAATTCATCTGTAGAAATGCCACACAGTGAAAAATGGCCATACAGTGCAAAAAAATGGTCTTAGATTGCAAAAATGACCGTACAGTGCAATAAAATAGCCTCAGAATGCAAAAATGGCCATGCATTGCAATAAAATTGCCTAAGAATGCAAAAATGGCCAAGCAGTGCAAAAAATGTTAAAATCTGATGAGTTTAAAAGATTATAGCTTTTTTCACCTTTGTTACGTTTTAGACTTTCGGCGATTTCGCCGAAAGGCTAAAGTTATACCACAAGTCGAAAACTATCGACGATTCAAATGCCTGACCAATTTAACCTTTGGAGTGATACACGTGTCTCTGATAAACTACGCAGTCAATTTTTAAGCATTAAAAGTAGTTCCGTCATCAGACAGGTGTTTACATCAATTGATAAGCGCGTGGGAGTCTAATCTCGTTAATACACTAAGCAGTATACATGTACATATATAGTGATCAACGAAGTGTTAATATTGACCACAGCTAATCAAAGTTTTAAATTCCATGTTGAGAAGTTTTATGAAGTAAGAGTAAAAAATGATTTGTATATTGATAGTGTCTGTAGCTGTTTAATGTAATGATACAGTGGTCATTTATTGTATCACCTGAAGTTTAAGTTGTTAACAGTATTGTACCATAACTATAATACCTACAGAATTTGTATGCAAAGTGACAAAGTGTACAGGGAAAACTTCAAGATTTTGTATCTATTTCACCTAATTTAGACTTAAGTCACTTTCCTAGGTGACTACATTGGACTTAAGTTTACGTTTCAAAATCAACTTTAGTTTTTTTGTGAAACAGTGATAAGATAAAAACTACAAATGTAGATTTAAGCAACAACTTAAGTTCAAAAATGAACTTCAGTTGTTTCGTGAAAGTGGCCCCAATTCTAGGTGGCATTTGAGTAGCGGCCCAGGTGGGTGGGTGGATAGATAGATCTAACTGCTGGAATGCTAATCTTGTTGCAGGCAGTACAGCAGTAAGATTGATATTACTGTTGTTTCTGTAGTTACAATTGTGTCACAGCTAACTAGACTTTAACTGTTATCGTCCAATTTACAACTAAAACAACGTTTTATAGACCCAGCTTCATCAATAATTATGTATTGTCCTATTTTATTAACCTGAATATACACAATGTAATTATAATTATTGAATGATGTAATTAGTGAATACTGGCACCAGAGTCTATAACATCTGATCAAAAAATAACGCGTTCCGAATTAGTCCATCGTATACATGCGCATTACTTTTTTAGTTTTTAATTGATATACAACTCGAACACAGGGCCGTTTATTAATATGTGTTCGTTGACAAAATATCCGTATGAATTCGTTTTAAATGATCCTATTTTAAAAAGTATTTAACATATCTATGCGAGAACTGAATTACGTTGGCTTTAAAATGATGTCCAGTTTATAAATATATGTTGAGAAATAAAAAGTAAAGGGGTGGGTCCATGGAATCTTTGCGATCTTTTGGGGGTAAAATATCGATGAGATATAATGCATACAATATCTATAGTTGACAGTTCACGCGATGGACAGAGTTGTGTTCAAACGAGTAATGAAAAATAACTACTCATTCGAATTCGTTTATCTTAATCTTTTTGAGAATGGCATTGTCTAAGCCTTCAACTGATATATTGTTTATAAATATCCATTCCTAAATAAAGGTGAGCCCATTTGCTCCAACAAGAAAATTTACAAGCAAAAATTAACAAAGAATACATCTAACTTTGAACGTTGGTAAAAATCGTTTTCATGATTCGATTTTTATCAAACAAACATGTACGTGAAAAATACAATACATTGGCTTTAAATTGATGTCAGGTTCAAACAGTACCTTCATATGAAACTATATTTGAAGCAAAGTTATAATACGGCACTTGTACTTCTTTGCCTGAAAGCTAGTTTTATGTCGACGTAGTAGAGTGTCCGCTTACGACTCGAGAGGTCGTGGGTTTAAATCTCAGTTCATCACATGGATCAATGGATTTTTATCGGGTTAAATTTGGCGCCCAACGTAAATAACCCACTAAGAATTGTGTAATTGCACACGTCGCTGAAGTTAGCAAAATTTTTTTGCTAGCAAAAGTGGCCACAAGTTGCTATTTTTGCTAGCAAAATTTTTTTATGTGAATAGTGAAATATTAATTTAGTGCTAAAACCAGGAACCATAACCAGTTATAAAACATGGCAAGTCCGTTTGTCGGGCCTGATGCCTCTAACTAGTTACTAAACAACTCCTATGGGTTATGTTACCATTTTTATAGACATGGGTAGTGCTCCCCACTGATTTCGCCGGGTACTTGCGTATACAAGGCATGAGGTCCGACCTTGGGCTATCACGTGGGCACAGTGGCCACCCTGGGAAAATTCCGTGGACTCGGGCCAAAGACCACTAAGTGTCGGTACTTTACGTTTTGTGTATAAAATCAGCACTCAGATGGGCCATATTTCAGGGCTCGAACGTCGAGTTAAAGCGATTTCGCCCGGTACTGGCGTATACCAGGCAAGAGGTCCGACCAAGTGCTATCACGTGGGCACAGTGGCCACCCTGGGAAAATTCCGTGGGCACGGGCCAGAGACCACTTAGTGTCGGTACTTTACGTTTTGTGTATAAAATCAGCACTCAGATGGGCCATGTTTCAGGACTCGAACGTCGAGTTAAAGCGATTTCGCCCGGTAATGGCTCAACCAGGCGAGAGGTCCGACCTAGGGCTATCACGTGGGCACAGTGGCCACCCTGGGAAAATTACGTGGGCTCGGGCCAGAGACCACTAAGTGTCGGTACTTTACGTTTTGTGTTTAAAATCAGCACTCAGATGGGCCATGTTTCTGGGCTCGAACGTCAAGTTTAAGAGATTTCGCCCGGTACTGGCGTATACCAGGTGAGGGGTCCGACCTAGGGCTATCACGTGGGCACGGTGGCCACCGTGGGAAAATTCCATGAGCTCGGGCCAGAGACCACTAAGTGTCGGTACTTTTCGTTTTGTGTATAAAATCAGCACTCAGATGGGCCATGTTTCAGGGCTCGAACGTCGAGTTAAAGCGATTTCGCCCGATACTGGCGCCTACCAGGCGAGAAGTCTGACCTAGGGCTATCCTGTAGGCACAGTGGCCAGCCTGGGAAAATTCCGTGGGCTCGGGCCAGAGACCACTAAGTGTCGGTACTTTACGTTTTGTGTAAAAAATCAGCACTCAGATTGGCCATGTTTCAGGGCTCGAACGTCGAGTTAAAGCAATTTCGCCCGGTACTGGTGTATACCAGGCGATAGGTCCGACCTAGGGCTATCACGTGGGCACAGTGGCCACCCTGGAAAAATTCCGTGGGCTCGGGCAAGAGACCACTAAGTGTCAGTACTTTACATTTTGTGTATAAAATCTGAACTCAGATGGGCCATGTTTCAGGGCTCGTACGTCGAGTTAAAGCGATTTCGCCCGGTACTGGCGTATACCAGGCGATAGGTCCAAGCTAGGGCTATCACGTGGGCACAGTGGCCAGCCTGGGAAAATTCCGTGGGCTCGGGCCAGAGACCACTTAATGTCGTTTCTTTACGTTTTGTGTATAAAATCAGCACTCAGATGGGCCTTGTTTCAGGACTCGAACGTCGAGCTAAAGCGATTTCGACCGGTACTGGTGTATTCCAGGCGAGGGGTTCGACCTAGGGCTTTCACGTGGGCACAGTGGCCAACTTGGGAAAATTCCGTGAGCTCGGGCCAGAGACCACTAAGTGTCGGTACTTTTCGTTTTATGTATAAAATTTGCACTCAGATGGGCCATGTTTCACGGCTCGAACGTCGAGTTAAAGCGATTTCGCCCGGTACTGGTGTATTCCAGGCGATATGTCCAAGCTAGGGCTTTCACGTGGGCAAAGTGGCCAGACTGGGAAAATTCCGTTGGCTCGGGCCAGAGACCACTTAATGTCGGTACTTTTCGTTTAGTGTATGAAATCAGCACTCAGATGGGCCATGTTTCAGGGCTCGATCGTCGAGTTAAAGCGATTTCGCAGGGAACTGGCGTATACCAGGCAAGAGGTCCGACCTAGGGCTATCACGAGGGCACAGTGGCCAGCTTGGGAAAATTCCGTGGGCTCGGGCCAGAGACCACTTAATGTCGGTACTTTACGTTTAGTGTATAAAATAAGCACTCAGATGGGCCATGTTTCAGGGCTCGAACGTCGAGTTTAAGCGATTTCGCCCGGTACTGGCGTATACCAGGCGATAAGTCCGACCTAGGGCTATCATGTGGGCACCATGGCCAGCCTGGGAAAATTCCGTAGGCTCGGGCCAGAGACCACTTAATGTCGGAACTTTACGTTTAGTGTAAAAAATCAGCACTTAGATGGGCCATGTTTCAGGGCTCGAACGTCGAGTTAAAGCGATTTCGCCCGGTACTGGCGTATACCATGCGAGAGGTCCAAGCTAGGGCTATCACGTGGGCACCGTGGCCAGCCTGGGAAAATTTCGTAGGCTCGGGCTAGAGACCACTAAGTGTCGGTACTTTACGTTTTGTGTTTAAAATCAGCACTTAGAAGGGCCATGTTTCAGGGCTCGAACGTCGAGTTAAAGCAATTTTGCCCTTTACTGGCGGATACCAGGCGTCAGGTACGACCTAGGGCTATCACGTGGGCACAGTGGCCACCCTGGAAAAATTCTGTGGGCTCAGGCCAGAGACCACTAAATGTCGGTACTTTTCTTTTTGTGTATAAAATCAGCACTCAGAAGGGCCATGTTTCAAGACTCGAACGTCGAGCTAAAGCGATTTGGCCCGGTACTGGGGTATACCAGGCGAGGGGTTCAATCTAGCGCTATCACGTGGGCACAGTGGCCACCTTGGGAAAATTCCGTGGGCTCGGGCAAGAGACCACTAAGTGTCGGTACTTGACATTTTGTGTATAAAATCAGAACTCAGATGGGCCATTTTTCAGGGCTCGAACGTCGAGTTAAAGCGATTTCGCCCGGTAGTGGCGTATACGAGGCGAGAGGTCCAAGCTAGGGCTATCATGTGGGCACAATGGCCAGCCTGGGAAAATTCCGTGGGCTCGGGCCAGAGACCACTAAGTGTCGGTACTTTTCTTTTTGTGTATAAAATCAGCACTCAGAAGGGCCATGTTTCAGGACTCGAACGTCGAGCTAAAGCGATTTCGCCCGATACTGGGGTATACCAGGCGAAGGGTTCGACCTAGGGCTATCACGTGGGCACAGTGGCCACCTTGGGAAAATTCCGTGGGCTTGGGCAGGAGACCACTAAGTGTCGGTACTTAACATTTTGTGTATAAAATCAGAACTCAGATGGGCCATGTTTCAGGGCTCGAACGTCGAGTTAAAGCGATTTCGCCCGGTACTGGCGTATACCAGGCGAGAGGTCCAAGCTAGGGCTATCACGTGGGCACAGTGGCCACCCTGGGAAAATTCCGTGGGCTCGTGCCAGAGACCACTAAATGTCGGTACTTTTCGTTTTTATGTATAAAATTTGCACTCAGATAGTCCATGTTTCAGGGCTCGAACGTCGAGTTAAAGCGATTTCGCCCGGTACTGGCGTATACCAGGCGAGAGGTCCGACCTAGGGCTATCACGTGGGCACCGTTGCCACCCTGGGAAAATTCCGTGGGCTCGGGCCAGAGACCACTAAGTGTCGGTACTTTACGTTTCTGTATAAAATCAGAACTCAGATGGGCCATGTTTCAGGGCTCGAACGTCGAGTTAAAGCGATTTCGCCCGGTACTGGCGTATACCAGGCGATAGGTCCAAGCTAGGGCTTTCACGTGGGCAAAGTGGCCAGCCTGGGAAAATTCCGTTGGCTCGGGCCAGAGACCACTTAATGTCGGTACTTTTCGTTTAGTGTTTGAAATCAGCACTCAGATGGGCCATGTTTCAGGACTCGAACGTCGAGTTAAAGCGATTTCGCAGGAAACTGGCGTATACCAGGCGAGAGGTCCAACCTAGGGCTATCGCGTGGGTACAAAGGCCACCCTGGGAAAATTCCTAGAGCTCAGGCCAGAGACCACTTAGTGTCGGTACTTTACGTTTTGTGTATAAAATAAGCACTCAGATGGGCCATATTTCAGGGCTCGAACGTCGATTTAAAGCGATTTCGCCCGGTACTGGCGTATACCAGGCGACAGGTCCGACCTAGGGCTATCACGTGGTCACAGTGGCCACCCTGGGAAAATTCTGTGGGCTCGGGCCGGAGACCACTAAATGTCGGTACTTTTCTTTTTGTGTATAAAATCAGCACTCAGAAGGGCCATGTTTCAAGACTCGAACGTCGAGCTAAAGCGATTTGGCCCGGTACTGGGGTATACCAGGCGAGGGGTCCGACCTAGCGCTATCACTCGGGCACAGTGGCCACCTTGGGAAAATTCCGTGGGCTCGGGCAAGAGACCACTAAGTGTCGGTACTTTACATTTTAAGTATAAAATCAGAACTCAGATGGGCCATTTTTCAGGGCTCGAACGTCGAGTTAAAGCGATTTCGCCCGGTACTGGCGTATACGAGTCGAGAGGTCCAAGCTATGGCTATCATGTGGGCACAATGGCCAGCCTGGGAAAATTCCGTGGGCTCGGGCCAGAGACCACAAAGTGTCGGTACTTTTCTTTTTGTGTATAAAATAAGCACTCAGAAGGGCCATGTTTCAGGACTCGAACGTCGAGCTAAAGCAATTTCGCCCGATACTGGGGTATACCAGGCAAAGGGTTCGACCTAGGGCTATCACGTGGGCACAGTGGCCACCTTGGGAAAATTCCGTGGGCTCGGACAAGAGACCACTTAATGTCGGTACTTTACGTTTCGTGTATAAAATCAGCACTCAGATGGGCCATGTTTCAGGGCTCGCACGTCGAGCTAAAGCGATTTCGCCCGGTACTGGCGTACACCAGGCGATAGGTCCGACTTAGGGCTATCACGTGGGCACAGTGGCCACCGTGGGAAAATTCCGTGAGCTCAGACCAGAGACCACTAAGTGTCGGTACTTTTCGTTTTGTGTATAAAATCAGCACTCAGATGGGCCATGTTTCAGGGCTCGAACGTCGTGTTAAAGCGATTTCGCCCGATACTGGCGCATACCAGGCCATAAGTCCGACCTAGGGCTATCATGTGGGCACCATGGCCAGCCTGGGAAAATTTCGTAGGCTCGGGCTAGAGACCACTAAGTGTCGGTACTTTACGTTTAGTGTATAAAATAAGCACTCAGATGGGCCATGTTTCAGGGCTCGAACGTCGAGTTTAAGCGATTTCGCCAAGTACTGGCGTATACCAGGCGAGAAGTACAAGCTAGCGCTATCACGTGGGCACAGTGGCCAGCCTAGGAAAATTTCGTAGGCTCGGGCTAGAGACCACTAAGTGTCGGTACTTTTCGTTTTGTGTATAAAATCAGCACTCAGATGGGCCATGTTTCAGGGCTCGAACGTCGTGTTAAAGCGATTTCGCCCGATACTGGCGCATACCAGGCGAGAGGTCTGACCTAGGGCTATCCTGTTGGCCTAGTGGCCAGCCTGGAAAATTCCGTGGGCTCGGGCCAGAGACCACTAAGTGTCGGTACTTTACGTTTTGTGTAAAAAATCAGCACTCAGATTGGCCATGTTTCAGGGCTCGAACGTCGAGTTAAAGCAATTTCGCCCGGTACTGGCGTATACCAGGCGATAGGTCCGACCAAGGGCTATCACGTAGGCACAGTGGCCACCCTGGGAAAATTCCGTGGGCTCGGGCAAGAGACCACTAAGTGTCAGTACTTTACATTTAGTGTATAAAATCAGAACTCAGATGGGCTATGTTTCAGGGCTCGAACGTCGAGTTAAAGCGATTTCGCCCGGTACTGACGTATACCAGGCGATAGGTCCAAGCTAGGGCTATCACGTGGGCACAGTGGCCAGCCTGGGAAAATTCCGTGGGCTCGGGCCAGAGACCACTTAATGTCGGTACTTTACGTTTAGTGTATAAAATAAGCACTCAGATGGGCCATGTTTCAGGGCTCGAACGTCGAGTTTGGGCGATTTCGCCCGGTACTGGCGTATACCAGGCCATAAGTCCGACCTAGGGCTATCATGTTGGCACAATGGCCAGCCTGGGAAAATTTCGTAGGCTCGGGCTAGAGACCACTAAGTGTCGGTACTTTACGTTTAGTGTATAAAATAAGCACTCAGATGGGCCATGTTTCAGGGCTCGAACGTCGAGTTTAAGCGATTTCGCCAAGTTATGGCGTATACCAGGCGATAGGTCCAAGCTAGGGCTATCACGTGGGCACAGTGGCCAGCCTGGGAAAATTTCGTAGGCTCGGGCTAGAGACCACTAAGTGTCGGTACTTTACGTTTTGTGTTTAAAATCAGCACTTTGATGGGCCATGTTTCAGGGCTCGAACGTCGAGTTAAAGCAATTTTGCCCTTTACTGGCGTATACCAGGCGACAGGTCCTACCTAGGGCTATCACGTGGGCACAGTGGCCACCCTGGAAAAATTCAATGGGCTCGGGCCAGAGACCACTAAATGTCGGTACTTTTCTTTTTGTGTATAAAATCAGCACTCAGATGGGCCATGTTTCAGGACTCGAACGTCGAGCTAAAGCAATTTCGCCCGGTACTGGGGTATACCAGGCGAGGGGTTCGACCTAGGGCTATCACGTGGGCACAGTGGCCACCTTGGGAAAATTCCGTGGGCTCGGGCAAGAGACCACTAAGTGTCGGTACTTTACATTTTGTGTATAAAATTAAAACTCAGATGGGCCATGTTTCAGGGCTCAAACGTCGACGTCAAGCGATTTCGCTGGGTACTGGCGTATACCAGGCGAGAGGTCCGACCTAGGGCTATCACGGGGCACAGTGGCCACCCTTAGAAAATTCCGTGGGCTCGGGCCAGAGACCACTAAATGTCGGTTCTTTACGTTTTGTGTATAAAATCAGCACTCAGATGGGCCTTGTTTCAGGACTCGAACGTCGAGCTAAAGCGATTTCGACCGGTACTGGTGTATTCCAGGCGAGGGGTTCGACCTAGGGCTTTCACGTGGGCACAGTGGCCAACTTGGGAAAATTCCGTGAGCTCGGGCCAGAGACCACTAAGTGTCGGTACTTTTCGTTTTATGTATAAAATTTGCACTCAGATGGGCCATGTTTCACGGCTCGAACGACGAGTTAAAGCGATTTCGCCCGGTACTGGTGTATTCCAGGCGATATGTCCAAGCTAGGGCTTTCACGCGGGCAAAGTGGCCAGCCTGGGAAAATTCCGTTGGCTCGGGCCAGAGACCACTTAATGTCGGTACTTTTCGTTTAGTGTATGAAATCAGCACTCAGATGGGCCATGTTTCAGGGCTCGATCGTCGAGTTAAAGCGATTTCGCAGGGAACTGGCGTATACCAGGCAAGAGGTCCGACCTAGGGCTATCACGAGGGCACAGTGGCCAGCTTGGGAAAATTCCGTGGGCTCGGGCCAGAGACCACTTAGTGTCGGTACTTTACGTTTTGTGTATAAAATCAGCACTCAGATGGGCCATGTTTCAGGGCTCGAACGTCGAGTTAAAGCGATTTCGCTGGGTACTGGCGTATACCAGGCGAGAGGTCCAAGCTAGGGCTATCACGTGAGCACAGTGGCCATCCTGGGAAAATTAAATTGGCTCAGGCTAGAGACCACTAAGTGTCGGTCCTTTACGTTTTGTGTATAAAATCTGCACTCAGATGGGCCATGTTTCAGGGCTCGAACGTCGAGTTAAAGCGATTTCGCCTGGTATTGGCGTATTCCAGGCGAGAGATCCGACCTAGGGCTATCATGTGGGCACAGTGGCCAGCCTGGGAAAATTCCGTGGGCTTGGGCCAGAGACCACTAAGTGCCGGTACTCTACGTTTGGGTATAAAATCAGCACTCAGATGGGCCATGTTTCATGGCTTGAACGTCGAGTTAAAGCGATTTCGCCGGGTGCTGGCATATATCAGGCGATAGGTCCGACCTAGGGCTATCACGTGGTGGGCACAATGGCCATCCTAGGAAAATTCCGTGGGCTCGGGCCAGAGACCACTAAGTGTCGGTACTTTACGTTTTGTGTATAAAATCAGCACTCAGATGGGCCATGTTTCGGGGCTCCAACGTCGAGTTAAAGCGATTTCGCCGGTTACTGGCGCATACCAGGCGAGAGGTCCAAGCTAGGGCTATCACGTGAGCACAGTGGCCATCCTGGGAAAATTCAATGGGCTCAGGCTAGAGACCACTAAGTGTCGGTCCTTTACGTTTTGTGTATAAAATCTGCACTCAGATGGGCCATGTTTCAGGGCTCGAACGTCGAGTTAAAGCGATTTCGCCTGGTATTGGCGTATTCCAGGCGAGAGATCCGACCTAGGGCTATCATGTGGGCACAGTGGCCAGCCTGGGAAAATTCCGTGGGCTTGGGCC
Organism: Mactra quadrangularis; assembly: GCA_025267735.1. Classification (NCBI taxonomy): domain Eukaryota; kingdom Metazoa; phylum Mollusca; class Bivalvia; order Venerida; family Mactridae; genus Mactra; species Mactra quadrangularis. The sequence goes on along the minus strand of CM046303.1, from coordinate 17,927,048 downwards.
AGAGACCACTAAGTGCCGGTACTCTACGTTTGGGTATAAAATCAGCACTCAGATGGGCCATGTTTCATGGCTTGAACGTCGAGTTAAAGCGATTTCGCCGGGTGCTGGCATATATCAGGCGATAGGTCCGACCTAGGGCTATCACGTGGTGGGCACAATGGCCATCCTAGGAAAATTCCGTGGGCTCGGGCCAGAGACCACTAAGTGTCGGTACTTTACGTTTTGTGTATAAATTCAGCACTCAGATGGGCCATGTTTCGGGGCTCCAACGTCGAGTTAAAGCGATTTCGCCGGTTACTGGCGTATACCAGGCGAGAGGTCCGACCTAGGGCTATCTCTTGGGCACAGTGGCCAGCCTGGGAAATTACGTGGGCTCGGACCAGAGACCACTAAGTGTCGGTACTTTACGTTTTGTGTATAAAATCAGCACTCAGATGGGCCATGTTTCAGGGCTCGAACGTCGAGTTAAAGCGATTTCGCAGGGTACTGGCGTGTACCAGGCGAGAGGTCCGACCTAGGGCTATCACGTGGGCACAGTGGCCAGCCTGGGAAAATTCGACGGGCTCGGGCCTGAGACCATTAATTGTCGGTACTTTACGTTTTGTGTATAAAATCAGCACTCAGATGGGCCATGTTTCAGGGATCGAACGTCGAGTTAAAGCGATTTTGCCGGGTACTAGCGAATACCAGGTGACCTAGGGCAATCATCTGGGCATAGTGGGTGTCAGCCAGGGACCACTTTTTGTCGGTTATGCGTCTTATCTTCATAAAATAAGAACTCTGATGAGCCATGTTCTAGGGCTCGAATCAAGAGTTGAAGCGATTTCGCCCGGCTTAGGTCAGTGGCCACTTAATGTTTGCCTTTTGCGTATAAACTCAGCACATATATGGCCCATGTTTTAGGTCTCGAATCTCGAGTTAATGCGGTTTTATCGGGTATTGGCGTATACCATGAGAAAGATCTGATATACGGCCTTCTCTTGGGCATAATGGCTACCCTGGGAAAATTCCTTGTACTTGAGTCAGATACCACTTAATCGCGGTACTTTACCTTTTGTGTATAAAATCAACACTCCGATGGGCCGTTTGAAAGCGATTTGACCGAGTACAGGTCTATTCCAGGCATTAGTTCTGACCTACGGCTATCGCGTGACCACAGTGTCTACCCCGGAAAGATGTGAAGACATGGGCCTCAAACCTTTAATTGCTTGTACCATGCGTTTACTTCATAAATCAGCACTCAGATTGTTCCAACTTTAGGGCTTATATCTTCCCTTGACGTAAATTATTTCAGACTTTGTGATATTAGTACATTATAAAGAAATCAAAGCACACAAAGTACTAGGATATTCATTGTGTTTAGATTTATTGCATTTTTTTGTTGAATTTAATGCTGTAGCAACACCTTGTACAGGTCATATCACAGCGGTCAGTCCACGTCCTCACGTAATCTCTGGATTTAGCTGTTAACAAACTACTAGGTGCTTACGTTGTCAGTCACTGACTACTGTCCTACATGATTGAGAATCAGTGGCAGGAGGAAGAATGGCCGAAGTTATTAATTGTGTTGATTACATGTTTTTCTTACTCTCTTCACAATAAAAATCTGCTTGGGTCATTTAACAATAATGAACGATTGAATTTACTTATTACTATGATTACTGTTGTAACTAGTCAAAGTTATGTACTGTGACAATATGACTCTAATATTGTTTAATTAGTCTGCGTGTCACAAAAACTCAAATATACAACTTGAATTTTACACTTAAGCTTAATAATAGTATATTATAGTTTTGTACAACCAATCTGTCTTGCATCCAATTAGTTTATCTTTTACTTGTAAATATCCTGTTATAAAAGGCACCTTAAATTTATTTGTACAATGTTCTTTTTTCCGATAAAGAACCAAGCATGAAAAGAGTAAAATCCTACACATGAGAGTCAAAATCTCATCAGAACTGTGGAAGGTAATACCTAGTCCTACGTCTTACGCCAGTTTTTCAGAAAATACTGCTTTTTCCAAGGGGTAATAAACACCTAGGTGTAAGTGCCCCAATCACTGGTTGATAGTGTCCAGCTCAGCATGGTATAATTTATTGGTATTATCAGATTACAACTGATAGAGTTATTATACAACAAGAGAGGCGAGCTCACAATTTTAGAACTTTCTGATAACTTTTAGTCATTGAAGTTCTTTGCATTTGTTTGAAGAGCCCATATCTCAGCAACATCCGAGATATTGCTGACGTTCTACAAATAAACATGCTGAGATGGCTTGGTCACAAGCTGGACTTCCCAAGTCAGAAATTTGAAGATCACAGCACACCATGGCCAAGGTTGATCAGATTTCACCTAGGAAGACCTGGTAAAGCGTGATCGATTGTAACTTTATATGGATGACACCAACCATCAGGACCACCAGACATGAAGAGGAAGACTTCGTTCCACACAAGAAAGACAAACCTCACTCTTGCCGAAAGAATAATCAACGGCTTGTACCAAACTTAAAACCGGATGTTGATTAGGATGACGACGATGATGATGATAAATCTAAGGTAGGAGAAAAATGGACTTACCAATTGTGACGCTTCACACAACATATTAACAGGTATATTAGCATAATAGACAAATCACATTATCTAAATTATTCTAGTGAAAATACTTTAATGTCACATTATTAATCATACATGAAGCAACATATACTTTTCAGAATGAGTGATAGGGTGTCTGTAATCTGATGTCCTTACCAATCAAATTCATGTTTTAAAAAGTCATAGGGTATAAAATGAACTGTGTTCCTAAAATTATAGTCATAAGACGCATTTTATAAAAAAATAAGTCATTAGATTTGTATTGTATTAATAGATACAGTAATGATGTAGAAAAATGGTTCACTCTTCTTACAAAATAAGATCTTTTGAAATATGATTTGATATATAAAACAGTATAATACGTGCTCACAAATACAACAACACTGGTGTTATGTTTCTATTTCTCATTCAATGTAAATAGTACACATGTTCATGACAAATTACAATCAAACAAGCCAGCACAGCAAGTGCCAAATTAATGTAGATTTATGGCTGCGCTAATTGCTTGTGGTCAATAAAACGATCATTGTTTCCCTGATAAGCCCCATCATCCATTGGATGCTCTCAACTGGCGTAAGACGTAGGACTGATACCGTTATGTCCAGAACCACTATGAAAACATTATTAGACCACTTCAGTCAATTTAACAGCGGATGAACTATTAGTCTGTCATTTCAATCTGATAAGCCTAGTATCTAAATAAACACAATGTTGTATTGTTTATAATGCTTTAGTATTCATATGTATAGCACATCAAGTCAGGAAGACTTTGTAGTATAACATTTATTAATTCAATTACCATCAGATTAAAAAAAAGAATTATAATTATTATTGTTATTCGTTTTATATTTGGTCAAAATCATATAAGCAATTATAGTAACATAATACTTGATTTCATGAATGTGACTTGAAACGGTTGTTAAAAATCATACAGTAAGTTTAATATGAGTTAATTGGAGAAAGTTATTTTTTCTACAATCATTTTTAAGTTAAGCGCTTTTTGATGAACAAAGTCGTTCTTCTGGCCTCTATTTTACCTTAACTACGCAATTTTCTTTACAGTATGTACAATTTGTCTCTATTCTACGAAATTACAGACAAAAGTGCATCATGTTGAACATAAAATCATTTAAAACAAACTGTCCCAAAGTTTTCGTTTTATACTGGGCACGTTTCACAAGGCGAGTGCTAATATGCTATTCAAAATTGCTTTCAAAAAGCGCTAGCTAGCGATAGCCTTGAAGATGTGGAACATTTCCCTTGATATGAATACGCGCAAGGATATCGAACTATTTTTCTATGGCGTCACTCAATCCACGGAGAAGATCGAAGTGGCCGGAAAGAGTAAAACTCTATTACCATTGAAATTATCGAGGGTAATTAGACGAGATGACCGACATGCATTCGATCGCGATTGATTTGAATATCATCATTATCGTCGGAACCTGTCCGACGATAATAACAATTATCAAGATTTGAGCATTTTTGTGTCGACACCGGCTGTCTTTAGCCAATCAGAACGTTGCATTAGAGGTCACGTGACCAAAATGATGACGTCGAGTAGCAAAAAATGGGGTGCGTGTATGGAATCGTCCACGGCGTGTATTATACGGTTACCTGTTTGTAATACAAGAAAATATCATTATCGATATATGACCGGATATCAATATCAAGGAGTAACAATATAAAACCAAAAAAACATTCATACCTATTCGTAACATGTTCATTTATTGAAGAAAGCTCGCTTTTGTTGAAAAACAACAACCTATCTTCCATATTTCCGAGCGAGTTTATTAGTAAATATGAACGTTCGATTAGCTGGCGGAATGTAGGGCAGAATATGTTCTTGAAACGAGCGCAGTCGGAATATGTCTGGACAGCACATGGTAATTCGATGGTTTTTATCTGACTTAAAGCACTGACGAATACCTGAATCTGTGGTAATACGTCAGATGACCACTGCTGGTATTTATATCCGACGGGGATGGAGGCGCTGTAGTCGAGCTTCTGAAGGTCTGATTTAAAGCTCTCTACTGTAAAGACATGCACTGTTTGATCTGCATATTGCTTGAATCTTTATTCTCTATGGAGAATACACGGCTAAACAACGATTTCAAGCATTTTTGGAAATGCTAATACGTGTAGAAGTGTTAAAATGATTTTAAAGCGTTTGATCATGTATGCATGGCTTATTAGAGATGTATACACGGACAGCTTAGACGGAGAGCGGATGACTGAATACGTACAAATCGGAGGGATTTTCTCAAAGCAATTTTCAATCAAATTGTCAGGCCAAGCAAAATAAATGAACTTGATTTTTCTACGTGCTTTGCATTTCCATATGACTTACAACTGAAATGATCATGATACGTGTATAGTAAAATTTAGATGCAATATAAAACAATAAGATAGTTATAGACAATGCAGGCCTGATGAGATATGTGGAGTCATGATTTTTTGGCCATCAAAATGACGCACACACATATATGCTTATGAATCAAATCGGTTCAGCAGCATTGCCTTTTCTGAAAACTGTGTTCTTTTAAAGCCGACAAAATATACCCAAATGGTCATCCACTCGCAACACCTTACAATACGCGTCAGCTTCGTACTAAACAAGGTCAAGAGCGACGAAAATGTTTAAAATTCAATCGTTATCATTCACGGTACAGAATTTTCGTTCAGCACACCATAGCTAATAGTAAAATCTACAAATGCATAAGATCCGTATGGTGACATCCCAGAGAATTGTTATCTGTAGTTGTCTGGATATGTGCTGCCAAGGAGGTGCGAAGAAAACATTTAGGAATAATTTATTCATCATGCTTCCTTTTGAAAGAATCATATCTGGGAGATGAAGTGGAAGGGTAAGCGAGTACTGGTAAAGTAAAACATGTCCAGGAAAGTTGGTTAGGTGAGCTGGCCTCAGTAAATAATCAAATAAAAAGTGTTGATAAAATTCAAATAAAACAATTAAAAACACACGTTTTATTTCACGGCGTCTCAACGCCGTGATATTGTGGTGGGTAGATTTTGATAGTAATGGGCAAAAGTCACGTGATATAAATCCTTTCGATTTCCACTGCCGACAAATTTATTATTTTTAATGCAGTCATAGTACAGCCCATTTCCGTTAAAAGTTAAATAGAAAAAGCATTTTTGGGGGAAACCATATAAACGATTTTTCTTGCAACAATGCAACACACGAAAAATCAGCGTTTTATATTAACACATTTCCGCAAATCCTTTCGAATCACACGAAAAGGGGTAGGTATAAATCGCGGACCAACCGGACCAGCAGACCAGTTTAGTGTACGGATACAGTTTAACAAATATGCGTATCATAATGTGTGTATAGTACATATATAATTGATATTTGCCGATATTTCATTTGAAAAGATAAGATACCAATATCGAAATTATATTTTAAGAAATCCCATATTGTTGTAAATATTATATAGTTCAACTGTTAGAGCCTTTATCATTTGAAAACTAATTTGATATGATTCAAATATAATATTTTAATAATATACCTTTTTTCTTTTTAGCCGACTGTATAAATAAAGAAGCGTAATCGTGTAACATTGACTTTTAATTCTTTCTTTTACTGAGTTCTATTGGCGATCTTTTCTAACTATGATTAAGTGCAGCGGACCAGTTAATTTTAAGAGCGTAAGAGTTACGAACCAGGGTTGAGCTCAGTAACTGCGAACGTTATAGAATGTTCCGTAACGATACATTCGGAACTCCTCGTCCATTTGCTGCGAATAATCTCGGACATATTTGGACGCTATTTTGAAATGTCCGGTGTTAAAGTAAACAAATGTATGTCCGAATGCATCGTTATGTAAAGTACTGTAGCGTTTTGTGTAATTGAACTTGCTTCTGGTTATAGATCGAGCAGATGTAAGATTATTTTTGCGGACTTTTTTAGTTATGAATAGTTTGGTACTATATTGACGGACTATTGACCAGACGTATCACTGCAGCGGACCAGGTAATTTTAAGAGAGTTTAAATGACGGACATTTACACATAGGTGAAAAGCTCGCCAGTTTTTAATTTGTTCGAATGGATTATGTTTTCTCGAGTCCGAGTAAATTTATTATTAAGAAAAATGATTTCTATTCGAAATAGCTTGCCTTTTGTATTTAAGTGCATCTTTTCGGAATTAAAATACATGTTAAATCCTTTCGTGTATACGGCAACAGAATTTTTCCGTAACAAGTAAAGGTATGACTACTCTCCAATACACCGGTTCGAAAGATTCACTCATTGACTTTCTACCTCTGCTTCAATACTAAGCGCAAACTGATATTTCTATTTCAAGGCAGAGACACACACATTTAGATTGCATGACTGTCTCGTGATTAAAAAATAAATGCAACTAATGTTCACGCATGTAATATCAAAATGTCGAAATTCAAAGATGTTGGACAGTTATGCATTCGTTAGATGATTGGTTACACGGATTGGTAAGAACAGATCCGCAATGTAAGAAGCACTTGACTAAACAGAAGCGATAAGTCATGTAAATAGCTTCTCTTCTGAAAGACTATGTTTTCCCTTTTGCCGATCTTTTTAAGCGTCATGCAAATATGAATTACTGGAAATAAATCCAACTAAACCAAACATCCTGTCGGCATAAAGATGGTGTCAAGATCCAGACCATTCGCGTGCTCTAAGGTTGTCAAGAATCTCGATCTAACTAGTATCGAGAATCTTACTAGGCTCTTGGAACGAGAATGTTACATTTGAACAGGAAAACGTTTTATAACAAGTTACCTTTTTATTACTGAAAAACCTTAACATGACAATTCAATATAATGCTTTTTAGTTACCTTTAGATTATACTTAATAATTTTTGTTTGCCGTGACAATCCCTTTGCTGCATTTCGCAGCAATTTTTTACTTGTTATCTGGGTTTGGTGGGGTCGGATGAAAGCTGTATGACCTTTGAAGTAAAAAGAGTAGACATCGCAGACGCTTGACAAGGATGATCCTTATAATACTATCCATTTTCAAGGAACGTATCAAATTAAACGTGCTACTTCATTTTACTGACTAATGACTAAAAGACTGTGCTAGTATTCATGTTACAGTTCAAAAACGTACCAATAAAAGACGGCAAAAAATCTTATACAGAATATTGTTTATTTTTTATCATGAAAATTATTATTTTGAGATTGACACCATATTTTAATATCGATACTCCGCTTTACGTTCTAGTAACATTTGAAGAATATCTAATTATAACAAGAGTAAAGAAACTTGTGGACCCAATTGTACATTGATAGTTATAATCCAGAGTTAATTTAATATGGTATTGTGTCCTCTCAAATTAACATGTGGCAATAGTATTTATGGATTTCAAAGATGAACATGACAACTCTTAGACAGAGAATAAAACACAATTTCAACAAAGCATTTAATCTATTACATGTAACATTCAGCCGCTAACTCAGTTGGTAGCACGCAAGTCTACTGATCGAGGGGTAGTGGGTTCGCGGGGCATACTTTCGAGGAGCTTGGTCATGAAATTATTTCTACGACCATTATCCCTCATACCAATGATTTTTAATTATGTAGGACAGTTATCAGTCACTGACAAAAGTATGCGCTTGTAGTTGGTGAACAGCTAAATCCAGGATTAAGCCTTTCCAGGATGAGTGAGTAGGTTGACTAACCGCAGTAATTTGACCTATACAATGTGTTGCTACGGCGTTAAACCAAACAAACAAACAAACAAACAAACAAACAAACAAACAAACAAACAAACAAACAAACAAACAAACAAACAAACAAACAAACAAACAAACAAACAAACAAACAAACAAACAAACAAACAAACAAACAAACAAACAAACAAACAAACAAACAAACAAACAAACAAACAAACAAACAAACAAACAAACAAACAAACAAACATGTAATATTCAATCAAACGTCTCAACTAATCAACTAGTGACAAATGCTAATGTTGTTGCTTTATGAAGAATCTAGTTTTTAGTATGTTTAATCTTGCTGCAAATGCTTTTCTTCAAAGTTTTTATTTAAAACATGAGAACTGTCTATACCTTATGTGGTTTACTTGAATTTATTGCATTTCAGATGTGGTGTAGCCACCAAAATATATTTCCATTAAAATAATTATTCGTTATTTCCATGTTGGGTCATACGAACATTTAGCTAAGCAGATAACTAGCTATCAGCTATTAGCTAGCAAGTAACCTGCTAGTGATTGATTCTCTGCACTATTTAAATTTAGCATTATTAGATAAATGCAGCTAAGCCCGAATTTGAAAGCGCTTAACTTCAGCGCTTTGATTGAAAATACATGTATTAAGCACAGACATACATGTAAAAATATCCCACCCTCATACTGATGCTTCAATTTGCTTGATATATTTTATGATTTAAGAATCAGAAATTATTTTATAGTCCAATAGATATGATAATAGGCCTACGGACACTGATATTAAGCTAAGCGAGGGCCTATACAAACTTGACTTTGCAGATGTATACAGACTCATGAATGGTTACAAGGGCTGTAGAGCTAAATAAAAAATGCAATGGCATTATAGTCTGAGTTTTATATTTACGCACTTTTACCGACTTTACAGCTATTATTCCTGGTCATCGGGCTACTGGTATCTTTCTATCAGTCTCCCTTTTTACACCGCTTAGTGCAGCTGACAAATTGGTGCAAATTATACCACCTTTCCAGGTACCAATTTACACCTGGATGGAAGCATGGCAGATAAATTACTTGCTCATGGAAAGTAGCAATGCCCCCAGTGGGATTCGAAACAAGGACTGATCGATCCTTAAGCACTGGATTTCTGCTCCTACTAGATCTACACTGTGTATCAAATTGTGACCAAGCTCGTAGCCTTATATGTATTAAAACCGCACAAATCTTCCAGCTACCGCTTACTACGGCTTAAATAAACTGTAGTTCAGTTGTCAGTTCAAAAGAACTTTAACCACAGCATGAATTAAGAAATGTGTGCTGGGCTTTGAAAAACCTTTATCCAGATTTAAAAAACAATAACAATTATTTAATAAAGACCTTATTAAGTTATTTCATGAAAAACAAAACCGTTTAAGAATTAATTAAAATACTAATCTATGTTTAGGAGTTTCAGACTCCTAAGATTTACATCGAAATCTGTTGATTATGGTGTATGGTGAAATTAAAATAATACATTTATAATATATGGCAGTTTAAGCTGCCTACCATACCCGACTAGATCTATGTATTCCCAACTTGTCAATTGTTTCAATATCATAACCTCTACATGGGACAAATTTTGTAATTTCATGTTTATATTCATTTAATCCTCATCATCAGCATAAAAAAAAGTAAAAGTAATTGCATTTTATAGGCTAAGTTTCATGCTTACGCACGTTCACCGACTTTACAGCTATTACCCCTGGTCATCGGGCTACTGGTATCTATCTATCAATCTCCCTGGGTAGTCTTTTAACTCCGCTTAGTGCAGCCGACACTTTGGCGCAACGGAATTATACCACCCTCGCAGGTACCCATTTACACCTGGGTGAAGTGAAGCAATCGCAGGTAAATTTCTTGCTCAAGGAAATTAGCAGTGCCCATGGTGGGGTTCGAACCCGGGACCTCTCGATCCCTAAGCGCGAGTCCTACCACTGGACTACTGCTCCTACTGCACGGACTGCAACTCTGGTTTTCTAATGGTGCGCCAGAAAGTAGCCAAAATTGCTTTTTCCAGTAATTTAAACAAAAGAAAGCTAAAATGCAGTTACATGTACTTGATTTACGCCGCGAGGAATTGGCCATGGTCAAAATTCTAAATACAAGAAATTTTTGGATTTCAAGTGCATTTTTGTAGTTTAAAATGTTTTTAATTGCTATATTTAAAGTATCAATGGCAAGTATTGCATTTTGGTTTTTCATTGATATTGGTTTTCACAATATTGACATAAATACACAAAAGCACCTGTCAGAAGCAAATTTAGCGGTTTGCCGAGCTAGCATAAAAATCAGCCGTCATTTTCAAGGCAGCTCAAAAATTGCAAAATAAAAGCCAGTATGACAACAATGTTTGTAATGTTTTGTAATGGTGAATTATCAACGGAATTCAGATTACTTGGTTACGCAAAGTCTCACTTTAAAGAATCTTAAAAAAATATGACGAGGGTCAAGTCCGTGGAATTCTATCCGGATAGCCACTTCTCCCATGTTATAGGCCTAGGTCAGATCTCTGGCGTGGTATACGCCAGAACCAGGCTAAATCACTTTAACTCGACGTTCGAGCCCTGAAACATGGCCCATTTAAGTGCTGATTTTATACACAAAACGTAAAGTACCGACAGTTAGTGGTCTCTGGCCCGAGCCTTCGGAATTTTTCCAGGGTGGCCATTATGCACAAGTGATAGCCCTAGGTTGAACCCCTCGCCTGGTATACGCCAGTACCCGGCGAAATCGCTGTAACTTGAAGTTCGAGCCCTGTCATGGACATGGCCAATGTGAGAGCTGATTTTATAATCAAAACGTACAGAGCAGTTACGTAGTGGTCTCTGGCCAAAGCCCACGGAATTAAACCAGGGGGATCACCGTGCCCACGTGATAGACCTAGGTCGGACCTCTCGCCTGGTATACGCCAGTACCCGACAAATACGCTTATACTCGACGTTCGAGCCCTGAAACATGGCCCATCTGAGTGCTGATTTTATACACAAAACGTAAAGTACCGACACTTAGTGGTCTCTGGCCCGAGCCCACGGAATTTTCCCAGGGTGGCCACTGTGCCCACGTGATAGCCCTAGGTCGGACCCCTCGCCTGGTATACGCCAGTACCGGGCGAAATCGCTTTAACTCGACGTTCGAGCCCTGAAACATGGCCCTTCTGAGTGCTGATTTTGGACACAAGACGTAAAGTAACGACAATAAGTGGTCTCTGGCCCGAGCACAAAGAATTTTCCAAAGGTGGCCACTGCGACCACGTGATAGCCCTAGGTCGGACCAATCGCCTGGTATACGCCAGTACCGGGCGAAATCGCTTTAACTCGAGGTTCGAGCCCTGAAACATGGCCCATCTGAGTGTTGATTTTATACATAAAACGAAAAGTACCGACACTTAGTGGTCTCTGGCTTGAGCCCACGGAATTTTCCAAAGGTGGCCACTGCGCCCACGTGATAGCCCTAGGTCGGACCCCTCGCCTGGTATACGCCAGTACCGGGCGAAATCGCTTTAACTCCACGTTCGAGCCCTGAAACATGGCCCATCTTAGTGCTGATTTTGGACACAAGACGTAAAGTACCGACAGTTAGTGGTCTCTGGCCCGAGCCCACGGAATTTTCCCAAGGTGGCCACTATGCCCACGTGATAGCCCGATATCGGACCCCTCGCCTGGTATACGCCAGTACCGGGCTAAATCACTTTAACTCGACGTTCGAGCCCTGAAACATGGCCCATCTGAGTGCTGATTTTAGACTAAAATCGTTAAGTACCGACACTTAGTGGTCTCTTGCCCGAGCCCACGGAATTTTCCCACGGTGGCCACTGTGCCCACGTGATAGCCCTAGGTCGGACCTCTCGCCTGGTTTACGCCTGTACCGCGCGAAATCGCTTTAGCTAGACGTTCGAGCCCTGAAACATGGCCCATCTGAGTGCTGATTTTATACACAAAACGTAAAGTACCGACATTTAGTGGTCTCTGGTCCGAGCCCACTGAATTTTTCCAGGGCGGCAACTGTGCCCACGTGATAGCCCTAGGTCGGACCTCTCGCCTGGAATACGCCAGTACCGGGCGAAATCGCTTTCACTCGACGTTCGAGCCATAAAACATGGCCCATCTGAGTGCTGATTTTATCCACAAAACGTAAAGTACCGACACTTAGTGGTCTCTGGCCCGAGCCCACGGAATTTTCTTAGGCTAGCCACTGTGCCCACGTGATAGCCCTAGGTCGGACCTCTCGCCTGGTATACGCTTTAACTCAACGTTCAAGCCCTGAAACATGGCCCATCTGAGTGCTGATTTTATACACAAAACGTAAAAGTACCGACACTTAGTGGTCTCTGGCCCGAGCCAACGGAAATTTTCCCAGGGTGGCCACTGTCCCCACGTGATAGCCCTAGGTCGGACCATTCGCCTAATTGAGCTAGTACCGGGCGAAACCGCTTTAACTCGTCGTTTGAGCCCTGAAATATGGCCCATCTGAGTGCTGATTTTATACACAAAACGTAAAGTACCGATACTTAGTGGTCTCTGGCCCGAGCCCACGGAATTTTCCCAGGGTGGCCACTGTGCCCACGTGATAGCCCTAGGTCGGACCTCTCGCCTGGTATATGCCAGTACCGGGCAAAATCGCTTTAACTCGACGTTCGAGCCCTGAATCATGGCCCATCTGAGTGCTAATTTTATACACAAAACGTAAAGTACCGATACTAAGTGGTCTCTGTCCCGAGCCCACGAAATTTTCCCAGGGTGGCCACTGTGCCAACGTGATAGCCTTATGTTGAACCTCTCGCCTGGTATTCGCCAGTACCGGGCAAAATCGCTTTAACTCGTCGTTCGAGCCTTGAAAAATGGCCAATCTGAGTGCTGATTATATACACAAAAAGTAAAGTACCGACACGTGGTGGTCTCTGGCCCAAGCCAACGGAATTTTCCCAGGGTAGCCACTGTGCCCACGTGATAGCACTACCCATGTCTATAAAAATGGTAACATAACCCATAGGAGTTGTTTAGTAACTAGTTAGAGGCATCAGGCCCGACAAACGGACTTGCCATGTTTAATTACTGGTTATGGTACCTGGTTTTAGCACTACATTTATATTTCACTATTCACATAAAAAAAATTTTGCTAGCAAAAATAGCAACTTGTGGCCACTTTTGCTAGCAAAAAGTTTTTGCTAACTTCAGCGACGTCACCAATTAAGTGATTACGAATGCCATTCAGTCTCAAAATTTTCCAATCCCTATTTATTAGGTACGAAGATATTCATATTCGTTCCATTTCTCGCACCTACAATGGTCACGAATACTCATGGACGAACGGAAATGTCGTACCCAAATACATAAAATGGAGTTCTTAGTTTCTGCTCGTCACTAAAATAGTTCGTACCCACTTCGCCCCATAGAAAATTCGTACCTCGTTGATAAGGGAGCGGCAATTAAATGACGAATTTCAATTTCCCCATAGAAATGTCAAACCAGATTGAGGTTCGGAATTTAGAGGCAGAATTGCAGCCCGAATTTTGGTACCAAATTCATATCAGTCCAGATTTGAGGCCGAGCGGCGATATATCAGTTTGATCTGGGAAATGAACGGACGAAAGTTTTAGGCATAATGGCGACATTTCCTTTCGTCGTAAAGTATTTGTACCTTCTGACGGTGAGAGAAATAAAAAGGAATATTTCAATTCATCCTTAGAAATTTCACACCCAATTAATAGGCATCTCTAGGTTTCAAACCCAAAGACGATATTTCTTGTTCATCCAAAAGTATTCGTAACAACTTGATGCGAACAACTAAAGGACAATAATGGTGCGAGAAATTAAAAGTACCCATATTAGTTCCAATCTCTCATACAGAGTTGTCGATCCTTACAGTGATCTTTATACTGTAAGGATCGACAACTCTGTATGAGAGATTAGTATCCTAAAGTACGAAATTTCTGATTTAAAAATCTTCCAAATACTGTATGAAAGTTTCGAGGTCGAATACCTGCATTTCCGTTCGTCTTTTAAAATTCGTATCCACATTATGTGAGAAGAGATAGAAATTTCGTTCTCACTAGGGTGCGAGAAATTGAAAGCTGCATAGGGTTCGAGAAATTAAAGGACGAATAAGAATATTTCGATTCGCCCATTCCAAATCGTTCTTAAAATTTTCGCACCCAATAGTATTTACGAAGTTTACGTGCGAATGGAAATCCCTATTTATCTAAATTTCCTGTTTCCTTTCCTTGGTGGGTACGAATTTGGCAGACGAAAAGAAATACCGCAGTTACAATTACATGTACCTAGAACTCGCCATTTGGTCGAGAAATTCTCCAATCCAAATAGGTACATTTGTACGAAATTTCAATACACGTCTCTTTTCCTGGTACCTTTAGCAAGCACGAACATACTTATGGACGAACGGAAATGTCATACCCAAATACATGTAATAGGGTTAAGTTTGGAGCCAGTTCGTGCATTGAAATTTCGTACTAATGAGAATATTGATGACGGGAGCAAGGAATTAAAGGACGAACAGAAATATAACGATTCCCAATAGCGAGACTGAATCGCTTATTTCCATTCATCCGTATTTGTTGTAACTTCTGAAGGTTGGAGAAAGGCCACAGTTCATAACCTCTTATATTGGGATGAACATTCGTCGGTTATCCCACGATACAATACTCCACTATGCCGCATTATGTACCGTAGGCAATTCGGTTAGAAAAATCTCGTTATCATGAATAAATGCAATTTCGCAAAAAAAATACGGGAAAGTAGCCTATGAAATAACACCATTTTTTAATAAACGTGCATTTGTCTTTATTTTAAGAAAAAAAACAGTAAATGAAGTGCATTTCATTGTAACACGCGATGTTATTGGAAGATGACAAGTCCCTCCAGCCTCATGCATATAAACGAGATTTTGCCAGTCAAGTTGCCCACGGTACGTATGGAGCATAACGGAAGTACTGTGGTTGCCGACAATGGGGTGAAGATATATATAACTTTTGTTCTCAATTGGGTTCGAAAGTTTTGAAGCCGAAAGGCTATATTCGCACATACAATCCAGGATTCGTCCTCACAAATTTCGTACCAAAATTAAGATTGGGTAAACTAGAGGAAAAATCGCGGCATTTTGAAATCATGCTCAAAATTTCGTACCCTTGAATTTCATGGGTATGCAGTTCCGAATAAGAATTCTGTAAACATCTCGATTCGCCTCAAGTTGTACCAATTTGAATAAAAAGTCAACAATTTTGAAAAATGTAATTGGCCAACAAACATCTCAAGGACAAAATGTCCGAGACGACTTGTTAAATACAATGTAGGAGCAGGCCAGAATTATATCATGTACAAAAAATGACATTCTGTTTATTCTTTCTTGTTTTCTGTCATTACCATAATGTAACAGGGACCAGCTTGACAAGTTGATGAATCTGAAAGTTAAAAGTTTAAATTTGATAAAATCTTACAAATAAAATTGAAAGTATTAAAACAGAGTCAAAACAACTCACCAGAAGACAACTCAACATTGGATAACTCAACATGTAGATAGGGACACCAATTTAACCCGTAAAACTTACCCCAGTTGACACTTACTAATTATGTGATAACATTTCATCACTTGTTTACATCTTCATTAACTGATAAAACCGAGGATTCCAACTGTAAGGACCTAGCTACTTACCAATTGGATTGCTTCAGATTTTATCAGTGAAAGATAACTGACCGAAGTCCCTAATTTAGTATTTATTTATCTATTTATTTGAGTTAACGCCGTATCAACACAATGTAGGTCATTTCACGGAGTCAAGCGCACCTAACATAGCTTTCCTGGACCATTGTCTATAGCCAGTACTCACCTACCCTTCCACAAGGCCGGAAACTTCTCCATATTATCTAATCAATGAAGGAAAGTCGACATTATTGTCTAATTTTCATGGAAAGGTACAGTTGAGTTCACACTAAAGTTTACACCCTAGTGCACTTGGAGTGCACTTCATCCACACCTAAAGTGCACTTGAAGTGCACTTTGAGGTGCAGTTTAGTTCAGCCAATTTATTGAAGCTAGAAAAAATACTTGTTGGTTGCTTGAAGACAATATTGAATAAATATTTAGGTTTATAAAACCTGGTAAACAGTTAAAAGATGATTATAAATTAAGCAAATTATTGACTAATTTTCATTTTATTGAGTTCAGAATATTTTAGTCTTATTACACATGTAAATTTGTGTGGATTCAATTCAATATTAAATGTTTGCATTGAATTGATTGTCATGTATAATGATTAAGACTAAACAGAAATAATTATTATACTCATTTTATAATTGTTCCTTATATTTTAATAGAAAATATGTGTTTTGGTGAAAAAAATGCCACACAAGTTATTTGATTGTCTAAATTTTAAATGATTCAGTCTTTATACTGTTCGACTGGTTAATTTATCAATATCTCATATCTAAATATTATATAAAATAAATCAAAATATAAAAACACCAAGCCTTATTTCAGTTTAATGCCTGTCATCTTTTTTGTTTTATAATAGTATGACATTTGTATTAAGTACTTGAAAATGTTAATGATATATGTGTATGTTTTATCATACATGTTAGTCGCATGTCACTATTTCATTTAAAATACTAGAAACCCTATAGACAGCCTGTCTTTGTTAGATAGGAAAGGTGTGAAAATATGTAAACAACAATAAATTGGACTTCGTTGCCTTTTTCGTGTAAAGTTTTTCACCTATATTCAGCATTTTTGTTCACGAGGCATGACATTAAGTGTGTTAAATTCATTCATTATGCCTTTATTTAAGATTCATAGCTTGTATATTTTAACAGAAATTTGTAATATAAACAGTTTAATATTTTCAGATGAACGTAATGAAAGTTGAACCATTTTAAACACAGATAATGTAAACGTTTCTGACCTCCAAACTCTTGCACAATCATTGAATGTCAAACCTAAAGTAAGACAGTAAGAGAATGTCAAGCATATTGTAAGGCGGATATAATTCGCCAAAAGCCATTTTTAAGCGATTTTCGAACTGTTTAATGTAGGAATTGTCGGCACTCTACCAAACGGACAATAACTGACTGAACAGTACACTACAACAAGTAAAAAATTGCTGCTAAATGCAGCAGAGGGATTGTCACGGCAAACAAAAAAGAATGATTAAGTATAATCTAAAGGTAACTCAAAAGAGCATTATATTGAATTGTCATGTTAAGGTTTTTCAGTAATTAAAAGGTAACTTGTCATAAAACGTTTTTCTGTTCAAATGTAACAATCTCGTTCCAAAAGCCTAGTAAGATTCTCGATACTAGTTAGATTGAGAATCTTGACAAATTTGGAGTACGCGAATGGTCTGGATCTAGACACCATCTTTATGCCGACAAGATGTTTGGTTTTAGTTGGATTTATTTCCAGTAATTCATATTTGCATGACGCTTAAAAAGATCGGCAGAAGGGAAAACATAGTTCTTCAGAACAGAAGCTATTTACATG